>CM040394.1:57536877-58136877 GCA_022702515.1 Ilyophis sp. 1 JC-2022 | reverse complement strand
AAACAGCTTTAAAAGGATCATTTAAACAACCGTAAAAATAATATATATATTTAAAAACACAACAGGCTGTTTAATGGCTCAGTCTTTGTGAAATAAAAACCTTAAAATAAACCCTAACGATGTTCAACAGTCCAAAAACGTTGTTTTACAACGGTCTTTAAAAAGTTTCACCCTGGATATATATATATATATATATATAAAATATATACGCGAGTTGCGAATCTGTATATAAGCCTTTGTCGAACTAACGTAGAGTGCCACGAACAACCATTTTGTTTGCCATGTGCCGAGACCACATGTCCAACACCTTTAAACATTCGGCCATGTTTAGAGAACACGTGTCTAATACATTGCAACAGTCGCCAATAAATATATACATATATATATATATATATGCACACACACACACACACACACACAGTCTCTTTCAAAGTAAATTTTAAGCAAATGTATAATACAAATTACAAACACGAAGTTCTATAGAACGGCTTAATTAGTTTTCATTGGGGTAACAAACATCCAGGCCTACAAACTGTTCGGCCGTATATCAACTATATCAACGTAGTCTAACACATTTACACCAACAAAAGCCAGATCTGTTTACTGGCGTTGTCTTTGTGAAATAAAAACCTTAAAATAGACCCTAACGATGTTAAACAATCCAAAAACCGTTTTTTACATCGGTCTTTAAAAGTTTCAGACCCCGGCCTTGCGTAGAGGGCTGGCTTATATGGATTTTGTTAGACACGTTGTCTCGACACAAGGCCAACACATTTAAACATTCGCCATTAAATATATATATACACACACACACACACACAAACACACAGCCTCTTTAAAAGTACATTTTAAACAAATGTATAATACAACTCACCGGCACCAAGTTCTACAAAGCTGTGTAATTCGCTTTCCAGAGGTAGCAGATGTATCAATTCTTCAAGGCCGGCTAGCTGTTCAGAACCCAAATCAATAACGTCTGCTGTCTCCGCAAAAATGGTGTCGTAGTCTGCAGTACATTAACAAAAGCCATGTTAAGAAATAGAACATTCAGCATGCTTAATTAACAACTTGTAAATCTCATACTTGTACGATAATGAAATATAGGAAACAAATCGCTACCTTGTGTTGAAAAGTACCCCGCAGACATTTCTTCGTTGTGTATTGGCATCTGTGACGTCTTCAAATATCTTCGATGTGATCGCGGGTCACGAAAGTTCGTAAGTGTCTGTTTTTTTATAAGTTTTTTTGGTCGGAGCCTTCATCTTTGATTGGTTGTATCATGTTTTTACAAACACCCCCCCCACCCGCTCCCCCCACCCACTCCCCCCACGCCGCATATGTTTGACCATATGTTCTACGTAAACCCAAACATTTAGATACACTTTTAAAAGTAAATATTCTTACACGTTATATGCTACATATAATAACGCTACTGTTTAAAATGCATAAGCTTTTACAAACCATTCGACACCAAACAGGCCTATTACACCCCTGCAGAAAAAACGAATTATAAAAAGTTGTGCTGTGATATTCGCTTTAATAGGCCTTGTACGTTTGGCGACTTTGTTTTGGGAAAAAAGTCCCCAAAAGATCTTTATATATATTTTTTTGTTTTCTGGCAGTTTGTTTCTAGTTTATATATTTAAAAACCATGTATTTAATCACCCCTCAACAAAGTCGCTTGGTTGAAGCCAGCAAACTCACACCCCCCAATCACCCAAGCCCCCACACACCCCCAACCCCAACCCCCACACCTGTTTTGAGATGTCTTGCAAGACTTTGTCATAAACTTTAAGAACGCTTCTGCGCCTGTGCGTGCCCTTTGACCCCTTTTGGACCAACCCTCCGACACCGTCACGACCATTGGTTCGCGCAAACGTCCATCAAAAACTCCTACGTAAACTTGCGTCAAGCTCCACGTGACAAGACGTTGGTACGTCATTTTGGTGTTTCATACACCCCACAAAGATCTCTCTCGGGACCATTTTAGTCATATGCGCTGCTGTCACACACACCACACACTGTGGTCTCTTCTTCTTCTTCTTCTTCTTCGAACGGCAATAACTTCGCAGTCCCACGGAACTCCGGACATCGATACAATGACAGAAAACTTTCCAAGTTATTTTTTTCGTTTTTTCGTTTTAATTCTTTAAAACGTAACATATTCTTTTATTTAAATTATTTTCTTCATAGTCTTTCATGCGAACCATTCTAGGCTTTTAAGCGCGCTATCTCGCCTTTTGAACCTATCTTTTGTCTATTTTTGAACAGTATTGTGATTTAGCGGACTCTGGAAATGTTTCTAAGTTTTTTGGTCTACAGGGTCTGCACGAAGTTTTGCGAACGCCTTTCAGCGCAAGTGTTTTAGCTCCGTATTGAGCTCGCCTTTTTCGGCTCTAAGTTTCATGGTATCTAACAATTGTCTTTACAATGATTCTGTATAATGTTTTTTCGTTATAGTCCACGCGATTTTTCACGTTTTAACAACATGCTTGAATTATTCTTTTTAACAAGCGGCTGCTGCCGCTAGCACAAACGGCTTTTTAAAAATAAAACGTAATTGCCGCTGCTACTACTGCTACAACTAACAACATATACATTTATACAACCATACTTTTTCACGATGTTTTTCAAAACAATGTACAACACATTACATTGCCAATATGTCACCCTAAGCACCCTGTCCACAACCCTAAAAACAATTCGTCACAAAACCACAACGCTTACAACAATTCCCAATAAAATGACATCGCCAAACCCTTGAAACGAAAAACCAACAAACCCCCGCCGCGAATGATGATGCATCATCATAATCATAAAAAAAAAAAAATCATAAATAAAAAAATAATTTATGCATAATCGTATTTTTTCACAAACTCATCAATATTCATAAAATTGACCTTTTGACCCCATCAATCACTTTTTGACAGAAGCCGAATCGTATTATACTACTCGTATAGGCTAGACAGAAAATGCCAGAGCGGAGACGTGAGATTATTATTGGATTATATGGAAAAATGTGTATTTTTGTTATTATGCTTCAAAAAGCGGGACATAGTCTGAATAAGCGGGACGCGGGACAAAGGGTCAAATGGCTGTGCAGTACAACCAAAAGCGGGACACCTGGTCACCCTACCTATAGCCTACCTTCCTACAAAAGAAAGCAAGAAAAAAATAAAAACAACAACCAAGCTATAGGCTATTCAATTCCCTTTAGAAAACAATGCGTCATAATGTCCGACCTGCACTGCGCACAATAATGACATTAATTGACTACTGAGTGACTATCCAAATGATGCACGACATGCTTCTGTCTGTTAAGTAGGCTACGCTATAGCCAATTATGGCAAGTAAACAGTCATTTTGGAGAAAAATAATTAGGTGTTTTCTACTAAACTGAAAGTGCATCAGGTACTGTATACAGTAGTAAGCAAGGGAGAATGCTTTTACTACAACATTTTTTACAAATATTATTGTTTCTATACGTGAATATAATTTTCTTAGCGTGTATAAACGGTGCATTTTATGCATTTTACAGTCTGTCGCTGTGGCGAGAGGATCAGTCGTAAGTGAAAATTTACGGGGTTTTTTTAAAGCTGTAGTTCATAATTTTAGACTAACATGAATACTGTAATTGAGACGGATACGTCTCAACCACTAGGGGCAAAGTTTATACAGTTCAAAAAGGCTACGTATCGTCATGCAGCTAAAATTACACATTAATTTACTTGTAGTTCATGGTAGGCTAAAGCACAGAACTCATGCCTATGTCTTTCTTTGAGCTACCGTGCATGCGTGTGTCTGCATGTATTCTGTATGCATGTCTCTCTTGATGTCATCTTCATACATTATCATCATTAGTTAGCTAGCAAACACATTACATTAGTACACAAAAAGAAGTGATATCTCACCAGAAAATTTAAAAAAAGGCCAAGTTACGCATAGCCTACAAAGCATTGTCTGTAAGTCTTTAATTCCAACTTGCAAAAACTAGGCCTGCCTTTAAAAGTATTGATATCAAAATGTGGCCAAGTAACAACTAACAATATTGCCTATCGTAGCTCACACTAATTAAACTAACTACAAAGCAATACAATCCAAACTATCCTAAATTATTTTATGCACCTTGGCCCTGTGTTTTTTCATCTTTGCATGTGTAGAGATTGTGATCATTCAAACTTAATAACAAATAATAAAAATGGCCTCATGGAACAACATATCATTTCAATTCATGTTTTAAATTGTTGACAAATAATTGCACTCCAGAAATAATATGTTTATACTTTGTAAACTTAACTTTAGAAAATGTACAGGTTTTAAAATGTTCGCTGCTGCTACAGATTTCTCTACAATTCACAAACAGACATTTACACCAAGAACGATAATTTACAATAGGGAAAGGAGGGATGAATATATAAATGCAGATAAAAACTTGAAATATGTTGACGTTGAAAATAGCCTACATATAGCATTTTTACAAACCTATCCAGTAGGGGTGGGACAATGCACCGATGCATCGCAATGCATCGATCTGAATGTGTAAATACAACTGCATTGATCTGTAAGCTTACAATTGATAAGCATCGATTAATATCGCATTGTAAATGAATGTGCACATGTATTTATTTATTCAAAAAAAATATTAATTTCATAATTTTAAAAATATATTTCTGAGACACGACTACTTTTAAAACTGTTTTGACTAGCTTTAATCCATGTTTCTGCTCCAACCCCCACGTAAGCGTGAGTTGAAAGCAGGGACAGGTGGGAGTCAAGCGACAATGAGACGGACAGATCTGAGCGAAATGGCTAGCTGCTCGAGTGCGACAAAAGAGACAGAAATTGACAGAATGTGCGATGTTCCGAACAGAAAATCAGTGGTACGGAAGCATTTCGGGTTTAGAAAGAAGGAGGGTGTACTTGACAAAACCGCAGCAATATGCAAGGTATGCCAAGTTGAAATCAGATACACAGGCAACACTACAAACATGATAAACCATTTGAGCCGATGACACACCATTGACGTGAAGGACAGCAAGCGGGTTAGCAAGCTAAACTCAGGAATCAGGATTTTCCTGGAGAAATGGCCAAACAGTTCTTTTATTTGTTTTTATTAGTTTTTATACACATACCGTGTCCAGACAGATAATTGTAAAGTGCTTTCTGATATTTTAATTTAAACCATTTTCTATTCAAAATCAAGTAGACGTTAGAGACACAAAACTAAAATAGTAAGACTATTTCCAATGTCTTACGTTCAATTAATTATTACTACGTTAACTGTCCGATTCCAAACCCCCACCCCCCCCCCCCTTCCCCTACATATCACACAGACAAAAACTATAATAAAATTTAAAAAACTGTTCTAAACTGGCAAAAGAGGTGACATCTGCTATAGCCACATTCATCTGCAAAGACCTTAGACCATACAGTGCGGTAGAAGAAGAGGGATTTGGTCACTTAATGAATGTTGTGGAACCTAGATACACCATACAGAAAACATTTTAGTGAATAAAGTAAAGGTATTAGGGTACCATGTCTGGCACTGTTTGAAAAACAATAACCTCAATCGGGCAACTTTAGAAAATACACTGTTAGTCATGTTTATTGCTGCATTATTTGCTGCAGACAGCTGCAAAATGTATGGCATGCCTTAACAGTAAACATAATTTTGTGGCGTAAGGTTCTAATTGAATATTTAATTACTGCTGACTGTATCGGTATCAAATCACATTAGCATACCTATTACATTTTTTTTAAGTATCAAAATTAATCGAACCGAATTGTATCGAATCGAATCGAATCGTGGTCAAATGTAAGATGTTATGATGCATCGAACCTTTGCCTAAAGAATCGTAATCAAATCGTTATGGGATTGAATCGTCCCACCCCTACTATCCAGACATGTTCGCCCTGTCAATGTAGCCTACTGTATGTTTGTGGGTCAGATGATGCCAAATACATTACATTACAGTTATTTGGCAGACGCTTTTATCCAAAGCGACTTACAATATTGCATATTGAAGGTCATTGACACAACTACAAAATAAATCAGACAAAGCACAACTTTCTCACAACGTAGGAGCTATCCCTAGTAATCAGGGTGCGAATTGTGAAAAAAACGGAGGGGGGGACATTTTGAAACCGAGATTCATAAGCCTACGGTCTCGGTTCACACAACTTTAACCGTGTATGCGTGAGTGTGTGCGCACTTGTATGATGTATGAACATGGCTCTCTCATTTTAACACATTAAAACAAAACTGTAGTCATTGTTTTAAAGATAATTCTCCGATAAGTTATATCTAACAAACTCCATAGTATGTTTCAGATGGTCCCATGCATAGACCATCATGAATTGAACCTGAAATGTAGCCTACGTTATTTCTTCAGTTTAGTCTACAATAGGCTGAGGGTTTTGCATAGCAACGCACTTAAATAGAACTAGTAACCAGAAAGAGAATTAGCGATGAGGGGTTTTCAGTTCAAAAAGAACTACCAACCAGCAGTTTTGCTTGACAACGGGAAAACAACAAGCCCAAAGGGCAGCCGAAGCTGATTAAATCCATAAAAATCTATAAATATGAAAGTAACTATATATACTACTCAAAAGAAGTTAAGGCTCTAGTTTATTACCCTGATGAAAAAAAGTCATGCACCCCCCAAAATAATGATGTGATGATGAATGGAAAATGCTCAGCCATTTCATTGCTAAAATTGGCATGCATGGAATGACACTCATGCAAAACACATGCAAATGGTGCATGAGGTGTCACAATGGGTGTTTCGAGGCAGTTTGTCAGTTTAGTCTGACTAATAAAGGTCGGTATACACTGTGCAATTTCTGCCACGATTTTTCAGTCCCAGACTAAATTTGCGAATCGTAGAAGAATTTTTCGTCGTGGCTGAAATCGCCCATCTTAGATCGCTCAGTGTGACATACTTTCGGACGGCCAATTTCGTGAATCTTAGCCTACGACGGAAGACTGACAGTGTCAGAAATTTTTGGCCCAAATTCGTGCAGTGTCACTGCTGCTACAACCACAGACTGTGAAAGTTTCATGAACAACCAATAGGAGAACAGCAACGCGTGACGTAAGAGATTAACTCGTCACTTGTATTTTCTCGGTTGTTTTACAGAATCGGGTGGTTTTCTCTATAACATTACTGTTTTGCAACCGCTCTCAAACCATTTCGCGTCCCAAATAAACAGCCTTAAACTAGAAACTCGTAGGGATGGGACGATTCAATCCCATAACGATTTGATTCGATTACGATTCTTTCGGCAAAGGTTCGATGCATCATAACATCTTACATTTAACCACGATTCGATTCGATAAGATTCGGTTTGATTCATTTTGATACTTTAAAAAAAATATTCATTTAGAACCTTACGCCAAGTTCACAGCATTATGTTTATTGTTAAGGCATACCATGCATTTTGCAGCTGTCTGCAGCAAATAATGCAGCAATAAACATGACTAACAGTGTATTTTCTAAAGTTGCCCTATTTAGGTTATTGTTTTTCAAACAGTGTCAGACATGGTACCCTAATACATTTCCTTTATTTAAAAAATGAAAATGGCAAAATGTATAACAATTACTAAACTGGGCCAAGAAAAATGAAATAGCACTCTAGTACGATCTAGACCTTCGGTGGAGCAAGATGCCCATCCATCCGTAGTTAAAGCTAGCATTTTGCAAGGACAGTCGAACAGTTTTCTTCACCTCTTCATACAGAGCAGGTATACATTTTTCACTAAAATGTTTTCTGCATGGTATGGTGTATCTAGGTTCCACGACATTCATTAAGTGAATCGGACAGTTAACATAGTAATAATTAATTGAACGTAAGACATTGGAAATAGTCTTACTATTTTAGTTTTTTGTCTCGAACGTCTACTTGATTTTGAATAGAAAATGGTTTAAATTTAAATATCAGAAAGCACTTTACAATTAACTGTCTGGACACGGTATGTGTATAAAAACTAATAAAAACAATTATACAAAAAAATTGAACTGTTTGGCCATTTCTCCAGGAAACTCAGTGGAAGTGTCAATGACTCCCGAGTTTAGCTTGCTAACCCGCTTGCTGTCCTTCACGTCAATTGTGTATCATCGGCTCAAATGGTTTATCATGTTTGTGGTGTTGCTTGTGTATCTGATTTCTACTTGGCAGATCTTGCATATTGCAGCGGTTTTGTCAAGTACACCCTCCTTCTTTCTAAACCCGAAATGCTTCCATACCACTGATTTTCTGTTCGGAACATCGCAAATTCTGTAAGTTTCTGTCTCTTTTGTCGCACTCAGCGAGCACGCAGCTAGCCATTTCGCTCAGATCTGTCCGTCTCATTGTCGCTTGATTCCTGCCTGTCCCTGCTTTCAACTCACGCTGACGTGGGGGTTGGAGCAGAAACATGGATTGAAGCTGGTCAAAACAGTTTTAAAAGTAGTGGTGTCTCAGAAATATATATTTTAAATAATGAAATGAATATTTTTTTTGAATAAATGAATACATGTGCACATTCATTTAAAATGCGATATTAATCGATGCTTATCAATTCTAATCTTACAGATCGATGCAGTTGTATTTACACATTCAGATCGATGCATCGCGATGCATCGGTGCATTGTCCCACCCCTAGAAACTCGTCAATGTAATATCCTTCACGAAAGCGAAGAAAGGGAGAATATTTCCTTTGAAGCAAATCTCTCACTTCAGACATTTTTTTGGATGAACAAACAAGTGAATGAATGCTCGGCTAGCTGTGAGCAATGTTGCCAGACTCTTATAATAATTCCCCCCAAAAAACTCCTGAAAAAGAAAGTTTTGTGAATGTGATGCAATTCGTTATCATTTAGCTATCAGTGACACTTACAATTTATTCGTGCCAGAGGTTTATACGCCGTCGATGCATGTAGTGCGGGCCCCTACTGCAAGTAAGTTAGCTACTTGCTAGTTTTCATCGGCGTAGCTAACATGGCTAAACAAACAGCCTATCAATCACTTAATTTAAAAAAAATAAAATAAAATAAAAGATGCTTGGGGGAGATTCGGACACACAGCTTGGATCAGACCAGAGCACTACATCAGACTCGGGCCGCCGACCTTTGCGAAATCAAGGAGGTGAAGTAGCCTAGCCTACAGTAAAGCTAGTAGGGATGCAGCGTAATGCATAATTACTGTAAAGTCTGCACTGACACTTTCCGGAGGTGCATAGAGAGTTAGTGGAAGTATTTTAGGCAGGCTTGTTCAAAACACGAGAACAGCAAACAGCATTGTGTAGCACTTGCTAAATCTGAGCGCAGTTTTCCCAGTGAACTGTTTTGTGCTGAAATGTCGGTGAAACGCCGTCTCGCATTAAACATTTAATTCATAGAGAAACCGCCATGTGCAAAGCAGGATATTCCACTCCACGGGTACAGGGAAACGGAGGAGGCTATTAACAAAGGGAACTTTATAGAAATATTATCTTTGGACAACGATGACGTTATAACCATAGCCTTTTCAACATCAAGCCCTAACGGTGCTGAGTCGTAGGCTAGGCTACTGCCTATTGTCATGTAGAAAACATCACATGCCAATTAAGTTCCATCAAAGGTAGGCCTAAGTTTGTGTTTATATAATTTTTTTTAAATGATTTTTGTACCCACCATGTATGTGTTCAACTTCTTGTGGCTGTTAAAAGTTAGGCCATATGGCCTATAGTCTCGTTGCTGTGTGTGTGTGCTGAGCTTTAACGTTCATTTCCCTTGCCTCTCCACTGGAGGTTATGTAATTGGATCCATTAGGCATTTTGCTTTCCTAAATTACTTTTTTTCGTAGAGCATCTCGCAACTTTGTCTGGTCATATTAGGAGCCAGATCACATAGCCTATGTACTGGTTTATAGACTAGCCTGCTATAGATTTTGTTTGTTGTACAGAAAAGACAGACTGTGTTTGATTATTCTGTATGGGGTTAACATTGTTGGAGGAGTGTTCCCATGTGAACCATTGATTTACAGTTTGTTATAGACTGTCTGTTGGAGCGCGTATTTGATTACATTCTGCGCATGGACGTCAGATGACGGAGGCTACTGTAGCCAAATTGTAGGATAGAATCTCTGAACTTATTATAGAACGCTTTGGGTTTTATTGCGCAGTCTGACTACAACAAAGACAATAGATTATCATGGCAGCATCGCACAGTCTGACATGCAACAATCGTAAAGGACGGTAGAAATCGCACAGTGTATACTGGCCTTAAGTTCCTGCTTCAAATCCATGAAAAGGAAATCTTGGTTAATTAAAAAAGTTTCTAAAGATAAGCGCAATTAATGCATGTCCCATAATAACGTGATATCTATAGTCCAAATGCCAACCCAAAGGGGGATATTCTAGCCCTATCTGTCTTAAAAAGACATACTTACAAAAAATTTCTTTGACCCTTAAATTCTTTTGAGTAGTATATAATCATTGTTGGTAACCATGGTATAAACGCAATAATCTACTCCGACATATGGATTATGTGGTTTATGGTCATGTATAGAAACATTAATATATATTTTAAATGTTGTACAAATGAGCATTCGCCGTTTTCCCTTGCTTACTGTACTATATACAGTACCTGATGTACTTTCGGTTTAGAAGACACCTAATTTTTTTCTCCAAAATCTCTCATATAAATATGTTTAGGAAACCAAGTACTTACCAGTATATTCAGCTACAGCTGTTTTCTGATTAACCTTAAAGAGTTTATCTTGTTACATTTCGCCAAAGTCCTGTACAGTAAACATTTCCACAGCGACCACTTATCGCACTTAGGGCTGAAATATGTTGCTGTTCTTGTGTAAATACACACACGCTTTTGTACATTTTTTTAAAACATATTTAAATACATTCGGTGACGTATGTTATGGTTATTATATACAGGTGCAGCTCAAAAAATTAGAATATCGTGAAAAAGTTAAATATTTTTTGTCACTCATGTCAGAAAGTGAAACTCATATATTATATAGATTCATTACACATAGAGTGAAATATTAATTAGCTGTAAGCCATAATCATCAAAATTACAAGAAATAAAGGCTTGAAATATTTCACTCTATGTGTACTGAATCTATATAACATATGAGTTTCACTTTCTGAAATGAGTGACAAAAAATATTGAACTTTTTCACGATATTCTAATTTTTTGAGCTGCACCTGTATATACTGCATGTGACTATTCTGAAATAAATGTGTTCTGTTGCAAATTTCTGAATGATACAGCTTCTTATTCAATTCGAACTTTAAACCATGCATGCGCAAGGAATATTTTTTGAGATATTGACATTTAAATAAAACTAGTAGAAACCAGCTGGAAATTGCCTCTGGAGGGTCAAGGTAAATAGGGTTAAACATGGGATAAATAAAACTTCAAATATTTCCATGTACAACCATGTATAAAATTTTTAAAAAGACTGTGAAAGAACGTAATTGTAAATTGGTCGTTTTTTCGGACTCAATTCTTTACCGGTTGTGATAGAAAAATTATTAGTTGTGCTAACAATAACAAAATTATAGTACCGGTAAATGACATACAGGGGCACAAAACCGTCCCCCACATAGCATGTTTCTTTCTGTCTCACATCTGCATTCTATTCCATCACGAATCCATCCAGAGACATCTTTTTTCCGTAGCAACAGCTTGGATACCACTGCTATGTTTACTTTCTTTAGATAACCCCTGCTTCAGGTCTCTGCTCCAGACCTTTTGACAAGGGAAGAACATCTCCATTTTAGATTGGAATGTCAGCGCACGGTGTGGTAGAGGAGAGCACATGGGATTGCATAAACTCATATGGAATGCTTAAAAAACACACACATCGATGTTTTGAACTGTTAGTCATACATTTATTATCATGAAAATGTATTCTTGTTTTATATACTAGATAAAATAAAACCTTAGCTTCTATGTATGCTACTGGGTTTTAAAAAAAATCTAACTGGTTTACTCGTAGATACGTAGAAGCTCATTGTATTAAAGAATATATTTGGAATACTTATGCATGAACATATATGGTATAAAAACAATAGTTAAGAATGTACATTTTTCCACATTCCTTTTATTTGAAACTTTTTTGTCTTAACTTTCTCCCTCCTTGAGATAAGGCGGAGTCAATTGACAAGTGACCAGAGCATCTTAATTATGTGAGACAAGGACACCCCCCTGTATGAGTGGAAAAGTACTGAGAAGGGTGAAAGGGGTGTATATAACCTGGTGTGGAATGTTGCCAGGGGAGCCACTTCTTTGGTGCTCTGGATAGAGCATTCGAGCAAGTCTCTCCCATTTGATCAAATAAATTGGGATTTTGAACTGACGAACACTGAGTTGTAAGAAAATTATTTGGTTTCCATTGATGACTAAGAGAAAATTCATGATACGGTATAGCAGAGAAAGATTTTTATTTTTTTTAAACAAAAAAAAAAAACTTTAAAAAAAACTTGTAATCTTAAGTTGTCCTCTGCACTTTAGACCGTTCGTATGTTCGTCCACTAAAGTCACAAAAAAAACTATTTAGCCCACCACACTTTGGTGTTAGTTTCTTACTTGGAAATACACTTAAATTAGGATTAAACATTCAGATGTCCCAAAAAGACCAATCTGTGATTTATTTGTGACCATATTTTGGGTAAAAACACATGTAGCAGTAGTTTCAGAATAGGAGTTGTTGATGGGAGAATAAACTATGAACATCTACTAGATCCCAGCGTGACTCAAAATGTAGGTTGACTCAAAATAATGTTTCCAATCCATTGAAGTAATTTCATTTGTAAAAAGTTAAATGGGGCTACCAGGTACCAAAGGGGGCACCAAAAAGGTGAATCTCAAAGACGAAGAAAAAAAACATAATGGTTCTTAATGCATATTTTATTGAACACATACTGGTATGTTGCACATGAGCCTTGTTGCATTTCAAAAACATGACAGCATTTGAAGTTTATATATTGAATTACTATTTGAAAAATATTTAAATGAACTATTTGAAAGTAAAAAAATAAATAAAAAAATAAAAGAAAAGTGAAAATTCTATTTGAAACGATTAATAAATTAGTTATTTGAAAATTGGAAATGCTTCAAATAAGGTAGTCGCTTTCTCCAAAAGTTTCTTACAAATAGCTTGGGATAATGTGTTTGCAAATATGTCAAATACCTCAAACATTTTTTTATTTTAAATACAAACTATTTGATTAGTATTTGTATTTGATCCAGGTCTGTTATTCACAAACATTATGGTTAAACGACCCTAAGCAGTATGAATTGTCAGATCACTGCCATAGTAGAACATTAATGCAATTTAAAATATAAATCAGTGCAGTGAATTCAACAAGAAATATTAAGCCAGATTCTCCCATTTGGAGATTTTAATCTAAGCATTAACCATAATATTATGCAAGAGAGAATCCCAGGAGTCTCCTGGATTGCTAAACGTTATGATAGATTGATGTTATGACCGTCGGTTATGAATGTTTCAACTTCATTAAGGAGAAATCATGTTTTTTGTTAGTTCGGCATTTCAAATACTAAAGTACCCATGAGCCTCAACAGAGGCTTCTACCGGAGAAGAAAAACTACTTTCGGACAATAGAAGTAGAATGAACAGCCATTTCTGTCATTAAGCAAGAATACTTTATAAATGCGATTCTGGTATTAACACAATTTTGACCGGATAGTAATTTTGTAACGTTTTTAGCCTCAGATGTGAAATGGTAGAGTGCGAGATATGTATCTCAAGCTTGCGTCAGGTCACATGTTGACAATGTACATACATGCACATTTACATACGCACAGGCACGTACACGTACAGTTATGTGCGTACACAGACTTTTTGAAATAGAATTAGATTTGTGTGAGTTGCTTAATCTTGTTGTGGTTCTGTTTGTCTTTAGTTGAGCACAGAGCTACTGTCTCTTTACTAAAGGAAGTTGAGCGTTATGCTGGAGTTTGTGGGAGTTTCCACAGCTGCATCCAGGCAGGTGGTATTAGCACCGAACAGTCGGCTTCCTGGGGTCACAGGCCAGCAACAGTTCTGAACACGGTTCCATTTGTTTGATGCTAATGATCCCTCACCATATACTGGTTTGTTTGTTCTTAACAAAATGCGCAGGCAGATTTGAGCCCTAAATGAGAGATCCATTGATCTGGGATCAGTTACACACTCTACAACAGGAAACCATCCTCTGCAGCACAGAGGCAGGAGTGCTAACCGCACTTTCACTTCCTCTCTCTGATGGATCTGAGATCAGTATGCAGTCAGGAGCCAGCATTGGGCGACCTGCGGTTCCTGGTTGCATTGACAGATGCCGTTAGGGTTGTTTTGTTTGTGTTTTTAAAATAGACTAGAAGGCATGTGCTTTAGTACTGGGTGCATTTTTAACTGTAGTCTGAAGAGAGTTACTTGTGTTGCTGAGTTTTTATTTGAAAACATCTTTGCTCTGTAATGTTTTAGGGTGCAATTCACACTTGTCCCAGAGGCTGTGACTCGCAACGCTCAGTTGAACTCTGACCCCTGACTTTCAACCATGAGCCCAATCAGCTGTTTGTTGCAATTTACTGCGCTGCATGAAGCAAATGGCTGAAGAAGAAAGTGTGAAATCCAGCTGTGCTGTAGAGACCGGCAGACAGGACTTTGTGGAATCATGGCTCGGTGCTGCCACCTGCTGTCGTCACAGGGTAGTGCAAACATGTGCTGACCTACAGTCCCAATTTATGGGCCAGCTGAACTCACCAGGTTTGATGAAAATTTTTCATGAAAGTGTTTACTGAAAGTTGCAGGCAGAGAGGGTCAGAAAGTAAATCTTTGCCTGAGAGTCTCAGAGCTCCGCTGTGTGCTGTTGACTAGGGTTGCAAAATTCCGGGAATATTCAAAGGTGGAAACTTTCCATGGGAATTAACGGGAATAAACAGGCATTAACGGGAATAAACTGGAAATGTTAGCGTTATTTGTACAAGCTGTATTTACCTCGTCGTATGCAGACATAAATATAAACATTTTCTTTTGTCATAAGCAGACATTTGTGAATAGAACGTTCAATAAAATAAATGTGTTCCCTAACCCCCCCCTGGTTTCGGAAGTGACTTCCCCATTCATTTAGACCATAGACATTAACTAAAACTTAAAACTTACTTTAAAAAATGTCTAATGATTATGTCTTACCATCAGTTACCTGGATTGTTCAATATAACGCCCGTTCGCAAAATATGCTTCAAGTATGTTTTATGTTTTTAGTATTTTTTTGTGAATGTACCAGAGCTGGCACTGTTTAAAAAATTGACGTCCCATAATTCCCTCCGGACGGTTCAATGAAGTAAAATAGCCAAATTAGCAAGGTGGTACGCACTACCAAAAATGTCCAGACGAGATGATGATATCTGATTGGTTGAGAACCACCCATGCATTGCAGTAATGGATATGTAGTCCATTAAAGTGGACTACAAACCAGACTACAATCATGAAATCATTACTTAAAATGTTTTTTAATCGGAACATTTGTATGCTCTATATTCTTATACCACACAGGCTAATTCAGGAACATTTAGGCTCATTCTATAAATCAGATTTCAAGAAATTGTCGATTGTCTCCGAAGGCTGTTCTATCTGACATAGGGAGTTTACTTCCGAAACCAAACTCTGCCCACGTCTGACATACTCACTTGAGCACTCTATAGACTTTTGCAATTAAAATTTGTCAAAATTTCCAAAATTCCAGAGCTTAACTTCCCATATAAAATATAAGATAAATTTACGGAAAGTTTCCACCCCTTTACAACCCTACTGTTGACACCACATCAGTCTGTTTCTGCAAATCCAGAGTACACAAGAGGCAGAAAAGCTCACGCCTGTTTCAAAGCAAAGAAAGCAACGACTTTTCCTCAAATCTACCCTGACCACCTAACTTGTTCTGCCACCTGTCTGTGCTGAGAGCAATGAGTCTGATAAATCCTTCTTCCTGTTCTCTCCTTCTTACACCCCTCCCTTCATCTCTCTCTCCCTCTTCCAACCTCTCTCTCTCTCTCTCTCTCGCTCGCTTTCTCCCTCTATCTCTCTCTCAGGGTGGCTCCTCTTCTGGTGATGATATGGAAATCTCTGATGATGAGATGCCTGGCACCCCCATCGCCAGGGGCATCTGTGCCGAGGGCATTGTGGTAAACTCTGCCCCCCCATCCATCCATATCCCACCCCCAGGGTTCCTGCCCCTTCCCCCTCCCCAGACGAGCTTCTCCTTGCCCCTGCTCCCCCACATGCCCCCAATGCTGCCCCCGTACCCCCCTGGTCTGCTGCCTTTGGGTGGGTGTGTCCAGCAGTGGGGAGGCGGGCACATGTCTTTCCAGATGCAGACGCAGATGCTTAGCCGTCTGGCCCAGAGCCATCACCCCTCGTACCCCTACCCTCCTTTCTTGGGCGGGCTTGGGGGTGTGGCTGAGAGTGGGGGGTTGCCCTTCACAATACCGTATGGGGTCTCACCCTGGCACACCCCCGCCCTGCCCCAGTTCAATCCGGCCATACCCCCTCCGGGTTATGAGCCACAGAAGGACGACCCACACAGGGCCACAGTGGATGCCGTGCTCAGCGTCATTGTCAAGGAGCTGAAGGCCATCATGAAGAGAGACCTCAGCCGCAAGATGGTGGAGGGTGTGGCCTTCCGGACCTTCGACGAGTGGTGGGACAGGAAGGAGCGCTTGGCAAAGGTGTTTGTGTGGCTTAAGTGTATTTGGATAAAATGTGTGTGTATGTGTGAGTCGCTTAAGTGTGTGCTTGGTTTAAAGGTGAGTGTGTTTGTGGTGTAAAGGTGTGTGTTTGTGTCTGTATGGGTCTGTGTGTGTGTGGTTTAAAGGTGTGTGTTTGTGCCTGTGTGATTATGTGGTTTTACCTCTTCGCGCAGATGCCAAATTTGGTCTTTCTAACCTATTTAGGGGGTGTTCTATTTAAGGCTTTATAACTCCAGCTGTGAGCATCACAGAAACTTGGAGAATGGCTTAAACAAAACAGTTGTACCATTTACAATACTAACATAGATTAGTTCATTTTTGTAATTTTGGTTAACATAAAGGGGCACAAATGCAAAGAAATCTTAGCTACATATCTACATGACTGAGAGCTACATATCTAAAACAGGTCGAACTATACATTTCCTGGGCCATATGGTATGCAGAATTACTAAAGATCTATTATGAAAAATATAGGCAGTGTACCATGTTTGTTCTTTAGTGTCTCTGAATCTATCCAAAATGGCTAAATTGTGCACTGTTGTAAATCATAAAGTAATTATATATTTAACAACAAATCAACTGTTTTGGCTTGTTTTACATTCTAAGTTGCATAAAATGAGACTAATAAAACTAGAAATTGTGTTACACCTGGCTGTAAGGTATTGTTCAAAGAATCCAATAAGACATTGCAAACACCATTGCTAAGGTTATAATGTCCTGTATTGGAAGAAAAGAGTCAATGAAACCAGAATGAACGCATAAGAGGTTTTTAAAAAAATAAAAAATAAATTGGAATGGGAGCTTTACACGTCAACGTTTCAGATTGTGTGATAGCATTATCAAGTGATGTGTATCTCAAATGGATTGTCCCAGACAATAAATGACCACTGAATTTTGAAAGAGACATCTCTATGCAGAAACCAATGGTAGGATTGTATATTTATTTCATATTTAGTAGTATAAGCCGTCTTTCCACTGTGGGCCAAACCTAGTGCTTGAACCCTTTCTACTGTGCTGGGCTAGGCTTAAACAGGGCTTATGCAGGAATTTAAGCCCTGCTACAAGCCCTTCCAACGGTCAGGGCCACAATTCATTTCACGCTGGTCCTGCTTCAACGGTTTAAAAAAAAAAAAATTTTTAAACGCTCAAACAATCTATCAGCTGTCTTTTAATCCTTCACTTAACCAAATCTTTTTTACGTTATCACTCACTAACCAGAAAGCTATGTATGTCGCAAAACACAAAACAAATGGACCTCAAAATAAATTAAAGCACTAATATATGAAGTGAATCAGATATTCAAAACAATTAGATATGGCATCTGGCATGTGAGAAATGAAAAGTGAATTGTGGGAAAGCTCCAGTAAGCTGGGATATAAAACGAGTGAGGGAGAAACTGAAAATTGAAATGGCAGTGTCAACAATAGCTAGCTAACAAAAGCAGGGCTGGACGGATAATGTTTCCGGGGTTTGACATTTATTGCATGCTACACGGAACGCAGATAAGTAAAAAAAAAAAAAAGTGCAGTATTTTGTTTATTGGCGTAACGTTACTTGAGTTACGCTAGGTAGTTAGCTTACAGCTGTTAACATTACTAAAACTTTTTTTTTTTACATTGACACTTATTTGCCTGGTTTGCTTCGACACTTGTCAGCACCGCGATCAGCAACAAGTTATTTTGCTAGCCAGAATTATCTGACTTTTTAAAGTTTGATTACGTTATGTGCTACCTCATGCCTGATTTCCCAAGTTAAGTTGCTACAACGGGGATAGCTGGAACAATCTCTCACTGATTTTCTTGGGAGAGACACTTCTTTTTAGCCAAGTTCTGTGGTAGCCTAAATATATTTGCTTGGCATAACGTTAGCTGACTACTTACGCTGACACTATTATTTTCTTGATACTAGCTACATCCAATGTACAAATTATGACACATTATATTAAGGTAGAACCAATTATTTTATTGGTTAGGACAATAATGCATACTATGCCTACATTAAACGCGGCTAATAAAGTGCACACGGACTACATTTGTTTTGGCTTTGAGACGCTAAAAAAACTTTCTGCTTCGTTGCCATGGTTACATATGGGCTACTACAGCCTGGCTGAATCCCAGTGGAAATGCTGCAAGAACTGTAGCCCTAGTGCTTTGGGTTTCTGGGCATATGTTTCTAGGCTTTTGGCCCACAGTGGAAAAACTGCTATTGACAGTCAAATGACGTAGTCATACACAATAATTTTGCTTGTTTATTTAGCATTTGAGTGAGCAGGGCTTTTCACAGCTGTTTTGGCGAACGTTCTGGGTATTTTTGGGTTTATCTTGTTGCTATGATGGAATATACATTTTTGGTGGTGAAAAAATATTTTTATGAACTCACAGATAGACGCTATTATCCACTGTGTCACGCATGGTTTGGTATAGTTGCAGGTGAGACTGGGTGGGGGGTTTCTTGTTAAATGGACTAGCTACGCAACTATATTGGCACTTAGAAACTCCATATTCTGAGTCGTCACATATTGTGTGCTAATAAAGTTAAAACATGGGATTTGTTGTTTCCACTCATAGTTCGGTTGTAGGAGCAATCAATGTCTGAGTTCAGCAAACTCTTGGCTCTGGCGCCATGGCCACTAGGGGGTCTGTGGTTTAAAAGTGTGTGTTTGTGTCTGTACGGGTGCATGCTTTAAAGGTGTGTTTGTGTGTGTACGTATGTGTGTGTGATTTACACATGTTTTTGTGTATGTATGTTTCTCCAGGCCTCTGTGACTCCAGTGAAGAGTGGAGAGGGGAAGGAGGAGGAGAGAGCCCGGCCGAAGGAGGCTGTGAGATCCAGCCTGCTGGAGACCTGGAAGCAGGGCGATGGGCTTGGATTTGAGGGTCTGGCCTTAAGCATTGGCCTCCGCGGGGCCATCCGCCTGCCTTCCTTCAAGGTACCTCCTCTGCGCTAGTGTCTCCCTTCCAAAAAGGCTGTGTAGCTCAATCGGTAAAAGCAGCATTTGTGGTTTGTGAGTGAGCACCACAGTCTCGGATCTAATCCGGCCTGTGCCACTACTGACAATTGGCTTTTCATTGCCCAAGGGGGGAGGGATTCAGTCAGCGGGGATAGCAGTGTGCATTCGTCGAGGACCTCTGATGGCTATCCGGGTGTCCGTGGCTTTCTCTCTGCGCACGCATATGATTGGGCTTCCTCCGCTCCCGCTCTGTGCCTGTGCAGCTCGTGACTGCGGTGTGACAAGAACCAGCTGGCTGTGTTTCGGAGAAGACCCGCAAGTTTTCTTCACTCTCTCGAGCCGGCAGCAGGGGGCGTATATGTGCATGCTTGTACTTAGTTTGCGAATTGGATATTCCAAATTTGGGTGATACCAATTTAAAAAAATAAAAAACATGTTCCTGCCAAAATGTGCTTGCCAATAAACATATTGAAGAAATGTGTCCCTGCTGAGACGTGTCCCTGCAGAAATGTGTCCCTGCTCAAACGTGTCCCTGCTGAAACATGTTCCAGCAGAAATGTGTCCCTGCTCAAACGTGTCCCTGCTGAAACATGTTCCAGCAGAAACGTGTCCCTGCTGAAACATGTTCCTGCCAATGTTTGGCAGAAGTGTGACAGGCAGTGGGCTCTTTGTTGTCGGCCGGGATACTCAGTGCTTTATATTGTGCAGGTGAAAAGGAAGGAGCCGCCTGACCCTGCCTCCACAGGGGATTCTAAGAGGGCGCGGCCATCCACACCCACAGAGGAGGATCTTGAGGATGAAGGTGAGAGTACCATGTCAACTGAAACCACGTTTCAGTCTAAACTCTCAAATACAAGTGGTATACTGTATATTCTGTATGCATGCACACATATACATGTTTTTGTTCTTTCTCCATGTTAACACGTCCGTGTGTTGTCTGAAAAGCTTCCAGAAAGGATGATGAGGTTGGCGCTTTTAGACGGAGACACGGCCAGCCACTGGAACTTGATAGCGAGGGAGAGGAGGAGGAGACCTCTGGGAAGGAGGAATCTTCATCTGACAAGGAAGGGGAGCCAGATCAGCTGAAAGGCTCTGATAGGCTATCCTGTGGAAAGGTGAGAATGGGAGGCAGAGATGGCTTTATTTAAGTTCTTGCAGGACTACTGCACCCTGGTCCTGGAGGTCTACAGTGCCTGAAAGGGCTACTGTACTATGGAACGTGTTGGGGGTGTAAATACTGCAGCTCTGCTTTAAAAACATGGCCCTCTGCTTCTTTTAGGAGGTTGACGTAGACGAGGATGTGGAAGATGAGAGAGAGGAATCAGACTTCTCAGATAAAGGTAACTACAGAAACAGAAAGGTAATGAGCATTGTGTGGCCAACATAGTTGTGAGTAACAGGTCCCCGTACTGTATCTTCTCAGATGTTTCCAGTTCTACCATGTCCAAATCTATGGAGAGACATTACTGACACAATTCCATATCTCTGTATAAGAATTCTGGGTAACACTTTACATTAAGTTGCACCTATACATGTGTAGTTGGTTATTTGGTAACAAGGTTATTACTGAGTAACTCCAATGTAGGTAACATGGAAAAAGAGTTATTAATTACATGTGAATATTTAGAAATATTTTAATTACACTCATAGGCCACATCTTCATGATACACAATACATAAATCTTGCCTGTACATTTCACAAGGTGTCTTTATGATATGGAATGATTTCATTTAAGCAGGAGAAATGTAACAGGGCTGACCTGTGGAATTAAGAATACCACTAACTGCTGTTCCATGTTACCTCCATTGGAGTTGCTCAGTAATGACCTTGTGTTACTTAATTAGTTACAATTTAACTACACAGGTATAGGTGCAACTTAATGTAAAGTGTTACCGAATTCCGTATCTCCAAAAAGGATTTGCATACCTGTGATTAAAATGTGTATCTCCGTAAAATTCATCCTTATCTCCGTAAAAAAAGTTTGTGCTTGTAAAAAAGGATTTGGATACTTGTGATACAAATTTGTGGTTGTAGCCAACTTTTTGTTAAGCCATTTACAACCAGCTCTTCTCAAACCACCACAGCCAATAAAATACCACTAGTTCTGCCCCAGTTTCATTGGGTGGATTCGCATGTCAATCAAATTCCAAATTACTACTCAGGTTTTTTGCTCCGTAAGATGTGTAATGTTGCGAATTCATAGTTAAATATTAATTAAACAAATGATTGTCACACTCCCATTAGGGTCAGACCAAGCTATTTAAATGAGGATTTGCTGATTTAGCATGCTTAGGTCTCAAATTGTTCTCATATTATATTCACACAATTCTTGTCCATCCAAATGAATAAAGCTGAACTGCATAGAGATCTATCTAGGTCCAAATAAAATCTAAATATTAATGCTGCCATCTATACAGGGCATCTAAAAAACCTTCATGGGCATATTAGTAGAATCTTGAAACTTTAACAATTTAAGTGTTCTGACATGTAGCTAATGTGTACAGAAAGCCATTATCCTATGAAATTCCTTCATAGTGAAAATAATTGTTCAATCATAACTCCTACATTAGGCCAGTGTGATGTACTACATATATTGGACACTAGGCGGCAATTGACTTTATAATAATTTTCAAAGACCCAATGGCCCCAATTTGCACCTGTTTTTTAACACTAGTTCAGATCTCAGTCATCAGAATAAATGAGGAAGAATGACTAATAAATGCCCCTCAAATCCTTGGATAACTGGGTATGAGTGTGCAGCAGCATGCATGTTTCACAGTAGCCATACATTGAATTACCATTTCCCCTTGTCTTCTTCTTTATTGAATTTCATAACTGAGATGTGACTTTAAAGTTGTCCAAATTAAGTTTTGGTGGGTCACCTTAATAGCCAGAAATAATGGCTATAAATTATCTCATTGGATGAGAGGAACACTCAATCATGTCTACAGTTATCACTCAGGTCAAGTTTGTAGTTCAGTTGAACAAACTGTTGGACAATTTCAAACAGATATAAACAGAGCCAGTGCAGGGCTACTCACAGTCTTGGAGGACCGGGTTGTGCAGAATTTTCATTCATTTCTTGTCATTGCTTATTTTCAAAGCTCCATTTGAACAGTGACCTCTAGTGACCAATGGCAATATTTCATTAAAATAATAGTTTGATGTACTACTACACATATTGGACACTAGGTGACAATGACCTTGAAAATAGTTTTCACTTGGGCTGGCTTTGACTTTGCCGACCTTGCCAGCTTGAGAGGAAGCTTATACTAACTTCCCCATGTTCATATTTCAAAAGGTTGGTCTCCACATTATGACTTGAAAAGCAGATCTGCTATAGGTTGTTGAAGGTCAAGTTCCCGTATATATCTTTAATGAACCATGAAGGTTAATTAATAATTTCATAAGGGACATTAAATGTATACAGACCGTCTGTAAAATGTGAACGTTATGAGGCTGAACAAATATGCCCACTTGTGATTTTCTAACATTGAAGATATACCACAAAACATTGGTTTTTGCTATCCGTGTTTGTAGCAGTTACTTTTGCAATTATTAAAAGAAAATGTATTGATATTTCTATTATTTAAAGAGTAAATGCTGTCCGAAAATGGTATGTCAATAATATATGGTAATTCTGGACATTAATTGAACCTTTATATTTCATAAACTATTAAGAATTCAAGGCTCAAACTTCATTCCCTTTCATATGGGTGGTTGAAGAATATGTACACCAAAAATAAACTGCTTCTGAACAATAGGCCTGCCACCCTCATTGAAACTGTGTGGTTTGACTCATTAGCTAATGTAAAACAGCCATCAGCTACTGTATTTATATTTTGAGTACTAGCAGACTACTCTCTGTCTACTACATAAGTTAGACGAACTTAGTTATAGCCACTTGCTAGCTAGCTTGCTACTGTCTACTGTCTCACTCAGTGTCCCAACCTCATTCCTGGCCGACTACTGTGTATGCAATCCCAGAATTTTAACAAGCTGGTGATTTTTTTTAATTAGGTGATTTTTATGTTTAGAGGCATTATTTACCCTTAGCCACATATTAAGCCTATGTTAGAAGTACAAACCAATTCCAAAAAAGTTGGGACAGTATAAAAAAAAAATCAGAAAAGCAGTGATTTGTAAATTCTCTTTTACATATATTTAATTGAAAACAGTACAAAGAAAAGATTTTTAATGTTTTACTTGATTGATTTTTGTAAATATATGCTAATTCCGAATTTGATGCCTGCAACACGTTCCAAAAAAGTTGGAACAGGGGCAACATAAGACTGGGAAGGTTGTGGAATGAAAAAAACACCTTCCACAGGTAAACACGTGAATAGGTAACAGGTTGTGACTGGGTATAAAAGGAGAATCCACGAAGGCTTGGACGTTTATTAGCAAGGATGGGTCGAGGTTCGCCACTTTGCGGAAAACTGCATGAGCGAATAGTCCAACAGTTTAAGAACAACGTTTCTCAAAGCATGATTGCAAGGAATTTAGGGATTTCGCCATCTTCAGTCCATAATATTAAAAGATTCAGAGAATCTGGAGAAATCTCAGTGCATAAAGGGCAAGGCCGAAAACCAATATTGAATGCCTGTGACCCTCGATCTCTCAGACGGCATTGCATTAAAACCCAACATGCTTCTTTAATGAATATAACCACATGGGCTTGGGAATACTTCGGAAAACCGTCGTCAATAAACACAGTTCGTCAAAATATCATTACAATAGCTCTAATGGCTGTTTTACATTAGCTAATTGGAGTATGTCTATTCGTTTCAATAACTTTTTAACTGTTTAACTATGAAATTGGAACGTGACACGCTTGACGGAGTTTGGCAGATTGCTCTCCCGCTCTAAGCAGAAAATCTTCAACTGAATGAATTTGCAATTTGATTGATAGGCGATTCCAGCCAATGATACTGGGGGCAGAAATAGTGGTATTTTATTGGCTGTGGTGATTTGGTGAGAGCTTGTCCCACCTCTGCGCTTGCGAAGTGAGCTGTTCATAGAGACACAAAACTCCTACGAGCATACAAAAGTTCTGTTCGAGCTTACAAAACTCCAGCATGAGATAAAGCTGCCAGAAATCCCTGAATTCTGAGTGCACGCAGATTCAGTTTGTGCACTTGGTATTTCTGAATCGTAGACGTAAATGGCTTAACAAAAAGTTGGCTACAACCAAAAAGTTGAATCACAACAAGTAAGCAAATCTTTTTGACAAGCAAAACATTTTTTTACACAGATACGGAAGAGTTTTACTGAGATACAGAATTGTCATTACTGTCTCTCCATACAAATCAGACTCCTCAGGGGACAGCGAGGACTCCTACAGCTCCAGCTCTGAGGAGGAGGAGGAGGAAGAAGAAGAAGATGATGAGGAAGAACCGGTGGATGTGGAGGATGAAGAAGAGGTAGACGAGGGGCCTCAAACTTCATCATCTTCATCAGCATCATCATCGTCTTCTGAAGAGGAGGAGGTGGAACTTAAAGCCTCAAGCACTCCCATGGCCCCACCCATTTCTGAAGAGCCGTCCACTCTGGATTTGCTTGAGGGCATAGGTGAGAGGGCGGAGCTTGACCGAGAGATTCACTGTGGGACTGCACTGCAAGGGGAAGAGTTCAGGCTGCAGGGTTATGCCCACCAAGAGCACAATATCCTGCCCCCCTCTCCTAACAGAGTACCAGGTTTGAACCCCTTATTTCTGATGAGCAATGTTTTAATGTTTAATTAATTCATTAATTAATCAGCCACTCAATTAGTTAATCACACTTTACTTGATGTCTTAGAATTTTTGAATATGTAATTATATAATAGGTTCACACAACCTAACCATACAATATGTACATATAACTAACTAATATGTGTACTGTATATACGTATGACTTAACAGCAATAGCAATGCTGAATGTGAAGTCCAGCACCCTCACAGTACAGAAGAACCTCAGAGATACAGACCGACCCCCTCCAACCCTTCACGGCCATGAAACCAGAACTAGCATGTGTACTTAGGCCAGATCAAATGTTTTATATCTAGTGTAAAAAACTTGAGCATTAAATAGTCATGCTTTTCACTGCTAAAATACATACCATCAAAAAAATATGAAGATTATCCAAAGGGGCACATCTGAGCACTGTTGTTAAGAGTTTTGAGTTATTTGTGCAGGTAGCTATGGATAAATGTAATAAACTGCCCAAGGAAGTTATACATGCATATAAGCCCATGCAGGCTGGTTAACCCCTCTGCATTGTCTCAGGACAACATCACACCACCCTGTGATTTGGCACATGTTGCAGCCAGTGGTGTAATTTCAGATTTATTTGTTTGTGTTCAGCTGAGGATTTGGAGGTTCAGAGGGGGACCTCTGGGCACCTGCAGCCCCTCACCCCTACAGGCTTGCTGCCTGAATGTGCCCCGGAGCTCCAGCTCAAGAGTGGTGCTGAGAAGGGGCGATCCCGCACCCCCATCGAAGAAATGGATAGTGCTGCCAGGCCCCTCCCTCCAGCCTCTATGCCCCTTTTCCCCCCTGCCCAGCGGCACATGGAGGAGGACGTTCCCCCCTCGGGGAGTGTGGCCACCAGTTTGGGAAAGAGTGCTGAGGGAGTGCCAGTGACGCCAGGTGGAGAAGCCCTGCCAATGGAGCTCACCCTAACTCTGGTCTCCCCTCACGTCCCGGCCAGCCCCTTCTGCTACCCCTCCCAGTCCCCCGTCTTGAGCGCTGGAGTTCCCCGAACCCCTGGCAGAGACTTGAACTTCACTCCCACCTTCCTGGGCTCCGCCCCCTTCTCCCTTCTGAGGAAGAGTTCAGCTGATGGCTTTGAGGAGAGGGTTCTGTTAAAAGAGCCCACCTCTGACCCTGACCACACCTCTACAGTTCCACCCAGTGGACCTCCCCATTCCCCCACAGCACAGCCTGCTGCTGACTTCTCTATAGACCCCAGCTTCCCCAGCACTCCCAAAGGCCTAATCTCTACCCCACCCAAGAAGAAGCCAAGGCGGCCCAAAAAGTCCCCAGTTTTCCCGCCCCCCACAAACCCGGACTTGGGGGGAGGTGAGGTCCAGTCTCTCCCACCTGTCCATCCTGCATTGAGAGACTCGCTCCTGGAGGCCACGCCTATGGCAGTGTCCCTGGATTTTAGGGAAGGAAGGGGCAGGGTGGGGGCCGTACCTGGTGGGCAGGACTTCCTTCCACTGCGGGAGCTGGAAAACGTGCTGCTGAAGGAGGGTAAAGTGGCGGAGCCACAGGAGGTGCATAAGTCAGCACGGCGGGTGCGGCGCAGTTGGGAGGAGCTTCTGTTCAGCATGCACTCCCCCGGGGCCTCCCCACCCCGGCCACGGTTCCGCTCCCGCTCGGAGTTCAAGGAGATGACCATTCTCTATGACCTGTGGAATGAGGGCATCGACGAAGAGGACGTTCGCCACCTGCAGGTCACCTTTGACAAGATGCTGCAGCAGGACAGCGGCCATGATTGGCTCAACGACACGCTGTGGGTGCCTCACCCTCATATCCTTCAGCTGTCATACCATTGGCTCAGATAATGTATTGTGACTGTCACATCTGTACTTGTGCAATTTATAATCGATCGGCAGAGTTGACGGACGTGTGTAATGAAGGTTCCATACTCACTGTTTATTTACCTGCAAATAGACTCCTCCACTTTCAACCACCGCACTGGTATTAAAATAGTTCTGAAAACAACAATGGTGCCGTCGCAACACAAATTCTAAATGGAACATAGAATTCTGCTATTTCATGTTAAAATGTCTGGCAATATCCACCCGTTTACTATAGCACATGTTCCTGTGTAAATTGCAGATTGCACAGCAAAATATTGGAGCATATGTGACCAAAATGGTAGCCATTTATAGCCCTTGCATATAGGCTACAGTTAAATTGTCTGTAAACAATAGGTTTGGTTAATGGTGATGTTAACCAGCCTATTGTATCACAATTTTTTAACATTCAATCTTCAGAACATTAGGGCTGTCAATTGGGCCAAAAAATTGAATTTGAATATTCTATTTAAAGAAAGAACTAATTTGAATATTTGTTGCAAATCTGACAAAGTCAAAATTGCATCATTAATGCAGTGCCATGAAATACTCTTGTGCGCTTCCTTTTGTCTGTGTGTTACGTAATGCCCGAAGGCCATCCCTCAAGCACAACATTCCTTTGACAGCATGCATATAACATGAATGCAAGGCATAACAACAACAACATGGTGGCACCCAGAACATAGGCAGCTAGCTAGCTACTTCGCTAGCCACCGGTACACTATTATACAGGTGCAGCTCAAAGAATTAGAATATCGTGAAAAAGTTCAATATTTTTTGTCACTCATGTCAGAAAGTGAAACCCACTGCAAGGGTTATTTCTCCTGACTCATTTTCCTATAGAACTCTATGGGGAAAAAAGTCAGGAGAAACAATCCTTAAAGGGATCCATCCACATCTACTCCATATCTGGCCGCAGAGTGACGGTTTGGGGCTCGTTTGATACCTTAGACCCTTGATGACGTACAGCCATTTCGCCAGTCATGTGTTCCATACTGTACCAGCGTAATTTACAGCTGAATCTGGTCTTACCCCACAATTCTCATAGAGATCAGTTCAAATGCAGAGAGGTTATAGTGTCGCTTGTAACAGTACCTGAAAATAAGATATTGAGAGTCTTTTGATGTTGATTGGTCACAGACATCAGGAAGTAACAGCATGCATAGGATATGCGACCAAATATTAAATATGATACTTTAAAAATATGTTAAAGCAAAATATTCTAATTTTCTGAGACACTGAATTTTGGGTTTCATTAGCTGTAAGCCATAATCATCAAAATTACAAGAAATAAAGGCTTGAAATATTTCACTCTATGTGTAATGAATCTATATAATATATGAGTTTCACTTTCTGAAATGAGTGACAAAAAATATAGAACTTTTTCACGATATTCTAATTTTTTGAGCTGCACCTGTATATATACAGTCAAGCCAGAAAGTCTGCACACCCCTTTCACCTTCTCCACATTTTATTACGTTACAGACTTATACTACAATAGATTGAGTTCATTTTTTGCCTAAAACATCTATACACAATAGCCAATAATGACGAAGTGAAAACAGGTTTTTAGAAAATATGCAATTTTATTTTACTGACAAAAATAGTTTATTTAGGGTTACATATCTGTACACACCCTTAACCTAATACTTGGTTAAGGATTACAGCTTCAAGGCGTCTTGGGAAAGAAGCTACGAGCTTGGCACACTTGTTTCTGGACATTTTTGCCCATTCCTCATGGCATATCTTTGCAAGCTCCGTCAGGTTGGATGGGAAGCGTCGGTACACAGCCATTTTCAGCTCTTTCCACAGATGTTCAATTGGATTCAGGTCTGGGATCTGGCTGGGCCACTCAAGGACATGCACAGACTTTCTCCGAAGCCACTTCTTTGTTCTCTTGGCTGTGTGCTTTGGGTCGTTGTCATGTTGGAAGGTAAACCTTCGCCCCAGTCTGAGGTCCAGAGCGCTCTGGAGTAGGTTTTCTTCAAGGATCTCAGTGTACTTAGCTGCATTCATCTTTCCCTCTATCAGGACTAGTCGCCCCGTTCCCGCTGCTGAAAAACATCCCCACATCATGATGCTGCCACCGCCATGCTTCACTGTAGGGATGGTATTAGCCAGGTGATGAGCGGTGCCTGGTTTCCTCCAGACATGATGCTTGGTATTCAGGCCAAAAAGTTACATTTTGGTTTCATCAGACCAGAGAATCTTGATTCTCATGGTTTGAGGGTTCTCTAGGTGCCTTTTGGCAAACTCCAAGCGGGCTGTGATGTACCTTTTACTAAGGAGGGGCTTCCGTCTGGCCACTCTACCATAAAGGCCTGATTGGTGGAGTGCTGCCTGGATGTTTGATCTTCTGAAAGGTTCTCCCATCTCCACAAGGATACGCTGGAGCTCTGTCAGAGTGACCCTCGGGTTCCTGCTCACCTCCCTGGCCAAGGCCCGTTTTCCCAGATTGCTCAGTTTGGCCGGGCTGCCAGGTCTAGGAAGATTCTTGGTGGTTCCAAACTTCTTCCATTTACGAATGATGGTGGCCACTGTGCTTTTTGGGACCTGTAAAGCTGCATAGATTTTTCTGTACCCTTCTCCAGATCTATGCCTTGACACAATCCTGTTTCTGAGGTCTGCAGATAATTCCTTTGACCTCATGGCTTGGAGTTTGCTCTGACATGCACTGTCAACTGTGGGACCTTATATAGGCAGGTGTTGGCAATCCCCAATCATGTCCAATCAATTGAATTTATCACAGGTGGACTCCAATTAAGTTGTAGAAACATCTCAAGCAGTATCAGTGGAAACAAAATGCACCTCAGCTCACTTTTGGGTGTCTATATCAAAGGGTGTGCTAAATAATAAATTCGCACAAATGTCTAAAAACCTGTTTTCACTTTGTCATTATGGGCTATTTTGTGTAGAATTTTGAGACCAAAAATTAACTCAATCTATTGTAGAATATGTCTGTAACATAATAAAACATGGAGAAGGTGAAAGGGGTGTGCAGACTTTCTGGCTTGACTGTATATGTGTTTTGTTGGACTTGCCTATGTTTTTAGACTATAAATAGAACTCTACAAAGTTGCCTGGACCTATACATCTTAAATGTAATCTAAATGAATTTGTCATGTGAACAGAAAACAACACAACAATATATATATAATATATATTATTCACCCTCGAAGAGAAGACGCTGTCAAGTGGCCAAATGCGTTGGAAACAAAACTTACTGACGTATGTTCCAGCGCATGACATGGAAAATATCGTCAGGACAACCTGGGCCCCGTTTCCCAAAAGCATCTTAGAGTTAAGATCATCTTAGAGTGTTTTGTGTTTGTGCTTTATTCATTTTATGATTAACATTATTAAAATTTACTGACATTACGTAAAACAGATAATAAAAATTGAGGAAGAATGACAAAAAACAAATGACCAAAAGCAAACAATGAAAGTAATATAAAAACAAAATAGCCTAAGATGATATTTATCTAAGATCCTTTTGGGAAACGGGACCCTGGTTGTTTGAACTGACTCACTGACACTCAAGTAAATTAGGAACTTAAAAAAAAAACATTTTTATTTAAAATTTTTGGAAAGCTCTGTTTTAAAATTGTTCATTTTGGGGATACATGCAGGCTACATGTGCCCAGCTTGCTGGCAGGTCGCTGAGCTGCAAGAATCATTAGGTTTTTACCTGCTGGTCACATCTAGTATAAGTCACTCTGTGGTCGGTCTGTCCAAATTATTGTAGTAGGCTTGATCCAGGTTAACGCGCGATCCAGGTTACCCAGTGTGAGGTGTGCAGCGCATCAGTGTTTTTGAGTTAGCGTTGTTACTTAATGGTTGTGATATTAATCTCAAACAACTTTTTAAATAATTTTGCACCCAACACAGGGCCCAACAATATCCAATACCCACCCCAATTTAGAATGTCCAATTATCTCCCTAAACTGCGTTCATGAAACAACCCCACTGCACTGGACACACGTGTATCTTACCTTAGTGCAAAACCACGATTTTCCTTTGAAACACGTGGCTCTCCCACCTGTTTCACCCTACGCATCATCGCCAAACTCGCACAGAGCGGAATCGAAGGAAGACCGCCCTATGCAGCAGCATGCAGGCTATGGGCTTGTCCAGGCTCAGCGGGGTTGTCTGATGAATGCGGGCTGACTGATCCCACCCATACCCTGGGCAACGCAATTGCTAATTGTGCGTCGACCCCCATGTGGCTACCGGCCACTGTCGGCACTGGCACAATCTGGATTCGAACCCAGACTGTAGGGCGCCTTAACCAAATGAGCCAACCAGCAGCCCGATATTTATCTGAAATGAAAGTAGTTATTGTGAACAGCTGGTGTCATCGCTGATTCGGAGACAAAATACGAATTACAGAGACCGCATCACTTCTGGGGAAAGACTGCGTGCTTATTTGCTAGGAAAAAACGAACTAAAGCCTTGTGCACACTCGTGCGATACGATCAATTTCAATGGGATGATATGGCTACGTATCCGACTGCCTCTGCGTTCCATTGAGGTCCGCCACCATCCGGCAATGCTTTGGAATTTTTCAACCTTTCCGTCTTTTTTCCGTGTATCAAATAACCGGAAGTTGTTAGCTTTAGCACATGGGTGTGTAATTAAATAATTGCTAGCTAGCTAATGTTGCCTATAACATAAATTTTGACCAATTTTGTGTGGCTGGATGTCCTTCATTGTTGAGTGCGTATGCGCCCCGCTACACTATTTTGTCCGTCACAGCCAGTTGACTACGTTACATGATGTACACCATACGCAGTAGTCTGCACTTCCTCGCTCGCTCCTCGCCTCCACTCGCACTCACTAGCTCCCGAGTGGTGCACTCTCTCCTCCCCACCCCTCCCCCTCCCCCTGAACTCCCGTTGCTCGCTGCGCTCTGCTGCTCTGTGTTCTTTTCGTCGTCGTGTTTTTTTCACACTTTTTTCAAACATACTTTTTTAATACTATATATATATTATATATATATATATGTTGTTGCTGTTTTTTTTTTTCTTTTTTTTTTTATTTTTTTTATATAGATATATATGTGTATTCTACTGTATTTCTGTTGACTACACTAATAGCAGCTCTATGTGAATGTGTGTGTTGCTTCGTTGATTTTTTTTTTTTTGATTGTGTTAAGTCTCTTCCAATGCAACTAATTGTACGTCGCTCGCTTTAAAAAAAGCGTGCCAAAAATAATGTAATGTAATGTAGTCTGCACAAGGCGTAACCTAGCACTGACGTACGTTCTGTTTTAAAACTTGCCACCTGCAATTAGACTAGGTGAATCGCCTGCGCCAACATGGGACGTTCTGAGACGGGGTAGGTCACTGCAATTTCTCTTCGCGACATTCTAAAACGGTTTTGTTCCGTTGCAAATCTTTGGTCTGAACTGGCATTTACATAACATTACATTGCGCGTATTATCTGTTAAATTGCAGTTACTGATCAAATGATAATGTTGGTATTTTGAGTTAGCTAACGCTAGCTATCTGTTAAACTGACTACGTTATAGCTAACGTTGTCTGTTAAATTGAGCGTGCGTTTCCATGTTACTTTTAACTAGCTAGTGTTAACGTTAAATACGGAGAGTGTTTTTGAGTTGCCTGATAGTTCTAGCTAAACTAACATTAGCTAACGTTAGCTAACCTTAAGGCCCGAAACGTACCTCATGGAAATACCAGAACGTGGACGCTTCGCGCTACGCAAACAGTTTTTTTTTGCCATGACATTTGTGAAAGACAAATGCTTCTGTATTGTTTTGCAGTTCATACAAAGCCGGTACGGTATAGGTATTCTCAGGTGACCACATTGCTCTATCGCTCTCTAATGCGGGACTTTGCTTGTTAGGTGCTAGAGTTTTCCTGTAGGAATTATCTCTTTTGCACTTTTAGTTTCCCGTTTTGGTTTTTCTGCTGTTCTCTCTGAGACAGTTTTCTTGTTTACCGTTTTCTCTACCTCTCTTGTTTATACTCTCTTATACTGAGAGCGAGAGGGTTTTCTTTTCTCTTCATTTGTTATTTCCTCGAGACTTCGAGTATTCTCCCTCTAGATTGGGTCGCTATTACTTCTTTTAGTTTTGTTTTACCTCTGTTTAAGTGCTCTTTCTTATTTAGCCGGAGGCATTCTCCTTTTCTCCTTTGTCGCGGACTTAGTCCGTTCTTTTGGTTATTTTCCGTACGGGAGTAACTTTTAGATTCCCTCTCTATCACGTCTGGTCCTCCTAACCTGACTCCACCCTTACAATATGTAATTACTCGATGGAATAAGCAACATTAGATTAGGACAGAACGATCGATTTCCGGGACATGGAGGAGAGGTGCTGGTAGTGGAGGAAAGGAAGGTACATTTTTTGATTATTTCTCTGGTTCGTAGATATTATTTGTGCTACCCTACATAGCATTAATGCAAGTATGAACTAGCTATTAATGTTTATTTACAGATTCATTGAAATACATTGAAAATAGCCAAACTATTTGTAGATTTCTGGCTAGCATAGAGCATATAATCAACACAGTTCAGTGCTAGTAGCTAGCGAGACGTACAGTCAAGCAACGGACTTCCCAGAAGTGGGAAAAATTATACGCTGGGAAGAATTCTATGCTACAACGGGACAAAAATAACGGCAATCCTCCGGTAATAATTAGGTTACATTACACCACCTCCCCCTGTAAAACTTATCCCATCCGAATAGGGCCAACAAATGCAATTCTTATACAATCTGTCAATGTCAGGCTCTTCCAGTTTTAAGTTTATTTTTTACCTAATGTAAGTTAGCAAGCTGGCTTGCGCCACATGGCAATGGAATATATAAGTTTACGTTACCAAACGTTATTTAACTTGGCTAAGAGAATCATTTTCATTGCATTGTACCGAAAATAACTCCGTAATGTTATACGTTAAGTAAGTCAGGCTATTGATTTTTAGCTGATAAACCATGCTTCCGTTGTTAACATTGGACAGTTTTAAATCTGCACTGAAACGACATTTGTTCACTCAGGCCTTTGGCACCTAGTTTGGTTGTTTTGTTGTTGTTGTTGTCTGTTTATTGATTGTGTCTATGTCGTCTACTTGTTGTGATTGTCTTTTGTTGATGTAAAGCGTCCTTGGGTTTCGTGAAAGGCGCTATATAAAATGAAGTTATTATTATTATTATTATTAACGTTCACTATTTGTGATCATATAATGTTAAGTTAGCTAACTGAGCTAATGTTAACGTTATAGCGGTACTGGCACAAAAAAAGTAATCTTAAAACTCTATCACTTCAACTTTGTTGTGTTGGTAGGATTTAGTCTGAACATTACATTCTGCCAAAACTATATTCAGCGAAATATCGGGCTATTTTAAAGATGTCCGAATGTTACATTGCTTGGCACTGTTATGGTTCCATGTGGGGCTTGTAATGTTACTAATGTTAGCTAACGTGAGTGGATAGCTCACACGGTGTGGCGCTTGTAGCTTCATTAATGTTGCAGATAATATTGTGGACATGTCTGAAAGGTTGTAACATTAGTTGCTAAGTTAACATAAATTTGTTTTTATCTCGCTAGTTAGATAGCAGCTGTATTCTTTCTAGAGCTGTATGCTCTCTCAAGTTGATTTGCCCACAGTTCTTGTGATTCAGAAAAATGTTAAACTCTACGTAAAATTCTAAAGTTGTGTTGGACTGAGTTTAAAAATATGTAACAGCTAGTAGCCTATGGCTGGTTTCTGTGCTGTGGCAGTATGAGAGGCTCAGACTAGCTTCAGAGACAGAGAGAGGTGTAAGTAATTTCACTTTGCACGAGACTGTTGTAATGGTTGTTCAAACTCTCAATTAGTCTTTGGTTGCTTGCAAAGTTATGCCCAAATGTTAAGTCAATGGACAATTCATTTCAGGTATTGTAGAATTATAAAGGTTTATTTAAAAACTGCACAATAAACAGAAATGTCACCCATCAAAAGCATTAGTCCATGTCACACCCGACATATCACAAAGTCTACTTTAGTGATTAGGGTTGTAGAATTTGAGCTAGGTAGTTGGAGGAAAAAAAGTCTTAATCTCAGTGCTACTTTTTTTAATGTACTTGTATTAAAACAGCTCCCATATTTGTTTTATGTCGAGATATTGATGAGATGGGTTGATCTGCCAAGTGGCTTGGTAATTTGTGCTAAAACGGCTAAGATATTGACGGGCGAAATTTGGGTTTTAACATGTAAATTGCAATCAAAACCAGACTTGTTAAACATGGATAGACTGTGCTCAAAATCTACTGACTATTGTTATTTTCAATAAGTTTCAAAGTCTAACCACAAAGTTCTAGGGGTGGGGGAAAAAATCTATTCTGAGATGCATCGTGATTCTCTCTTGAAAGATTATGGCTCGATGCAGAAAACTCAATAATCGATTATTTTAAATCAGTTTCGTCAAAAACAGGTGCACTGAAACCAATGGAAAGATTTTAGCAGCTCACTAAAAATCGTTTTTAAAAAAACCATAAATTGAGTCAGACAGGATGGTGAAAAGATGCGTTTGGGGAACCTGTAATACCTACCTTGAAAGATTGGAGGGAGGAGAAATTTTCGTATTTTTTCTGAAACCCAAAACCAGCGACAAATGCATTTGTGCTAACTTCACGTTAGCTAACTTATGTAAATGTCCCAGTGCAGCTCACAAAGTAACGTTAACGTTTGCGCTTCAGTTATTGAGACCGCACTGCTGTAACGTTAAGGTCGGTCTTGGAGCTAGTAAAGCCAGCTATCATTATCAACATATCTGATGTGATCTGAACAGCAGCCAACTTGAGGTAATGTTAAGTTATTTTACGTTATACAGCTGTTGTTAACGTTAGCTACGTTAGTTCAGCTGACCAGACGTCCTCTTTTTCCTGGACAGTTATTCCTTTGGGACTGAAAATATCCGTCCAGACGGGATTTCTAAATTCATAAAAATGTCCTGTTAAGTTTTGCTTGTTCTATAAACTGTATATAAACAAACAGGTAGCCCTTCTTTTGTTAATAACGCCTGTCTAACGTTACCCCTGCCCCCCTTTTTGAGATATAGTCACCCCAGAAAATCGGTAATCAGCTCCAGCGGTAGACTTTAATGGACCTCGATTCTAATAACATTAAAATTTTTACACTTTTACTTCTGCTTTGAGGAAATCGCTCCATCGCGTTTTTCCAAAATTAACGTTACCCGAGTATCTCGGAAAGAGCCACTGCTACCATTGTTTACACTGTAAAGTTCTGACTTGAAATCAATAGGCTCTATGCACAAACAACTTCCGCATTCGGGTAATCTTCTGTAAACAGGCCAGCTTACTTCCGGTCAAGGCGGAAGCTAGCAAATTAGAAGAGAAACGGCAATGGTTTTCACTCGCTGTTTACTTTAACTCCCCACATTAACAATAAACGATGTTCACCGATTAACCCGATCTACAACTAAAAGTAAATTAGAAAAAGGCTTTCAATTATATGTGTCATCATAACTGTGCGATTACGAAGTTATTTCATGTGCTATTTATCAATGTAGTCTGGCAATTCTAACTGTCAGAAGTCGCGGAAATTTCATGAATCCCATAAAGTCTGGGAATTTGACAGTTTAAGTGCACGAGTAGCCTACTGTTCATCATAAATAAACACACACAATAAAATTTCAGCGAGGAGTCGCAAGACTCCCAACTGGATGCAGACTGTGAGCGGCCCACTTCAAGCACTGCTCAGGCCTCCACACCTGATTCTCACGCATTGCAATTAAAATGTGTACAAGAAAGCATCATTCAATTAAATTTTATTTACATAGCGCTTTTTACAGATAACAATTAGGCTACAGAGATGCTTCAGAGAACCAGAAGGAAAATCAGGCCTGAACCCGAGATAAGTGGTTCTAAGTGCACCTAAAATTAGCAACTTTCTTCCCGAACTCGCACCCCTTCACTGTGGACAACCCTCACTCTGTCGCCTCTGAAAGTTGGCAGCCCTGTAATAATGTATGTTGTTGTTACTACTTGGCATGCTGAGTGATTAGTGAACAAGGACACACTGTGTCATAGATGCGAAGCACTCCCGTTAAGTGCGAGAGGGTGAATTGGCGCTCAATAAGCTGCCGTGTGTAGTACATGTGTCAGGGTTCGTATGGTCATGAAAAACCTGGAAAAGTCATGGAATTTCAAAATTGGTCTTTCCAGGCTTGTTTTTGGAAAAGTGGAAATTAGTGTTAACAAATCGTTTCATGTCGTTCATTTAGCATACACCATTTAAAATAATTTTTGTTTTTTAAAAATCATGTAACAAATATATGCCCGGAGTCTTCTAGTTGCGACAATGAGGGGCCGCTCTGCCCTTTTATTTAAAAAGCTTTGTGTTCATTTCATAATGAAGGAATATATGCAAAAATGCTGCAAACAAAATATTTAGGCTAGTTGAATTCAATGAAAAATACTTTAATGGCAAGATCTGTTTGAATAACAATAATGCCAAAGTAAACAATTATGATAGACTATTTTATCAATTAACGATAGTTATTAGCCCAGCATCGGAAATATACAAAACAAAAAAAAAACATTCAGACATTATATCGAGCCGAGCGTTCACCTAGTTAAGTCAGCCAATATTGGATATAAAAGTGGTTGCTAGCCTATAACTTAGTTGACAAATGTCTGGCGAAATCACAACTGGACTTGATTCAAAAGAGTCGTCATCACGAACAGCCGGTCTGACATTGTGTTTCCCGTTGATGTAGAAAACAAATCCGTTTAAAAATATTTTTGTCAACATTAAATATGTGGAAACGAAACAGAAACGCATGACTGTTTTGATATAAACAAAATATAATCTGGAAGGAAAATTTACTAAGCACTTTTCTCATGTAGGCTACGTGATGTAATGGGAAGCAAGCAGCTGACCAGCAAATATACGTCACTCAGTTCAACGATTAACTAGCTACGGTGGCCCCTTAGTGGTGAGTCGTCGACTTCCCAGTTATAGTAGGCTATTCACATTTCTCAGAAATTATAAATGAAAACTAAGAAAATCCCAAAATTCCGATGCAAGATGTTTGTTAAAATTTGCCCAATGTTTGTTAAAGTTTGTACTATACAAGGGAAATCAATGTGTGCTCTAGCTACACTAGTGACACTGCTGCCTACTAAAGCTCTTACTGATATGTGTCAGTGTTGTGGAATGCCTATCAGCCAAGATAAATTTATTTATTCTTTTGATCAAACTATATTGTCTTGTCATTCGTGTTATTCAAGGTATACTGTGTGCTTAGGAATTAGCATGGTTCATTGCAATACCTAAAACATTCCTTGATGTTTCAATATCAACATCAAAGAATGTTTGATCATTCAAATTTGGTTTGAAGTCATGGAAATCCATTGGTCAAAATGTGTACGAAGAGAACCCCAGAGCAGATCAGAGATTAGGTTGCATGGGGCCCCCTGGGCTGTATTCAAAAGGGGGGCCCTTCCATCAAATCATTACAAGTGTAAAAGTAAAAAAAAAATTATATTCTATTGAATTTAATTATAATGAATGAAAAGAAAATATGGCCTCCTCTCTATCGCTGACTTCGGTTAGTAAAAAAAAAATAAAAAAAAAAGTTTTTTTTTTTTTGGTTCCCCCTACATGTTTTTTTTTTTTTCATTCAGGCTTTTTTTGCACACTGTAGCATTAAATAAGATCTCAGTACAAGGTCTAGTTGTCCCACACACACTGAATTACTGACAGTCGGCATCCCTCCCTCCTCATCTGGTCTATCTAGGTATGAAATTCATTTTACACTCAAACAATAGTTTTTTTTTGTTAACTAATTTTGGGGGCCCCTAGCTTCAGCCCCCCATAATCCGCCACTGTGTTGTGTTCAGTAGCAAAAACGACTGTTTAGGATTTTTTTGTTTCATAGACTATATATAAACAAACAAATAGCCTAGTATTATGTTCATAACGCCGGTCTAACCCTATCCTCTTTTTTTGAAATCCAAAATATGGTCACCCTAATAAAACCATTACGATGCTATACATATAATTTTGTTAACACGAACAAATACAATTGCACACATTTTATTTGTTTTTACTCGATGGGGAATGATCGTGATTTGTAGATCAGTTTTGAGGTCTAGGTTAGCTACTCTTTCCTCCATGCTTCCACGATCTCTAAACCGCTTTTCCCCGCATCTAAAAAGATCATTTGTAATTAAATGTTGCCTTTTGTAGCTCTGTTACGTTAGTGAACTACATAAGGCTATTGAATACATTTTGAAATCAACCGGGGGGTATTTGACAAACCTTTTTTTTTGTTTTTTTTGTTTACTTTAATCAATGAACGGCAATGTAGCCATCCGCCACTGACTTCAATGGTACATTTTGGGCAAACTTTGTAACCTTACTTTCTTGATCATACTCTTGCGGTTTCTACAATCATCTGCAAAGTAGGCTAGTAGCCATTTTCAGATTTGTCCTAATTCATTTGATGTTTTATTTTAAAAAAATTAATAAATAGGCAAATTCGGTAATAACTAGTTATTAATTACTTTGTATTTAGCTGTTAGGTTTCTGTTATATTTATATACATTATATTTACATGGAATGCCCACTAACTGGAAGTAAACAAGCCTGTTTTCCGCTTTTGTGACGTCACATTGTGCATAGAACCTATTGTTTGTCCGAGTTTGGAACATTAACGAAGAGGGGCGGGGCTTAGTGATATGATCGCCAGTAACAATAAGGGCAGCTTTTTATGTTATCTAGTGATTCAGAACATGCTGAAGTCTGTGTTCATTTAGTACAAGGATGCTGCTACAGGCACACTTTTGTTTCTTTTCTTGTTGGTTCTTTGCATTTGTTAGTACTATTTTATTAATACAAGATAATGGAAGTAAATTCATCTGTTTATTTTAATTAAGGATCATTACAGATATGCTATGTTTTAAAAGTAGCAAGTAGTCACACAGTGAGAAAAAATAAATCATGTATAGAAATCAAAAAAATTTGATGCATCAAGATGCATCGATAATTGTTTTATAATCGCATTGTAGCCCTCTGAATCAGAATCGAATTGTGAGGTGCCTAGAGATTCCCACCCCTACGAAGTTCTATAAATAACCATTTATAAACGTAAATTTGACTCAAATACACACAAAAATGTTTTGGGTAAAAATAATAATGTATCCCCATTTACAGCTGGTCCCCATAATGTATTTTACTCCCATTTTCTCGTTGAAATTAGAGCAGTGGTCATTTGACCGCAAGCCGTCGTTCTTGGTAGTTTGCGAGTCCCATCTTCAAAGTGTTAACATTGAACTGAACAGATACCTCATTGAGAGTAACAGCGAATGAACTGAGCAACATTTTGGTCTTTCCGGAAGTAGTGAAAAGAACGAACGAGTGAGCCAAACAAATTAATCTTTTGAACAATCAGATCCAAAAGATGTGGCTCACCAAAACAAATGATTTTTCCTATCACTACTTCCAAGCTTGCGGCCATATTGTTACCTAGTATGTGACTTCTGTGATTGGCTAGTTTAAGTGGCTGTGCACAAGTGAAAAAATACGTTATTCAGAAGAAGAATAATGTTTTGAAATGGGGCAGAGGCTTAGACATGTATATTAACTAGACAGGAAAGTACGTCCTCAGCTAACCGACGTTTTGAAGGACCTGGAAGTAAGCCTGTATTGCGCGTGTCACTGTGCTGTGAGCGCAAAAGATTGGAGCTCCCATTAAAATTAATGGGAAATATCAGACCTTTGACGGTGAAATTAAACTTCCCTGATGATATTTTTTAACTCAATTAACGGTCGTCACGTTTCATATGAAAAGGAGATTATGAAAATATGTTAATTTAAAAAAATTAATCTGACATCACTTCTAGGCCAAAACAATCATTGTTTCACAAACTGCTACACGTATTGAATGCTATGATCACAGAAACTGACCGATTATGTTTTCTTTGGTTGTCAAATCAGCTTGGTTTTCTCCATTGATTTCAATGGGCAGAAAGCTCTTTTGCACTCAGCAAGCATACTTCCGGGTGCTTCACTGCCTGGCCCCTCCCACCCTCTCCAGTTTCTATATACGCTCTATGGGCAGAAGTCAGATTTTCGGTGCGCACATGTTTGAAAGTTCATTTTTAACAATTAGAATGTTTTTTTTCCCGTTTTTTTTTTCATTTTAGAATTATATGCAAATATCAAATTGGCAGCCCAACAGAAAAGTAAGTAGATTTCTGGTCCACCCATGAATTTCTTGGGCGCATGCAATATTAGAATCCTGGAGCAGCAAGTGGTTGTGTGTGGATGGCTGTATATTTCTATTCTATTTCTATTTATCCTGATGTTTATATTATGTATAATTATATTATATATATGTTTAAACTATTTATAATGTACGATACCATTTATGAGACACTGTTTATGAGACATAGTTTATTCAAACCAAAACAAAAATATGGCAGGTAACATGCCTGTAAGTTCTCAGATTGTACTATGATGGCTGTATTTTTCTTGGCATAATACAGCCATGTGTGAAGCATATATAGTTGGTTGATGGGAATGATTGAGAGCACAACGTAAAAGAGGGCAGGGAGACAGGCCTGCTAAGAGAGCGAGGCCGAAATAAGGTTGATGGAAAGAAAACCATGTGAGAATGTGTGCCACTTTGATGGGAGGTGAAAAAAACCCTCTTATTTCCATGAATGGGGATAAAAGCTTTTCTTTCCCCCCTCCAGAGGGCATTATGGCCTTATAGATTACAAAGTGAGGCACACACATTAGCCAAATGTGCCTGATAATGCACAGACAGCAAAGTACGTTATAATTCTTTGGAGGGCAACGGAATGTGAAACATGTCGCTGCTGAATCTCACCATAAAACCATCAGGCAGAAATAAACAAGCATATCAGTGGGCATCTTTTGTCTAAAGCCCATTACACCATTTCACCTTTTTTAAAAATGCTTGACAACATGGGCTGTATAAAGGCAGTGAATTATAAACTTGGTACAACCACAAACGTGTTACTACGCCAATATTTTCAGATATTTCAATTAAAAACGGTTTCCCTTAACCCCTTTGTGCAGATGGTCTTGCCGGCGAGACCTTTTTGCTCAACTGAGACATTCGTTGCTCCTGCAGCCAAACTATTAGTGGAAATCACAAACTCTGTGTTTTAACTTTATTGGTAGACGATTTTCAGGCATTCAGTGACGATTTCTGGCCAATGCGTAGTTTCTAAGTGACACTATTTCTCTGTAGCAAGTCCATTTAACAAGCACCCCCCCACCCAGTCTATACCTACCCATGCGTGACATAGTGGCCAATAGCGTCTATATTTTAGTTTATAAATATATTCATCATATAAAATTTGAAATCCATCATAGCAACAAGATAAGCCCAACAATCGCCTGATCGTATGCCAGAAAAGGCGTGAAAAACCCTGCTCACTCAAATGCAAAATAAACATGTATAAGTATTCTCTTTCTACCATGTATTCTACTAGCAATATATGCTACTAAATATGAAATTAATATACAATCCTACCATTGGTTTTACAAATCGAGATGTTCCTTTCAAAATTCAGTGGTTTATTGTCTGGTACAATCGGTTTGAGAAATATACAACAGTTTATACCACTATTACACTATCTGAAACGTTGACTCTGTAAGCTTGTCTCTTTCATTACAGTTCATTCTGGTTTAATTGTCGGCTCTTTTATCCAATAGAGTACATTAGATTCCATGTCTTCCGGGGTGCTTTGAACTATTTACTACCGTCCTGCGTAACGGCAGTTTTCGTTTTCAAGGTCTCATATTACTCGCTGGCTACAGATAATAAGTTAAGTAAGTAAATTTTTCCACTCGAGCACTGTCTTTCCAATATGATTGATACATTTCGCATTTTGAGCACATTTCACATACTGTACTGCAATCGTTCATTTTATTTTTGATGTAGCCTACCGATTTCTATTGAAGATTTGCCAGCATTTTGCAGATGGTGGAATACTATTTTATTTTCATGTTATCATACATAATATAGACTATGGCGTATATACCTGTCACTTATGGAATGGCAAGTGCTCATTCCAATTTTCTGTGCGCTGATATGTGGTTGATGAAGGTAAAGATTTTTCTTGGAATCAAAATGACTAAGAATATTAAAAACTACAGAAAAATGCAATCCCAGGGCAAATGTATACATACTGTAGAGTACAGGGAAAATCTATGTTTTATTGAGGTACAAGAGTGAATGATTAGGCTACATATTTAGGTGTATGTAACACTGTGATATCAATATTTTTTATCTTAATCCATCAGAAGAAGCAAATGTATATTTTTTATAATGGACAAAACTAATTTTATTCATTTTATGACATGTTTTGCATAGGGGTTTTGGACCCATGGATATCTACCCCCCTGTTCTGAAGAAAATATAGTAATTCCCACTTGAGTGAGTTTTATGAGCCAAAACTGTTTAGTAGTTAAATATATCTCTCTTTTTTATTTTTTATTTAGAGCAGTACACAATTTAGCCATTTGGATAGATTTGGAGACACTAATGGACAACGGGGTACACTGCCTATACTTTGCATCATAGACCTTTAGTAGTTCTGCATATCATCCTCAGATTTTGCACACTTGTTGACATGGAGTGTATGATCCAGGAAATTTATATATTTACCCGTTTCACTTATGTAATGTAATGTAAAACTAGCAAAGTCTAGGCCTGTCATTTAAAGTATTGATATAAAAATGAATAAATAAATACAGATACAAATTTTTAAATATTTAGGCCTACTAAATAAATATTGAATCTTACAATCCTATCCAGATATATGTACTGTATGTTTGTGGATCAGGTAAAGTTTATCTAAACAAACAACAAAAAAACAAAACAGTGTAGGCTATTTTTCTCAAGCTAATGTTAATAAAGAGGTGTAATGCAGGATTACTTACGCTTTTTGTGAACAGTTTGCCATACCAACATTGTGTCCATGTAGCTTTTTTTTTGGGCGCCTGCATTTTTTCAATTGCTCCCTGCCAGCGAGTTTCTGCCAAAAGCAATCAGTTTGCAGTGAAGACAGGATATGTAACGTTGTATGACACATGGGGAACATTTTTGGTGTGACGACAAAATGGAGTAGACACTCCCATCTCTGCATTTCTAGACGCTGATTCTTGACGCTTTATCCCGTCCAATTCGGTCATTAACATTACAGACGTCCTCTGGTAGAAATTATTTTTCATTGAAAATAAAAGAAAACGCACACCTTTTTTAACGAGGTGCATAACTAAGGACATATAATCTTAATTGTTAAGAAAAGGTTGCATGCTTGTCTCCAATGCCAACGTTTCGGCAGCAAACTGCCTTCGTCAGGGTTCTTTGCATGGCAGGTATGATTTGTGTGACACATATATAGCAGGAAGAGACAATGAGTTACACCTGTAGAAAATTAGCAACACCACCTGATTATTTACAAAGCGCTCACAATGATATTTAAAATAAAATTTGCTGAATAAAGGTACTTTTTTAATATAAAAGATGCATTTTTTGAAGATTACATTCACATGATTTTTTGAAAAGATTAATTTCACTCTATAAAGGTAATTGATCTATATACAAAGTTACTGGCAGGTGTCAGCTTTTAGAAAAAGCATTTTTTAGAGAATACAAGTAGGGGAAATGCCATAGTCATGGTCAATTACAAATTATTTTTTATTCATTTCATTTTTTATTTGATTAGGGTACATGTAGGGAAAACATAATAAAATTTCAAGTTGATATTTTCTGTAATCACATAAATTTTGCAACCCTTGAATAGCTGAGGTAAATAGCTCTTGAATTTAGTCTTAAAGAATGTTGATTGTAATTTTTATAAATACTACATATAAAAATAAAATATCTCTAGAAATGATTTAAGGTCAAAATCCTCATTAAGGCCCCTAGGTGCTAAAGTGTGGAGAAAATGTTTCCAATAGGCTTCCCTCTTCAACAGAAGGTTCTCAAAGTTACCCCCTCTTCTTGGTCGGTTCACTTTTTCAAAAGATATATAGCGGAGTGAAGAGACAGCGTTGTTAGTAGGGATGTTAACAATTAATCGACTATCAATTAATTGCTAATAAGAACTAACTAACTAACTGAACAATCTGCGGTCTTGTTTCAACGGGAGTTTTTGTGTGAAATGTAATCGTGATTTAAGGTCTCCAGGCGAGAGCGCCTGTGGTTTGCAATACATTGCTACAATATATATTTAGCTTTTATGTTATCAATTAATCGACGATTGTTTGTTAAGGTTAACAACTATCGATAAAGGAAATTCCTTCAAATTTGCATCCCTAGTTGTTCAACAAAATGAGCAGCGACTGCACAGTAATATCATTCTGACATTTTGAGCAAGGGCAGAAAATTCAACAAATAATCCCTTTAGTGGAGCAAGTAATTACACCTTTAATTTAGATTTTTTTTTGCCAGTTTGTGGATGTTTAAATAAATGCCATTTTTGTGTACAGTTACATTGTGCACAGGCACCACACTTGTAATTCCCAGAAGGGATGGGGGCCAGCACTGGTTGATCAGGGGAGAAAGGAAATGGAACAAAATCCGACTGCACCAAATGATCTATTAGATGGAAAGACCACCAGGGGGGAATCTGAAAAAATTTGCTCTAGAGCACAATCAGGCTTTAAAATGTGCCAATGCTCAAGCAGAATACCCTTTATTTGTTTTGAACATTTGGAGTACTTAGTAGTAAAAATAAAAGAATACTTTTTTTGTTGTTTTCCCTTTTGAAAAAGATCAGATCTGGACTTAAAAAAAAATAATTCTAAAGCAATATTAGTCTGTGAATTTGTATATCCTCGAGAAGTAAATTTAGTTTTCATTTCGGTCATATTGCTTTCCATATCTTATGTTTTTTTGCATATTTGTTTTACCCTGCAGAATTGGCTGTATGAACAATTTTTTCAAGGCAATGGGTGACAACTATCAGCTCTTAAAAGATTATTTTGATCTGTTGGTTTTTTGTAAAGGTCTGTATAAAGTGCATCTTCCTCTCGTATTATCAACAGATCTAAAAATCTAATTGCATGGTAAATTTCAGAACACAAATTCAAAAAATCATGAAATTTTTTCCACAACACCAAAACGTGATAAATATATATTTTATAGAGGATTATATTGGACAGAAACAGATTTTTGGCCGAATTAAAGATTGACTCTTCCTCAATCAAACCGACATAGAAGTTTGCGTAATTGGGTGCTATTGGTGAACTCATGGCAGTTCCTTTAATCTTCAGAAAAAAAATCTGATTGGACCATAAAATATCCTGAGTTAAGAAGATTTCTGCCAGTATAGTAATGCAAGATTTTGAAGACAGTAGGCTATGTTCGTGTCACGTTGAAGAAGGAAGGCTTGGCTACCTCCGTCATGAGGAATATTTGTATATAAACTCTCTACGTCTAATTGTGACAAGCAGTTTCATCTGGAAGCTTGTTAATAGATTCATTAATTGAAATCATATCACTTGAATCCTTCACAAAAGAAGGTTACTGTTCAGCAAGCGGTCTAATAAAAAAGTCAACAAACTTCGATAATGGGGAAAAATGCCCGAGATAATGGGGCACCCAGGAGGGTTTGTCGGATTTTTATGAATCTTGGGCAGTGTATAGAATGTAGGCTAGCAATCTTAGGTTGTTTAATCACTAAAAAATGTAATCACTTGTAGGTTATCTTATCGTAAATTCTTAATTTTCGTAATTTTTATGGTCACATTGTGTTATGTGTGAAAAGGATAAACTGAACAGAGCTGAAGTGCACATCCTTTTTGTGGTGAATGAATGAATAAATAATAAATAAATCTTGGCCGAGGTGAGCCTCGAAGCTTCGGTCTCCACAGTAAGAGGCAGACACACTAACCGCAAGAGCACAACATAAGTTGGCAAAACACAGATGGACGACCGTTTTTTTGGCGGCATTTATGTGAGATTGAGAGTAGTGACCGTGTTTGAAACATGTAGCCGATGGCACAGTTGTTATTAGAATTTTTTGCAGTAAAGCAACAACGCGATGTTAACCAAGCAATATTTTGCGTTAGAACTGTGTTGTCTGTGCCTGAGAAATGGGATGTTTGTTCCTGTACTGCATAAACGTGAACCTGTGGTACGTTAAACCTTTTGTTGGTAGCGAGTAGACTAACCAGATCATGTTGGGTCACTTTCACCTCTTTTTAAAATATATATTTTTATTTTATTTAAGATTTTTCCCATTTTCTCCCAATTTGGTAGCCAATTGAACCCCTAACTTAATGTCCCCCCTTTGTAGCAACCGCTAGAGAATCACCGCTACACAGGCCCAATAGAGCGCGACTCCTTGAGCTCAGGGTCATTTAGTGCGCAGCGACTGTCTCTGAGCCCGTCCCCCCACCCGGCAGCAGCCGCCAATTGCCACTCCCACAGGGCACAGGCCATGCTCGATTCTCGGGTCTGCACCTTAGCCCGCTGCACCTGTTAATACTGTTATACTGTTCAATTTCTTAGCATTTGCAAGAAAACTAAAATAAAATAAAAATAATTTAATGCGAAAATAACATTCTTGTTTGAGAGAACTATAAATGTGAACACTGTTTTAGTCGAAAATGAAATTATACTTTGGTACATGGCGGGGATCGAACCCGGTAAATCTCGATGCTTACTGCAAGTAAAAAGCACATCATGAACAAAATTTATTATTATTGTTGTTATTATTATTGACATTATTTTGTTCAGAAAATTGTGTTCACAAAGAAGTTTTTTGTATTGTTTTACATATTAAAATAAATGATCTTTTACTTATTTGGATTGGGATGGCAGGTACAGTGCCGGCCACTATTATTGGCACCCCTGGTAAAGATGCCTGAAAATGGTTATAAAAAATTCACCGTTTGGTGAATTAGGTTAATCTCACACTGAAAAAATTTGAAAAATCCAACCTAAGTAAAGTAAATTTATTATGAGAGAAGAAAATCAGGAAATAATTATTTTTAACTAAACCACATGTTTAAAATGCAGAGACATTATAGTATCGCTTGTAAGAGTACCAGAAAATAAAATATCAAGAGTTTTTTTATGCTGTTGGGTCACAGACATCAGGAAGTCATGGCTTGCAAAGGATATGCAACCAAATATAAAACATTATTACTTTATTCCATATATAAATGTAGGCTTGGGCGATATTGAAATTCTCCTGCAGACGATATTGCTTTAAGAAAAACGATATTTGATAATACCCATAAGTGGCCACAATGTGGCACCATTAAGTGTTATTTTACATAGTATACATTAGCTGAGATCAATAAAACAGATCAATTTATCGTCTTTTTATTAGGCTATTCAAAAACACAGCATCTATGAACACCATTCATGTAACATGTTATATCAAAAATACAATGAAATAACATGAAAACAATCTAAATAGGGAATAACAAAAAAAAGTCTGGTTTTGGCCCGTAAGATCAAACGTAGGCTAGTTAACGTTGTGTTTACTCAATTAAGGTTTACATATTGCTCAATCAAAATAGGTTGTACCAAACTGGTTGTTACCTTGAACTTAGTAGCTATTATAATTACACCTAACCCTACGGAGGTATAAATTGTGCCGTAACGGTTGTAACCACCGGCAAACAAAATGAAAACATTGCCTTGTTTAGAGCTGCCATTCTCAAGGAAATATCAAAATAAATTGTAAGGTAACAGCTGTTAGTCTAATTGGCTACTTCCGCAGTTTCTGCAGAAAACATCTTTTAACATTAACATTAGCTACTGTAGCTAGCTAGCTAACTAGCTGACAGAGACGAGTCTTCATCATCCAGAACGTGCCTCCTCTTCAGAAGCTCCAGCAAAACTGATGTACTCCCATGCCAGGCAAGGTCAGCTTTGCAAATGTTGCAGTTCACAGCCTTTTTGGCCGAGTTGAGAGTTGTCTCATCTCAACAAAGATGAGAAGGAAGCAAGATGTCTCACTCCTTAGCTACTTACATCATCAGCTCCGGAAAAAACTATGTGTTTCATTCAGCTCCACAGCGTGAAAAACACACGCGATGACGTCACCAACTAATCGACAATTAAATTCGTTGGCAACTAATTTGGTCATCGGTTTTCGTCGATTACATTGATTATTTGTTGCACCCCTATTGGACACGTAGCCGAGACAGTTGATCTGTGACTTTGACGCTCCAGTTCAGGGACACGCTATTTTACAAGTAGCACATGACAAGGAGATCTGGGCATTACTGCCTCTTAAAGAAAAAACAACATTTCTTACTGTTGTAACATTTCACTTAAATTTTTTATTAAACAATATCTTATTGAATTAAATGTCTGTAGCGGCCTTTTTGAATACATCATTTTAATGTGGCTTGCCCCAAGAGTTTTGGGGGTACCATTTTGTTCATTAGTGCTACCAAAAAAGCTACCGACATGGCCAGCTAATTTCAAAATAGGAGTTGGGCCCCTGAACAAATATTCACGGATATTGTTCTGTTACGGGGCATGTGAGGTCGATATATCATGGCCATCCAATATCGTGTTGCACGATAATATCATCATATCGCCCAAGCCTAATTTGCACGCATTATCATTTCACACTTTGCGGGTGATCAACTAAGAGTCATTATGTAAATTACTCCAGCCACAAACAGCCATATTTAAATGAGAGATTTTGTGTGTTTGAAATGGTTATTCTGTAAGAAAACAGTGAAAAGACTGGCAGCAATGTTGCCATTTTTATGGAGGTTTTTTAGTGTATGGGTATAGGCTACTATTACACTGAGCAAGCTGGCAGTTTATTATGAACTGTTTGACTGGATGGATGTCTCTTAGTTTCTGCCGGGAGTTACAGATGTTTTGTCAGCACTGAAATGATCACTCGCGCTGTAAGTGTCACATAAAATGGACAAAACAACTTCCTTCCCATCGTTTGGATGGGCTCTGTGCAGACATCTCATTAGCGCATGCTGCTTCCTATTTCAATCGCTCTCTTGCGCAATTTGGTTTGACTTTTGTCCAGAATGGCGCCCCATAGGTAAGCTGAGAAAGGCGCAGATAATGTCAGTAGAGCTTTATTGTGGCAGCTAACGGACATTCAACATACTACCAATAGCGTAGCAAAATCATTATTGTTATACAAGTCGTTCGCAGCTCAGATATTGAAATACATCTACCTATGACCAATGCTGCCTTACTACCTAGCTAGCGACAGTAGTTGTCAGTTGCAAGTTGATAGCGAACAATAATTGAGAACTAAACTTATTCTGATTTTGGTGAACAGTTGGCTTTTCTTCACACCAAGTCCTACTGAGGCTCAAACATGTAGGGCTGTGGTGTTATTTCCTTTAATTTTTTCTCTTGTTGCCATAATGGAATGAAGCGCAGTGTTATTTAGCCGGCTTACGTGGGGGAAAGGATGTTGGCCATAGGAGCGTTGGCAATTTGCATATTCATAGATTCTGGCATTCTCAGTGAGGGTAAAAGTATAAAGATGCTACTAAGCCATTTTCAGTAGTTTATTTAACTTTTTTGATGGACAAACCATATTAAACTAATTATTATTCAATATAGAATATTTTACGGGTTTAAAATACATGTGGAGGGGATCTTGAATGTACATGATGATATGACGGTATGAAAATCTAGACACTGCCCAACAGAGAGAGAGTGTGTGTATGTGTCTGAGTGTTATGGAGTTAGAAGTTTCAAGGGAAATATTGTGTTGGTCATGTGATCTCCTGGGCGGTAGTATTGTGTTGGTCATGTGACCTCCTGAGCAGTAGTATTGTGTTACTTATGTGACCTCCTGGGCAGTAGCATTGTGCTGATTGTGTGACAACCTTGACTTTGCATCACCGACCTGTGACCCATGGGTGAAGAGGAAGCGTCGTGAGGACGGGATGCGGTATCACATGACTGGCTGTGCCCGCAGTGAAGGCTACTACATGATTGCCAAGAAGGACAAGCTCAAATACCTCAACAGCCTCCGTGTACCATCAGATGAGACACCTGCAGACACACAGGTGAGCCATCATAGGACGTGTGGGATTAGTGAGAGTTCTTTAGTCTGAAGGGTCACTTACCTGTGTGAAAACGTGTGTGTAGGGGGGGGAGTATTGCGTAACCTGTGTGTAGGTGGTGAGTAATGTATTAACCCTGTGTAGGGGATGAGTATTCCAGCCCAGCCGCACGCCTCCACGCGAGCGGGGTCAGAACGTAGGTCAGAACAGCGACGCCTGCTGTCCTCCTTCAGCTGCGACAGCGACTTGCTGAAGTTCAATCAGCTGAAGGTAGGAACTACAACCTCAACTGTAGTTACAACCACAACGACAATGACAACTGCAACTATAATCACAGCTGCTACAACTACAACAACCACAGCCAGAACTACAACTACAATGACAATTACATCAATCATAACACACACATGGTGTCATCAAAATCCACACCTCACTGATGTTATGTAAGTGTGCCATCTACAAGTGGCTCACCCTCATAGCTGAACTACACAGACTAACCCGAGCATTGTGTTGCCTGTGTTGGGCCTGTTGTTTGTGTTGGTGTTGGCGTGTATATGGTGTCTCAGTTCCGTAAGAAGAAGATCCGATTCTGTAAAAGCCACATCCATGACTGGGGCCTGTTTGCTCTGGAGCCAATTGCTGCTGACGAGATGGTCATCGAGTATGTGGGTCAGAACATCCGGCAGGTCAGTCAGCCACCTGGGCGGTGTGATCGTTGCTTCTCACAGAGAAACTGGCTCCTCTTCAGCAGTACCACAGCATTTCTGTTCATTTAATCAGGTTTTGGGATCTCAACATGCTCAGATTACTGAACAGAACTATGTAAAATGTACACTGCCTGGCCAAAAAAAAGTTTCCGTTGCACCCTTCATGCATAGTGCCCACTTTACAAGCCTTTGGTGGCAGTGTTATGATCTGGGGTTGCTTCAATTGGTTAGGTCTAGGCTCAGCAAAATTATGCAGCAATAAAATTAAGTCAGCTGAGTACCTGAAAGTACTGAATGACCAGGCTATCCCATCAATGGGCATATCCAGGACGACTATGCTAATATTCACCGGGCTCAAATTGTGAAAGAGTGGTTCAGTGAGCATGAGGAATCATTTTCACAGATGAATTAGCCACCAGAGTCCTGACCTTAACCCCATTGAAAGTCTTTGGGATGTGCTGGAGAAGACTTTACGGAGTGGTTTGACTCTCCCGTCGTCAATACAAGATCTCGGCCAAAAATGAATGCAACTCTGGACGGAAATAAATGTTGTGACGTTGCATAAGGTTGAAACAATGTCTCGACGAATGCGGGCCGTAATCCAAGCTAAAGGCAGTTCAACAAAAAATTTGAGTGCAACTTTTAGTGTATTGCAATTATATAGTGCCTTTCAAAATCTAAGTGTGCTACAGTGTAGGAGGAAAAACACCAACTAATTACCCGTGTATAGTCCTCACATGGCTGATTCACGGCAGCCATTTTGTACTGGAGTTCTCCCCACAGATGAGCCTTGGGCTGTGTCTGAATACAACCCCGACACACTTTTGAGGGTGCATATTTGAGTCCACTTCGTCAAAATATTTTTGAGTGGGCAACTTTTTTTAGCAGGTTTAACCTCTTATTTCCGGGGTTTTGTTGAGGGAATTCAGGAGCACACTCATCTGCAGAGAGCGTATATACATATATATGGTACAAGAGCGGGTCATATTACTCTTTTTATTTTTGTTAATGCTATCGTCATTCATAATCTACACTTTGGGGTGCAGCTCTGAGACCCATCAGTCTGAACAATGAGGTTTTCATGGCACCCCCTTGCAGGTGATTGCTGACATGCGGGAGAAGCGCTATGAAGACGAGGGCATCGGGAGCAGCTACATGTTCCGCGTTGATCACGACACCATCATCGATGCCACTAAGTGCGGCAATTTTGCCCGATTCATCAACCACAGCTGCAATGTGAGTGTGTTTGATAGGTGGAGGGTGCAGGTGGCGGAAGGTGGAGGTGTAACATGGAGATGGAGGTGGAGGAGGGTGGATGTGTTAGATCAGGGGTGTCCAATCTTATCGGAAAAGGGCCAATGTGGGTGCAAGTTTTTGTTTTTGTTTTGTTTACTTGAACATTTTCTAATATCTAACGTTAACTAACGCTAATCGTTCCTGTGTGTGGATACACTTCCGCCGTCCAGTGTGTTGTTAGAATTTTTTGCGTCACGTGACTGCACGACCTCTATAGGACTGTGATATTAGCATGTCCACCTGTATAGGAGACACAAATAAACACAGCAGCTGAAAGCCCAAAACGAAAGACAACAAGGAGAGTGGAGGTGTTAGATGGAGGAGGAGGGTTGAGGTGATAGATACGGTTGGAGGAGGGTGGAGGAGTTAGATGGAGGTGTTAGATGAGGTGAAGGAGGGTAGAGGAGTTAGATGGAGAAGGGGGAGGGTATAGGTTATAGATACGGTTGTAGGAGGGTGGAGGAGTTAGATGGAGGTGTTAAATGGGGTGAAGGAGGGTAGAGGAGTTAGATGGAGGTGGAGAAGGGTGGAGGATGACATAAACCTGATTGTGTGTTCTCAGCCTAACTGTTACGCAAAGGTGATCACCGTGGAGTCTCAAAAGAAGATTGTCATCTACTCGCGCCAGCCCATCAACATCAATGAGGAGATCACCTACGACTACAAGTTCCCCATTGAGGATGACAAGATCCCCTGCCTGTGCGGGGCAGAGCACTGCAGGGGAACCCTGAACTAGCCCTCCGAAATGCACCTGTCCCACCTCACTGTGCCTAACGCAGGAAACCAAAAACAAGAAACCGAAAGACGGTACAGTGTGTTGCACCCCAGTGAGCTGTGCTGCGTGACTGTGTCAGGACCCCAGTCTTTGTGCCGTTTACCATTTAAGGTGCTCCATCTATCCTCATTTACCCCTGCTTTGTGTACCCCAGTTATCTACATTTACCCTGTACCTCTGCCCTGCATACCCCAACAATCCAGTAATTTACTCACCTCTGTCCCGTTTACGATTATCTACATTTACCCTGTAAGGAATTAAATTTTGTCGCAGGGAGGAAAACAAGTTTATCTGACTCCATTAATTTCAGACCCTGTAATATGGATGTTTATGGGATGTGGTTATATGAAATAATTGGCGGCAAGATTCTGTACCCCGGAGATTTAGACAATCTACTGCTGCCAGGCATTCAAGTGTTCTCTTGACACCAAGACCTTCTATCCTAGGAGGTAAACATACTACTCGTCCGGGAATCTTGCAGATACCGTTTCTGAAGCAACTTTAACCTGAAAAATATGTACAGTGAGCACCATAATTCATTGGACAGTGACACATTTTTTGTTATTTTGGTTCTGTGCTTTAGCAGAGTTTGAAAGGATACAGTGAGGTTGAAGTGCAGCCTGTGAGCTTTAATTTGAGGGTATTTTAATCCATATCGAATGAACCGTTTAGAAATTATAGAACCTTTTGTACATAGTCTCCCCCCCCCCCCCCCCCCCATTTTCGGGCATCAAAAAATATTGGACAGTTTAACATAATGTAGAATAAAGTAGTAATTTTTTATATTTGGTTGCATATCCTTTGCATGCCATGACTTCCTGATGTCTGTGATCCAAAAATATCAAAATACTCTTGATCTTTTATTTTTTGGTCCTCCTACAAGCAATAATATAACCTCTCTGCATTTGAATTGATCTCTATGGGAATTGGGGGGTGGGACTAGATTTAGCTGTAAATTATGTTGGAACAGTATGGAATACATAGTTGGCTAAATGGCTGCAGGTCATCAAGGGTCTGACGTATCAAACAAGCCTTAAACCATCACTCTGCTGCCATATATGCAGTAGATATGGATGGATAACTTGAAGGGTTTCTTCTCCTGACTTATTTTTCCATAGAGTTCAATAGGAAAATTTGTCAGGAGAAACAACCCTTAAAGTGACTCTATGTGAAGACTAATAATAATAATATGTACTTTATTGACCCTGTGGGGTAATTTGTCCTCTGTATTTGACCCATCCTAACTACTTAGGAGCAGTGGGCAGCCACAGTGCAGCGCCCAGGGTCCAACTCCAGTTCTGAGGCCAGTGCCTTGGTCAAGGGCAATGGCAGGAGTTTTGGCTAACCTGACATACAAGTCTTTTGGTGTGGGAGGAAACCGGAGTGCCTGGAGGAAAACCACGCAAACACGAGGAGAACATGCAAGCTCCACGCAGAGAGGACCTGGACCGGGATTTGAACCCAGAACCTCTTTCTTGCGAGGTGACAGTGCTAACCACTGCACCACCATGTTGCCCATGCTGTGGTACTAGGAGAACTGTTAAGCAGATTCTCCCTGAATGTCCCTTCGGACTTTCCTTAAATGCAATCTTGAGTAGGCCTTCCGCATTTCACAATTCCCTTTGTTTGTCCAAATAAGGTCTGACAAGAAAGAGAGCTGTAACACACCACCACCAAGAGACACTCCTCTCTTCCAGGAAGAGCAACTGTCTAGTCCAGACACTTATGTGGACAAACAGAATCTTGATAACTTGATAATCCTACAATGTCCCACGTCCTGAAGAATGCCGTTTCTTTCCAGCTGTCGTTTATGACCTGTGCCTTTTTATTGCTCAAAGTTGTAGAGCAGAGGAGTTGGAAGTCCAGCGTGAAGAGGCAAAGATGTCATGTGGTGGTTAGGACAGTAACACTAGGCTCTTAACACAACTCCCCCGGTCCCATTTATGAACCCTTCCCTTCCTCTTCCAGCATGAGCTCACTCAGAGTGGGTTTCTATGGTAACACTGCCTCTGGCTGGCAGTGGTTAATGTGGCATTCATCCTGCTTTTCTTCCTTTCTAATTCCAAAAGGTGGGACTTTTATGGGAGTTTTAGGGTGCTTTCACACCTGCCGTGTTTGGCACGATTTAATCGTACCCTGGAGCATTTAGCCATTTAGTTCCGTACGTTTGGGAAGGTGAAAACTCGCGCAATCAAACTCGAGCGCTCCAAGCAACCGATCATGGATCACTCAGTGAACCCTGGAGCAGTTCGATGGAAGGTGTGAACACAATTCCATCCAATTGCAGGAAATTATCCAAGCATGCTATGCATTTTGGTTTAAAACATCAGTTTCATGAGCTAATGCAAATTTTTGCTGAATTTGCTCTTTGCTGAAATATTATTATTATTATTATTATTACAGATTGCTCAGGAGAATATTTACCTTTCTTGTTTTCTTTGTCATATGTAAACAAGTCATACTACGAACAAATGTATCAGAGCTAGCCTCCGATAGTACCAGCAATCCATTGATATAAGTATAATTAGCCTAGTTTCATTTGTGTAGCTTGAATAGTCTACTAGGTCACTTGTATAGTATTAGTTCATCTGCAAGGAATAGTGTAGCACTACCTACAGTATCAGTCAAAAGTTTAGACCCACATACTCATAGAAGGGGTTTTCTTTATTTTTAATTTTTTTTTACCGTTTAGAATTAATTGCAAAGACATAAAAACGATGAAATAACAAATGTAATTTGCAGTGACCAAAAAAGTGTTAGAACAAATCAAAGTATTTCTTAGATTCTTCAAAGTACCCACCCCTTGCCTTGATACCAGCTTTGCACTCTTGGCATTCTCTCAACAAACTTTATGAGGTAGCCACCTGGGATGCTTTTTCAACAGTCTTGAAGGAATTCCCACATATGCTGAGCACTTGGCTGCTTTTTCTTCACTCTCTGGTCAAACTCATCCCAAACCATCTCTATTGGGTTTAGGTTGGGTGTTAGATTAGGTCATCTGATGCAGCACTCCATCACTCTCCTTCTTTGTCCAATAGCTCTTACACAGCCTGGAGGTGTGTTTTGGGTCATTGTCCAGTTGAAAATTAGGGCCCAACTACAGTGCAAGCCAGATGGGATGGCGTGTCACTGCAAAATGCTGTGGTAGGCATGCTGGTTAAGTGTGCCTTCAATTCAAGATAACTAGTCCAACAGTCACCAGCAAAGCAAAAGATGCTGTATTTTTCTAGATGCATAATCATCTATTGGCAGCGCTCGACAGAAACTACCTTTTTTTCCCCGAACAAAGTTGCACAGAAAAAAATTATTAAAGAGTAAGTACACGCACTGTATCAGCCTGTCTCCGCCTACTACACAATGTAGAAAAATACTTTGTGGGGTGAGCGAGGGAGGGTGTGGGGGTAGAGGAACTGTGTCCATCATCATTTGCACAAATTAACGTACATTGTACAGATGATTTTGTCTAACACGGATCAAACTGTCATAGTAGACATTGCACATCAAATATGGATCAAGATTCAGCAACTGCATGGTCTATTTCTAACCTCATATACAGCTGCAGCTCAAAAAATTAGAATATCGTGAAAAAGTTCAATATTTTTTGTCACTTCAGAAAGTGAAACTCATTATGTAAATTCATTACACATAGAGTGAAATATTTCAAGCCTTTATTTCTTGTAATTTTGATGATTATGGCTGACAGCTAATGAAAACCCAAATTCAGTGTCTCAGAAAATTAGAATATTGTGAAAAGGTTTAATATTGGAAACTCATGGTGTCACACTCTAATCAGCTAATTAACTCAAAACACCTGCAAAGGTTTCCTGAGCCTTTCAATGGTCTTTCAGTCTGGTTCAGTAGGCTACACAATCATGGGGAAGACTGCTGACTTGACAGATGTCCAGAAGGCAGTCATTGACACCCTCCACAAGGAGGGTAAGCCACAAAAGGTCATTGCTAAAGAAGCTGGTTGTTCACAGAGTCTGTATCCAAGCATATTCATAGAAAGTTGAGTGGAAGGGAAAAGTGTGGTAGGAAAAGGTGCACAAGCAACAGGGATAACCGCAGCCTTGAGAGGATTGTCAAGCAAAATCCATTCAAGAATTTGGGGGAGCTTCACAAGGAGTGGACTGAGGCTGGAGTCAGTGCATCAAGAGCCACCACGCACAGACGAATCCAGGACATGGGCTACAAATGTCGCATTCCTCGTGTCAAGCCACTCTTGAACCAGAGACAACGTCAGAAGCGTCTTACCTGGGCTAAGGAGAAAAAGAACTGGACTGTTGCTCAGTGGTCCAAAGTCCTCTTTTCAGATGAAAGTCAATTTTGCATTTCATTTGGAAATCAAGGTCCCAGAGTCTGGAGGAAGAATGGAGAGGCACAGAATCCACGTTGCTTGAAGTCCAGTGTGAAGTTTCCACAGTCAGTGATGATTTGGGGTGCCATGTCATCTGCTGGTGTTGGTCCACTGTGTTTTCTGAAGTCCACAGTCAACGCAGCCATCTACCAGGAAATTTTAGAGCACTTCATGCTTCCTTCTGCTGACAAGCTTTATGGTGATGCTGATTTCATTTTCCAGCAGGACTTGGCACCTGCCCACACTGCCAAAAGTACCAAAATCTGGTTCAATGACCATGGTATTACTGTGCTTGATTGGCCAGCAAACTCGCCTGACCTGAACCCCGTAGAGAATCTATGGGGTATTGTCAAGAGGAAGATGAGACACCAGACCCAACAATGCAGACGACCTGAAGGCCGCTATCAAAGCAACCTGGGCTTCCATTACACCTCAGCAGTGCCACAGGCTGATCACATCCATGCCACGCCGCATTGATGCAGTAATTCATGCAAAAGGAGCCCCAACCAAGTATTGAGTGCATAGAAATGAACATACTTTTCAGAAGGCTGACATTTCTGTTTAAAATATTCTTTTTTATTGATCTTATGTAATATTCTAATTTTCTGAGACACTGAATTTGGGTTTTCATTAGCTGTAAGCCATAATCATCAAAATTACAAGAAATAAAGGCTTGAAATATTTGACTATGTGTAATGAATCTATATAATATATGAGTTTCACTTTCTGACATGAGTGACAAAAAATATTGAACCTTTTCACAATATTCTAATTTTTTGAGCTGCACATGTATATTTTTAGAAACATATTTTAGTGGACTATTTAGGTGGAATAAAAGAGTTGAACAGGACGCCACGTTGTTCCGCTTTAAAAACGTGGAGCCGAAAGTAACGTAGTAGGTCTAACCAATCAGGTGCCGGCTGTTTCCATTGTGGGCGACAACAATTATCTATATGACGCAGAGGTACCTCCAAAGAGGTACTCTGACATCACGATTGGGGCGGGGGCAGTGTAGGGAGCAGAAAGGAAATTTCAACCGTTAGGGGCAGCACAAGAAACGCTTTTCTACCAGTTTCTTATGATATACAATATTATTTCAGAATTGTTGAAATAAGGGAATGCATGAATAAGTTTCATTATAAGGTAGCCATACAAACAAATTTACAGCAAAAGTGATCTAGGGTGTACTTACCCATTAAGTGGAAACTGTGAATACGTGTATCTTGCACAATTTGCAGCCGCCTCATTGTCATCAAATCTTTACCCCGCGAGCGTAATGCCGCGTATATACTGCAGTAATCTCTCTTGACAGATGTTTATATAAATATGAAAATCTGTCTACGCTCATGTAAAAGCTGCCGTTAGCAGTAACGAGAACTTCCTGTCAGAAGCTGCGGAAGCTGATTGGCCTGTCCAATCACGTTTGGCCGGTGCGCATGTAAACAGGAAGGATGGGAAACACCACATGGGTAGGCTACCGATGTAACAATAGCCTACAATTAAACTTTTTGTAACAGTGGACATATGATCGGTACGAAATTTATGAATCGCCAGAGAAAACTGAGAAAAAATGTAGAGGAGAACATCCGACAAAAGATGTGCCAGTAAAAAATTTATAACCGCAACTTCACACAGAAGAGACTAATCTGGCTCGCAGTAGTGCCTAATGTTAATTAAAAATAAATAAAAAACATTAAACATTGCACATATAAACACCAAACTGCGAAGCTAACTCCATGGTAATGTAACTAGGCCTAGTTACCTAACCACGTATTGCATTTGCATTAAAAACAATGACACAATTTAACATGTGTTAACAATTTAATTGTAGCCCAGTTGTATTTAATTAGCCTACTATTTGCAGCATACGAGGCAGCGTAGGCTACGTCTGCCATCCAGTAGTCACTGAGGGAAAGAAAGTAGCTACATTCTGCTTAATTTACTTTATTAATTACGTTAAAGTTATTTACTCCTTATTTTCTTGAACATTTTGGACTCTGAATTAACCGCGTCTGGAAACAAGGGAACCGGGAGGCACAGTTCTAGTGTGGTAAGCTTCAAGACTCACATTAAACATATAAAATTGATATAGAAGTTTAAAAATAACCCGGCGTTTCCCATAACAGGCTAATTCAGAGACCAAAATCTTCAAGAAAATAAGTAGAGTAAATAATTAAAGGTTAATTAATTAATTAATTCATAATTAAAATAATTTTTGCCGTAACCTGTCGGCAGAGAAAATATGTCCCACTTGTCCAGTAAATATTTCAAACAAAGGCGTTGCAGTGATTTGAAACTTTGAAAAGACTGTATCCTACTAATTTGTGAAACAATCCTGTTCAAAAGTTTGTCTGTAATCTCCATTGCATTCTCGTTCGAAGAGTTGCCTATCGGAATAGAAACACAACAGGGGAACTTCCGGAAGGGAAGGCTTTTCCTGCGGATATGGTATCTGCTACTTCCGAGCCCTGAGATTCACTCGGCTCTCCCAGAGGCTAAATCATTTAGCCGATGGTTTTTGAGATTGATACTGCAGACGCTTAAAACAGTGGATAAGTCAAATGTCTGAATCACAAATAGCTTAAGCTACGCAGAATTAAAGGAGCAAGTCCCATTTGCGCATGCTTATCTCAACTCTGAATCTGGCCCTCAGTGAACATAAGCTAACCTGACCTCTAAATGGTACAAAGTTAAACATGAATTTCTTCTCATTTTAAAGCAAGATTACTTTTTATTTAAATGTTTTACATTTGTTTCAAACTAATAATAAAAAAGAAAAAGGCCCTGTATAAAACCATTTTGGATTATTCTTTGTTACTTTTAATAAATATGATTACGAAGGCCCAAGCCCAAGTGATTTACTTGTTAGGGCTTCAATGGGTCAGGTGAATATAATTCCAGGGCTGAACTATTTATTCTGAAGTAACTCCATGCCTTCTAAAGCATCCGACTGCAGTGGCTGTTCTAAACAGTTGTCCAAGGATGTCAGATCAAGATGGTTCACTTCCACCAACAAGGAGAAGGCTAAAAAAACTCTTTCACTGTCAGAAACATAATAAGGAAATGGAAGATAAATGGAAAAGTCAAGGCAAGATCTGGAAGACCAAGAACAATTTCAGATAGAATGGTCCGAGACCTGGTGAGAAATGCTCAGAAGAACCCACACATCACTGCAAAAGAGCTGCAGAAAATAGTAGCAGACACAGGTCTAGTTGTTCACAGAACAGCAATACAACGTACTTTAAACAACAAAGACCTACATTGCAGAGTTGCCAGAAAGAAGCCTTAAAGTGTCTGAAGTATGTAAAAGAAAACCTTGAGAAGCCTGAAGCATTTTGGAACAATGTGCTTTGGACTGACAAAGCCAAAAAGTTCCATTATGGCTTTGTCAGTCCAAAGCACATTGTTCCGAAATTTCTAGAATTTATTTATATTTGCTGGAATCCATTCTTCTTTCCACCTGCACAATATTTCCTGTGCCCCCCGCTGCTACACAACCCCAAAGCATAATGGATGTTTGGAGAAAAAATTAAGCATTTGTGGAGAGGAACACCTTGCCAACTGTAAAGCATGTAGGTGGATCCATTAAGCTTGGGGGTTGTGTGGCAGCAGGGGGCACAGAAAATATTGTGCAGGTGGAAGGAAGAATGGATTCCACAAAATATCAAGAAATTTTAGAGGCTTATGTTTGAAGGTCAGTCCAGACATTGAAGTTGATGAGAGGTTGGGTATTCCAGCAAGACAATGATCCAAAGCATACCTCAAAATCAACCATGAAGTACCTCCAGGAAAGACGGATGAAGGTTTTGGAATGGCCACCACAGTCCCCAGACTTGAATATTATTGAAAATCTGTGGATATTTGAAACATGCCATGCATGCAAGGAGGCTGAAAAATATTTCTGAGCTAGAGGTGTTCTGTCAGGAAGAATGGGGAAAATTCCAAAAGTAAGAATTGAAAGACTCTTAGCTGGCTACAGGAAGCGTTTGCAAGCTGTTATAGTTGCCCGAGGAGAAGTTACAAAGTACTAACTGACAGGGTTCGCAAACTTTTGCACAGGGCCGTTTTCCTATTTTTATTATTTTGAAAATGTATAAAATTTAAATAAAGTAATCTTGCTTTCAAAATTTGAAGAATTGTGTCATGTTTAACTTTGTACCATTTAGAGGTCAGGTTAGCTTTTGTTCACTTTAATTGTAAAATATGAATTGTAAAAGGCATTTTGACCAGGGGTGCCCAAATATTTGCACCCCACTGTGCCACCGAGAGTCTTGACAGTCTTTCCCATTTATCCTCCTCATAACTCCACTTTTGGTAAGAATACCTTAGTTGGTAGCAGTCATAGAAAGATCTGTTCTGAGTGAAATCAGTGATTGGCTGGAATGAAAACCTGCATGCTCTCGGCTCTCCTTGGCACATGATTGGGCACCACTAGTTTATGTTGTACAGGTTTCTAACAGTGTTTTTCATTGAGGGGGAATTCTGAGAATGATGAATAAAGAATGAAAAAATTGATTTTGAAAACAGAATACATGGTAAATTTAATGGAGCAGTTGTTGTTCTGTTGCATAACACAGGCTAATTTTTCCCTTCTAAAGATTGTTTCTTGTAGAAACGCCTTCATTTTTGTCTCATGCCAGTTCTTTTTGTAATCCAAAAAAAGTTTGTAAATGCTTTTTATAACTGAATATCTGTATTTTGAGTTGGGAAGGTTTGCTGCAGTTCTGTGGGATGTTGGTGTAAACAGAGCTGGCAGTGGTATATTCAGCTTGTGTCAAGCTTTTATTTTGTAGTAAATTCTGTGAAATTAAATGTTTGCAGTGTGGAGAGAGGACAGTGTGTTCTGAAAATCAAGATAGTGGCTGTGAGATTGGGAGGGGGTGGGGGGGCAGCCACCAACCCCAATTGCTCAGGTTTATTTATTATAACATGCAAAACTGTAGAAAGAAGGGAAAAAATAAACATATTTTCAAATGTGTCTGTGTGGCGATATTCTGGATACACATTTGCACACACACACTAAACGGTTTACTCATTGGGTGTCTATATATATATATATATATATACACACACACACAAAAGCGCCTGGTAAAATGAGAATTAAACTGTTTGCAGCAATAAATCACACTACCACAGAATATTAAAGTCCTTGATGCCGCTGCTCTCATCAAAAAACATCTCCAGAGAGATCTGTGAAGAGATGGCAGGAGAGAACATTGTAGGCGTTAGTCATGGTACAGAACAAGAATAAGAATAAAGACAACTAACAAATGACACAATGAAGTTTAAAAAAAATTAAGTAAGAAAAACAGACAAACAAGAACAATAAGATCCAGCTTTAGTACACAGAAGTATGTGGTCACATTGGCACAGGATATCGATGAAATGGGCAAGCTACAAATGTAATCAGTTTTATAGGGTTCATACAAATTGTTAACCCCTTCGCGCAGATGCCTAGTGATAATGACACGATTATTGTGACACTCATCATTTTGCTCAACTGAGACATTCGTTGCTCCTACAGCCAAACAGCCGATATGTAAGCGTTTTTGCGTCTAAAATGTGGTTGGTCTCGCTGGCTACATATGTATGTTCGTTTTTCAACTCGAGCACTGTCTTTCCAATATGATTGATATTTCACATACTGTAGTGCAATCGTTAAATTAAATTTAGATTTTCATTGAAGATTGAACATTTGGCAGCATTTTGCAGATGGTGGAATACTATTTTATTTTCATGTTATTGTACATAATATAGGCTATGGCATATAAACTTGTCATTTAAGGCATGGCAAATGCTCATTCCAATTTACTTTGCGTTGATATGTGGTAGATTAATGTAAAAAAAAAAAAATTGGAGCCATTATGAATAGGAACAAAAACTACAGAAAAATAAAATTCAATCGGGGCAAAAGTATACATACTGTAGAGTACAGGGAAAAGTGTTCTAAAGATGTTCTATTGATGTTCAAGAGTGAATGATTAGACTACATATTTAGGTGTATGTAACACTGTGATATCAATCAGAAGGAGCAAATGTATGCTTTATAATGGACAAAACTAATTGTATTCATTTTATGACATGTTTTACATAGGGGTTTTGGACCCATAGATATCTACCTCTCTATACTGATGAATATTTAGTAATTCCCACCTAAAAATGATGCAAAAGTGAGTTTTATGAGCCAAAACTGTTGATTTGTAGTTAAATATATCATATTTTTATTTTATTTAGAGCAGTGCACAATTTAGCCATTTGGATAGATTTGGAGATACTAATGGACAATGGTACACTGCCTATATTTTGCATCATAGACCTTTAGTAGTTCTGCATATCATCCTCAGATTTTGCAGAGCACCCCCTAAATAGGTGAGAATTTACCAAATTTGCCATCTGCGCCAAGGGGTTAAGGGTGTGTGCTATCTCAGCCCATGATTGCACAGCAGCTGGTTTGGCTTTATTAAAGGATAATTTCAGTTTTTGTCCACTTTGACTCATTTTTATGAACTATTTCCACCGTGCTGATTGGTAATAATGATCTCTTCACTTTGATGGCCACCCACATTTATTTGAACCGGAATACAGACGATGAGCTAAGTCAAATTGAAGAGGTTTGGAGAATGGAGGCTGAGGCAGAAAGGCAAGATGCACAGTATTCCATGTTTTCTGGTTCAAATAAATATGGGTGGTCATCAAAGTGAAGAGACTCAACTCACGTTAGCTTATAAAGGTGAACCACATACCACTGGAAACAATGTTTGCACGCGCCGAGAATAGGTAAGTATATGGTAGGTCAATTCTGCAAGTTCAAAGAACATGCAATGGAATATATTTTCATTTTCAGCAAATAAATTTTAACTTTCACACTTACTTTCACTTCCAAATAAGATGTTTAGATAAACTGGAGGGTGCTCACGCACATAGGCCGCTTGCATAGTGCACAGCACACACATGTTTGGGCATTTTAAACATAAATAGGTATACATTTAAGCAATAAGGCACGAGACGCAGTCTAAAGGGTGCTTCGCTTCAGGCCGGCCCCCCTTTGACTGTGACTGTATTGACGATATTGTACAGCATCGATTTACCTTATTGCTTTTATAAAACGGTTGCCAGCTATATTGTAAATAATATACACTGCTCAAAGAAATTAAGGGAACACTTAATCAACACAGTATATCACCAAATCAATTACACTTTTGGGATATCGATCTGTCCAGTTAGGAAGCGTAAACGATTGTGAATTTCACCTGCTTTGGTGCAAATGACAGTGACAACAGATGGACAGGAGAGGCAACAGCAAGACAACCCCAAAAAGTAAATGGTTTTGCAGGTGGTGGCCACAGACCATTACTGTTACCATTACATCCTTATCCTTCCTGACTGATTTTTCTCTAGTTTTGCATTTTGCTAGTGCCCTTGTCACTACTGGTAGCCTGAGGTGGTACCTGCAGCCCATTCAGGTTGCACAGGTAGTCCAGCTCCTCCAGGATGGCACATCCGTGCCATCGCAAGGAGGTTTGCTGTGTCTCCCAGCACAGTCTCAAGAGCCTGGAGGAGATACCGGGAGATGAGCCATTACACAAGGAGAGCTGAACAGGGCCATAGAAGGGCAACAACGCAGCGGCAGGACCGGTATCTGCTCCTTTGTGCGAGGAGGAACAGAAGGAGCACTGCCAGAGCCCTACAAGATTACCTCCAGCGGTCTACTCGTCTGCATGTTTCTGACCAAACTGTCAGAAACAGACTCCATGAGGGTGGCATGAGGGCCCGACATCCTGTAGTGGGGCCTGTGCTCACAGCCCAGCACCGTGCAGCTCGTTTGGCATTTGCCAGGGAACACCAGAATTGGCAGGTTCGCCATTGGTGCCCCGTTCTCTTGACAGATGAGAGCTGGTTCACACTGAGCACATGTGACAGACGTGAAAGAGTCTGGAGACCCCGTGGCGAATGTTATGCTGCCTGCAACATCATCCAGCATGACCGGTTTGGTTTAATTGACTTGGTGTTATATTGTGATGATTAAGTGTTCCCTTAATTTTTTTGAGTAGTGTATAAGGACAAGGCACACTTTAAATAAAACCATTTTTAATTAACGTTATGAATTAAATTTCAGCAGCAGAGAAAATAGTCCCCAGTGTAGCTGTTGCCATGCAACACAAAAACAAAGCTAGGAATGCTAGCTAGCAAACGGACTAATAGCTAGCGTTATGTGCTAATAACATAACATAACAATCATAATAATATAATGCACTGCACTAGAAATAATAATAAAATGTAATAGTTATAACGTTAGCTAAAACCGTTATGAGACGTAGTGCGTGGAGGGTTGGACCCGAGAAGCACGACTCAGAACAACAGATGTAATAAATACCCGCAAGGGCTTTATTAAGGAAAGTCCAGTAATCGTTGTCTTAGCACAAGCAAAGGTCATACACAAAAAAATCCAGCCAATAAACAAAAGTACCGAGGGAGAAGGCAGTCTCGTCGTCGGTAAGCCAGGCAGTAGTTCGGAACCAGGAAGGCAATCAGCGTGGCAGAGGTACAAAAGGGAGAAGGCAAAAGAATAGTCGAAAAACAAGCAGGGTCAGACCGGAGTCCTCGCCGCGTGGCAAAAGTACAAAATCAGCAAGCAGGAATCATGGTCAGGACAGGCAGTGAAAACAAAAGGCTGGCAGTAAACAGTGATCAAAAAACAGGCTTGGATCAAAACAGGAAATCAGAAAACGTATACTTGACAAATGCTTAAGAGTGCTAGTGAGGCAACAATTTCGCACAGAACCGGTGAAAACTGAGGGCTTATATGTGTGTGTAGACAGGTGCAAACGCTTAGCTTGAGAACAGAGAGAAATTAGAAACAGCTTGGGAAAACGAGATGAAGATCATTAGTCAATTAGTCTGTTAGTAATTATCCCATCCTAGCGTTAGTAAATTAGTTAATTAGTAAGGACATGCACTAGAAACGTAAGGTAACAATTAACTACAAGAGATTAGATGGTTAGCAAGCAATGATCTAGCTAATTGTTAGTAATCTGTTAGTTAGACAAGGAATGGCAGATACAATGGAAAACACGTAAGCAAAAGCGGGAGAGAGAGAAAGCATGAACGCGAGTTCGCGGAAACACATAGAAATGTATGAAACTAATAAACTATGACAGAACGTGAATACAAATAAGGGCGTGACATAACAATAAACATAAAACATGGCGTGGAACGGTTAGAACCGTAACAGTACCCCCCTCTTAACGACCGACTCCTGGCGGTCCATGGTGCTTATCAGGGTGGTCTCGATGAAAGTCCTTAATGAGGCTGCGGTCCAAGATAAGGCTGGGAGCGATCCAGGAACGCTCCTCTGGACCGTAACCCTCCCAGTCGACCAGATACTGGAACCCCCGGCCTCGTTTACGAATGTCCAAAAGTTTTTTCACAGTATAAGCAGGGTGGTTATCAATAATACGGGGGGGAGTGGGAGGGGGATCTGGGGGACACAGAGGGTGGGTGGACACAGGCTTAATACAAGAAACATGAAACGTGGGATGAATTTTAAGGGAAGCAGGGAGTGACAATCTAACAGCAGAGGGGTTGATAATGGAGTCAATCTTGAAGGGGCCAATGAATCGGGGTTGGAGCTCGCGTGACATGGATTGAAGGGGAATGTCCTTTGTGGAAAGCCACACAGAGTCGCCAGGCTTGTAAGCGGGTGCAGGTGTGCGGTGGCGATCAGCGACACGCCGGTTGCGGTCAGCCGTGCGCAAAAGCGCGGCCCTGGTGTCCTTCCATAGCTTGAGGCACCGGCGCATGTGGGTGGCGAGGGAAGGGACAGCAATCTCTGCCTCTTGGTCAGGAAACAGAGGTGGGAGGTAGCCTAGGGAGATCTCGAACGGGAGATGCCGTGGATCCGGAAAACCTCTTTGACCAGAACGTCAGCGGTTTCTTGGGTGGAGGGCAGTCCTGGCAGGGGAATGAAGTGTGCCGCCTTGCTGAAGCGGTCCACAACGGTGAGAATCGTGGTGTTACCCTCGGATGGTGGAAGTCCAGTAATGAAATCCACACCGATGTGGCTCCAAGGTCGGCTGGGCACAGGCAGCGGCTGAAGAAGTCCCGCCGGGGCTTGATGAGAAGCTTTACTCCTGGCGCAGGTGGTACAAGCCTTAACGAACATCCTGGTGTTGGAAGCCATGGAACTCCATCAGAACTTCCGCTTGAGCACTGCCATCGTGCGGGTGAAGCCGGGATGACAAGAGAGTGGCGAGGAGTGGGCCCACTGAAGCACCTGAGTCCGAGCAGTAGAGGGGACATACAGACGATTACCCGGAACGGCTCTGGGGTCGGGCTCGTTGCGTAGCGCCCTCTGTATGACTGCCTCGATCTTCCACGAGACCGAGGCGATGGTGCAGGAGGCGGGCAGAATGTTCTCAGTTCTCTCCCTCTCCAAACATGAGTCGAATTGCCTGGAAAGGGCGTCAGGCTTAATGTTTTTGGAGCCGGGGCGGTAGGTGAGAGAAAAGTTAAATCTCCCAAAAAATAGGGACCACCTGGCCTGGCGAGAGTTGAGTCTCTTAGCAGTCTAGAGGTAGGCTAAGTTCTTGTGGTCCGTCCACACCACAAATGGTACTTCGGCCCCCTCCAGCCAGTGTCTCCACTCCTCCAACGCCAGTTTGACGGCGAGAAGTTCCCGGTTGCCAACATCGTAGTTTCTCTCCGCTGGTGAAAGTTTGCGGGAGAAAAACGCACAGGGGTGCAGTCGGTTGTCGGTGGCGGAGACCTGAGAGAGCACCGCTCCCACCCCAGTGTCAGAGGCATCCGCCTCGACCACGAACTGGCGAGTGGGATCAGGGTGAATGAGAATGGGGGCGGAAGCGAACAGTCTCTTAATTTTGCAAAAAGCCCCTTTCGCTTCGGGGCTCCAGTGGAACGGTAAGGCAGTGGACGTGAGCTTGGTGAGGGGTGCGACAACTTGGCTATAGCCCCTGAAAAATCTTCTCTAAAAGTTGGCGAATCCCAAGAAGCGCTGTAAATGTTTCCGCGTGGCAGGCGTGGGCCAGTCAGTGACCGCCTGAATCTTCTTGGGATCCGCCCTGATCTGTCCCCTCTCAAGAATAAACCCCAGGAACTCCACTGTGTCAGAATGAAAAACACACTTCTCTGCCTTGACAAATAGTTTGTTCTCCAACAGTCTTTGGAGAACTTGTCTGACATGGACTTCATGTTCCTGAGGGTTCTTAGAGTAGACCAGGATGTCGTCGAGGTAGACAAATACGTGTCGACCCAATAGGTCTCGTAGCACGTCATTGACCAGGGCTTGGAACACCGCAGGGGCGTTGGTGAGTCCGAATGGCATGACCAGGTATTCAAAGTGTCCGAGCGAGGTGTTGAACGCCGTCTTCCACTCGTCCCCCTCTCGAATACGGACCAGGTGGTAAGCGTTGCGTAGGTCGAGCTTGGTGAAGATGGTGGCTTCATGGAGAGGATGAAAAGCAGAGTCAATGAGGGGTAAAGGATACTTATTCTTAATTGTGATGTTATTAAGTTCTCTGTAGTCAATGCATGGGCGTAGGGAACCGTCTTCTGGACGAAGAAGAACCCCGCCCCCACGGGTGAAGAGGACGGACGAATCAGCCCATTGGTGAGACAGTCTCGGATGTATCTCTCCATGGCCTCCCTCTCTGGTCTGGAGACCTTGTAGAGACGACTTGATGGTAGTGGTGTGCCGGGCAACAGCTCAATGGCGCAGTCATAGGGTCTGTGTGGGGGCAGAGTCTGAGCCTGCGTCTTGGAGAAGACTGTCTCCATGTCCAGGTAGACCGCAGGCACCATCTCCAGTGAAGGCTTGGGGGCTTTAGGTGGAGTGGGTACGTCCTCTGCTGGAGCAGGAGCGGATCGCAGGCATTGTTGGTGGCAATCGCGGGTCCAAGCTTGGATCTGGTCTTCCAGTCGATGATGGGGTTGTGTTTCCTGAGCCATGGTAACCCCAAAATGAGCGGATCGTTGGGAGAGCGGATGACGTGAAACTGGATTATTTCTTGGTGATTGCCGGAGATAATCAGTAGAATGGGTTCGGTGATGTGGGTCATTTTACAGAATGTCTTTCCATCAAGGGACCGAGCCTCCAAGGGGTGGGGCAATGGAAGGGTGGGAATGTTCATGTCCTTGACCATCACCTCATCAATCAAAGCAAGGTCTGCTCCGGAGTCCATCAGCGTTCTGACCTCGATCTCTCTCCCTGGCAACATGATCAAGGCCATGAGGGTCTGGCGAGAGTCATCTCCGCTGGTCTTCTCCGGGTAGGTCAGGGATCCAATCCGAACTGGGGCGTCGGCGTCTGACTTCTTGGAGCGAAGTCTGCACTGCTGTAGAGTATGCCCAAGCTTGCCGCAGTAGAAGCATGACCCAGTCTCTTTACGGCGTTTCCGCTCCTCCGACGAGACTCTCACCCCAGTGCGTGAGAGATCCATGAGCTCGGCCTCCTCCACTGGTCCCTCTCTGGGTCGAGGACTTGACCATCGTCTGGGGTAGGGCTGGCCGGCCGGAACTTGCCTCTCGTGGTGGCGTTGTCTGGAGCGGTTGTCCAGGCGAATGGCGGCACGAACGAGTTCATCAAGTTGCGTGATGGGTTCTTGATGTGCCAGCTCGTCCTGCAGAGTCTCACTGAGACTGGCTCGGAACAGATCGGCAAGAGCCTCCTCGTTCCAGTGGGTAGCAGCGGCGATGGTGCGGAACTCGATCGAATGATCCGCGGCGCTGTTCTTGCCTTGGCGGAGGGTGATCAGGCGTTGAGAGGGTTCTTGATCGCTGGACGCGTGTTGGAACACTTTGCGAATCTCCTGGGAAAATGTCGCGTAGCGAGAGGGAAGTGACCCACTGGACCATACAGCTGTGGCCCAGTCCAGAGCTCTCCCCTTCAGCAATCCCATCACATATCCAATCCGCCGCTCGTCGTCCTGGTAGGAGGAACACTGGAGGAGGAACGATCTTCATCTCTCCGGTTCTCCGCCGAACCTCTCCGGGGGGGGTTGTTGTGGCTCCCGGAATTGCCAGGTTCCCGTGGCGTTGAACAGGGGTGATGCAGGCGTGCTGACAGGCTGTTCTGTGGGACGTGGCTGGACAGCAATGACGAGTCTCCTCATCTCCTCGCACAGCTCTCTCATCTCCCGGCGAAGAGCGGAGATCCCCTGGGTGTGCTCCTGCACGATGGCACCTTATTCCGCGAGTGCGTGGTGTATTACGGATGAGTCGGCAGGGTCCATGTTGGCGAAATTGTTCTGAGACGTAGTGCGTGGAGGGTTGGACCCGAGAAGCACGACTCAGAAAAACAGATGTAATAAATACCCGCAAGGGCTTTATTAAGGAAAGTCCAGTAATCGTTGTCTTAGCACAAGCAAAGGTCATACACAAAAAAATCCAGCCAATAAACAAAAGTACCGAGGGAGAAGGCAGTGTCGTCGTCGGTAAGCCAGGCAGTAGTTCGGAACCAGGAAGGCAATCAGCGTGGCAGAGGTACAAAAGGGAGAAGGCAAAAGAATAGTCGAAAAACAAGCAGGGTCAGACCGGAGTCCTCGCCGCGTGGCAAAAGTACAAAATCAGCAAGCAGGAATCGTGGTCAGGACAGGCAGTGAAAACAAAAGGCTGGCAGTAAACAGTGATCAAAAAACAGGCTTGGATCAAAACAGGAAATCAGAAAACGTATACTTGACAAATGCTTAAGAGTGCTAGTGAGGCAACAATTTCGCACAGAACCGGTGAAAACTGAGGGCTTATATGTGTGTGTAGACAGGTGCAAACGCTTAGCTTGAGAACAGAGAGAAATTAGAAACAGCTTGGGAAAACGAGATGAAGATCATTAGTCAATTAGTCTGTTAGTAATTATCCCATCCTAGCGTTAGTAAATTAGTTAATTAGTAAGGACATGCACTAGAAACGTAAGGTAACAATTAACTACAAGAGATTAGATGGTTAGTAAGCAATGATCTAGCTAATTGTTAGTAATCTGTTAGTTAGACAAGGAATGGCAGATACAATGGAAAACATGTAAGCAAAAGCGGGAGAGAGAGAAAGCATGAACGCGAGTTCGCGGAAACACATAGAAATGTATGAAACTAATAAACTATGACAGAACGTGAATACAAATAAGGGCGTGACATAACAATAAACATAAAACATGGCATGGAACGGTTAGAACCGTAACACGTTATCCATATTTAGCCTATACAGATGTGAAGTAACATTAACATTAACATTAACAGATGTGAAGTAATCATGTTAACTTACAGCCAGCTAATTACTAAGCCAAGCTAGCTAAATTCCTATTAAATTCGTATTTCCAAACACAAACGTATTCGAATAAACACTGCACCTCTAACCGCAAAAATGGTTTGCTAGATTAAAGTTGCTGTAACGTGCCGAATACAAACTTTTTTTTATCTGCAGATTTAATGTTTTAACCGGTTTCATGAATCAGCTGTAACGTTAAACCTAAACTGCTGCTATGTTACTAGGGCTTTCCAGTGAGAATGTCACTCCGCCGTTAATTTTCTTTCGAGAGGATTTGGTTTCCACGAGCTTTCGCTTTTATGTCCACTCACAGACATGATTTCTCTAGCCTCGGCTCCACGATTGAAGTGCGCATGGGGTTTGGTCAACAGGTAAAGGAGCCGTGTCCGCTCCGCTACACTGGGAGCTGGAACCTACGAGGGAGCCGCTTCCTGCGTGGGAGCCAGCTCCAACACGGGACTCGGCTGTCACAGAGAACACGTTATCTAGTGCTCAGAAGTCGGAACCAACTTGTTAACAGTACCCGGTTTTCAGCAAGGACCGCGACGCTGCGTTATCATGAATGGGATACCCAATAGACGCGGGCCTTTGCCCACCAAAGTTATGCATGGTGCCTGGCAAGTTTATGTTGGCACTCCAATAAAAAAAACAACCAACCACATCAGTACACATTTAGACATGTAGTCAGCGATTCCATTTGTATTAGGTTTAGGTGATGCATTTGATTTTCTGTTCGGAATATTAGTTTAATAATTATTTTCAAGCGAATTCAGAAGGATGCTTTAAATACGTGTTACAAATCCAATTACATTGCAACGCACTCCCTCCAATGACTCGGAATCGTGGTTTTTAATTGGAACCGGAACCGGCTCCGAGAATTCTGGATCCGCCCAAGCCTACATGATTCCAATTATTCTGATTGACGATTTTCCCTTTAGTAAATTTATTTAATCCAAAAGCCTGATTTTGACTTTGTTTGAACTTGTTTGACCAGTTTACTGTTCGACTGACCTATCAACGAATTTGGCGATTTATTTGATGATTGTCATTTAAAATAATAATTATTAAATTAAATCCATTAAATATAATTAATTGTACATGACCTTTCAAAAAGCTAGGAATAACTGAGCCATTTTTATGTTTTTAAAAGAAATTGAAACTTTTATTCACATTAAATTGTTTGAAAAATACACTACTATTACAAAACTACTATTTATATTTCATTCTATTTCTACTTTAGCAATTGTAGCCATTTTCACACATAGTCCCCCATTTTAGGGCACCAAAAGTAATATAGATTTAAATGAAGTCAGCATTTTTTATATTTGGTTGCATATCCTTTGCATGCCATAACTTCCTGATATCTGTGACCCAACGACATCAAAAGACTCTTGATATCTTGTATTCAGGTACTTTTACAAGTGATACTATAACCTCCCTGCATTTGTATGGATCTCTATGGGAATTGAGGGGAGGGACTAGATTAAGCTGTAAATTACACAGGAATAGTATGGAACACATGGTTGGCTAAATGGCTGTAAAGGCCGTGACACATCGGGGATGTAACGAATAAGCGAGGCGAAAATGCGGAAAATTCCTCGGCGAATATTTTTGTAAAAAAAACACACACACCTGCAACGAAAAAAAAAAAAAAAAGCTCACGTTCTTTTTCGCGTTTGAAAATCCGTGCGAATAAAAATGGATTACTCTTCGTCGAGCGATGACGACCTGGTTATCCGTTCGGTCCATTACGGAACGAAAGCGTATTTATTTTACGTGTCGTCTTTCTCCTTCGGTTAGCATATATCCCACAATTACTACGGCAAATATCCACGAAACAATATCACATATAGCGGTTCGCTAGCTTTCATCCTTTGTTTTCACCAAGGCAAACAACCCAGCCGGTGACAGCGTAGCCTACATAAACTTGCCTAAAGTAAAAAAATAAAATAAATAGGCCTACGTATCGTGTAGCTATGTTTGTGTGTAATCGCCACTGGCTTGTTATCTTCTTTACATGAACTGCTATCAACGTTAACGTTAGATTACATTACATTACATTATAGGCATTTAGCAGACACTCTTATCCAGAGCGACTTACACAACTTCTACATCTTATTACATTTATCCATTCATACAGCTGGATATATATACTGAAGCAATTCAGGTTAAGTACCTTGCTCAAGGGTACAACAGCAGTGTCCTACCTGGGAATCGAACCTACAACCTTTCGGTTACAAGTCCAGTTCCTTAACCATTGCACTACACTGCCGTCCTAAAGGTCCTAAAAGATCTAAAGGTTAGCTCACGTTAGCTGGCTAAAATAGCTGCAGACGACTTTTAAGCCAATGCTAATAACCTGTGGGAGCTGATCAGATAGCAAGTTGTGCGTATTGCAACCATTTAGCTATAAACCCACCATCTTCATAGCCTATTTGCTCGGCTATGGTTTTCCACAAATTGTCCTTCAAATCGTTGTCTTTGTAACTATTATGTCTCTTATCAAAGAGGACGCTATACTGTGACACATATAAAATCAGTTGGTCCGCCATATTGGATGTTGGAGTTTGTTGTGGCAGTGCGGTGACATCAGTCATGGAACCTTGTTATGATTGGATAGATAAATAGTTTCGCAAACGAAAACTCGCAAAAAACGAACTTGCTGCGAATAAATTAAATGCCGCTTTTTCGCAAAGGACATTTCGCGTTTGATGTGCAAGATTTTATGAACAATACAGGAGTTCGTTTTTATTTTTCAACATGCGATTTATTCGTGCGAGTAAATCGCGGCCAGTGTGTCACGGCCTTAAGTCATCAAGGATCTGAGGTTACAAACGAGCCTCAAACCATCACTCTGCTGCCAGAGTAGATATGGATGGATCACTTTAACCCCTTTGTGCAGTTGAAAATTTGGTCAATTCTCACCTACTGTATTTAGGGGATGCTCTGTTTAAGGCTTTATATCTCTAGATATGAGCATCACAGAAACTTTGCAAATAGCTTAAATGAAACAAGCCCGTTACAATATTAACTTTGTATTTGTTTATTTTTATAATTTAAGTCAAAATAAAGTGACACAAATGCAAAGAAACTTTGGAAAAATGCAAAAATAATTTTTCTTTAGTTTGCAATGAAATACTGAGAGCTACATATCCAACACAGGTAATTCTATACATTTCCTGGATCATACACTCTGTGTCCACAAGTGTGCAAAATCTGAGGATGATATGCAGAACTACTAAAGATCTATGATGCAAAATGTAGGCAGTCTACCCTGTTGTCCATTAGTCCAAATCTATCCAAATGGCAAAATTTTGCACTGCTCTAAATCATAAAATAATTATATTTAACTACAAATCAACTGTTTTTGATCATAAAACTCACTTTTGCATCATTTTCAAGTGGGAATTACAGTCTTTTCATCAGTATAGGTGGTATTGAATAGGATATCTCCATGGGTCCAAAATCCTATTCAATAAAGGTCATACAATGAATAAAATTAGTTTTGTCCATTAAAAAAACAAATACATTTCCCCCTTCTGATGGTTTAAGATGAAAGCATTGATATCACACTGTTACACACAAATAAATACGCAGCCTCATCATTCACTCTTGTACCTCAAAAAAACATCACTTTTTCTTGTACTCTACAGTATGTATTTTTTTGCCCTGCGATCGTATTTTTCTGTAGTTTTTTAAATTTATTAAATTTTTTAAAATGTCCCCATTCATAATGACGAAAAACTCCCGTCAGCGAATGCGTTTTCTGTAGCTGTTTGCGTCATAGTACATTGACTACAAAAAAAAAGGCTGTTATGCTGGGCTGTAATTTATTGTAAAAAGCATACCTGAAAAATTTGCAAACACAATTGAAAAGGATATACTGTCCTCTATCGGATAAAAACGAAAAATTACTTGAAATGAGACTTGAGCTGCAGGTAGGGCATATGGGGGTTCTGCATGCAGACGTTCCGCATACTGTTATAACGTGCTAAACTGGTGTGTATTTCTCAAACAGATTGTCCAAGACAATAAATGACCAATGCATTTTGAAAGGAACATCTCTATGTGTACAGTCAAGCCGGAAAGTCTGCACACCCCTTTCACCTTCTCCACGTTTTATTACGTTACAGACTTATACTACAATAGATTGAGTTCATTTTTTGACAACATCTACACACAATAGCCAATAATCACAAAGTGAAAACAGGTCTTTAGAAAATATGCAATTTTATTTTACTGACAAAAATAGGTTATTTAGGGGTTACATATCTGTACACACCTTTAGCCTAATACTTGGTTGCTGCACCTTTGGCAGCAATTACAGCTTCAAGGCGTCTTGTGAAAGAAGCTAAGAGCTTGGCACGCTTGTTTCTGGACATTTTTGCCCATTTCTCTTGGCATATCCTTGCAAGCTCCATCAGGTTGGATGGGGCGTGTCGGTACACAGCCATTTTCAGCTCTTTCCACAGATGTTCAATTGGATTCAGGTCTGGGCTCTGGCTGAGCCACTCAAGGACATGCACAGACTTTCTCCGAAGCCACTCCTTTGTTCTCTTGGCTGTGTGCTTCGGGTCGTTGTTATGTTGGAAGGTAAACCTTCGTCTTCGAACGATGGTGGCTACTGTACTCTTTGGGACCTGTAAAGCTGCAGAGATTTTTCCGTACCCTTCTCCAGATCTATGCCTTGACACAATCCTGTTTCTGAAGTCTGCAGATAATTCCTTTGACCCCATGGCTTTTAGTTTGCTCTGACATGCACTGTAAACCGTGGGACCTTATGTAGGCAGGTGTTGGCAATTCCCAATCATGTCCAATCAATTGAATTTATCACAGGTGGACTTAAGTTGTTGAAACATCTCAAGCAGTATCAGTGGAAACAAATTGCACCTCAGCTCACTTTTTGGGTGTCATATCAAAGGGTGTGCACACTTGTGTACATATAATATTTTACATTTTGATTTTTAATAAATTTGCACAAATGTCTAAACCCTGTTTTCACTTTGTCATTATTGGCTATTTTGTGTAGAATTTTGAGACAAAAAATGAACTCAATCTATTGTAGAATATGTCTGTAACGTAATAAAACGTGGAGAAGGTGAAAGGGGTGTGCAGACTTTCCGGCTTGACTGTAAAAACCAATGGTAGGATCCTATATTTATTTTATATTTAGTAGCAGATATTGCTAGTGGAATGACGTGGTATAATGAGAGTAATTTCACATGTTTAGTTTGCATTTGAGTGAGCAGGGCTTTTCACTGCTTTTTTGTCATACGATCAGGCTGGGTTTATCTTGTGACGGAAATTACATTTTATAAGATGAATAAATATATTTATAAACTCACACATAGACACTATTGTCCACTATGTCATGCATGGGTAGGTATTGGTATAGCATGGAGACTGTGTGGGGGGTTGCTTATTAAATGGACTTAATGGAAAATGGAAAAATAGTTACATTTAAACTCCGTATTCGGTACAGGAGTCACGAATCGTGTACCAATAAAGATAAAACATGGAGTTTGTGGTTTCCACTGATAGTTTGGCTGCAGGAGCAAGGAATGTCTCAGTTGGGCAAAATCTATCTGCTGGCGCCATGGCCACTAGGCATCTGCGTAAAGGGATTAAGGGTAGTATTTCCTGACTCATTTACTTTGATGTTCGCCTGGACCTGCGATTTCCAAGTATTCAACCCCTTTTTCACAACTGACAGTCGGAGGAACATTCACCTAACTACGGTGTCTGGTCTCTCAAGAGATTAGACGAAAAGTAAGGCTCTACTTTCTGGGCACAGATTGGCTGTTTGTGAGTAGTTACTGTCATTGTAATTGTGTTTCATGTAATTGTGTTTAACTGCATGGTTTTATTAATTTGCTTGTGAGATTATGCGTTGGTATTTTATGTAGCTTAATAGCGCTATAGTACAAATCGAAGTGTTGCTACTCGAATTGATTTGGTTTCCTTTTTGATCTGAGCACAGTAACTTATCACAATTCGAGACCAATAAAATAAAAAATGTAAAACGCTAAAGAGTGCTAATATAAATATCCTCAATTACAGCTCCGTTATTGGTAGTGGCATAATTCAGCCCGTTGATTACGCGCCAGAGCTCTGCCATGGGATATAATTGCGTATACTGTTTCTCCCTTTTTGTTAATAAACATTCTTGATTGCATTATTGTTGGTCGTATTATATCTCAAGGATAGATAGGAAGTCACACTCACAGAATTAAACCTGGCTATCAAATTGGGAGAAAAAGGTAAAAATCTGGAAAAAATAAATAAATAGGCAGGTACATGAGCACAATTACTGTGGGTTCATTCCAATCGCTTATTTTTACTCCTTGCATCCTTTCCTCGCTCCGCCCAACAGAGGATGCGAGGAAAGGATCAGATATGAGAACGGAGGAATTGAGACAACATTACATGACATTTACATTACAGTCATTTAGCAGACGCTTTTATCCGAAGCGGCATACAGTAAGTGCATACAGAAACATCATCGAAGTAACTACAGATAACACATAGCACATCCTTCCCATAAAGTAGCAGCTATCCATAGTAATGAACATTGAATGCAGTTCACAGTAAACTGGGTAAATCAGCTCTACTACAATACTATTATAAACTTCAACACACAGTTAAACAAGAAACAAGTACCATGAGAGGTCCTAGATAAGTGTATCAGTCCAGGTGGAGTCTGAAAAGGTGTATTTTCAGGCCACGACGGAATGCAGGCAGGGTTGGCATAGAGCGTAGGGGAAAGGGTAGGGTGGGGCTAGGGTGGAAAAGCTCCGCAGTCTGGACGAGCGAGCGTCATTGACACAGAGGGGGGGAAGTGCGAGTCGCCCTGCTGTAGACGAGCGAAGTGGTCGAGCAGTAACATAGTTCTGGATCAAGTCCTGCAGGTAGGCGGGGCCTGTCCTATTGGCTGCAGTGTAGGCCAGGGTCAGAACTTTGAACCTGATCCTGGCTGCAACTGGCAGCCAGTGGAGTGACGTGAAAATTTCAGGAGGTTGAACACAAGCCGGGCAGCTGCGTTCTGGATCAGTTGAAGAGGCAGGATGGCGCAGGCTGGTAGGCTTGCAAGCAGGGAGTTGCAGTAGTTCAGGCGTGAGGTGACCATAGTCTGGACAAGAAGTTGGTTGGAGTAGGTGGTCAGGTACGGTCGAACCTGCAGGACCGTGCCATCACCCTGATGTGTCTTTGAAGTTCAGCTGGTCGTCCAAGACCACCCCCAGGTTCTTTGCAGAGCAGGAGGCAGCCACCATGGTCCCGTCAATGGTGATGGAGAGGTCATGTAGTGGGGAGGTCTTGTGTGGCATGAAGAGGAGCTCTGTCTTGTCGAGGTTGAGTTTCAGGTGATGGGTAGTCATCCACTCAGAGATGTTGGCCAGACAAGCAGATATCCTCTCCTTCACCTGTTGCGTAGGGGGAGGGGAAGAGAGGAAGAGTTCAGTATCATCAGCATAACTATGGTATGAGAAGCCATGTGAATTAATTACTGAACCAAGAGACTTTGTATAAATGGAGAACAGCAGAGGACTGTATAGATCCCTGTACAGATCCCTGCAGGACTCCTGAAGACAGGGGATGGGGTGCAGAGACTGAACCCTTCCAAAAGACTTGGTAGGATCTATCAGTGAGATACGATACAAACCAAGAGAGGGCAGTCCCAGAAATGCCCATCTCAGCGAGTGTGGAGATCAGGAGTTTGTGGTTGACCGTGTCGAACGCCGCAGACAGGTCAAGTAGAATCAGGACAGAGGAGAGGGATGAGGCTCTAGCAGTGGAGAGTGCCTCAGTCACGTCCAAGAGAGCAGTTTCCGTGGAATGTCCGGTTCTGAAGCCAGACTAACGCGGGTCAAGCAGATTGTTCTGGTGGAGAAAAACAGACAGTTGGTTATGGACAGCTCGTTCAAGAGTTTTGGACAGGAAGGGCAAGAGAGATACAGGACGGTGGTTCCTGACATCAGAGGGGTCTAAGCTAGTTTTTTTAAGGAGTGGGGTTACACGGACAGTCTTGAAAATAGCAGGAACATAGCCACTGGTTAGGGAGGTGTTGATAATTCATGTTTCCTTGCTGAAGCATCGTACGGTAGCCTCCTCTACTACACCTGACAAAATCTTAAGTCTTTATTATCGTTTATTTTACTTTTTCATTCCAAGGCGGGGGTTAATCTCAGGGGAGCAGTTCTCAAGGGTGACCACTGATGTGCAGTACAACACACTGCAATCCTGCCCCCAATGTTACTGTAAAATGTTACTGTATGGGATAGCATAGCCCATGAGTTGCCTTATTTCCTAAGATTGCTGATTTTAGGGCATTCCCAAAACATATGTAAAACAGTACAGATGGTTATAAAATTACATAAATGACAGAAGGGGTCTGGGGAGAGTTTCATTTGAAACAGTTTCAAAGGAGAAGTCTAGGCCCAATGTATGAGTTTATAGTGAATTGGTGTGCCAAATTTCTGGAAGAAGAAAAAAAAATTGTTCCATGCTCTTTCCCATGTTTGCAGCACCAAAAGCCTGCAGCTCCCTTTCCCACACCGTCACAACAGAAGGCTGCCTGGCTGGCTGCAAAACAAATCTGTTGTACAAATAGATACCAGCCTTTTACCCACAGACAAATATTGCACCAAAGGATAGTCATCGGGCATGGGATAGGGCATGGGAGCATTAAAATGGATTCTCTAGGCATGAAAGACTGAGCGAATTTGTAATAAAAAATGAATGAGCAGGGAGAGAGAAGGCTGTAAGTCTTGGAAAGTGCACAGGCGAGTATTATCAAAGAGGTCTCCAAGACTGTGTATCCCTCTAGAAGACCACTCAGAGTTCTTTAAAGGGTAACAAGTGCACAGTAAATCTGTCGTCCCCCACCCATGTGCATGTCGTTATCATGTAACCTACAGTTGTTGAACTTAGTCATTACCATTTCTCTTGAACGTTTGTATCACAATATACCTGATGGCCACCTCCATTTAATTCATTAGCATATTGATGGTGGACAATTCGAGCGAAACCAGGAAATATTTGTCTTATATAACCATCACATTAACATGTGTGTATGTGAGAATAGATGTAGCTAACGTTACAGATTAGCCTCTGTTAACTAACTTACGACATTTATTTATTTATTTAACGTGAGGTTGAATCTTTTAGACTGCAAATATTTCACAATCCATGACCATGACAATGAAATTTCACTTTCCAAATGAACATGTAATAAACATCAAATTCGATGGGAATATAAGGAGAAGACAATAAAAAAAACTATATGTTTAACCACCAAAAATGGGTACAATTGTGTGTGAATATAACTGAAGAGACAAGATTCAAGTTAAAAGTTTATTAGGCTGGATATGTTGATGCCATCAAGCTCTTAAAAGAACTCCAGCACAGAAAAGAGAGAACAAGGAACAGAGAAACTTGGTTAAGTTATAATGTTAGCTAGCTAATATAAAAAAGTAGCTAATTTAGCTAGCTAGTTAACGTAGCCTAACATTACTGTAAATAACATATAACGTTATTAATGGCATTTATTAGCCAGCTACTGTATTAAATGTCACAGAATAAACAAAATAGCTATTTTATGTCAATTTACTGTGCGAAAACCTGTGCACAAAATAACCTAAATAAAATTCTGATAGAGAAAGACAAGAAGTGTAAGAAAGAGTCTGGCCTAACGACAGGCTGATCTAAATGTTGCATGTTTTGTACTGCCTTATGAGAATTTATGGAATAGCAGCCAGTGTGACTGCCTTATGAGAATTTTATGGAATAGCAGCCAGTGTGACTGCCTTATGAGAATTTTATGGAATAGCAGCCAGTGTGACTGCCTTATGAGAATTTAATGAAATAGCAGCCAGTGTGATTGCTGGGAAGTCTGCAAAAAGTAAGAGGGACTGACTGGGAATCGGCGCACGGTCCACAGAACAGTACTGTGTTTACTGTGTTGGATCAGAAAGTGCATTGATTCAATACCGCCTCAGAACAGTAAAACGTTTTTTTTTTACTGTGCTGGCCAGAGAACGAATGTGTGTTGACACGAGGATGAATGAACAAGCTTTGGGGGATGTGTATGAGTGATAAATCAGCTGAGTAGTTTAAAAGAAAAATACTTGTAAATTGAAGTGTGTGATTTAAAAGGTAATGGGAAGCCCAACTCATGGCATATTGTGATAATGATGGATTCTGATTGAACAAATTATAGTGCGTCCTGTTGGTCGTGGGCAGCCAATACCGATAGCGGAGAGTCTGAAAGAACAGACAAGTAAACGGTGCACGCATAAAGGCGTCCAAATACTTTTGGCTTGTTGGGTTGTAGCCTTCGTAATGAAGTGAGCAGTTATTAAGTGGGTAGAAAGCACATTATAGGTGAATTTATAAAGGAAAGTTAAAAATACTTGCAGTGCTTTGAACCCTTTACACCTTGAGTGAAATAAGCAGCCAGAGTTTATTTTGTTAAAATTGCTAGAAACTTCTCTCCTGATTTGATCCCGTAGCTTTCGTTTTGCAGTGTGTGTAACCTGACTACCAGAATTACCGTAATAGCTCATGTAGGAGAGCTTAAGAAAAAGAGTGAAATACATCTCGTTTCACTCCAACATGCAAATTACTAATTAGCCGATAACATCTTTTTTCTTTTCTTTTTGATTCATGCGATTCACTGACAGAGCAGGAAAGCACACAACTCCTTATTGGTGCACTGACATGCATAGTTCAAGACATGCATGTGGGATGTGTCTTGAATTATGTGCTCAAGAAGACTTGTCTTTTTTCTCTATCCCTTTTTTTTCTGGAGGCTAACCCCTTTGCGCAAGATTTTGCTCAACGGAGACATTTGTTGTTCCAGCAGCCAAACTATTAGTGGAAATGAGAAACTCTGTTTTAACTTTATTGACGATTATAGTCGATTATAGTCGAACTCTGCCGAATCACTATTTTCCTGTAGCAAGTCCATTTAACAAGCAACACCCCACCCAGTCTATACCTACCCATGCATGACATAGTGGTCAATGTGTATGTGAGTTCATAAATATATTTATTCATCATATAAAATTTGCATTTCCTCATAGCAACAAGATAAACCCAAAAATAGCCTGATCATATGCCAAAAAAGCTGTGAAAAGTCCTGCTCACTCGAATGCAAAATAAATGTGAAATTATCGTCTCAATATACCACATATTCTACTATGAATATCTGCTACTAAATATGAAATAAATATACAATCCTACCATTAGTTTTATACATAGAGATCCTTTCAAAATTCAGTGGTAATTTATTGTCTGGTACAATCTATATACAACACTTTATACCGCTAGTACACTGTCTGAAACGTCGACTCGACTCGTGCCCTGCAAGTCTGTCTCATTCATTCAGGGGCGGCAGTATAGTACAATGGTTAAGGGACTGGACTTGTAACCGAAAGGTTGCAGGTTCGATTCCTAGGTAGGACACTGCCGTTGTACCCTTGAGCAAGGTACTTAACCTGAATTGCTTCAGTATATATCCAGCTGCATTAATTGGGTAAATGTAATAAAATGCTTGAAGTTGTGTAAGTCGCTCTGGATAAGAGCGTCTGCTAAATGCCTATAATGTAATGTAATATAGATATTTGAGGGTAGATACAGCAGTGGAGCATAACCATAGTAGGCTGTGCTATAATGACCAAGTGAAAATAATTGAGCAACAGCGGAGTATTTAAACAGTATTTTAGCGAAAGAGAGAAGCTAAACTTTACAGTTTAAGCTGGGTGAAGTGGAGGGCAAGGCCACCTTCCCCAATGTTTGTTTGTTGTTCTGGTGTAGAGACATAATTAGTTTTATTTACATCCTAAGTTGTGTGGTTTTGTTTTATGTTTAATTGTTTGGTTTTGTCTATAAGTAATCAAAAGTAAACCCGTTAACGCGAAGGGTTTGTCAGCTTAGGTGCACAACCGAAACAAAAATAAATAAATAAAGTAAACGAACAAACAAATCTTACGCTGCCCCGTATGTGAAAATGTACTCTAAGTGTGGAGAAAAAAAGACTAATAAGGAGTCAAATTTGGAAGATATTAAAACAATTGTGCAGGCTCTATTGAAAGTGAGCGCAGAACGAGAAGAAAAAAATTATTCACACAACTAAGTGTCCAAGTGTTAAGAAATCTGAATGCGTGAAATATGCATCAGTTATTACGTGTTTGAAAAAAAATAAAAATAATAATAATTGAGTAAACGAGTCATAAAATAATCCAAATTCCCTGGTAAAAGTGTTCCTCAGACTAAAACAGTGATGAAAGAATTGTGTTGAAGATTCTGAAGTAAAAGCCCAGGGGGCTATAGAAGGTTAGGTTAAACCAAATAAATGTAACGAATAATAATAATAATTTGTCAACATGATAAGCTTAATTGTATTGCAGAAGCAATTGGAAAATGCAGAGAAACTAATACAATATTTTGAACAGTGTAGGAATTGTCAAGGACAAATGAAAGAAACTGCTGAAGTGAAATTTATGTTACAAATAACGTATTTTGAGGGACAACAGATGGCCCACAGTGGCCAGCAAAGGGGGGTTCCCGGTGAAGAGGGTTAATCGGAGATAGAAAAGAAAAAAAAAAGAAAAAGACAAACAAAGTGTTCTTCTCTGTTTCCAGCAGGAACTGGGTGGCAGCTCTTAAGCAGCTCTACTCACAATGAGAGCTGAACTAGGCCCCACTAATTATTGCTAATTTCTCCCCTTTTGAATTTTTGACAGGAACTCCAATGATAATTCCAGGGGCAAATTGTCACTGCCGGTGAAGAATTACAGGGGATTGGAGATGCGCTGACAAAGTACTGTGTGACTCTAACTGAAATTGTCAGGTCTTTCCCCAGAGATTGGGCCCAAGAAGACAAGCACACAACCTTGAGCAACTAAAAACAGTGAACACCACATAAATATCAAAGATTAAGGATGCGCATGGGCAGGACCATTGCGCAAGGGGGGAAGTGAATGATTGTGAGGTTTGTGTGATGTATAATAATTTGGAAAGTATCAGTTTTCCCCCAATAGGGCACATTCGACCATAGGAGGGCCCATGCCGTCTGTATGAGGTCCGTACAATGGACCCCGCTTGAACAGCTCGAGAGAGAAATGGTGAGCTATGTGTAACACTTAACTGTAATACGCAAGATTATTTTCCAACAGGGGAAAGGGACAGACGACATTTCCTTGGGGCTTAGGTGGAATACGCCCGGGGGATTGGGTGTATATTAAAGTGTTCAAAAGAAGGTGGAGTGAACCTAGACGTGAGGGACCATACAAGGTGGTCTGACAACCTCTACTGCAATGAAGATTGAAGGTAAAACTGTGTGGGTCCACCTTAATCACTGTTTTATAGTGAAACCGCCAGTACGCGCACAGGGCAAGGTTGTAGACAATTTAAGGGAAATAACAGAGAGTCAAGAACGAGGAAGGTGCACCTTCAGGAAGTAGGAGAGGCAGAATGAGGAAGGTGCACCTTCAGGAAGTAGGAAAAATGAGGAAGCAAGGGAGATGTACAGGTGAAAAGGGGGTGGGATGTTTTGTTGTGGCTGTCGTTCAAACAGGCACCCGCAGGCTGCCCAACAGGTGAATGCTGGAACAGCTACGCAAAACACATATGGTGCCTAAGACTGTACGGCGCCTTGCTGCCTGAAAAAAAGCGGAGCCAGATCACTGTGCTTCGAATGTGCTAGCAACCTCTCCACAGTGATGACCCTTTACGGTGTGCATAGCACCTGGGTTGAAGAACACAGACATTGACTATACACACATAAACGAAGAAAGAATTTCACAATCAGGAGCTATGTGCTCCCTCATCAACGGCAGCAGTGGCGGACTTAGTCATTTTGGGACCCAAGGCAAACACAGGCATGGGGCCCTCCCACATCCCTTGCTCTCCCCCCTTTTCAATCCTTATTTATCTAAGAAAGACCTACTTGTAACTTCTTCTCTTCAGCAATGATGTCCAGATATCTGGAATTGCAACTGTAAAAAAACACAACAAAACTTATTCAGTTTAACAAACCCACTGTAAAATCTTATTTTCTCTGTACGATAATATTGTACTTTCACATTAAAGATTTGTCATTGGTTGTCATCATTTACCTTGGTTTTCCAGCAGGTTCTCTAGAACTAGTTGTTCTAGTAGTTCGGTCTTCTATCTTGTGTTACTAAAGTGAGAAGATAACACAGCAAATAAGAGGTCAATTATGGAGACACAAAAATAATAGACATATTAAAAATGTTTACCTTTTCTCTTTGTAATTGTCCCTGTCTTTCTCTTTCTCTCCCTTGAATGCATTTTTTATTTACATTGGTTGACCTTCTCTGTAGTTGTCCCTGTCTTTCTCTTCCTCTCCCTTGAATGCATTTTTTATTTACATTGGTTGACTTTCTCTCTGCAGTTGTCCCTGTCTTTCTCTTCCTCTCCATTGAGTGCATTTTTTATTTACATTGGCTGTCTTTCTCTCTGCAGTTGTCCCTGTCTTTCTCTTCCTCTCCATTGAGTGCATTTTTTATTAACATTGGCTGTCTTTCTCTCTGCAGTTGTCCCTGTTTTTCTCTTCCTCTCCATTGAGTGCATTTTTTATTTACATTGGTTGTCCTTCTCTCTGCAGTTGTCCCTGTCTTTCTCTTCCTCTCCATTGAGTGCATTTTTTATTTACATTGGTTGACTTTCTCTTTGTAGTTTAGATGGCCATACTATATTTTGACCTTGCAAGCCTTGGCCTCAGCAAATCTTGCTATCACTAATTCCATATCCAGTGACTTCCTGACCTCATGCTCGATGGAGAGAACAGCAAGTGCAGACAGCCTGTCCTGTGACATAGTTGATCTGAGGTATGTCTTAATGAGTTTCAGTGATGAGAAACTTCTCTCACCTGAAGCTACTGTCACAGGGAGCGTGAGAAGAAGTCTGAGAGCTATACTCAAGTTTGGATAGATGTCAAGGATATTCTCCTTATATATATAATCAAGCATCTCAGATGGTGATGAGACGTGTGTGGGGAAGGATCTAACTGCACCCTTTATCTCAAGCTTCAGGTCCTCTGCATCAATATCATCCATTCTCTGCTCCAATCTGTGGCAGCATTCATCCAGCTTCCCTCCCTCCTCAGTGCTTCTCATCATGTCAATGGAGTAGAGAAATCCATACAGCTCATAGAAGGTTTCCATGTGTGAAAATCTCTCCTCTAATGTGACAAGGGCTGTATCTATAAGGAAAAACTCTCTTTTGAAGAGCTCTTCTCCAGTTGACTGAGTCTGCTCTCTTCCTTCATACTCAAACTGTCTAGTTCTTCTTCTCTGACGCACTTCTGGCCAGCTGATCTCCACGTCAAGCCTCTCTGCTATCTCCCTGGCATCTGTTTTGGATCCGTTGAATCCGTGATCTCGAAACTCGTGAAGGAATGCTGTCACTGCCCTGGTCTCTTTCCTCATTGTTTCGACTGAAACCTTGGGGCTCTGCAGGAGCTTGCTTACTCTATTTATCTGGAACAACACATTGTACCACACAATGGTACTTACCAGGAAAGGCCATCTCTGCATCTCCTGGCAGATGCTTTCAGCTGTTGAGACGACATCTGCATCCCGTTTCTCTGTGGCGTACTCCTTTAGAGCAGTCAATGCCTTCACGATTTCCGGCAGCTGGTAGCGAACAACTTTAACAGCTTCAACACGACACTCCCACCTGGTTGTTGACAATGCCTTCAGTGTAAAGCTCTTGACATGTTCTTTGAGAATCGTCCAGCGGTGAACTGAGGAGCTGAACAGAGTGTAAAGTCGCTGTAATAGAATAAAGAAGCTGATAGATGTCACAGATGACTTGGCTGCGTCACCAACAACAAGGTTCAGTGTGTGACTTCCACAAGGAACACATAACGCCTTGCTGTTTAGTTCCAGCACTCTCTTTTGGACCCCCAGCTTTTTACCCTGCATGTTACTCCCATTGTCGTAACTCTGGCCTCGACAATTGGAAAGATCCAAGCCTAGTGTTTCTAGGTGCCCTAAAAATGTCTCACACAAGCCTTTTCCTGTTGTGTCAAGTGCCTGAAGAAAACCAACAAAGTGCTCATGAATGGAGATGCCTTTGGAGCTCTCACAATGCACAATCCGTAGCACCACTGATAGCTGCTCATTGTGACTGAGATCTGGAGTGCAGTCCATGATTACTGCATAATATTTGGCTGTCTTTACTCTCTCTAGAATTGCATCCATTGTACACTTTGCACTCAGGCAAATTAGCTCATTTTGAATATGCTTGCTTAAGTAAGTGTCACTTAGCTCTTTCCCCTGAATTCTCCTCAAATGCTCTCACATAACTGGGTCAAACTGAGCCATCAGTTCTACTTGCCCAAGAAAATTTCCATTGCCAGACTCAAACAGCCTTTCGGAGTGGCCACGAAATGCAAGGTTACTCTCTGCCAGATGGTTCACAATTGCAATTAATCTTCTTAAAATCTCTTTCCAGCTGTTCACTTGAAGAGCCATTAGATCTTGGTTCACCTGATCTACAGCTGTGTTTGTTTGTAGTTTCTGTGATAGATTGCGCCCGGTATCCATGTTTGTGATGTGTTCAGCAGACTTATCATGCTGTCTCAAGTGGGCTGAAAGATTTTTCCAGGTATTGAACCCATCCCCACTTAGCTGAGTGCTCTTTTCTCGGCTTCCAAACAGGCGGCAACAAAAGCACATAACACAGTCCTTTTTTTCACTGTACACGAGCCAGGACCTGCTTATCTTTTCTCCATTCTTCATTTGCATGTAATAGTTACAGCTTGTAAATCTGTGCCCCTCTTGATTTCTCGGAAATATTCTGTCCTTGACCTGAACTGGTCCTCTCTGCACTATTGAGCAGCGCTCTTTGTCTGACAGCTTTTTAGGCCAGAGTGCTGGGTCATCTTCAAGTGTAAAAGGCTGCCAGGAAGAAAGGAGAGGCACAGAACAATGGATTCATCATTTAGATAAACTGTTGTATGAAGTAACTAACCAGCTGGCAATTAAGAAAGATTATGGGAGAAATTACAAAATGGCTCTACTACTGGTATTTTTACTGGTTGGATAGCATGACACTGATTACTAGTCCACTAAAAATAGCAATGCTGCTGATAATCACAAGTTGTCAGTAAGATAGCTACAGTAAGATAGACAGTAAGATAGAGTTAGATACGTTAGCTAGCGAGCTTACTTGACTCACAAAACGTTAATCAACACATATTAAGCTAGCGTTGCGTACCGTGCAGTGTTAACCAGCTGGCTAGCGGTAGCTAACATTGTCTTGTTTAAATTTTGCCTACTTCTTAGTAGGGTGACTACTCACTAGTTGTTGGTTATCTGTAGTATCCTCCTGTTCAGTTGTGATGCATGTATTACTGCCAGCAGCAGTAATTGGTATCCTTAGCTCCTCTTCGCTAGCATTAGGAATGCTAACAACACTAGTGCAAGCAGTCTCAGACTGACTCTGCTCTTCATTTGTGTCATCTTTACTACTATTAGCCGCCGTGAAAAATTTTGTTAGCTTCGGTAGTTTTGCCACAAACTTTTGACTTTCGTCCTGCTTCCTCCTTGTGGGGACTGAGGGGAGGGGGGGGGGGGCTGACTAAGACACTCATGAATTAGGCATTCTGATGCCATTTAGCGCATGAATTTTTAGAAAGACAAAATTAATTACTGGGGGGTAAAAAAACAAAACGTTTATAAGGCATTTAACGGGGCCCTTGGTCAGCTTGGGGCCCCAGGCAATTGCCGACCTTTGCCTAATGGGTAAGACCGCCTCTGAACGGCAGATAGAGAGAATACACACACATAGATGCATTACATAATCTGCCAAAGAAAGACCGTGGCTGAGTGATGTGCTAGTAACCTCTCCTTTGTCCACTGGTCCAACGCCGAGGCTACTTGGACCAAAGTAGAAGAAACAGACATCATATCGGTAAAAGTATCTTATGTTAGTGGATCAAATATTTTGTACTACCACCATTGATTGTGCACTAAAACCCATGGCTGATCTAGATATAGCTGCACCTATGGTAGTAAGATAATGTTTTAAAGTGATATATGTATGTACTCAGACAAGAATCAGACCACACTGAATCTCGTTGTGAAATAGGGCCGTGATTTGCCTCTCCACCATAGGTCAGGAAAAAGTGGGTAACAAAGAACACACTTCTGTCAAAAGCAAACAAAGACTGAAGTTTCTGTGGAAGGGGACCACAGAGCGCATGTGATGGGGGACATGCCTAAGCAAACCGCAGTGAATTACCCACAAGTACTGGTTAGTGGCGCTTGGGCAAATCGGTTGTATAATGGCAGCATTTAAGCGGCAGGGAGACCATTTGGGAGCCTGCTGAATTGTTAGGTCTTAGCGAGTCAATGAGGTCTGAATCAACTATAATGGAAAATATGTAATTAAAAGTAGTATGATAACCATGAAGGATTTGTGAGTGATATAAAATGTATATCCTGCGTACATATGCTAAACTAGCGCAAGATCAGTTAAAAGCAGCGGCCAGGCATCGAGGACTAATGGCTGCGAGAAAGTTGGTCTCATTTTGCAGTTTAGAACTAAGTGGTAGGCAGGGGATTAGGCACCCCGAACTTAGGCGCTAAGTAAGTAAGTAAGTAAGTAAAACTTTATTTATATAGCGCCCTTCTCAACACAAATGTACAGAGTGCTTTACAGAACAGTACACAAAATACAATACAATTATAACATGTACAAAAAATTTTATAAATAAAATAAATAAATAAAAGAAATAAAAAAAGGCATGTAACACATCAGTACAAGTTTATGACGAAACGCCAATGTAGGACAGCTAAAAACTCACCTCCCCCGACACCCCAAAAGCTTGTCGAAAAAGGTGAGTCTTCAGCTGCCCCTTAAAAATCTCCACTGAGACTGAGGCTCTCAGGTCCTGGGGGAGTTCAGGCGGCGCGGCGGTGGAATTGCAAATTTCCGAGGGCACGTTAAACAAGCATGATAGTGCAGGGGAGAAGACTGAAGGCCTCCGTGTCTGATGAAGTATGAATGGACATACAGCCGTCGGCGTGGCTGACAGTGTGCAGTGTGCAGGCAGTGCGTGGTACGTGACTGACAATACACACCTAGCAGAAGGGCGTAAGAGACGACTTCTGTGAACAGGCTGGTGAAAACGGTCAAAGTTTCTATACCCATAGCAAGGTGGGATAGGGATCAGACCGTCGGTTCCTAACCGGGTGGTTAACAGCTACTACGGGGTCCTGATTAGATGCAGGACTAGGGATCGCTATCGACTGGGTCACCGGCCGGTCGGATCGCAGAGAGCAATAAGACCATGAGAGATGGCCGCCGCATCCGGGCTCAATGTACAGTCAAGCCACTATAAGCTGAAACCGAATTAGTTAGTAAGCGAGTAGTGCTTTCTGTGATCAGTGTTTTTGAAAAGAAAGAAAGCACTGGGAAGCAGAAAGGCTGAAATGTCCTTTCACTCAGAGTCTGGGGAAAGGAACTCAGCGGAAAGGGATCCAGCCTGGAGCTGCGCCCCAAAGAGAGGGAGGCTCGAAGGATCTAAGTGAAAAATTGTTTTGAAGTCATCATTCAATGTTTGGAGTGATAGTTGCCATATGCATAAATTATTGTGACTCTGGAAAAGAGCCTATGGAGGCTCAAAGGGGGAATGGTTTTTATAATGACTAATCTGGAGATGAGCCTATGGAGGCTCAAAGGGGGAAATGTTGTGAAAAATGTGTATTTATATATAACTAAATATCATACTGTAGGACCAACTATATGAATATGTGGTGTTAATATGAATATGTTTTTCTGTGATAGGATTAATTGCACAAAAGGCCCATATGTGCACAACAGCACATATTCAAGGCCTCAAATTCAAGGGCAGACACTCATGCCGGAAAACAAGCTCATTATTTGTATCAAAGTGTGGTCAATGAACAATTGTCCCAAGCTAGGCACACAGTATGATCTCATCTCGACACCTGTAAATCAAGGGCATATGCACACACCCACATGCAGGGAAATTGAAAGGAAAAACTTGCTCTCTGCAGAAACAGCCATATTTTGAAACACTCCCTAACTTTCCCATGGCGAGTTTTGTAGTTATCTCAAAAAGCAGGCAATGGACCCATTCACACACACACACACACACACACACACACACACACACACACACACACACACACACATATACACACACACACAGGCAACTAAATGTTCCTAGTCCGTCTGAAGAGATAAGCATGAATTACTCCCTACACATTCTTTGGGGCCTGATTGTCGAGAAGAACGTCCAACACCCTAGCCTTGGAAATGTATGTGTGTGTGCAGTTTGAGGAACTAATAGTTTATTAAATCCAAAGAAAACATTTATCTTCTATCTTTACAAACATTGGTATGAAAACTATGTATTGAACTACTATTGTCAAATCGTGACTAGGATGTTTCTGATATAATGAAATCATGGCATTTCATCAAAACTACCATATAAATAAGGGTCATATGTAATGCTTAATTAAAACCGGCAGAGACCGCTGCAGACCATGGAAAAAGTAATCGCCCAGGTAATGGGAAAACCCCCAAAAAAGGGGGGGGGGGGGGTCGAAATAACATATAAGATGTCAGCTGAACTTCATGGTGCTGCTGTTATGTTTTGCTTCTGTCATTAACGGACCTGTTTTACGTCTTGTGGGTGAGCATGAAATTGACAGACTTAGACTGGACCGTGTGATTGAGTGTTTTTAACATATGTATGCTTAGCCGATCAGCCTGGGTATGTATATTCATGCAAATCTTTTTTACAATAAATTACGTTATACCAGACTCTGGAATGTAGTGTCTATTTGGAAGAAAGTTTGAATTAAGTGTAGTGGAATGGTCCTGACCCCTCCCGACAGGGCGGTGAAAGGATTGTTATATTTATTATACTACATTACCCTTAACCATCTCTTCTATTACTGTTTGAAATTATCCAGATGCCATGTCATTTGTGCATTTCGGTGGACATAATGGGGCGACTTGAAAAAGACAGCACCTGTTCCTCTTTCATCTTATAAATAAATCAAGCACTGAAGATTCGTGAAAGTAAAAGTAAATGCAAAATTCTGTAGGCTCCTGTTTTCACTGTGTTAATTGTGGTCTGCTGTCACAGGTAGCCATGTATGAAATATTAGAATGGCTGATTGGATGACATGGTCCATCTTGGGCACAGCTGGGCACAACTCACACACTGCAACACTTAATTGAAACAAGAGTCTATTTATCATGTTGTTTGACCAAACCTTGATCATGTAAATGGAGACTATGTTACATGCTCAAAGCATATAAGTTAGTAATCTTAGCTATACCTCTGTAAATTTGACCACAGTTCATTTTCATAAAATAATTAAAAATCATCATTTTGTAATTCTGCTCGGTTCATTCTGTAGCTATCAACCTTCAGTGGTCGCGGCCTCAGAGTAAGAGTGAGGGGCAGCCGTGTTCGTGGTGGATGAGGGGCAGTGCCAGGGGAAGAGGACAGCTTGATCAGAGTGACCGTGATCTCCTACGTGCTCTATATCGCCATCTGATGTTCTGAAACTACATAGTATACCTTTAATGGGAACATGCATGTACATTCTACATTTTCCACAAAGAGCTCCTAAACACCTTAAGCTCTGAACTCTGTGGATCTAGAAAGTTGACGGTCTGCTGAGTAGAAATGCCAGAGACTATGCAGAGACATCAAGCATAGTTTTTTATGTACAAAGCATGTACTTGCTATGTACTTGGCTATGGGAAAATTCATTGTAATAACACCCCTCTGGTGGTGGGCTCTGGTACATATATGTGTGACACACAGACAGACGCACACACGGGGATCAAATTAGAGTCCCCCTCCACAACTGGGGGACAACTAACCTCACTGTTTCAGCCCGTCTCCGCCCACGAAACAATTTATAAAAATACTTTGTGGGGTGAGCGAGGAAGAGGGGTAAGGGCGGAGGCGCTGTGTCCATCGTCATTTGCAAAAATTTACGTAGGATTGTACAAATTATTTCATATCACTCTGATCAAACTGTCAAACTAGGCGTTGCACATCAAATATGAATCAAAATTCAGCAACTGCATGGCCTATTTCTCACCTCAGATATCTTCAGAAACATATTTTAGTGGACTATTTAGGTGAAATAAGAGAGTTAATGAACAGGACGCAACGTTGTTCCGGTTTAAAAATGAAACATAAGTAACGTAGTGGGTCTAACCAGTAAGGTGCCGGCTGTTTCCGTTGTGGGCGACAACAATTATCTATCTGACGTAGAGGTACCTCCAAAGAGGTACTCTGACATCAGGACTGGGGCGCGGGCAGTGTGGGGAGCAGAAAGGAAATTTCAACCATTAGGGGCAGCACAAAGATGCTTTTCTACCAGTTTCTCCTGATTTATGTTATCATTTCAGAATTGTTGAAATAACGGAATGGATGAATAAAGTTTAATTATATGGTAGGCATACAAACACGTTTACAGCTAAAAAAAGGTGATCTAGGGTGTAGTTACCCTTTAATGGTTGGGCACCTGTACAGAAAGGCAGGATTATACCAAATTGGAGATGAAGAGGTATTTGGAAAAAATCTTATTAACTTTTGTAGCATTTTGTGCAACAATGCAAGAGAGTGACTGAATACTTCTCCAGGTTGTTAAGGATTCTTCATAAAGCCAAGTTTGAATGCCTCGCATTTGAAAACACCAATATTACAGCTCAAAATTCGGAAGCCCCAGACCACCATGGGCCGGATTCAGAGATGGCCAACTTAAGTCATGCGCTTCAGTGCCTCTCCTGCGCAGATTTAACGCAAGCTGATTTACACCATATTCTAACTTGTCTTGTGCAGGTGCTTATCTCAAAATGTGGGTGGTACAGGGCATGATATTCTAATGACCTGTTTCTTGTACCTGCCCCCCGGGTTGCCAGGTATCTACTAAAAAAATGTTTGTGGGGTTATGTGTCAGTGACAGTGCCTTTAATAACCGCATTTGCCTCCTGTGCATCGCAGTTGCTCTCGTGTGACGGGGTATAGGCATGTACTGAATGTATTAATACATCGCATTGATAAAATTATCATAGCTTCTATTGATGACTGGGACATACCCGTCACACAATCAAAATAAATAATCACTGGACAGTGGTTGCATGCAATATTATTAGGTAAACAAATAAATCGTTCGATTTTCTGAAAAAAAATAAAATAAATTTAAAAATCAAATCTTTTTTAACAATTTACCTATTAAAGTCATACGGTGTAGCCTACGGTGGTTGAACACAATAGCCTATATGCAACATCTTTAACTTAATAATTTTGGAGACGCTGTGCTGACACAAATCGTCTCTCCATCAAAGCGAATATGATCCAGACACTGTCTATCATTTAATCCATCTAATATGCGTCTGGTATGATATACCAGACAGTCAATCATAGCCTACTTTTACATATTTTTCTTTGTATGACAGCTCTCTGATAATTGCAAGATGCTGTATTTTTCATCAAAATTGGCCTTCCTCATCTCAGAAAATGATGATCTAATTTTAACACCAAGATAGGTAAAACCTTCTTTAGTGGTAATGATAGAAGATCCTGTCAGTGGGACAGGTGGAGAACCTTTGTCAAGGGGCATTCAAATAGATTTATTCCAATTCACTTTGTAGCCAGAGAGCCGCCTATATTCAGAGAATAATGTTAATGCACTGAGAATTGAGTTAGTGATATTGGAAAACAAAAGGAGGATATCATCAGCGATTAAGGAAATGTTGTGTTTTGGTCCCTTAAAAAGTATTGGTGTTATATCGGGGGACTGACGTACGGCTTGTGCCAATGGTTCTAAAGTCAGGATGAATAACAAAGGACTCAGGGGGCAGCCTTGATGAGTTCAGTGCTCTGATGGAAATGGCTCTGACCTGTAGGGACCTGTTTGAACTGATGCGATAGGGGTATTATAAAGAGTGGAAATCATTCTAATAAATAATTGGCCAAAGCCAAATCTCCACAAGACCTGCCACATAAAACCCCATTCAAGGCGATCAAACGCCTTTTCTGTGTCAACAGAAAATAAAATACTGCACTTAACTGGAGATTGTCATCTGTTTTGTCAAGGATATGAAGCAGCCTGTGTATATTGTCTGCTCCAAATCTACCCTTACGCGTATAACTGTAATGTGTTTTAGCCTCTTTTTTTTCATGAATAAACATCCTAAAGAATGTTGTTATATGGATTAAAGCGCAATTTACAAGTGTACCAATATATGGTTTGAGTCATAATACTGATGCTTTTGCATATAGTTTAAGGTCTGAATTTATCAAGCTTATAGGTCTGTAGCTGTAGTCCTTCCCCTTTTTCAGGATTAGTGATATGAGCAAGATTTTCTGACCACAATGAAATGATGACTGTTTTTAACTGCAAAATTGATGGAGTCCAGTATCAGTGGACTCACCAGATCCCAAATAGCCAGCAATAACTCTGGTGGTATACTGTCATGGCCAGGTGATCTGTGGTTACGCATTAATTTAGCTGCTGCATGTAGCTCTGTGAGAGTCAATGGAGCCTCCAAGGTCTTGAGTGTAGGTAGATCTAAACCTTGCAGAAATTCAGTTGCATCTTTGTGGTTTCCTGACATCTCTGAAGGTTATAACCTAGAGTAAAAATCAGAAAAGGTTTTATTAACCTGTGGTCTGTGGTGACTTGGCCCCGCCCATCAGTTATTTCATTCAATCAATCAAATTTTATTTATATAGCACATTTCATACAACAATGGTAACTCAATGTGCTTCACATAAAATTAGAGAGAAAAAGGAAAAGAAAGAAAAAGTGTTAACCCCAAGAACAAAACATTCAGATATGTCCTGAATCTGTAACATTTAATGCACTTTTTTTGGGGACTTGAACCCAAACAATAAAACCTAGGAGACTTGAACCCAAACAATAAAGCCTAGGGGACATAAACCCCAACAATAAAATTATTTTAGAGTATGTCTAAAAATAAAATAATAAATATTAAAATGATGACGCATTTTCAAGATGGCTGACTAAGTTTCGACACATGCTCTTACTTGCCAAACTAAAGTGTTTTTTCTTTGACATTTAAACTACCACTACTTTCCTCTTTTATCATAATTTTTGATATTTGAAGTAAGTATGTCAGACCACGATAAGAGATTATCTCCTTCAATACCTTCCCCATTTCAGCTACAAGATGCTAAGAAGACACGCTCAGAGCTATCGTTTGATACGCCCGTTACCTTTTCAAGAGCAGAGGAACAATAATACTCACCTCTAATGCGGCAGCTGGTCCATTTGGAAAGCTCCCTATCAAACTCACGAAAGTCTTCCATAGCAGAGTTGAAAGACTCTTATTTCCCTCGACAAGCTAGATGAATATAATTCCAGACTCGAAGCCATAGAGAAAGATGCGGCATCACTCATGCCGCAAACGCAGCACTCACTAAGCGAATCGACACACAGAGGCGTGCCGCAATAAGGCTAGTATCAATGACAACACCGGAGAGATTATGAAATGAAAGAAGCGAATGGCCATGATGGAAGATAACGCACAGAGATCCAACCTCAGACTGGTTTTCATGGAAGAAGGAGCAGAGTCTGATGATCCCATCACTTTCCTACAGCGTCAGCCCTGGTTGCACGGGGTACAATCGAATTGGAAAGGGCACACAGTGATACAGTGATACGACGGCAGCAGTGGCGTCGCCAGACCTATTTTAGAGGGCTTTAGCTGCCCTAAAATTTACTGTAGCCTCCCTAAATATTTTTGAGCCACAACTTCGAGTTTTAATCATTAAATTTTTTTCAATTTATTTCACAAAATGCGCCATCGATGCTCCAGAATCATAACGCACACGGAATAGTCTGGCGCTAGGACCCTGGGAAGGCTTAAGCTAGTGCAGTCATTGGTTAGAGTACAGTGTGGTGCATGCACGGAAGCACGTGACCGCTGAAAAGAGGCCTGTCACAGAACTAGAACTGTCGTTACCAATGGTTACAGGGACGCGCCGCCATTTTGGAGGACCAACACTAACAGAGACGCTTAACGTTACCACTGAACTAGTAGTGTTCGCTACTCCATGAAACAAGTTTCATGCTAACGCTACTATGATTGCTGTCCTACAATGACGAACTTCTGCACTGCGTACTGATGTGCGAATAAAACTGGGAAAAGGCGAAAATGTCCTTTTACATGATAATCTGAGTTCTCACCATAGTAGCTAAACCACCAGACAGGGTGAACGAACTAAATTTTACGACCAAAAGAAGAGACTGGTGGTTGAAAGCAGTGAGGAGTTAGCTGGATTTAGACAGCAACCAGGCTTGGATCGTTACAGCATAGGCTCGGATCATTAATGGTAAATTATGTTTTATGAACAAATTATAAAGGCCTAATGTACATTTATGTGCATTATCTTAATGTTAGAAAGTTAAAAGTGAATTAATCGCTTGGTTTAGCTAACGTTAGTAGCTATATCATTTGTGTGAACGACTGCTACGCCTGCAAAACATTAATGTTAACCTAATCCGATACGTCAAGCATATTGTGAACATCAAAACAGTGTTCATTTTAACTATTATTACATTGCTAGGGGTGCTACGTTGTACGATGTCTCACAAATAGATTGGATAAACTGTAAACATTAGCTACCTGAAAGAATCCAGAAGAGGGCGAAAAGAAAATGTAACGTTACGATGTTAAGCACCAAATAACAATGTATTTGAAAGTAATAATGAAAGTAACGGTAAATGTACTTTATGTGTTGAACTGATTTGCCTTTTATGGTGTCTACAACTGAAGTTCTCTATCGGGGAAAAAAAAGTGATTATGTTCTATCCATCAAGCTAAAATGTTTTATTGCTGAAGTAGGCTACTGTAGCCAACCGTTAATACTTTAACATGTAACGTATCACTTTACTCCCATATTAACTGCACAAGCACTTTACTTACCAAGGTGGTATACTACGAAGCAGGATTACTGAGTTAGTACTAGCTGGATAACTCGATAAAACCCAGAACAGCTCTTTTTACTTCAGTCCATGCATGTTCCAGATTTGGGAGGGTTCCGGGCTTTACTCTGTAATTAATCTTTCTTCATACGTATAGCCCCCCAATACTCCTCATAATATTTGTTTATGTTGGTATTATTAGAATAGAATATAATAACTTTTATTTCCCACTAGGGAACTTCAGTTGTAGCCCCAGCAACAACAAAAAAGACATAGACAGTGGGACCCACAACACACAAACAAACATATCAAGACATCCAACAGAATCATTACATCAATCAAGTGAATGAAAGTGCAATACAGCCATGATTAAAAATAGCCCCCGCTGTCCCGAGATGGCCAGTGTCACCAAGCAGTCCAACGCACAAACTCCACCTCCACGAATTTCCTCCATACATGCAGTGCCGCGGTCTCTGTACACCGCCAAACTAAGAAATTGTTTCGTTATGTTGTGCACTGTATATTTTGTATATTGCTGAGCTACCTGTAAGCATTGCGCAAAGCAAATTCCGATGATGGCAATAAAGGGAAATTAAGCAACCTCCCGATTAAATGTGATAGCCTATTAGTTTGGTCCTCCAAGATGGCGGTTGGCGTAAAACGTGGGCGTGTCTTGCCAAATTGTGACGTAGGTGACAGGCCTCTATTCAAATGACCGCGACAGACTGAGTGAGTGGTACTGGGTTGTAGTATGAACGTTCCAATGCTGCTGTAACAAATCACTAGTCTAGTAGCCTCGATAAGTTCGGTAACAACATAAACAACTTAACGGATTTTAAAATGAACAGTTAACGTTCGCTACGAAAGCGTTTGCACCATAGGTCTGCTCTCAAGTGCGACTGCTAGGCTGGATCCATACCATGTAGAAAAAATGAAGTAAGTTCAAACTAGCCTACTTATCAATTGTAGCCCGCTATTTAGAGTCGTATGTTCACCAGCCAGAGTTAACTATCTGTGTAAAAAAACTTGACTATAACATTGACTAAAACCATGCGCTGATTATTATTCTTATCTTGTACTGTATGTATTATAGGTATAACTGGGTTGAAAATATGACTGTAAACCCCTTAGTTTGGTAGAAAAAGGCAGAAGTTTCTTCATTATCGCCAATGGGAACCATATTAATGTTAGTTGCTGAAACTCCTGGCTCCTATTGCCTCTTCAGTTCCCCTTATTTTGGAACGTTACATGGATTACAAGTGAATTTTGTTAAGAACTTCCGGGTTAAGTTCTCTTGTTGTGACAAATGATAGATTATTCATTATTTATACACTACCGTTCAAAAGTTTGGGGTCACTTAGAAATGTCCTTATTTTTGAAAGAAAAGCACTGTTTTTTTCAATGAAGATAACATTAAATTAATCAGAAATACACTCTATACATTGTTAATGTGGTAAATTACTATTCTAGCTGCAAACATCTGGTTTTTAATGGAATATCTACATAGGTGTATAGAGGCCCATTTCCAGCAACCATCACTCCAGTGTTCTAATGGTACATTGTGTTTGCTAATCACGTTAGAAAGCTAATGGATGATTAGAAAAACCTTGAAAACCCTTGTGCAATTACGTTAGCACAGCTGAAAACGGTTTTGCTGGTTAGAGAAGCTATAAAACTGGCCTTCCTTTGAGCTAGTTGAGTATCTGGAGCATCACATTTGTGGGTTCGATTATACTCTCAAAATGGCCAGAAAAAGAGAACTTTCATATGAAACTCGACAGTCTATTCTTGTTCTTAGAAATGAAGGCTATTCTATGCGAGAAATTGCCAAGAAACTGAACATTTCCTACAACGGTGTGTACTACTCCCTTCAGAGAACAGCACAAACAGGCTCTAACCAGAGTAGAAAGAGAAGTGGGAGGCCCCGGTGCACAACTGAGCAAGAAGACAAGTACATTAGAGTCTCTAGTTTGAGAAATAGACGCCTCACAGGTCCTGAACTGGCAGCTTCATTAAATGGTACCCGCAAAACGCCAGTGTCAACGTCTACAGTGAAGAGGCGACTCCGGGATGCTGGCCTTCTAGGCAGTGGCAAAGAAAAAGCCATATCTGAGACTGGCCAATAAAAGGAAAAGATTAATATGGGCAAAAGAACACAGACATTGGACAGAGGAAGATTGGAAAAAAGTGTTATGGACAGACGAATCGAAGTTTGAGGTGTTTGGATCACACAGAAGAACATTTGTGAGACGCAGAACAAGTGAAAAGATGCTGGAAGAGTGCCTGACGCCATCTGTCAAGCATGGTGGAGGTAATGTGATGGTCTGGGGCTGCTTTGGTGCTGGTAAAGTGGGAGATTTCTACAAGGTAAAAGGGATTTTGAATAAGGAAGGCTACCACTCAATTTTGCAACGCCATGCCATACCCTGTGGACAGCGCTTGATTGGAGCCAATTTCCTCCTACAACAGGACAATGACCCAAAGCACACCTCCAAATTATGCAAGGGGGTGCACTATGTTTATGCACTATTTAGGGAAGAAGCAGGCAGCTGGTATTCTGTCTGTAATGGAGTGGCCAGCGCAGTCACCAGATCTCAACCCCATTGAGCTGTTGTGGGAGCAGCTTGACCATATGGTACGCAAGAAGTGCCCATAAAGCCAATCCAACTTGTGGGAGGTGCTTCAGGAAGCGTGGGGTGAAATTTCTTCAGATTACCTCAACAAATTAACAGCTAGAATGCCAAAGGTCTGCAATGCTGTAATTGCTGCAAAGGGAGCATTCTTTGACGAAAGCAAAGTTTGAAGGACAAAATTATTATGTCAAATAAAAATCATTACTTCTAACCTTGTCAATGTCTTGACTATATTTTCTATTCATTTTGCAACTCATTTGATAAATAAAAGTGTGAGTTTTCATGGAAAACACGAAATTGTCTGGGTGACCCCAAACTTTTGAACGGTAGTGTATATAATTATATATCATACTGTAGTGTAGGACCAACTATATGAAAATGTAGTGTTAATATGAATATGTTTTTCTGTGGTAGGACGAATTGCACAAAAGGCCCAAATGTGCACAACAGCACATATTCAAGGCCTCAAATTCAAGGGCAGACACTCACGCCGGAAAACAAGCTCATTATTTGTATCAAAGTGTGGTCAATGAACAAATGTCCCAAGCTAGGCACACAGTATGATCTCATCTCGACACCTGTAAATCAAGGGCATATACACACACCCACTTGCAGGGAAATTGAAAGGAAAAACTCGCTCTCTGCAGAAACAGCCATATTTTGAAACACTCCCTAAATTTCCCATGGCAAATTTTTAGTTATCTCGAAAAGTAGGCCATAGACCCATTCACATACACACACACACACACACACACACGGGCAACTAAACGAATGTCCCTAGCCCGTCTGAAGAGATAAACATGAATTACTCCCTACACATTCTTTGGGGCCTGATTGTCGAGAAGAACGTCCAGCACCCTAGCCTTGGAAATGTATGTGTGTGTGCAGTTTGAGGAACTAATAGAGTTTATTAAATCCAAAGAAAACATTTATCTTTTTTATTGGTATAAAAAAAACTATGTATTGAACTACTATTGTCAAACTGTGACTATGGCATTTCATCAAAACTACCATATAAATAAGGGTCATATGTAATGCTTAATTAAAACCGGCAGAGACCGCTGCAGACCATGGAAAAAAGTAATCGCCCAGGAAACGGGGAAACCCCCCCCAAAAAGGGGGGGTCGAAATAACATATAAGATGTAAGCTGAACTTCATGGTGCTGCTGTTATGTTTTGCTTCTGTCATTAATGGACCTGTTTTACGTCTTGTGGGTGAGCATGAAATTGACGGACTTAGACTGGACCGTGTGATTGAGTGTTTTTAACATATGTATGTTTAGCCGATCAGCCTGGGTATGTATATTTGTGCAAATCCTTTTATAATAAATTACGTTATACCAGACTCTGGAATGTAGTGTCTATTTGGAAGAAAGTTTGAGTTACGTGTAGTGGAATGGTCCTGACCCCTCCCGACAGGGCGGTGGTCCGTCAATTGCTAGTAAATAGCTTTTTCCACAGAACTTTTTGTAAAAGAATTACACACCCACACCATTTTTCTGAGCCATGGCCTTACGAAAGACAGAGATGTGTTCGGTGTGATGCCGCAACAATTTGTACCAAAGACAAACTTTGTTTGAGGCAGAATATTATGTCCGTCATAATCCGCTAAGGAGACAGGAAAGGTCAGTGAGCGCTGCTAGTCTAGTAGAGATGTACATTATTCTGTCTGGTTTCATCACTAACTGAGATTATACAGCTTGTTTGTACAGTAACGTTAGCTAGCCATTGCTTCTTGCATTGGTAAGTTAGCTACTAGCATAGTTATATCATGAACACACTGCCTTATAGAAACAAGGTTAACCTGTTATAAATTAACGTAACGTTATCAGTTCCCAAACAATTATAGTTAGCTAGCTATCTGAATGCAAAAAATGTAGAATGTCCTTGGGTAGCCTATTGTACGTGTAGCTTAGCTTATGATATAGCCAAGAAAATAAAATGTTTTATTTCCACAACTCGTGAGCATATTCATTTTATTGGAATGTTTTCCTGGCAAAAAGCAAACCTCGGCAACCTAGTCTATCAGCAGGTTGACAACTGGTTTTTATTTTTTTAAGGTTAATTAGCCCATAAAACGGATGCATTAGCCCCATGAAGTGGATTCCACTTTGCTAAATGACAAACACACCAAACCAGTGATAATACTATAATATCTAACATTATACAACGTAAGCCTAATGTTAATGTTACCCATCCAGGGCTTGACATTAACTTTTTGAGCGGCTCAGATTGTTGACTTGTCCGAAACAGAAAATAAAGGCAGATTAAAAAATAAAAAATTTTTTGGGAGATTTGGACAGTTATTATGATTACACAATGTCCGTACGTGTGCATACATTTGCACCGTACACAAGCCTTGTTGGACGCGTAGCAGTTGGGAAGTTGTCGTCCCATCATGTAGATTAAACCTTGTAGGGTTGTACAAAATTTTGTACAGCACTTTATAACCCAGTGTTTCAAAAAGTGTTATATAAAGTGATTGTTGTTATTATTATTATTTGCATTATTGGTAAACTTAGCTAACCATATGCTTGAAATAAAGAAGCATTTAGCAAAAAATATGCCATGATCTTAAGGTTTTCTTTTTGTCTTTAGTCAATGCACAACTAAATATTCTCCCCCATTTCTGAAATAACTTGCACAGAATCCAATCCCCCAACCACCCAGCCTCATGATTTGTGCGTTAACGTTACCTAATATAACGCGTGCTCTCTTGTTGAGAAACTTGACGCAATAATGTGACAAAGTCGGATTGACAATAATTGTCGACCTAACGTTAGCATTTTACCTACACAACGTTTGTCAACTGCCTGAATGTCAGCCATGCCGGACAATTATTATCATTTTATTGGAATGTTTTTCTGGTAAAAGTAAACCTCAGCATATAGTCTATCAGCAGGTTGATACGGATAGCAATGAATCCCAGTAATTTCAACTTTTTTACGTAGCCATATCGGCTGACTTTATCTGAAATGGGCAAATCGCTGAAAATGTACAAACACTGATATTAATTGCTATCCGTAGAAACGGTGGCGCAAACATTGCTTTTTGTCAGCGAGCTGATTGGACAAAATGCGTGCCCTGTACGCTATACCTGAAATCATTGCACTGGAACGCCAGGGGATAATGCGATTTCTTGGGGGAACAGATTTGGACATGCCGTTCTGTTACTATTTATCGTATTAATCAGGTGAATGCATATTGTTCTACAGTGCTGTGAAAAAGTTTTTGCCTCCTTCCTGATTTCCTCTATTCTTGCATATTTCTCACACTAGATGTTTTCAGATCTTTAGACAAAATATAATATTGATTTTAGGGAACCTGAGTAAACAAATGACACATTTGTTTTTTACTTATAAAATGTATTTAATGAACAATAAATCCCAACACCCATTTCCCAAGTAATTGCCCCCTTACAATAACTGCAGCCAATGTATAATAAAGTAATCATTTGTAATATTTGGTCACATATCCTTTGCATGCCATGACTTCCTGATGTCTTTGACCCAACAATATCAAAAGACTCTTGAAATCTTATTTTCTGGTATTTCTACAAGCGATACTAGATTTAGTTGTAAATTACACTGGAATAGTATGGAACACATGGTTGGCTAAATGGCTCTAAGTCATCAAGGGTCTGATGTATCAAATGAGCCTCAAACCATCACTCTGCTGCCAGATATGCAGTAGATATGGATGGTTCACTTTAAGGGTTGTTTCTCCTGACAAATTTTCCTATTGAACTCTATGGAAAATTTGTCACTGTCCCCAATGTTTTTGTTGTTGTTTTGGTGTAGATAGATAACTAGTTTTATGTACGTTCTAAATTGTATGGTTTTGTTTTATGTTTATGTAGCCCTCCCAACCACCTTGCTCTATTACATAAACTGGAATGAAATCTACTGAATAGAATGGGAGGAGCTAGGATGGGATGTACCAAGTTATGTTCGTTGTCTAGGTTCTCACTTGTGCCACTAGGAGGCCTCGGGTAGCCACAGGGATACCAAACTGTAGCTATACTGCAATTAACACAATCTCCCATGCAACAATTTCAAATTCAAATTCAATTGCTCGAGCCCCCACTCTGAATACTCAACATTCAGAGAAAAAAAAACATCAACAGGAAGAATTACACTAATAATGAACAGACTATGTATATATATTTTAACTACATCTCAGTAGTGCGTATTTATTGAACACACAAATCACACAAACCTCTCACAGACCAACTCAAATAACAAGAAAACAAAATAACATAAAAAACACCCGGGGTTTTTAAAGTTCAGACAGTTTATGGTACCATTATGTTGGCGCTTGTTGGAGCTCATATTAATCCAATTCCTCAGACAAATGATTCGCTACTTACAGTCTCCGTCTGTAGTGATGCAAAGAATAATTCACGAGGCAAACCGTTTTCGGTTCCGACAAAGAGCAGGCAATCCCACGTCGTCCTCTCCACAACGTGCGCGTCCACTTTTCCCTCGTCGTGCAGCAAGCAGGAGGCAGGAGCAATCCGGTTTCCACTCGCAGAGAACGGAGGCAAGCGCCACTTGCACTCACTAATGACTAGACTTTGAAGCTAAGAAAACAATACATCTCCGTTTTTAAGTCAGCAGGCACTAAACTTTCCTTTTTAAGTGTCCTAACGTGCTGACACACAGTAGCAGTAGCTAGCTTAACACGTAGCTAACTTAGATACCCGTAGATAACCTGAGCCAAGCTAGTTGCTGGTTCACTCCAATCCAAGTCCAAACGATGTCCACGTTCTTTTCCCCGTAACCGGATAACAATTACCTCACTAATTAACGTTGAACTCAATCTCTAATTTATCTAGCTAAACAGTTCCACTGTTCTCCCTTTCTTGGTTTCCCCGACTGTCTCCTTCGAATCTCCATCCCTCTCACTTGTTCGTTTTGCGCCCCTAGCCCCACCCCTACACACAGGTGATTGGACCAAAAGCATTGCACCTGCCTGCTAATAGGCTAAAACCCTGTACATCTGCTGTACACGAACATAATCACGTGAACATCATGAACTACATGGCACACATCTGCTGTACACGAACATAATCACGTGAACATCATGAACTTCATGGCACACATCTGCTGTACACGAACATAATCACGTGAACATCATGAACTACATGGCACACCATCTTCATTCAACTGAACAATATACACAAGCATTGTATATAGCTCTACCTCAAGTTGACAATACACAAAAATGAACTAGTGCAAATTAAATGATATTTTCAGCTTCAGGGGCACTACACTCTCCCCCCACCAAAATTCGTCATGCCCTCATGACGAGGATGAAAAGTAAACCTTTTGTAACCTAAACAGAATAAAATGAAATAAAAGTTGTAAAACATTGCGTAAATTGTCAATTCTTACTAACTTATTTCTTTCTTTCCCCCAACCATACACATACCGTACGCACTAACCTCTCCACTTAAAAAATTTGCTTATGTACCTAACAACAGGGATACGTGTGGTAGGCTGGGAAACTGACTCCTTGCGTACTAGTACAGGATTAGCTGTATGTGTCCTAACAACCACTGAAGATGGGATTCCAGGTAAGTCATAGGTCAGTCTTTTAGGGGCTCTCTTCTGTCTATGAGGCCTTGTTGTCGTTTCTTGGCTGTCTTGTATCTCTTGTTCATGACTTTCTTCCACAGGCTCTTCCAGTTCAAGAACTTCATCCTCAGGTGTCTCTTCAGTGTGTGATATACGTTCCACCAATGCATCAGCTTCTGAAATCACTGCAGGCATTTCAACATCCAAATCCAAACTGAATGTTTCGGAATACTCCTCGACACCTGAGTCGGGACACTTTATCTGATATGGAATATGGCAGTCGTACCACATACCCGTCTCATCATCCTCATCATCAGTATGAGATTCGATTTCCTCTTCCTTTGCAGGGCTGATGGAGGAGTCTGTTCCCTTGCCTATATGCCTTGGACTTCTTCTCCTTTCAGGCTTTGGCAACTCTGGCAGACTCTCTGGTTCCAAGCGTACTTCCCGTCCCAAAGGCAGCAGATGATTTCGATGAAGGACTTTGATGGGCCCATTTCCCCCTTCTGGTCTGAGTCTGAACACTGGCAGATCTGGCATCTGGCTCTCCACGATATACTCCATTGAGTTCCACCGGTCAGCTATCTTGTGCTTTCCCTGCAGTCCAAGATTTCTGATCAGCACTCGATCACCGGGGGCCAGGGGAAAATAGCGAACCTTCTGATCATATTGTTGTTTATTCCCATCATTCTTCTTCTTAGCCATGCTCTCAGCTAACTGGTATGCAGCTTGAAGTTCACGCCGCATGTTCCTCACATATCTCAAATAGGACTTTGTAGAGGATCCATCACTTGAGACCCCAAAACACAAGTCTATGGGCATCCTAGCTTCACGTCCAAACATAAGAAAATAAGGAGAATAACCTGTGGATTCATTTTGTGTGCAGTTGTATGCATGGACCAAGTGACTGATATGTTGGCTCCATTTGCTCTTCTTCACAGGGTCGAGTGTCCCAAGCATGTCCAGCAGCGTTCTGTTGAAGCGCTCAGGCTGGGGATCACCTTGAGGGTGGTAGGGAGTCGTCCTCGACTTCTTCACTCACAGCATGCCCAATAGCTCGTGAATGAGACAGCTCTCAAAGTCTCTTCCCTGATCTGAGTGCACTCTCTTGGGTAGGCCGTAATGAACAAAGTACTTTTCCCACAGCACTTTAGCCACAGTAGTGGCTTTTTGGTCCTTGGTTGGAAAGGCTTGCGCATATCTGGTGTAATGATCCGTGATGACCAGTACATTGCAGACATTACTGGAGTCAGGCTCAATGGACAAGAAATCCATGCAAATGAGATCCATGGGCCCCTCACTAGTCAGATGAGACAAACAAGCGGCCCGCTTGGGTAGTGTCTTCCTCTGAATGCATCGTGCACAGGATTTGCAGTACCTCTCTATCTCTGTCTTCATCCGAGGCCAATAGAACCTTTCTCGCACCAGACCATAGGTCTTGTCAAACCCTAAATGGCCAGAGTTGTCATGCAAAGATTTGAGCACAGTCTTCCGCCACTCCTGAGGGAGCAACAGCTGCCGGCGAACCGGTTTGTTAGGTGGATGTGAAACTCTGTAGAGGGTGGTGTCTTGAAGTTTCAGCTTCTCCCACTCTTTAAGCAACAGAGGGATGTCAACATGCTTCTCCTTGCGTGCTTTGTTGACATTGTTCTGATGGACGGCTTTCCATACTTCCCCAATACATGGGTCTTCTTGCTGAGATCGAGAAATCTCTGCTGAGCTCATCCTCGGCAGCTGTTGAGTGCCGACAGAGGATAAGTTGCAGTAGGCCTCTGGTACAGCATTCCGAGAAGTGCCAAACAGATCAATGGCCCTGTGTGGCCTTGAGCGATTCGGGTTGACAACATGAGCGGTATGACACATGGTTTGGACATTTGTAGCAGGAACGCTCTTCCACTCCTCATCCGTTGCACTTGCATGAGGCCGACGAGACAATGCATCTGCATCGATATTCTGCTTGCCAGGTCTGTACTTCAGACTAAAATCATAAGTGGACAGGGTAGCCAGCCACCGATGACCTACAGCATCTAGCTTAGCTGAAGTGAGCACATAGGTCAATGGATTATTGTCCGTATGCACTTCAAACTTCACGCCATACAGGTAGTCATGTAGTTTGTCAACGACGGCCCACTTCAGCGCGAGGAACTCCAGCTTATGGGTCGGGTAGTTCTTCTCAGACGGAGAGAGACTTCTGCTGACAAACGCGACAGGACGTAGACCTTCACCTTGGTCCTGATATAGGACACCACCTAGGCCTTCCCTACTCGCATCGACATGCAGGACATATGGCAATTGCGGGTCAGCAAACGCCATGACGGGAGCCTCTGTGAGGCTTCTCTTAAGCAGTTCAAAGGCGTTCTCACATTTTTCATCCCACCTAGAGCCGAAGGGTTCTGACGGATGGTAGAACTTCCCAGATCAACCAGATGAAAGAATTGTGTACCAGCATTAAAGATTCTGAAGTAAATGCCCAGGGGGCTATAGTAGTTGCCTTTGTGAAAGGCTTCTTTTAAAAAAAAAATAATAATAATTTGTTAACATGTTAAGCTTATTTGTAAAGTGAGCAAGTGGGAAAATTCTGAGAAACTGATACAATATGCTGAACAGTGTATGAATTGTCAAGAGCATAAGAAAGAAATTGCTGAAGTAAAATTTATGTCTATACAAATAACGCATTTTGACGGACAACAGATGAGCCATAGTGGTCATCAGAGGGGGTTCCAGGTGAAGAGGCCTAATTGGACAATAAAAAAGAGAAGACTAGCAAAGTGTTCTTCTCTGTTTCCAGCAAAAACTGGGTGGCGGCTCTTAAGCAGCTCTACTGACAATGAGAGCTGAACTAGGCCTCACTAATTTCCCTCTTATTGCCAACTTCTCCCCTTCTGAACTTATGACAGGAACTCCAATGATAATTCCAGGGGCGATCTGCAGTGAAGAATTACAGGTGATTGGAGACGCGCTGACAGATTACTGTGTGAATCTAACTGAAACTGTCAGGTCTCTCCGCAGATATCGGGCCCAAGAAGACAGACGCACACAACCTCGAGCAACTAAAAACAGATAACACCACACACATATACAGCTGGCTGACTGATAGTCCTTGATTAAGGATGCACATGGTCAAGACCATTGCGTAAGGGGGGAAGTGCTTAAGCATTCAGAATGCCTGGTGGTCGCCCTATTTGACAAGTATGGTAGATCACGCACTGAATGACTGTGAGGTTTGTGCGACGTATAAAGCAGTTTTTTGTGCCAATAGAGCACATTCCACCACTGGATGGACCATTTACACACATAATGATAGATTGTGTGGACATGATTGAGCAGGTTCAGAACCAAAGGTACATATTAGTGATGGTGGATAGATTCAGCAGGTGGGTAGAGGCAACACCCACAAGTAGGCCAGATGCAAAATCAGTGACTATATTTTTGACCAAAGAAGTGGTTCCCATGACAATGGAAGACATTTCTTAAATGACATAATGACAGCCACAACTAAGATGCTGGGAATCAGGCAACGGCTTGGTTGCGTGTATCACCCGCAGTCACAAGGGATGGTAGAGAGGGCAAATGGCACTATGAAAGCAAAGATAGCCAAAATATGCACAGACGGCAAAATCAATTGGGTAGACGCTCTACCACTGGCACTAATGAGCATGACAATGCAAACTAACAAATGCATGAATCTAACCCAGTTTAGGCAGGGGATTAGGCACCCCGAACCTAGTGGAACAGGCGGCGGCAGAATTGCAAAGTTCCGAGGGCACGTTAAACACATTATATAGTGCAGGGGAAAAGAACAGTGAATGCCCCCGTGTCTGATGAAGTATGAACTGACATACTGCCGTGGTACCGTCTAGTCAGCATGGCTGTCACATGTAAGTATGCAGGCAGTACGTGGTACGTGGATGACAGTCCACACCTAGCAGAGGGGCGTAAGAGACATCCTCTGTGAACAGGCAAGGCTGGTGAAAACGGTAAAAGTTTCTATACCCATAGCAAGGTGGGATAGGGATCAGACCGTCGGTTCCTAACCGGGTGGTTAACAGCTACTACGGGGTCCTGATTAGATGCAGGACTAGGGATCGCGATCGGCTGGGTCACCGGCTGGTCGAATCGCAGATGGCATTAAGACCATAAGAGATGGCTGCCGCGTCCGGCTCAATGTACAGTCAGGTCACTATAAGCTGAAACCGAATGAGCTAGTAAATGAACAGTGCTTTCAGTGATCAGTGTTTTTGAAAAGAAAGTACTGAGAAGCAGAGAGGCTGAGGGTCCTTCACTCAGAGGAGTCAGGGGGAAGGAACTCAGCGGAAAGGGATCCAGCTTGGAGCTGCGCCCAAGAAAGGGAGGCTCGAAAGTGAGAGTTTCACAATCAGGAGCTATGTGCTCTCTCACTAATGGCAGATAGATAGGACACATATAATAAGTTGCACTAACACACATAGATGCACTACATGCTCTGCCAAAAAGGCTGGTGGCTGAGTGATGTGCTAGTAACCTCTCCTCTGTCCACTGGTCCGACGCTGAGGTTACTTGGACCAAAGAAGAAAAAGCTAACATCATCTCGATATAAGTATCTCATGTTAACCGATCAAAGACTTTATATTACCACTATTGATTGTGCACCAAAACCCATGGCTGATCTGAGTATAGCTGCACTTATTTTTTATAAAATTATGCTTATATATGATTGTGGTAGGGGGGCGTGGTTTTAGGCGCAGCTAGCAAGAGATAGAGTGAACGCGGGTGGTTTAGGGAGCCGGCACAGCTGTCGGCAATCAGGCAACTGGGGGCGATTGATTATAGGTTTGATGTTATCAATTAACCAATTGCCTTGATTGTTCAACAGTGAGCCTGAGAGCCTTGATAAGGAGCCAGCGGGGAGTGGAGCGAGAGAGAGGACTGGACACAGGGATGTGTCGTGTGTTTATATACAAAACCAAAAGAGAAATAAAAGTAACGTTCTCTGGAAAAATGGACTGCCGTGTCTTAATCCTCATCATCATTCAATGTTTAGATTGATAGCTACCATATGTATAAAATTTATGTGATTATGCTCGGTCAGAGGAGGCAGACATCTTTAGCTCTCCTCTGTTCAAAGGGAGAGTTTTTGGCTCCGTCATTCTGTTCCATTGTTGGATTCAGGAGGTTGTTGGGATGGTTGCTTGGATAGAGACAGGCTAATTTCTGCCTGAGTTTAATCACTCCTCCCCGCCTCTGGGTTCTCACTGGGACTTAGCACATAATAACTAATCTGGAAATGAGTCTATGGGAGGCTCAAAGGGGGGAATGGTTTTTCATAATGATTCAATTGGAAGTGAACCTACAGAGGCTCCAAGGGGGGAATGTTGTGGTATATTTTTATATATCATTAGAAACCACTGTATGGCCTACCATGGAAAACAAGTGTGTTAATAAGAAGATGTTTTTATGTGTTAGGATGACTTGCAAAAACAATTTTAATGTTTTTCGTGAACCAGAACAACTGTGCACACATCACACATCTGTGGCCTTACAGTCAAGGACACACACACACACAAAAAATAGATCCATTCACACTTTTCAATAGATGGCTTTTTTCAGTGGCAGACAGTGTTGAGGCCGAATTGCAAAATAGCTGTATTCGCAAATACGCCTTTACATTCACACATTCAGGACACACTATTATTATTTGATAAAAAAACATTTTCTATCATTTTATCTAAAGGTTTAGTATTTTATACACGGCTTAATTTATGGTTATCCAAGAATACATGATGAAGTGATCGCTAGATCTTACCTGCAAGCTTTAAAGTGTATCTTTTGTAGCTAGAAAAACCTTGTTGCAGTCGATTTTTTCCAGAGTATGATGAGATGTTTTTTCGTTTTGTCAAAGTCTTTTCCTTTCAGGTTTAAAATTCTTGATGTATGATATGGGAAGAATTTGCCTTAGATTGTCGTCCACAAATCTAACAAACATATAAATTACATCTGATGTTAGCACATAAGTTAGAAGTTACCAGTAACGTTAATGTTAACGTTAACTTGGCTAACCACAGCTAAATTGGCTAGTTAGAATGGAGTTTATTAACATAATGTTAGATAGCCTATTCTAGCTAACTTAATAACGTTCGCTCAAGTTCTTATAGAACTTCAAAAAATATATATAATGTTTGCTGACAATGTTAAGAAATATAACTGAACTTACAACGAAGTTGAACCACAGTGTGTCGACCAGAAATCTTTAGTCGTTTAACGTTACTTGGATGAAAAAGTCAGTTTTAAACCTGAGCCAGTGTAACTGTAATTGGAGGTTGTGAGGCCGCCTGCCAGACCAGTGGTCCGCCGTTAGACCGGGAGCTACACCATAGACACGCACTTTAGCAGTTTGTCGCCAGTTCCCCGCAGGAGGTCCGAAAGAGATATTATTCTGATAAATGGCATGCCACTCAAAAAAAGATGGCGGACCGCAAACAGCTTGCTATCTGGGGAGTTTGTGTGTTGGACTGCTTGGTGACACTGGACATCTCGGGACAGCAGGGGAGTCATTCTACAAAACGGGTGCCATTTCCACTTTTCAATTTTTTAAATATTCATCAAGAGCAAACTTTTTTTTAAAAATCCACAACATGAAAGATTTTCCCACCTCAGGCATATAAAACCCTTATTAATATTATACTTTTTATTCAGACATGGGAGCCATTCTTGTACCACAATATGTACACCATTTGAGTAGTAATACATTAAATACATTTAATCTAATGTTTTCCAACTAGTAAAATGTCCTTTTTTTGGAAACCATCAATAGAAAGTATGATTAGTATAATCTAATAATTTAATACGGTTTTTCATTTTTAGATTCTTAATCTTGAAATATGAATTCAACAAGCCAATTCTTTGTACAAAAAATACTAATTCACTTATTTACATTTATTTGATTAGTCCACAAAACAAGAATGTTATTCAATGTTAATTCATGGAGCATTTCACTCTCTTTTCATAATTTTTTAACGGAATTACCCTGTGATGGGGTGGTAACTGATGTGACAGGGTGGTTCACTGTGACGGGGTGGTACGGACCAACTCTCTCCCTATGATCTGTTGCTTTTAGCCTTCATCTAACATTAGAACCTTTTGTTAATTCTGGATATAAATGTAGGCATGACTTAATGATACAAGATTTTAAATATATTTCAAAGGCTTTAAACAGCATGCTAGAAAAAAGTGCAAATATACAGTCAAGCCGGAAAGTCTGAACACCCCTTTCACCTTCTCCACGTTTTATTACATTACAGACATATTCTACAATAGATTGAGTTCATTTTTTGTCTCAAAATTCTACACAAAATAGCCCATAATGACAAAGTGAAATTCTGTAATTGACTGCTAATTCTAAGCTAATGACCTACCTGCCTCTTATTAAATTATTTTTATTTTTAACTTGCGTGGTCTCCATGACTCTAATCCATTTTATACCCTTTTCAGCCTAAATTACGACTGAATACCCAAGGGGACAATTCTGACCAAGGACCAACTGATCAGTGGCCTGGTACAGCAAAAGTCCTCAAGTTGGGAAAGGCAGCCAAGTTCTGCCAGCAAAATGACATTGGTGGTGCAAGGGTCTGGTGATTTGATGTGAAGAGAACCCCTGGACGTTCTATGTCGCTTCTTGTCAAATTCACCTTAAGGAACCCTCTGAATGCACGCTGACCTGGGCTCACAACTATCTATGTAAAAGATAATGCATGTATTGTGTTGGCTAGAGACCCAGCCTCTGTGATCTCCAACAAACTAAGTTTTATAAAGTACTGTTTTTTTATTGCATCACTTCATACATGACAAAGTCCCACAGAAGGTTAAATTTGTCCCTCAAGTCCACAAGACTTCGGGCAGTGAAATTGGCCAAAATGTTTTAATGTAACCCCAAGCTTTTTGTTTTGGAAGTTTAAATTTAATCCCTTTATGTATTTCCTGGGGAAAATCCTAAAAAATGACAAAGTGGCAACCAAGTATAAGAAATTTTTTTAACGTTTTTTTTTGCACAACTGAAATGTTCATAGCACTATTATGATCCAGTATTATGATTATTTAAGGCCAGTTAATGATAACTAGCAAGCCTTCAGCTTGTTGAAGTTCAGCAAGTATCTAGCAAATGAGCCAGGACAAGCTTATGCTTATAAGCATGGGCAGTATTAAAGCAATCTAGGCTATGCATCCACCGTTTTGATTGCAGTTTATTAATATATTTGATTGAGGTATTTTGTAAGGTGCGACAGATGAGGAATCTAAAAGTGTTGTAAATGAACACCACTAAGACGGACAATAATTTGTAGTGGATGGGGAAAATAAGGAAAACACAAATAACTGCGATAAAAAAGTGAGGAGCTTGATATCCGAGCAAACAAAAGAAATAAGCAGTACACTTATCTAACTGTGAACAAAAGAAAGGAAAGAGAAAAATAAAAAAAACTCTAAACCTTAGGACGAGAGCAGGTTTGAGTGGAAAACAAAGAAACCAAAACCTCTGCTCTGAAATAAGAGAGTGAGAGCGCACTTTACTTTTTCTAAATTGTACAGCTAACAACTCCCGCGTTGAGAAGCAAAGCAGTCGATAGCACGCACAACTCCAATACCTTTACCGGCTAGAATGTTACATGAAATAACATGGAAGCGACGAGAAAAGGAGGAAGCGGGGTATAAATAGTGAGCGGTAAAGCAGGACAGGTGAACTCGCGAATCACCGAGGCGAAAGCAAAACCCGTAGCAGAACACAGAAAAATCAGATAGATTACAAATAAACGGAAAAAAGGAATACTAAGCGCGGAGATAAGGGAAGGAAGGCGTGATCCATGACAGAAAGTGTACTGCATGTAAATATCCATCAATTTTGATAGCCATTTTATGACAATTTGTGAACTGTTTGCTGAAAGTGACATTGCATTATTGTTGACCATATTCTCCTTACCATCATGAGTCTTGAAAAATGCTAAATGCCTTTTACAATTAATATCTAAATGAACAGAAGCTAACCTGGCCTCTAAATGGTACATAAATTAAACATGACACATTTCTTCAAAATTTAAAGCAAGATTTAAAAACATTTTTTTTAGTTTCAAAATAAAAAAAGGCCCTGTGCAAAAGTTATTGGTGGTGATTCCGACATCCTTGGACAACTCTTTAGAGGAACCGATGGTTGTTAATGCCAGACAGAACAGCCCCTGCAGTCGGATAAGGCATGAATTTATATTTATTTATAAATATTTATACTTCAGAATAAATAGTTCAGGCCTGGAATGATATTCACCCGACTCCCTGAAGCCTTCATGAGTCCAATTCCAAAAAAGGTGCCGTAACTGTTACATTTCCCCAGATTACATATGATATGTTCAATTTCAACGTTTCATTTTAAGTTTTAAATGTATATACATACATGTGTTAATTTAACTATCCCACTTGAACTTGCACGTTGTTGTGGTAGGGTAGCTTGCATGTCTTAATGACCCTGGGGCCTACACTTATGGGGGCTTTTGCCCCTGGTAAGTTTAACCATGTTAGACAGGTCATGGGATAGAGATCAAAGATCAGTTCCCTGATCCTCTAGGTTGGAGGTTGTTATGATGGGCAAATAACTCCAGCAGAAAAATTAAAAAGGAAGATATACATTAAAGTGACAGCCAAGGAAAATCTGTAATATGCTTATAACCACGTTATTTATGGCTATTAAGGTATGTATTGAGCACCAATAAAGCGTGAGGAATAAATTCCATTGCAATCTCGTAAAATTTCAGTCTATCTATATCTCTTTATTCCTGTATGCTGAAAAAAAGGGTGGAGTCGAAATGGGCCCATGGTGACGTAGACGTAAAACCTAAACCAATACATACTTTGATTTCATTACATGACTCCTTCCATAGTTTGAGGCGAATAAAACCGTTCTGTACCACAAAATCCTGACTGAAGTCTGAACCAAACGTTCGTTTTGTTTGCCCTTGAGAATAGTTGTCCGCATTATTAGTTAGCTAAAGCTGGCTTATTTTTTCCCGCTCTCGTTATCTCTATACCAATTGTATCTCGCTCCCAATCTTTCACCTTTTTATCCATCCCTCCATGGTGCTACCTAGTAAGCTTGCTCCTTGCACAGCTCAGCATGGAAGCGAACTAATCACTCATGCGTCGTTTTTACTGCTCATTCGTCAGATAATAATTGAAAAGAATAGATAGTTAAGATTTTGCCAAATAAACCATGCCTTGTAAATGGTTTTGTCGTTCAGTGGCTGGTTAAAGTAACAAAAATAGATGAGTACTTTCCACAAAGTATCCGCCGAAGTACACGTAATTTTTGTTCAATTAGCAACCGAAATGAATGAATGGGCCTTTAAATACATTTTTAAAACTCGATAAAACCTACCATTATTTAATGATTTGTGTGGGACATGTATTTGGTGAAACATTGCCTTGCAATTTAGCTTGCTTTAAATAGACTAACATTAGATCAAACGGCTTAGCATTTACGTTAACTTAACTTTGATTGCGAGCTTGCGTGTGATATGTACAGTGCCCTCCACTATTATTGGCACCCCTGGTAAGGATGAGTAAAAAGGGTTATAAATAATTAACCGTTTGGTGAATTTGCTTAATGTCACACTGAAAAATTTTGAAAAATCCAACCTTTAATTGAAGAAAATGTATTAAGAAAAAAAAAAATCCCTCATCAAGAAATAATCCTTTTTAACAAAACCACGTGCGCCACAATTATTGGCATCCCTGCATTTATATATAAAATAAAGTACATTTTTTTATTTTTAATATTTTGTTGCATACCCTTTGCATGCCATGACTTTCTGATGTCTGTAACCCAACAACATCAAAAGACGTTATACCCTTGAGCAAGGTACTACACCTGCATTGCTTCAGTATATATCTAACTGTCTAAATGGATACTATGTAAAAAATGCTTAAAAGTTGTGTACGTCGCTCTGGATAAGATAAGTATAACAGCTCAGTGGAATGGAATAATTGTATTAGAAAATGCAATATATTGGTGATTAACAATTTTTTCAAGATCAATCTAGGGATGTTACTTGTTGTTCTGTGGCCAGTAATAACCCAGTTCACAAAATTACGTCCCCGGGAAGTCCCCTGAACGTCTCGAAATTGACGTCTTTTTGTAGGGTTTTGTAAAGGTTACAGGGACGTCGCAGAAAACGTTCTCGGGACGTTCTAGTAACCTCCTCCAGACATTCATTACATGACGTTATATTGTAACCAGTCACAGACGTTGCAGGAACGTCCCTGAATGTCCCATGGATTTTATGAGTGCAATGTCATATCATAACCGGATATGGTTGAACATCCCCGAAAATAATATGTCAAATTAAATGTCTAAGTTCACTGTTTAACCAAACAGTGAACTTTCGAAGACTTTAATAATGTATTTGGAACGTCCCTATGGAACGTCAGATCATAACTTTGAGGGGACTAAAATGGGACGTCCACTGTTAGGGAAGTTAATTGTTTCACATTAGCAGGCGAACATTCCTAAAGAATGAAAAAACCCAGTGGAATAAAACCCAGTGGAGAAAAATACTGCTATTATATAATTTCATTAAAATATTTTTTTTTAGAGTAGAATCAATACGCCGAGATAGGTGGCGATATTGTGAATTGATCCGTGTGTGTCATGACGAAACACCTCTCTTTCTAACAAATGCTGTCGTTGGTTTGTTTGAAGGCGCGGCGATGTTGTTGAAGGCGCCCGAGAGCTGCTGCACCGCTGCTAAGGCGCCTGGCAATGCACCTGCTTAACCTCCTGTCATTTCCACCTTAGTTCAAGCAACACCAATTTTTTGGCCATCTCAGACAGTTTCCGATACAGTCCGACGCAGATATGACGTAAATCGGCTCAAGCCAATGATTGGGAAATATCAGGGCTGCGGTCCAATTCGTTAAATGTTCTGCCATCTGCACTTCCACTCGTCACTTCCACTTGGGAGGACATGACGCAGCACCAAAACAACACGGGTAGACACTCAAACCGAACAGGGAGAATCAAGGGAGGGAGCGCAGAATGGCATGGACTGGGTTAACCGGAAAACTACAACTTGTAGCACAAGAGCGGGACATATTACAAACTACTCTTTTCATATTTTTGCCAGGATTTTATTCACTACACATGCAAGAATATGAAGATACTCCAAAAAATGCTAAGAAAATGTGATTGGAAATACATCCAAGTAAATAAAAAAGAAATACAATTGAGATAAATGGCAGATAACACTGAATGTTCGTTACCATGAAAAGAAAAACCCATTACAGAAATGTTGGATAATGCATTTAGATGGCAATATTTACATTTCTGATTAGAAATCCTACTCATGATTAGATCATTGTGATTTGGATCATATTTTGCTTTCTCTATAGCCTATATGGGGAAACCATGCAGATGCAACATTAATACATTAAAATAAATCGGAAGATGTGGTTACTCTGGCTTACTGTGAATTTTCTATTCTATTTTCTCCATCTGTAATTATGTATGGTGCTTTGTTATGTTATTGGCAAAAATGCAAAAAAAGGATTTTTCATTAAATTATTATCTTTATTACATGAAAATTCATTATATTACAAGCATTTATGTCATGCTCAATTATTACATTTAGCTTTTACAGGACTTCACAGCATGTCAATGACACAGTTTGTTTGTTTGGTTGTTTTTTATTTTAATAATACAGAAATCACACAACAAATGAAGCCATGTTAAAATAGTTATTCAGAAGGGACAGACTTTATGTTCTCAAAAAAACTTAGCCTAATTTACATGGAACTTAGCCTATGAATGTTTTTTTATTGATTACATTAGCAACTGACCCAAAGCCAATTTCAAACATGTAATAGGTTGGTCCACTTCATATGCACCCTACACTTTTCAATGTTCTGTGCTGCCCTAAAAAGGCAAAAGCAATAACAAAGTTACTGCAGTTTTGTAGGGCAGTACATACAGGGTGCAGCTCAAAAAATTTGAATATCGTGAAAAAGTTCAATATTTTTTGTCACTCATTTCAGAAAATTTAACTCATATATTATATAGATTCATTACACATCGAGTGAAATATTTCAAGCCTTTATTTCTTGTAATTTTGATGATTATGGCTTACAGCTAATGAAAACCCAAATTCAGTGTCTCAGAAAATTAGAATATTGTGAAAAAGTTAAATATTGGAAACTCATGGTGTCACACTCTAATCAGCTAATTAACACCTGCAGAGGTTTCCTGAGCCTTTAAATGGTCTCTCAGTCTGGTTCAGTAGGCTACACAATCATGGGGAAGACTGCTGACTTGACAGATGTCCAGAAGACAGTCATTGACACCCTCCACAAGGAGGGTAAGCCACAAAAGGTCATTGCTAAAGAAGCTGGTTGTTCACAGAGTGCTGTATCCAAGCATATTCATAGAAAGTTGAGTGGAAGGAAAAAGTGTGGTATGAAAAGGTGCACAAGCAACAGGGATAACCGCAGCCTTGAGAGGATTGTCAAGCAAAATCCATTCAAGAATTTGGGGGAGCTTCACAAGAGTGGACTGAGGCTGGCCACTCATGTCAAGCCACTCCTGAACCAGAGACAACGTCAGAAGCGTCTTACCTGGGCTAAGGAGAAAAAGAACTGGACTGTTGCTCAGTGGTCCAAAGTCCTCTTTTCAGATGAAAGTAAATTTTGCATTTCATTTGGAAATCAAGGTCCCAGAGTCTGGAGGAAGAGTGGAGAGGCACAGAATCCACGTTGCTTGAAGTCCAGTGTGAAGTTTCCACAGTCAGCGATGATTTGGGGTGCCATATCATCTGCTGGTGTTGGTCCACTGTGTTTTCTGAAGTCCACAGTCAACGCAGCCATCTACCAGGAAAGTTTAGAGCACTTCATGCTTCCTTCTGCTGACAAGCTTTATGGAGATGCTGATTTCATTTTCCAGCAGGACTGCCCTGCCCACACTGCCAAAAGTACCAAAAGCTGGTTCAATGACCATGGTATTACTGTGCTTGATTGGCCAGCAAACTCACCTGACCTGAACCCCATAGAGAATATATGGGGTATTGTCAAGAGGAAGATGAGAGACACCAGACCCAACAATGCAGACGACCTGAAGGCCGCTATCAAAGCAACCTGGGCTTCCATTACACCTCAGCAGTGCCACAGGCTGATCGCCTCCATGCCACGCCGCATTGATGCAGTAATTCATGCAAAAGGAGCCCCAACCAAGTATTGAGTGCATAGAAATGAACATACTTTTCAGAAGGCTGACATTTCTGTTTAAAATATCCTTTTTTATTGATCTTATGTAATATTCTAATTTTCTGAGACACTGAATTTGGGTTTTCATTAGCTGTAAGCCATAATCATCAAAATTACAAGAAATAAAGGCTTGAAATATTTCACTCTATGTGTAATGAATCTATATAATATATGAGTTTCACTTTCTGACATGAGTGATAAAACATATAGAACTTTTTCACGATATTCAAATTTTTTGAGCTGCACCTGTATATGTATGTGAGAGAGAGTATATATGTATGTGAGAGAGATATGTATGTGAGAGAGAATATATACTGTATGTATGTGAGAGAGAGTATATATGTATGTGAGAGATAGTATGGGGGAAATAAGTATTGGACACGTCAACAATTTTATTATCAAACATATTTCCAATGTAGCTATTCACATGAGATTTTGACCAGACATTGGTATTAACTTAATAAAACTAGACAGCTAAAGAAATTGTAACGTTCCAATTTTTTTAAAAAGTTGTGTGCAATAAAGTGAAATGACACAGGAAAAAAGTATTGAACACGCTAAATTAAATGTGGTAGAAAAGCCATATTTTTTATATTTGGTTGCATATCCTTTGCATGCCATGACTTTATGATGTCTGTGACCCAACAACATCAAAAGGCTCTTGATATCTTATTTGCTGGTACTCTTACAAACGATACTATAACAGCTCTGCATTTGAATGGATCACTATGGGAATTGGGGGGTGAGACAAGATTTTGCTATAAATTACACTGGAACAGTATAGAACACATGGTTGGCTAAGTGGCTCTAAGTCATCAAGGGTCTGATGTACTAAACAAGCCTTTAACCATCACTCTGCTGCCAGAAATACAGTAGATATGGAAGGATCACTTTAAGGGTTGTTTCTCCTGACAGATTTTCCTATTGAACTCTATGGAAAAATAAGTCAGGAGAAGAAACCCTTGAAGTCCCCTCACTTTGCAAGCAGTGTGCGAAAGAAATCCCACAAAACACTTTTCAAACTAGTGAGGAAGTATGTATTTATTATTTTATTTTAGTGGTGGGCCGTTATCGGCGTTAACGTGCTGCGTTAGCGTGAGACTCTTATCGGGCGATAAAAAAAATATCGCCGTTAATCTATTCTCAAAGTTGGGTTGGGAGCTGGGTCTATACTACGCAAGCTATGATGACTTTCACCTTGATATTTTAGCGCGGATGTATACCTAGCCGAATTGCACTGTAGGGGGCGAGAATGAGTCTTCGAACCTGTGTGTATGCCTACTGTGAAATTACCACATCAAACGTGACGTGCTAACATGGATGCAGCTATGAAGCCGCCGGGTTTGCTTCAGGGAAAATTTATTTTTAAGAAACTTCCCAATGGAAACCTCGACAAGACTAAGGTTGTTTGCACCTTGTGCAATGCGGAATTAGTTTACTGTAGGAGTTCTTCCAGTCTCAAGTACCACCTAAACGCAAAGCATCCCTTAGCTAATGCGGAAGATGCCGGGCCAAGCACTGATGTAGCGCAGGGGAAGAGTCGTCGTCAAACTACTATGTTTGAGTGCAACCGAGGCAAGCCCGTCAGCACAGCTCTATCAGCCAAGCTAACTAATCTCCTCGCTCAGTGGATTGCCACCAGCTGCCGGCCCATCAGCGTGGTTGAAGATGATGGGCTCGAGCTTGTTCTCCAGGCGGCCACAGGTGACCCATCTTACAAACTACCTGCGAGGCGAACTATCATGAGGAGAATACATGACCAGCACGCCACAGAGAAAGCCGCAAAAGATTTGAAGATGGTAGAGGCGAGGTGTGTAGCACTGACTGGGGACCATTGGACATCTGTCAACAACGATAACTACCTCGGCGTTACTGTACACCTCATCGATGCCAGCTGGGAACTTCACTCCTTCGCTTTAGGTAGGCTACGTTATGTAATTTTAAATTACATAATTTAATTTAATTACTTAGCCTATTAATTACCACGACACCACGAATTACCACCACATTATGTTTGCTTCTTGATGATTGCTAGTTGTTTACTACTAGTAGTGAACTTATTCTGATCTACTTTGTCTGTCCGTTAGGTGTGATGAAAACAGAGGAGCGTCACTTTGCAGAAGCGTGTGCCAGGCAGTTTCTCGACGTCGCTAATCAGTGGGGGATAGCTGATAAAATCAGCACTATTGGAACAGACAGCGCTCCTAATATGGTGGCAGCAGGGAGGATACTGCCATTCGAGCATTTGCCCTGTGTTGCGCATGTTGTACAGAGAGCTATTGTAATGTCACTTCGGGAAGGTGGTTTTGATGGTGCACTGGCCAAGTGCCGTAAAGTGGTCGGACATTTTAAACACAGTCCGGCCAACTCAGACGAGCTGAATGTCCAGCAAGCCTCCCTTGGACAAGTTCAGGAGCCACTCATGCAAGATGTTCCAACACGGTGGAATTCCACCCTTGAGATGATCGAGCGCGTGAGGCGCAACAGAGACGCACTGCACACAACGCTGTCTCAGCAGAAGCACAATCTGGCCCTCCCAACAAATGCTGAATATGAGAAGTTGGCAAAGCTAGAGAAACTGCTGGAGCCATGCAGGTATGGTCTACAAAGATAGCGTGTTCATGAATTGGCATACAAGTTCTTTTAAATGTCACTTTGTATTTAAGAAACACGTGCCCTTAAATGTAATGTGATTAAGAACTTTAAAAATGTGTAATCTGAGTTAAATGAATCAGTCATTAATTATTTATTGCTCTGTTTCTGTCTGTCTGTGTGTGTGTCTGTGTGTGTGTCTCTGTCTGTCTGTCTGTGTGTGTGTGTCTGTCTGTGTGTGTGTGTGTGTGTCTGTTTGTCTGTCTGTGTGTGTGTGTGTGTGTGTCTGTCTCTGTGTGTGTGTGTGTGTCTGTCTGTTTGTCTGTCTCTGTGTGTGTGTGTGTGTGTGTGTGTGTGTCTGTCTGTCTGTCTGTCTGTCTGTCTGTCTGTCTGTCTGTCTGTGTAGGTACATCACTGAGCTCCTTGGTGGGGATAAGTATGTATCCTGCTCTGTGGTTCTACCTGCCCTGTGCCACCTCCAGCACGCGATGAAGATCTCAGATGATGATCCTGCCTATATTGTGCGATTCAAGGCTGCCTTCACCAAGGACCTCAACCAGCGGAGGGAGAAAATAAACCTGGAATGGCTTAAGGTATGTCAGACTGACCAGAAGATAACTGCATTGTTTGACCATTATAGACTGTTAAGCCAGTAGATCGGTCAATGAATAGATGAATGAGTCATGAAGAAATATGGAGGTTGGATTTGGAAAGTGAAATTTTCATCAATCAATAATTATTATTTTTTATTCATCAAAGGTGGCGACTGCTCTAGATCCACGATTTAAGGACCTCAAGTGCTTGCCCAGAGCAGAGAGGGAGCCAGTGTGGGCAAAGCTAAGTGAGTTGGTGAATGGAGAAGAACCTGCTCTGCAGCCACTCGGGGAGGAGAACCCTGAGCCACCCAAGAAGAAAACAGCCCTGCTACTGATGGGATCAGACTCAGAATCAGATGAGGAGACACCAGAAGACAATACTGTGGAGAGGTACAAGGTAGAGCCCAGTGCCAGTCTAGATCAGTGTCCACTGAAGTGGTGGTCGGAGCACACTGCTGTCTATGGTAAGATGGCCCACATTGCCCGTAAATACTTGGGGACTCCTGCCACAACTGTCCCATGCGAGAGACTTTTTTCTTTAGCAGGCCATATTGTACAGAAGAGGAGATCTAGTTTGTCACCAGAAAATGTGAACAAGCTGGTCTGCCTGAGTGACTGGTGGAAGAAGGAGAAATAGAGCTTGGACTGATTGACACAAAGCTACTGACTGTAAACAGTTCATCACGACCTCTTATGTAGGCATACAGTTCAAAATTCATGTTTAACTGAATAAACAGTTAGTAAACACAAGTACATCTTATTGAACATGATTTATTTTCATCACCAATTATCATAGTAGAACAGCTTTCTCAAGCAGTTTGTGATGCATTTTGGAAACAGGAGATGAGCCCCTGGTCTAATGCGCCACCTGGCTTGAGAAACCCGTTCTCAAAGACTTACTTTTAGTCATTATTTGGGTAGCACACATATTCTGAATGCCTTCGGCAGAATTCAAATGAGCCATTTTAATCTAGATTAATCTAGATTAATTCCAAGATTACAGTGAGATTAATCTAGATTTAAAAAAATAATCTATGCCCACCACTATTTTATTTATAATTTTTTAAATTGAGAATATCAATCAGTTAACATATGACGATTGTTACAAAGTGTAGATTATGAATGAAGTGTCATAGTTATTGGCAACCCATAGATATACATATATGCTCTATGTCTTTTACGCTTTTGAGTGCACCGTTCTGCAGATGAGCGTGCTCCTGAATTCCCTGAACAAAACCCCGGAAATAAGGGGTTCATTCTGGTATTTTAAGTGCCCCCATTTGTGAGAAAAAGTCGGCCACTCAAAAGCTTTTTGACGAAGTGGACTCAAAATGTTTTAATCTGTATTTATTTACTCCCCCTACATTTTCTCTAATGCAAATAATTATATGTATTTATTGGTATAAATGTCTGTCTGTAAATGTGAATGTTATATGTAGAAATACGTAGAAAGGTACAATTTAACTTGTACATTTTGTAAAATGAAATTGACAACCAAGTATAGACCTAAACATCCTTTCTGGAGTGTAATTTTCTATAATCTATTTACAACATTCGTTTAACTCTATGGGCTTTGGCCCCCTAGTGGTGGGACGTATCCGCCCCAATTTTTTATTGTGTTCATATTTCTCGAAAATTCTAAATTAAAACATTAATAAAACAAGGAACTAATAATCTAATGTAAAACACATGGATTATTTTCTATGGGATTTCCAGCCCTTTAAAGTTTTAAAGTCAAATATGTCATATTTGAGCAACTGGGAATGACGCTGTATCCACACGTAACGTAAGCTCCATAGGAAAATAGTGCTATGGGCATTCGGCCACATGACTGTGCAGTCAGCATCATATTGCGTATGTGCGCATTTTTACTGAGTTTATCCTGGAAGGGATGGACTGGATTGCTGTAAGTAAGTTTTTAGCCCATCCAGATCATATTTAGCAATGTGTAGTGCTTTTGTTAGCTGGATGTACATCATAGACTAGCTTTTCTCTTTACGCGTGCGCGGTGCTGTATGGTGGAATTGCGCTGGTCATATATCTTTGCTGCTTCAACGATTATGACATGTAAGTGTTTTTAAAAATATATAATACAAATTATTATTATTATCATCATCATCATCATCATCATCAACAGTATGGAGCACTATTATCTAGAGTATTGTTACTTTTGTGATAAATGGATTCTCGCAGAAGTTTGCGAGTTAGGTTCTATGTTGTCACAGGCTGGAGAAAAGTGCATGGCCTGCTAAAAGTAAAATAAATATATATTAATGTAACAACTGTATGTAAATGTAAGAATGTATAGCTGACTATTCTACAGGTGCAGCTCAAATAATTAGAATATCGTGAAAAAGTTCAATATGTTTTGTCACTCATTTCAGAAAGTGAAACTCATATATTATATAGATTGATTACACATAGAGTGAAATATTTCAAGCCTTTATTTCTTGTAATTTTGATGATTATGGCTTACAGCTAATGAAACCCAAATTCAGTGTCTCAGAAAATTAGAATATTGTGAAAAAGTTAAATATTGGAAACTCATGGTGTCACACTCTAATCAGCTAATTAACTCAAAACACCTGCAAAGGTTTCTCACACTCTGAAGTATGATTTGACAGGCAGCTAAACGCCTTCCCAATCAACGAGACGTGTTCATAAAAATGACACTGCTTTATTGTTAGAAAGGGTAAATCTGTAAAGAAAGAATTTAAATCATATTACTCACGTGAATCCAATACAAACCAAGGATGCTAGCTAACAGACTTCAGTTAACTAAGTGTAGCTCTGTGCGTTGATAAATGCAGTCCGTAAAAACATCAACGGATAAATGATTTAAAGTGACAGATTACGTTCTCAAATCTGATTCATACACTTGAAATAAACATTTTATAGTAGATTACTGACGCAATTCAAGATAACAAAGACAAGTTAACTAAATGAAGTGAAATGCTAACGAATAGCACACAAGTTAATTATGCCAGACATGAGAAGTGGCTATAGAATAGCCTAAATACACAAAACAGCATAGACGTAATATCTATCATAATATCTTCTGTAACGTTAACATTAACATAACAGATACTCTTATTGAGACATACCGAAGATGCTGGATAACGGAGTGAAGGAAGCATAAACCCGGAGAAACGCGGTACTGGTAGAGAGAAGTTGCCGTCTTGAAGCACATTTATAAAGTAAACTGCATAACAAATTTATCTGCGTCCTCAAAAGTAGCCGTACTGAATATCACTCGCTTTCAGAAAACGTTAACGGAGAGTAGTTAACGGGCTAGTTAGTTACTTATATAATAAATGCAGAAGTTTTAAAAGATATCTTAAAGACGTAGCTCTCTGGCTAACTTCTCACTAAACGGCACGTAAAGTTCTCTCTTAAAATGGCGACGGCACTGACGTCATATCAGCCCGTGCAGCCTGTCCCAGGACTCACGGGAGTGCAAACAAACACAGAACATAACACTCCCCGTCTGGTATTGCAAATACCATCACATTACACTTCACATAAAGTTTACTAATATTGCATGAAAGAAAGTCTCTAATTATTCAAAGAGTCCTCTGGTGGAACTAGAAGGACTAGTTCTGAAATGGGCCTCATGAAGAGTTTCTCTCCTGACACTCTGACCTCTGCTGACCGAACCTTCCCATTTTTGCTTGGACAAACCTTGGTTACCAGTCCCAATGGCCAGCAGTTTCTTTTGGTTTGAGAGTCTCTAAGAAGGACAACGCTGCCAGGTTCCAGGTTTGACTGGCTGCTTCGCCATTTGTTGCGTGTTTGGAGGGTGGACAAGTACTGCTTCCTCCATCTGTCCCAGAACGTGTTGGCGAGGCTCTGCACCTACCGCCACTGACGTTTGCACAAAGTGCAAAATCACCTACTGGTGCTGATTGAGGACTGATCTTCTGTGTGAGGAGAGCTGAGGGGGTAAGTATTGTAGGGTCCGTGGGGTCGGTCGACAGGAGTCAGGGGTCGTCCATTTATGACGGCCACGACTTCGGCCATAAGAGTGGTGAGGGCTTTGTGAGTCAGTCTTGATAGTGTCTGCAGGAACATTGCGTCCAGGATCCTCCTCGCCAGGCCTATCATCCTTTCCCAACATCCGCCCATATGTGAGGAGTGAGGTGGGTTGAATGTCGATTTACAGCCTTCCTCTGCCAGGTATCTCTCAACTTGCTCGCTGTTGATATTGGGATGGGATCTGGAGCTCTTTGCAGGCACCAATGAAATTAGTGCCTCTGTTGGATCGGATCTGTTTGACAGGGCCTCTGATAGATGTGAATGTTCTAAAAGCATTAATGAAACTTGAAGTGTCAAGAGCCTCAATCACTTCAATATGAATGGCCCTTGTGCTCATGCAGGTAAACATGACGGCCCATCGTTTGCTATCCGAACTCCCACCTCGGGTGCGGCGTGTCAGGATGGACCAGGGCCCGAACACATCGAGACCCACCTCAGAAAACGGAGACTGCACGGTTAGACGGTCTGCAGGTAAGTTAGCCATCTTTTGGGTTTGGAAGTCACCGCGCAGCCTGCGGCAGATGACGCACCTGTAGATGATGCTGCATTGAGGTTTTTGAGAGAGTCTCGCCATTTAGTCCACATCTCCTCTTTCTCTGGAGGCAGAGGAGCATCCCAGTCTGAATTGCCTGCTGTGAGTTCATGTAGCAACGCCTTGCCCTGTATTATTACTGGCGCAGCGAACCCTAAAGGGTCGTAAAGACTGTTTATTGAGGATAGAAGGCCTCGGCGGGTGTACGGTTTTCCTTCGTCTGCTACCTGGAAGGTGAAGGCGTCCGTTTTCAAGTCCCAGTGCAGACCCAGACTGCATTGTATAGGAGGATTGTCAACACCTAGGTCAAGATCTTTGAGATCAGCAGCATGGTCTTGAGAGGGAAAGGCACTCATGACTTCTCTGCTATTAGAAGCAATCTTGTGTAGTCTAAGGTTTGAGAGGGAGAGTGTGCGCTGGGTTGCTTTGAGCAGACTGACTGCAGCATCTACAGTGGGGAGTGATTTAAGGCCATCATCTACGTAAAAGTCCCTTCCCACAACTGACGGACATCTGGACTAAGTTCAGACTCACCCTCTTGAGCGGCGCGTCTGAGGCCGTATATGGCAACTGCTGGTGAGGGGCTGTTCCCGAAGACATGCACTCGCATTCTGTATTCTGTTATTTCTTTGTTGAGATCATTGTCTTTGAACCACAAAAAAACGCTAAATATCCCTGTGCTCCTTTTTCACCAGAAAACAGTGGAACATTTGTTGAATGTCCACTGTGATTGCCACACAGTGGGTGTGTGCAGACCTCCCAGACATACAGTCCCTATAATGACCCATCCTAGGTCCAGACGTTGGGCATAAGGAGAGTTGTGCGGGCCATTTACCTGCTCCCTAACTTTGTGGACTCTTATTATATCTCTTCCAAGAAGAAACATTATAGGGGCCTGGGGGTCTAGTTTAGGGATCTGACTGCTTACAGCTCGGAGGTGTATGTGGTGTGAGGCCGCCTCCGGGGTGGGTATTTAACTCGGTCGTTAGGGATTTTGTTACATTCTATTAATGTTGGTAGATTCAGACATATCTTACCATCAACAGATTCGACTTGGTATCCGCTGGCTCTTCTCCCAGCTGTACGGACTACCCCCGCGCATGTCTTCAAGGAGTAAGGTGAGCTCAGGCCTTCTGTTTCAAAGAGATCGAAGAAATCTGAGCGTGCAAGGGACCTATTACTCTGGTCGTCGAGGATTGCGTAGGCCCCTATAGCTCTCTCCCTCTGACCGGTGGGAAACACCTTTACTAAGCAGATCTTAGAGCACGACTTCCCTGTTTGGCCTTCACCACACACGTTGGTGCAGTTGGATGAAACCGATACAGACTGGTTGTGCCCTTCCTCCCCGCCGTCCTCTGCGGCAGGTTGTTTGCGGCTCCACAGGGCCGGACCTGGATGTAGGGCTGAGTTGTGCCTGTCGCTCTCACATTCTGAGCATTTCACATTTGTTACACAGTGTTTTGCTAAGTGTGATGATGATGAGCAGCATTTGAAGCAGATGCCGTTGTCCCTTATAAAGGCCTTGCGTTCTTCCAGTGGCTTTCCCCTGAAAACACGGCACTTTGTCAGAGGGTGGGGCCTTTTGTGTAGGGGGCACAATTTCTCTGTATCTGACCTTTCCTGAGATCCTTTTACAAAAGGGCAGTGATGAGCCGGGTCAATTTTAGATACATCCGTTTTGTGTACGGAAATGGCTGTTCTTTTATTATTATGTTTAAATGTATTTCCATCTGCTTTTATGGCTGTTGCAGCAGACATGGAAAGGTTGAAGCTTGGGTCGTTTCTAGTCAGGGCTTCACGGTGTACACGGTGTACAAAATCTACAAAAAAGGAAAAAGAGGGGAATGAAACCCTTTTCTGCTGTTTGTATTTAGAGCCCAGGCTTATCCACCTTTCCTGTAGATTGTGAGGAAGCTTCTGGACAATGGGGTTCACCCCTCATGCTGTGTCTAACAGCAAGTCGCCTAGCTCTCTGAGTTTGCTATCGTCTCTACTGGAGAGTCTAGGGAAGGCATCTAGCCTTTTGAACAAAATGTCTTCGATGACCTCAGGGGATCCATAGCATTGTTCTAACCTCTCCCAAATGAGCGCCAATCCCTTATCAGGTCGTGTGATGTTGACTGCTCTGATTCGTTTTGCGTGTTCTGAAGAGCCAGCCACAAGCCACTTTACTACAAGGTCAATTTCCTCGGCAGGGGACATGTCTAGACCCTTCATTGCGTTCTGGAATGAACAACGCCACGCTTGAAAATTCTCTGGCCGGTCCTTGAATGCAATCAGACCTGTGGAGACCAGTTCTCTCAGAGCAAAGTACCTAACAAAGTCTCCTATGCCTTCACTGTAAGGGAGTGTGTGTGAGCTCAGTGCTATATGAGAAAGATCTGGAGGGCGGCTATGTTGGTTTGAAAGTCCGGGGGGCGCCGTATCAGAAGGGTATGGAGGTAGTCTGTTTAACGGGGTAGCGTTGTTGGAGGAGTGGATAAACTCGTAGTCCCTGGCAGGCGTGCGTTGCTGTGCGTGGTCGTCACTCACTGCAGGCGTGCGTTGCTGCGCGTGGTCACCACTCACTACAGGCGGATGGGGTTTGTTCGAGCCGTAGTCAGAGGCTATCTCTAATACTGGCATGGAGCCAAGGCTGTTGTCAGGTTTGGGGAGTTTTGAGACATACTCGTAGGTGTCATGGATCTTGCCTTCCTTCTCTTATCTCCACGTTCTCTTTATTCTTTTTTGTCATTACTGGTAATCTATCGGATTTTCCTTTGTTCCGTTACAGGGTTTTGCTTTCGCCTCGTCATTAATTTCCGCTGACTATTTATACCCCGCTTCCTGCCTCTCTCGTTGCGTCCATGTTATTCCACGTAACATTCGAGCCGGTAAAAAAGTTATAGGAGATTAGTTAGAAAGCTAGTTTAAAAAGAAAGGGTTAGGAAGTTTAGAAAGAAAGCAAGTCTCTTTTCGCTCTGAGTTCAGAGCAGAGGCTTTCTCGTTTCTTTTGGTTTTCCACTCTCAGCTATGAGTGCTCTTCCCCAAAAGTTTGGGGACTGTTGAGTTCTCTGTGTTTCCTTTTTGTTTCGATATAGCGGGGAGTCAGGAAAGTGTCAGGGGTTTTTAACGCAGTGCTTAATTTTTTTTTAAAATACAGCCCTCGCGGTTCTGTGCACAGGAATCCAAAGTAGCCTTTATTCTCTCTCTCTTGACCGGGAATGCTCTCGCATGGGCCGACCCACTGATCAGGGCAGATTCACCCATCGTGAGTAACACAGGCTTATGGCGGAGATGGTGTCTGTTTTTGATCAAGACGTTTCTGGCAAGGAAGCTGCCATGCGTTTGACCCGTCTTCGTCAGGGCACCGACACCGTGGCGGCTTTTGCGATTACTTTCCGTGCTCTCGCGGGGGTGACAGGATGGGCCGATGAGCCTCTTTGTGCACTGTTACTGAACGCCCTATCAGAACCCATAAAAGACGCCATTGCGGGTATCGAACCACCCGCTACATTCGGTGCTCTGGTATCTGCGGCCATTCGGTTAGACAACCGGTTTAGAGAGAGAGAGAAGGAGAGGGCCGATAAGGGTTTTAAACATCGCCCAACCCGTTACTCTTCCTCTCCCACGCCAGCGCCGTCTCACTTTCCGTTTTTAGCTCCCATTGAACAGGAGGAGTCCATGCAGGTCGATGGTTCCTCCATGCGCGAAACAGGGGATGCTAAGTCTCGTGAGTGGTGGTGTAGGTACTGTAAGAGGATGGGCCATTTAAAGGACCACTGTCCCAAACTTTCGGGAAAAGAGGGGTCTCGCTAGGGGAACCGAGTCGCCTAGCGGGACAAAATTTAAATGACCCTCGGACCTTCCTCCCGGTTTATTTACGCTGGAACGACCGCCGCATTCACTGCAAAGCGTTTATTGATTCAGGGGCAGTTGAGTGCCTCGTCGACTCCGACTGGGTTAAATCCCACAAGATCCCCACCCACCCTCTCTCTCTTCCTCGCCTGGTTACGGCTTTGGACGGCCGCCCGCAAGGCACAGGCACTATCTCCCGGGTTACCACCGCCATGCGCGTTCCGTATCAAGAACATACGGAGGAGATTACATTTTTTTTAGTGGAGTCCCTAGCTTATCCGCTGGTTTTGGGTCATTCTTGGCTTACTCGCCATAACCCACATATTAATTGGGGAGGGGCGGGTTCCGTTATTCGTCAATGGGGGCCCAAATGCAAACACCACTGTTCTGCCTCCAGTCCTTTTCTGTTGGGAGGAGGGGGTGAGGATTATGCCGAGTCTGACTCAGAGAGTGATGACTCCGTTAAACAGGAGGAGAAGAGGGCGAGAGAGGAGATGGAGAGATGGAGAGGAGAGCTTGAGAGTCTGCAGAGTCCGATGCAGAGAGATCGATCCGATTCAGAGATCAGAGATCGACAGATGAGGATGTTGGAGTGAGAGGTGTTGTGGGAGAGAGGCTTGAGTTCCCAGCTCCCAGCTCGAGTTCCGACATTCCAGAAACATCACAGAAACAAACAGTCCACTTCACAAAACACACCACACCACACAACCATAGACCATCATACTGCACCCACCCCCTACCCCCCCTACCCCCCCCCTTTTACCTCCCCTTATTACCTTTTCATCCATCTCCTATCCATCATCATTGCATAAATGAGGAGAGGGAGGATTGGCTATTGGTTTCAACCACCCACCTCACCCCTTTTTTTTTTTTTTTTTTTTTTTAAAAAAAAAAAAAAAAAAAAACAAAAAAAAATATTGATTCCCTTTATTTAATGACATAACAAACACAAAACAGTATCCCCTCCCCCCCCCCTCCCTTATCCTCCTTCCTTTTCTTTGTCTTCAGGTGTTCTCTGTGAAAGCGGAAACTGGAATTAATAACCTCGTTCACCTTCGCATTCCATTTTTAAACACGCCCACTAGCGGCCACTACGAATGTTGTTTATCGTTCGTTCTCACTAGCGCCCCCCCGGTGCGTCAGGCGTTAGTTTTTTACTATGTGCTGAGGATGATGCTGGAAAGATTCGCCTTTCTTCGTTCTTTTTTTTTTTTTTTTTTTTTTTCCGACGATACCACACATGTCGTCACGTTCGTTTGTTTTCTTTTCTTTTTTCTCTTCTGAAGCAATTATTATTTTGTGAAAAAAAGTGCGTTTCGTTCACTCTCTCTCTCGTTTTAATTTTTGGGTTTCATTGTAAAAGAGGGTAAGGTACAGATGGATCTGGAAAAGGTTTCCGCGGTAAAAAACTGGCCCACGCCGTCTTCCATAAAACAGGTATAACGTTTTTTAGGTTTTGCACATTTTTATCGGCGATTCATTCGCAATTTTAGTGCGGTAGCAGCGCCTATTACTGCACTTACTAAGAAAAGTCGCGGCGGCCAGTTCCAATGGAATTCCAAGGCGGGGGCAGCATTCACGGAATTGAAGAAGAGATTCACTTCCGAACCCATCCTAGTCACACCCAACCCCTCCCTTCCCTTTGTGGTAGAGGTGGACGCCTCCGAGCTAGGCGCCGGAGCCATTCTATCCCAATGCTCGACACTTGACCGCAAAATGCACCCCTGCGCTTATTTCTCTCACGTCCTAACATCGGCAGAGAGGAATTACGACGTAGGGGATCGAGAATGGCTTGCGGTCAAGTTGGCTTTGGAGGGGTGGCGCCATTGGCTTGAAGGAGCGGAACATCCGTTTACGGTATGGACTGACTATAAAAATCTGGAGTATGTTGGCTAAGAGGCGTAATTCACGGCAAGCGCGGTGGGCGCTGTTCTTCTTATCATCACATATCGTCCCGGGTCCAAAAACATAAAACCTGACGCCCTCTCGCGGATTTACGACCGCTCTGAGACAGACTCTGTTCCCGAGCCTATTATCGCCACTGACCTCGTTGTTGCCCCGGTTATATGGGAGGTTGAGGCAGCGGTGCAGAGAGCCTTGCGCTCGGACCCAGGTCCCGGTGGGGCACCGGCCAACTGTCTTTTCGTGCCTCCTCGTCTTAGGTCGCGGGTCCTCCAATCGGGTCACGCCTCCCAACTCACCGGTCACCCCGGTGTTCATCGAACTAGGGATTTTTTATCCCGGCGTTTTTGGTGGCCTAGTCTGGTGAAGGACGTACGCTCATTTGTCGCGGCTTGTCCGGTTTGCGCTCACAGCAAGGCCTCTCACCTTCCCCCCTCGGGTCTTCTTCGTCCCCTACCTATTCCCACCCGCCCCTGGAGTCATATTTCCCTGGACTTCGTCACAGGGTTGCCGTTATCTGCAGGCAATACTACCATTTTAGTGGTGGTCGACCGTTTTTCTAAAGCGGCTCATTTCATTGCGCTGCCCAAGCTGCCTTCTGCACCTGAGACAGTGCAACTTATGATTGACAATGTGTTTCACCTCGCCTGGGCGGAGTACGCTCATAACACGCTACGTAACGCCTCCACCGGTCTCTCCCCCTTCGAAGCTCAGCTGGGTTATCAACCCCCTCTTTTTCCTGAGATGGAGAGGGAGGTGGAGGTGCCCTCCACAGGATTTTTCGTTCGGAGGTGTCAGTCGATCTGGAGACAAGTGCGTTCGTCTCTCATACGGGCATCGGCTAAACAAAAAGCCACGGCTGATAGGCATCGTCGAGCCGCACCATCCTATAGAGTTGGACAGCGGGTCTGGCTTATTACTCGTGATCTTCCGTTGCGGGTCGAGTCCCGCAAACTCGCCCCTCGTTTTGTGGGACCTTTCAAAATCATAAAAATGATCAATCCAGTCACATTTCGACTGCAACTGCCGCGCTCCATGCGCATCCACCCCACGTTTCACCTCTCCCGTCTGAAACCAGTTCTCGTCAGCCCCCTCGCCCCGGTTGAGAAACCACCTCCGCCTCCCCGACTCATAGAAGGGGGTCCGGTTTATACCGTTCGCCGCATTGTGGCCGAGAGACGTGTGGGCAGAGGGTTGGCAGTTCCTGGTAGACTGGGAGGGCTACGGTCCGGAGGAACGTTGCTGGGTTCCATCAAGAAACATCCTGGACCCTCAGTTAATCACTGACTTCCGCAGAGATAAGGTTGTGGAAACGTCTGGTGCCGTTCCTTAGAGGGGGGGTCCTGTCATGGATCTTGCCTTCCTTCTCTTATCTCCGCGTTCTCTTTATTCTTTTTTGTCATTACCGGTAATCTATCGGATTTTCCTTGTTCCGTTACGGGGTTTTGCTTTCGCCTCGTCATTAGTGAGTTCACCTGTCATTAATTTCCGCTGACTATTTATACCCCGCTTCCTGCCTCTCTAGTTGCTTCCATGTTATTCCACGTAACATTTGAGCCGGTAAAAAAGGTATAGGAGATTAGTTAGAAAGCTAGTTTAAAAAGAAAGGGTTAGGAAGTTTAAAAAGAAAGCAGAAGCTTTCTCGTTTCTTTTGGTTTTCCACTCTCAGCTAAGAGTGCTCTTCCCCAAAAGTTTGGGGACTGTTGAGTTCTCTGTTTCCTTTTCGTTTCGCTCCACAAACAGGAGTTAGATAAGCGTTACGGCTTATTTCTTTGTTTTTGCTCGGAGATCGAGTTCCTCGTTCTTATCGCAAGGTTATTTGTGTTCTTTTATTTTCTTCTATTCCACTACGGATTATTGTCCGTCTCAGTGGTGTTCTTTCGAACACTTTAAGATTTCACAGCTATCGCATCTGGACTTCCAATATTTCCTCTGTGTCTCTGACACAGAGATCCCCCACAGTAGGTACGTTGCATAGGGTCATGTGGGCTAACCGTGGTGTTTATTTAATTGTGTTTATCGTCAAATTGTTCTACAGCTGCCTCCAATGCATTTGCTTCAGCTTCAGCAGCAGCAGCTTCTTTATGAACTGACAGTATGCCTAAAGATGCTTCTATACGTGCTCTTTCTAATTTAATTTCCATCTCCTTTTCAGCAAATCTGACTTGGACTTTAGCCGATTCGGCTCTAGCGCGGGCTATGACTGTAGCCGACCTGGTGGACGACGCACCTGATCGTCTTGTACATGAGACCTGGTTCTGTATAATGTTGATGACAGTTTCTCGGTCATGATGCATGGAAAGATCCCACCTGCATGCACTGCTGTATCTGCCGTGAGCGGGGAGCGTGGAGACATAGTAGCAGTCCGAGGATACGATCCTGTTGCCTTCATTCGTTTAGCCTTCGATTTACTGTTCTGTCCTCCTCACACTCTGAAGTATGATTTGACAGGCAGCTAAACGCCTTCCCATTCAACGAGACGTGTTCATAAAAATGACACTGCTTTATTGTTAGAAAGGGTAAATCTGTAAAGAAAGAATTGAATTCATATTACTCACATGAATCAAATACAAACCAAGGATGCTAGCTAACAGACTTCAGTTAACTAAGTGTCGTGAAGTTAATTACATCCATAAATAATCAAACGTTAATACATGACAAAGAGCAATAGTAAGGACATGCTGGTGTTATTATCAAAAACAGGATAATTCAAAAGAATCATTAAGGCCTAAAGGATATAATGTGCGTAGGTAAAAAATCCAACGAGCTTCACATTGGAGCAAAAGTTAGTCTGTGTTTTTGCATCAATTACTCGGAAATACACGATCAATGACTCGGAAATACACGATCAATGCCAAGCCATTTCAGATCTGAGATATTATGATTGGCTTCGGAGAAATTATGTGCAACTGGGGATTACGGGTCTTTCCTACGAATGGAGCTACGGTGTTCGTTCATGCGCATGCCGTGTGCGTCCTGTATATTGTAATCCACAAGGGAAAAATAAAACAGACGCAGTTATTAGTGCTACAGGTAATGAATTTCCAGTCGCATCGTCAAGACGTTCCTTAGGGGTTTTAGAGGAATCAAATGTGTGAGAGCGCACCAGCATGTCCTTGAGGTTCCGGGACCTGGAGTGTGTAAAAAGGGGAAGAGCACGAAAAATGTCAGCACATGTGTAATCAGTACCAAGAACATGCCAATGGTTTTAATGTCACCTTTGATTTGATGGTTTAGGTGTGAAGGTGGTATATATCTATAATCTTTCTTACTTGTCACTTTCTTACTTTCTTAATCTGGTCTTCTTATCACTGGTTAAGAGATCATTTTTATTAACTTATCAAGGCATTCGCTAGAGTAACCTCTGTCAAAAAAATTTGAATATAATTTATTCTTTTCTCTGTTGAAGTTGTCATTATTGGCACAAATGCGTGTAATGCGCAGGAATTGGCTGTACGGAAGGCCTCTCTTGAGGGACTCAGGGTGGTAGCTTGATGCGTGTAGTAAACTATTCTTATCAGAGGGTGGTGTATAATATGTTCTCGTTACGAATTACACATGTATCAAGAAAATTTATTTTCTCAGAGTTAAATTCAAGGGTGAAATCAATGGAACCTTCCAGACTGTTCACATACTCAAGGAAGTTGTTAAGTTCAGTGCCTTGCCAAATCAGAAATGGGTCATTAATGTAACGCTTGTAGGAAAAAGGGTTATTAGTTTGTATATGTTTATGTTCTAGAAAGCCCATAAATAGATTGGCATAGTCTGGGACGAATGTAGCGCCCATCGCTGTGCAATGATTTGCAAAAAAATTCATTTCCAAATAGAAAATAATGGTCAAAACGAATTCCGCCATATCAGTCAAAAAATAAGACGGAGGGAAAGGGTTGGGTCTGGAATCAAAGAAAAAGCGTAATGCTTCTAATCTAATGTAATGGGGAAAGTGTAAAGACTAGTAACATCCATAGTCACAAGGAGGACATTTTCCTGCTCAAGGGATAATTTAGATATCGGACTGATAAAATTGTCCGTATCTCTGAGATATGAAGGGAGTTCAACCACTAGAGGTCTGCGTACTCAGTCCCCTCCTGTACGCCCTGTTCACACACGACTGTGTGGCCAAGCGCAGCTCCAATGCCATCCTTAAGTTTGCAGACGACACCACCATCCTGGGTCTCATCTCCAACAACGATGAGACCGCCTACAGAGAGGAGGTCAGCATCTTAGCAACATGGTGCCAGGACAACAACCTCTCTCTCAAACATCTGCAAGACTAAGGAGATGATCGTGGACTTCAGGAAGCGACAGGGGGGGAGTCACGCCCCCATTCACATCGATGGAGCTGAAGTGGAGAGAGTCTCCTGCTTCAAGTTCCTTGGTGTGTTCATCAGTGATGACCTCTCCTGGTCCAGGCAATCAGTCGCGGCAGTAAAAACTGCCCAAAAGCGCCTATACTTCCTGAGGAGACTCAAGAAGTTTGACATGTCAAGCTGCCCACACTGCCAAAAGTGCCAAAAGTACCAAAAGCTGGTTCAATGACCATGGTATTACTGTGCTTGATTGGCCAGCAAACTCGCCTGACCTGAACCCCATAGAGAATCTATGGGGTATTGTCAAGAGGAAGATGAGAGACACCAGACCCAACAATGCAGATTACCTGAAGGCCGCTATCAAAGCAACCTGGGCTTCCATTACACCTCAGCAGTGCCACAGGCTGATCGCCTCCATGCCACGCCGCATTGATGCAGTAATTCATGCAAAAGGAGCCCCAACCAAGTATTGAGTGCATAGAAATGAACATACTTTTCAGAAGGCTGACATTTCTGTTTAAAATATCCTTTTTTATTGATCTTATGTAATATTCTAATTTTCTGAGACACTGAATTTGGGTTTTCATTAGCTGTAAGCCATAATCATCAAAATTACAAGCAATAAAGTCTTGAAATATTTCACTCTATGTGTAATGAATCTATATAATATATGAGTTTCACTTTCTGACATGATTGACAAAAAATATCTAAATTAGAATATTGTGAAAAAGTATGTTCATTTCTATGCAAACCCAAATTTTAAAAATTCAAATTCAGTGTCTCAGAAAATTTGAATATTATGAAAACGTTCAATATTGGAAACTCATGGTGTCACACTCTAATCAGCTAATTAACTCAAAACACCTGCAAAGGTTTCCTGAGTCTTTAAATTGTCTCTCAGTCTGGTTCAGTAGGCTACACAATCATGGGGAAGCCTGCTGACTTGACAGATGTCCAGAAGACAGTCATTGACACCCTCCATTGCTAAAGAAGCTGGTTGTTCACAGAGTGCTGTATCCAAGCATATTCATAGAAAGTTGAGTGGAAGGAAAAAGTATGGTAGGAAAAGGTGCACAAGCAACAGGGATAACCGCAACCTTGAGAGGATTGTCCAGCAAAATCCATTCAAGAATTTGGGGGAGACTTCCGGTTATGGCAGCGAGGTGAATGGTTGTGCAAACTTGGTCCTCCGGTGTATTTTGACTATCTTTATGAGTAAAGCCCTCCATAATCATTCTACTGAAACATAAATTAATTCGGGCAAGCTCTATGGTGCGAGGGAGTCGTAAAACAGGAAAACAAACAAATTCGCCTAAACCAGGAGATTCTGACGAGCCGACTTCGGCTAACAATGAAGAGCTAGCTATGGCAAACAGCATGCTACAGTCGTCAGAGCCTCCCGCGTGGTTCTCCGTGGAAATGCAAAAGTTCACGGCAACAATTCAAACTTCTCTTACAACACGACTAGATAAAGTAGACGCAACACTGGAGAGGTTGAATGAAACCATGCACTCGACAAACACGAAAGTAATCACGTTAGAAGCTAAATGTTCTGAATACGAGGCTACAGTTGTTGACCTGCGCCAAGGACTGACGGAGCTGGAACAGAAACATCAAAACAACGTGACAGAACTGAGAGATAAACTGGATGACTATGAGAACAGACAGCGCCGCAAGAACCTGAGAATCGTGGGGTTCCCTCCGGGAATAGAAGGAGACGACGCCGTGGGCTTCTTAGAAAAGTGGCTTCCAGAGATCCTGGGACTTACAGACCCGATAGAGATAGAGAGAGCCCATCGCGCACAGCTGAGGCGTTCCATAAGCCATAAGCAGCTAGACTGCTGGAGCCTATATAATATAGTTAATTGATACTTCTCATTGTGTGTTAACGTCGAGGGTTTCATTCCCTGTGTTCATATACTACCTCGAAATTGAGTCTACTCTTTCTGAGACTTCATTAGCCTACATTTATTTGCACCGGAGGGGCAATGTTTTAGTTCACGAGGCTATAACTTGGTAAGTTCACAGTTGGTAAGAAGACCTTAGTAGGGATAGAGGTCATTGTATTAGGGGGTAGGAACTGGTTTACCTTTAGAATGGTTCTTTTTTTTGTTTACTTTTTTCCTTCTGTATATTTCATTTATCTCTTTACTTGCAACATGTTGGTGACAGGGACACAGGGATATATGTATGGGCTGCTCCATTTTCATGACCCTATTACTTAAAATATGATAAATACAACCATGCAGTATAGGTGCTTGACCCTTAATGTCAAAGGTATCAATCAATACATAAAAAGAAAGCGTATTATAAATTATTTAAAACAACACAGAGTTGATATCGCCTTATTACAAGAGACCCACTTAACAGATACAGACCATGTTAAACTAAAGCAAGGGTGCTATAACCAGGTGTTTTACTCGTCATTTACCTCAAGGGCTAGAGGAGTGGCTACATTAATCAGCAAAAAAATCCCTTTCCAGTTAACTTCTACTTTTAAAGATAAAGGAGGGAGATATGTTATCATTCAAGGCTCAATTTATTCTCAATCCATCACTTTGGTAAATATATATGCACCTAACTATGATGATCCCCAGTTTTTTCACAATATTTTCTTTAACTTATCAAGCCCCCCTTGTGAGACATTTATTGGAGGTGATTTTAACCTAGTACTCGATCCCATTCTGGACAGGTCCTCATCCAAGCAGAAAATTCCAACTCAGGCAGCAAAAGCATTAAAAAGAGAACTTCAAAACTTTGGCCTTTGTGATATATGGCGCACCCAGAACCAACTAACACGGGAGTACTCCTTTTATTCTCCTGTGCACAACAGCTATTCCAGAATAGATCTTTTTTTGGTACCATTGGCTATAGCATGCACAATTCCTCCATGTGAATATTTAGCGAAAACTATTTCTGATCACTCAGGATTATTGATCACAATACCTACGAATGTTTCTTCGGATCCCCCCAAGAGGTGGCGCTTTAACTCTTACCTACTTAATGACCCTAAGTTTACAGTGTTTATCAATACTCATTTAGATCTTTTCTTTAAGGAAAACCAAAACTCTGCTTCTCCTGACATGGTCTGGGAATCAATGAAAGCCTACATTAGAGGTCAAATTATATCTTATACTTCGGGCAAGCGTAAAATGTATAGGTTAAAAGTGGAATCCCTAGAAAAGGATATGAAAGAACTTGAAAGGGAACATCTAATATCACAAAACAAAGAAGTACAACGAAAACTTAGGTCAAAGCAATTAGAATACAACACTACAACCACTCGGAAAACAGAAAACGCAATTAGGAGGACAAGACAGAGATTTTATGAACAGGGCGACAAAGCCGGTAAGCTTCTGGCATGGCAGATTCGTAGGGAGGAGGCCAAAAGAGAAATACATATTATAAAGTCAGGTTCCAATACAACTACCGACCCAAAGGAAATAAACAGTACATTTAAAGAGTTTTATGAAACACTTTATACCTCCCAGGGTGACTTCCCAGAGAAAACAAAACACTTTTTAGATAAATATGACTTTAAAAAGTTAACTTAAAATGGCAAGGATGATTTAGAGGGAGCTATAACAGAAAAAGAAATATTAGAGGCCATCTCCAAAATCACTTCAGGGAAGTCCCCTGGTTTGGACGGTTTCCCCATAGAATTCTTTAAAGCTTTTTGTTCTACATTGATCAAACCTTTGCTCTTGATGTATAACCATGCTTGGGAGATAGGTAAACTTCCTGAGTCATTAGAATTAGCATTAATAATAGTCCTACCCAAACCAGGGAAAGATCCTAAATTATGCAGCTCGTATAGACCAATCTCAATTTTATCAACCGATTATAAAATATTTTCTAAGATGCTCTCGCTAAGACTAGAAAAGTATATCTCTGATTTAATTCATTTAGACCAAACTGGGTTTATCCAGAATCGCTCCTCATTTGACAATACCAGAAGGTTGTTCAGCATCATACATGCCTCTGAAGTAGACAATTGTCCAACGGTCGTCGTGTCTTTGGACGCGGAAAAAGCCTTCGACCGTGTAGAATGGCCCTATCTATTCGATGTAATGAGAAGAATGAATATCGGCCCCAATTACTGCAAATTAGTTAGAATGCTATATAGACACCCAATGGCCCAAATTCAAACAAATAACGATATTTCTCCTAAAATCCTCCTCTCACGCGCTATGCGACAAGGTTGCGGACTCTCTCCCTTGCTCTTTGCGCTCGCCATTGAACCCCTAGCGGTAGCGATTAGATCACACCCACTAATCAAAGGAAAACAGATAGGTGGGGTTACTCATAAAATTTCACTATACGCTGACGATGTCCTACTTTATTTGACGGAACCTGGAATATCAATTCCGGCATTGTTAGAAACATTAACTGAATATCGTGCTATCTCCGGATACAAGATAAATCTTACTAAGAGTGTGGTTATGCCATTGAACTCAGCTGGGGAGAATATACCTCGACACAATATACCTTTTCAATGGAACTCTAAGAGGATAACATACCTAGGCCTTCAGATCCCTAACATTCGGTCCAGAGTTTTTTCCTTAAACTACTCCCCACTACTAAAAAAAACAAATGAGGAGTTTGATAGATGGATGAACCTTCCACTGTCTTTAATGGGTTGAGTTAATTGCATCAAGATGAACATATTGCCCAAATTCCTCTATTTGTTCCAAATGTTACCTACCGTTGTACCAAAGTATTTCTTTAAGAAACTAAACTTGAGCGTGTCTAGATTCATTTGGAGGAAAAAAACACCTAGGATAAAGCTGAATATTTTCAGACCTACTATTGGGCTGCACAATCCTGGGCTGTCTGGATGTGGCAAGCAGACATACAACAGCCCCCCTCTTGGTTACAAATAGAACAACATGATCTCAACTCTATGTCTCTTGCTTCAGTTCCATATGTACCTTCTTTTAAACATCTGCAAACATTAACAACTAACCCATTTATAAAACACACTTATAAAATATGGTCTGAATTACGTAATAAAACTGGAAGTATTCAACCCATATATGACCTTACTCCATTCCACACAAACCCTCTCTTACCTGGGCTTACTCAAGTATGGTTTCAGAAGGGCATTAAGACATTTGGGGATTTATACAAGGAAGGGGTTTTACAATCATTTAAAGATCTTCTTCTGCTGCGTATGGCTTAGATGGGAGACATTTCTTCAAATTTCTGCAAATTAGACACTATATTCTGATGGAACAGGGGGGAAAGCTATTACCTATTACAAAACAATCTTTAGACAAAATGCTGAATAGCAAGAAAGAAATCAAAGGGTTTGTATCTCACACCAGCTGTTAGAAAAGGAGGGGCTTAAGGCGAGGGGTAAATGGGAGGTTGATTTAGGTTACAACTTTGAGGAAGAAGAGTGGGCCGAGCTGTGTCAAAGGGCGCTACATTTTTCTTTTAATGTTAGACACACATTGACCCAGTTCAATCTGATTCATAGAACCTACTATACACCAGAAAGACTGCATAGAATAAAATAAACCATCTCTCAATATTGCCCAAGGTGTATGTGGGTTCACTTCTCCACATGTTCTGGTCTTGTTCATACTTATCTAGCTACTGGGAAAAAATACTGAGAAACATGTCCACGATAACTAAAATAAACATCCCAGCAGAACCAAGGTTAGCACTATTAGGGGATACATCGCTATTACCAGAACAGTGTAACAATAAGACTATAAGATTCATAAGAATAGCTCTGACAACAGCCAATAAATGCATAGCCCTTAAGTGGAAAGATGAGCACCCGCCATCGCCCTCTCTCTGGCTCAACGAACTAACTGCTTGTATTCCCAGTGAGAAAATCATGTACAATTTGAAGCAGAGACCTGACATATTTGAAGGAATTTGGCGTAACTTGATTGACTTTATGGAAACAGCTGACTTAGATGACTGAGGAATCATACCTAGACAAGAAATGGTTGTAGGGATCAGGCTATATCTGGACAAGAAGTGGTTGCAGTTCAGACTATGTCGAATGGTTGCTTTCATTCCTGTGTGTTGTTGAATATTGTACCCTTTATTTATTCTTTAATTCTATTCTTATTTTATTTTATTATTATTATTTATTTATTTTTCTTTCTAATACATTTCTTATGTGTCTATCTTTTGGGATGGTCCTGTAAGCATTTCCTTTGGCACTTAACATATATTGTTGCATTCATATCTGTATGTTTTCGAAGACAAATGCTTTCAATATTTTCTTGATTTATTTGGTATATATATATATATATTTTTTGGTTACTACTATCTTACCTTGCTCTTAACCAGTAAAGGGAGGGGGGTGGGTAGATGGGTGGGGGGTCTGGGGGGTCTGGGGGGTGAATCGCACGTTTAAATTGTATCTTGATGTACTTCTGTATAAAAAAGAAAAATCTTCAATAAACAAATTGTTAAAAAAAAAAAGAATTTGGGGGAGCTTCACAAGGAGTGGACTGAGGCTGGAGTCAGTGCATCAAGAGCCACCACGCACAGACGAATCCAGGACATGGGCTACAAATGGCTACAAGAGAAGCAAAGCGGTCAATAGCACACACAACTCCTATATTTTTACTCGCTAGAAAGTAACACATCCAACTCCCGTATTGGAGTGAACAAAAGAAAGGAAGGAGAAAAACTAAAGATCACTCGTAGGTTTGAGTGGAAAACAAAAAAAACTAAACCTCTGCTCTGAAATAAAAGAGCGAAAGAGCGCACTATACTTTTTCTAAATTGTACTGCTAACAAGTCCCGCGTTGAGAAGCAAAGCGGTCGATAGCAGTACAACTTCCTATACCGTTACCGGCTAGAATGTTACGTGAAATAACATGGAAGCGACGAGAAAAAAAGGAAGCGGGGTATAAGTAGTGAGAGGAAATGCAGGACAGGTGAACTCACTAATCACCGAGGCAAAAGCAAAACTTGTAGCGGAACACAGAAAAATCTGATAGATTTACAGCTAGATGAAAAAACTTAATACTAAGCGCGGAGATAAGGGAAAGAATGCGCGATCCATGACAGGACCCCCCCTTTAAGGAACGGCAGCAGACGTTTCCATGACCTTATTTCCACGGAAGTCATGATTAACTGAGGGTCCAGGATGTTTCTCGATGGAACCCAGCACCGTTCCTCCGGGCCATAGCCCTCCCAGTCTACAAGGAACTGCCACCCTCTGCCCACACGTCTCTCGGCCACAATGCGGCAAACGGTATAAGCCGGACCCCCTTCTATGAGTCAGGGAGGCGGAGGTGGTCTTTCCACCGGGGCGAGCGGGCTGATGAGTACCGGTTTCAGACGGGAGATGTGAAACGTAGGGTGGATGATCATGGAGCGTGGCAGTTGTAGTCGAAAGGTAACTGGGTCCCACAAAACGAGGGGCGAGTTTACGGAACTCGACCCGCAGCGGGAGATCACGAGTAGTGAGCCAAACCCTACTGTCCAACTCTATAAGATAATGCAGCACGACGATGCCTATCAGCCGTGGCTTTTTGTTTAGCTGAGGGAAGAAGGTGAGAGGCCTTGATGCGTGCGCAAACCGGACAAGCCACGACAAACGAGAGTATGTCCTTCTCAAGACTGGGCCACCAGAAACGTCGGGATAAAAAGTCCCTAGTACGCTGAACACCGGGGTGACTGGTAAGTTGGGAGGCGTGGACCCATTGGAGAACCCAAGACCTAAGATGAGGTCGAAAAAACAGTGTGCTGGTGCCCCACCTGAGCCTGGGTCCGAACGCAAGGCTCTCTGCACCACTGCTTCAACTTCCCATATTACCGAGGCAACCATGACATCAGTAGCGATGATAGGCTCGAGATAATCTTGAACCCCTCCTCCTGACAGCAACGGACTGGAGGAAGAACAGTGAAGTTTACATTGGGAACCCCACTGATGGATAACGGGACCGGGCCCCCCCTAATTAATATGTGGGTTATGGCGGGTAAGCCAGGGTCTCAATTTAAAAAAACTGAATCTCCTCCGTATGATCCTGATACGGAACGTGCATGCGTATGGCGGAGGTAATCTTGGAGATGGTGCCGGTGCCCAACAGGCAGCCGTCCACAGCCGTAACAAGGCGAGGATGAGGCAGAAGGTGGGTGGGAATTTTGTAAGATTTAGCCCAATCCGAATCAATAAGGCACTCAACTGCCCGGAGTCTATAAAACCGTTGCAATGGAACTGGCAATTGTTCCAGCATAAATTAACTGGCAGGATGATCCGAGGGTAACTGAACTGCAGTCCCTCTAGTCAACTCGATTCCCCTAGCGAGACCCCTTTTTTACCTGAAAGCTTGGGACACTGTTCCTTTAAGTGACCCCGCCTCTTACAGTACCTACACCACAATTCACGGGACTTAGCGTCCCCTGTTACGCGCATGGAGGACCCATCGACCTGCATGGGCTCCTCCTGCTCAATAGGAGATAGTGAAGGCATTTGAGACAGCGCTGGCGTGGGGGAAGAAAGGTAACTAGCTGGGAGATATCTAAAACCTTTAGAAACCCTCTCTTTCTCTCTCTCTCTCTAAAGCGGTTGTCTAAACGAATGGTGGTGGACACCAGGGCACCGAACGTAGAGGGTGCTTCGAGACCCACGAGAGCGTCTTTTACTGGTTCCGACAGGGCGTTGAGAAACAGTGCACTAAGAGGCTCATCGGCCCATCCTGTCACTCCCGCAAGAGCACGAAACGTGATATCAAATGCGGCCACGGTGTCAGAGCCCTGACGAAGACGGGTCAAACGCATAGCGGCCTCATTGCCAGAAACGTCCTGATCAAAAACTGACACCATAAGTGCATATTGAAGGTCATTGACACAACTACGAAGCAAATCCAACAAAGCACAACTTTCTCACAACGTAGGAGCTATCGCTAGTAATCAACAGAATACAGTCGGCTATACATTCTAAGCTATAAAATAGAAAAACCAAATAGAAAATAAACGGAAAGAACGTACTATATAATTAGCCTTATACATGTAGTTATTTAAGGTGAAGTCTGAAAAAGTGTGTTTTCAGACCACGACGGAAAACAGACAGCGTTTCAGCTGAGCGCAACGGAGTGGGGAGTTCATTCCACCACTGGGGAGCTAGAATGGAGAAGATCCGCAGTCGGGACGAGCGAGTGCTGGATCAAGTCCTGTAGGTAGGAGGGACCTGACCTTTTGGCTGCAGTGTAGGCCAGGGTCAGAACTTTGAACCTGATCCTAGCAGCCAGTGGAGTGACCTCAGCAGGGGGGTGACGTGTGTTAACTTCGGGAGGTTGAACACAAGCCGAGCAGCCGCGTTCTGGACCAGTTGAAGGGGCAGAATGACTTCACAGTGTACTGTGGCTTGAATTCAGTACCCGGGGGTCGTCTGACGTACTGTCGACGACCACTAGACCCGAAAATTTTACTCTCATCAGTCCACAGAATGTTACGCCATTTCTCTTGGGGCCAATTGATGTGTTTCTTGGCAAGTTTTAACCGATTCTGCACATGCCGTTTTTTCAACAATGGTGCTTTACGGGGGCTTCTTGCTGATAGCTTAGCTTCGATCAAACGTCTTCTGACTGTAACAGCAGCACTTTTAGATCATTGGCTGAATCTTTGCCATTTTGACTATTCTTCGATCCGTTTTAACAGTAGTTGCTCGTTTTCTTCTGCGTGTTTCGGGTTTTTGTTGCCATTTTAAAGCATTTGAGATCTTTTTAGCTGAGCATCCTATAATTTTCTGCACTTTTTTATATGTTTTCCCCTCTCCAATCAACCTTTTAATCAAATTACGTTGTTTTTCCAAACAATGTTTGGAACGGTCCATTTTACTTAGGAAATATATTTTATAACAACGTGTGAAACATTTGCTTCCCTTCTTCCTTAATAAAGGACAATTAATGACACCTGTTTTTTCACAGAATTAATGAATTCTCTAATTAAACTCCACACTGCTGTTATTTTGAACACGCCCCTTTCAATGAATGAGTCAATTACTGAGAACAAGCAGTGTGCATGTCATGACAGTTGGGTCTGTTGTTTTTCTATTACACTACTACATCTACAAGTAAATGATTTGCCATGCAGAAACATCACTACTACTAATAACAGTGGTTCATCTGGTTACTGATGTTGTATTGCTATTTTTTTAACACAACTGTATGTACAAAAGGTTCTATAATTTTTAAACAGTTCATCCGAAATGGATGAAAATACCCTAAAATTAAAGCTGACAGTCTGCACTTCAACCTCATCGTCATTGTATCCTTTCAAACTCAAAGTGCTAGAGTACAGAACCAAAATAACATAAAATGTGTCACTGTCCAATGAATATTGGTGCTCACTGTATTTTCATGCTCCTGAGCCCGTTTGACTTGCCATGTGCCGAAGTGGGAGGAGAATCGATGTTGGAGGTATGTCAGTCCAGCGAACGTGCAAATTTGGGGCTCAATTTTCCGGCCGGTGGTGAGCCATCACTGACGAAGTTGTAATTTTGTTACGGATGTGCACGCATCTGAGTCCGTTTGGTAATTTGGTGACTCGCCATGTGCTGAAGTGGGAAGGAAACCATCATGAGGGTTGTGTTAGTCAAGTTAAATTTTAGTGCAGCGGAATGCAATTTTGGGGTAAGATTAAACTGCGATTCACGCTTGCATTGTACGCCAGGTGAGACCACGTTTACGGCACAAATCGCACAACAGCATTTGGCGAGTTGCTAATTTCGGGGCTTTTCCAAGCAATGCGTGCAGGAACCTATTAAAAAGCCAATCAACCATTTCATGGATCATATGCAGCCCAATCTGACTTTGAAATAAATCCCCCAAGCATGAAAAATTTATAGTTTGTATTTATTGTTCGTTGTCTTTTTTTTGTTTTGTTTTTGCTAATTGTTATGACCCCGAATATAGACTGGACTCAAATGTACGACTCAGGAATGCTAATACTCAGATATTTTATTGCTTGACCAGGGAGTATTCCTGAAGCATGGGGAAAAGGCAAGCAGTTATAGTTTCAAGCTGGAACTGGACTTTACAACCAGGCAGCACAGTGGAGCGGAGCCCAGGCAGGACGCAGGCGTGGCAGCAGGCCAGTGGCAGTAGCAGCACAGCAATCAGCAGAACGGCAGCAGCAACAGCAGTGCCAGAGCGACAGCACGTCAGCAGCAACCGTAGCACTGGCAGAGAGCGGGCACCGCCGCAGAGTGGTGAACAGGAGCACTGGCTGTATGCACAACGTCAGATGGGTGGCGGGGAACCGCAACACAGGCAGGGATTGTTACGATCGGTGGAGAATAGGGACCCAATAGCAGGCAGGGGTACAAAAAACCGATGTTTAATGTCAGTACGGTACAAAATCAGGATCCAAAAGAGTAGTGCACAGGCAGGGGTCAAAAACAGAAGGGCTTGGCAGAGGTACAATAACGGCAGGCAGAGAAGGGTAGCGAGAACACAGACCGAGGTCGAAAACACGGAATCCAGACTAGAAAAACAAAACACTGACAATCAAAACAAATAACTAAATAAACTAGAAAACAACAAGAAACAAAACTCAGAAACAAACAGGTCCTAAGACAAACGAACGCAAAACTAAACCAGGGAAAAACAAACGCAAAAACACTTACTCGAAAAGGCACTCGGGAATTTGGAAACTGGAAACAGGGAACAGGTAGATAGCAGCGAAGGAAGGTAACAACAAATGACGATCTCGCACAGAGCAACTAGAACACTGGGCTTAAATGTGATGTAGACAGGTGCAAACAATTAGCTCGATTAGAAGTAGGAAATGGAAAACAGCTTGACACGTAACAAGGCAATTAGTAAATCGTTAGTAATATCCTATCCTAGCCCTGACGTTAGTAAATTAGTAAAAACGACAAATGACAAGAAACGTAAGGAAACATTAAACAGCTGTGGAAACGTGATGGGAATTAACTTGTTAGTTTGTGTTAGTAATAATTCTATTAAGCCCTAACGTTAGTAGATTAGTTAATCACACCCGTGTTTAATCAGTTAGTAATATTCACAAGTCCTATATAATCGTTAGTAGTGCCGGGTATTACAAACGAAGCGTACAGGAACGAAAGTAAACTCCGTGAACGGAGGCGAGAGAAAACAGCGCAGAATTGCCAGGCGGCGGAACACATGAAAAAGTGTATGTATAGAACCACAAATCAGAACAATACACAGAAGGGTACGTAACAAAAACCACACGACTAGAACATAACATAACCCCCCCCCCAAGGGACGGCTTCCAGACGTCCCCAACATCTAACACAAGGCAGGGTGGGAGGTGGGGGACCGGAGGAGGGATACGGGGAACAGAATTAGATGCCACAGTTCAGGGGGGTGAAAATGTTCGAAAATGTCCCGATTGAAGAGCAGGGTGGGTGGAGGGGGACCGGAGGAGGGCAACAAGGACCAGAATAATGCAACAGTTCAGGGGGTGAAATGTTCGACATGTCCCAATTGATGAGCAGGGTGGGTGGAGGGGGACCGGAGGAGGGCAACAAGGACCAGAATAATGCAACAGTTCAGGGGGTGAAATGTTCGACATGTCCCGAATGATGAGCAGGGTGGGTGGAGGGGGACCGGAGGAGGGCAACAAGGACAGACACAGCGTCGCCCAAGCGACCGCTCAGGTGGACTGCGGCGGCTGCACGGCTCAGGAGGACGGCGGCGGCGAAGGCTGCACCGCTCAGGAGGACGGCGGCGATGGTGATGGCTGCACCGCTCAGGAGGGCGGCGGCGGCAACGGTGATGGCTGCACCGCTCAGGAGGACGGCGGCGGCTGCACCGCTCAGGAGGACGGCGAAGGCGAAGGCTGCACCGACCAGGAGGACGGCGGCGGCGAAGGTTGCACCGCTCAGGAGGATGGCGGCGGTGTGGAAGGCTGCACCGCTCAGGAGGAAGGCGGCGACGGCTGCATCGCTCAGGAGGCCGGCGGCGAAGGTTGCACCGCTCAGGAGGATGGCGGCGGTGTGGAAGGCTGCACCGCTCAGGAGGAAGGCGGCGGCGTTGAAGGCTGCACCGCTCAGGAGGACGGCGGTGGCGAAGGCTGCCCCGCTCAGGAGGACGGCAGCGGTGTGGAAGGATGCACCGCTCAGGATGACGGCGGCGGCGAAGGCTGCACCGCTCAGGAGGACGGCGGCGGCGAAGGCTGCACCGCTCAGGAGGACGGCGGCGGCGAAGGTTGCACCGCTCAGGAGGATGGCGGCGACGGCTGCATCGCTCAGGAGGCCGGCGGCGACGGCTGCATCACTCAGGAGGCCGGCGGCGACGGCTGCATCGCTCAGGAGGCCGGCGGCGACGGCTGCATCGCTCAGGAGGCCGGCGGCGACGACTGCATCGCTCAGGAGAGGAGACTAGCGGACTGGGCCGCTCAGGAGAGAAGACTAGCGGACTGGGCCGCTCAGGCGAGGAGACTAGCGGACTGGGCCACTCTGGAGAGGAGACTAGCGGACTGGGCCGCTCAGGAGAGGAGACTAGCGGACTGGGCCGCTCAGGCAAGGAGACTAGCGGACTGGGCCGCTCAGGAGAGGAGACTAGCTGGCTCGGCAACTTGAGAGGAGGCGGGGAGCAGGACGGGACTGTTGGCGTGGAACGAAACGGGCCCGGAGGCCCGGGACCGGACGGGGCCATAGGCATGGACCGGGGAGTGACAGGAGGCATGGACCGGGGAGTGACAGGAGGCATGGACCGGGGAGTGACAGGAGGCATGGACCGGGGAGTGACAGGAGGCATGGACCGGGGAGTGACAGGAGGCATGGACCGGGGAGGGACAGGAGGCATGGACCGGGGAGGGACAGGAGGCATGGACCGGGGAGGGACAGGAGGCATGGACCGGGGAGGGACAGGAGGCATGGACCGGGGAGGGACAGGAGGCATGGACCGGGGAGTGACAGTAGGCATGGACCGGGGAGTGACAGGAGGCATGGACCGGGGAGTGACAGGAGGCATGGACCGGGGAGTGACAGGAGGCATGGACCGGGGAGTGACAGGAGGCATGGACCGGGGAGTGACAGGAGGCATGGACCGGTGAGTGACAGGAGGCATGGACCGGGGAGGGACAGGAGGCATGGACCGGGGAGGGACAGGAGGCATGGACCGGGGAGGAACAGGAGGCATGGACCGGGGAGGAACAGGAGGCATGGCCCGGGGAGGAACAGGAGGCATGGACCGGGGAGAGACAGGAGGCATGGACCGGGGAGGGACAGTAGGCATGGACCGGGGAGGGACAGGAGGCATGGACCGGGAAGGGACAGTAGGCATGGACCGGGGAGGGACAGGAGGCATGGACTGGGGAGGGACAGGAGGCATGGACCGGGGCGGAACCAGAGAGCTGGGACGGAACTGGAAAGGAGAGCTGTGACGGAACGGAACAGGAGAGTTGGAACGGGACGGAACAGGAGAGTTGGGACGGGACGGAACAGGAGATCTGGGACGGGACGGGACAGGGGAGCCGGGACGGCACGGGACAGGGGAGCTGGGACAGAACGGGACAGGGGAGCTGGGACGGAACGGGACAGGGGAGCTGGGATAGACCGGAACAGGGGAGCTGGGACGGAACGGAACAGGGGGGCTGGGACAGAACGAAACAGGGGGGCCGGGACGGAACGGAACAGGAGTTCTGGGATAGACCGGGACAGGGGAGCTGGGACAGAACGGGACAGGGGAGCTGGGACGGAACGAGACAGGGGAGCTGGGACGAAACGGGACAGGAGTTCTGGGATAGACCGGGACAGGGGAGCTGGGACAGAACGGGACAGGGGAGCTGGGACGGAACGGGACAGGGGAGCTGGGACGGAACAGGACAGGGGAGCTGGGACGGAACGGGACAGGAGAGCTTGGACGGAACGGAACAGGGGAGCAGGGAAAGGACGGAACAGGAGAGCTGGGACGGGACGATGAGATGATGGATCCTCCGTCAATGGATGGCCGAGCCCGTTGACGGAGCCGGGAACCATGACCCCACTGCTTACTCCTGGGGCCATAGCCCCGTGGGCAGCGGGCAAGGCGGGTACCATCAAAGGTAGCAGGTGGTGGGTTGTAGCTAGGCTCGGAGTCGTGCTGATCGAGGGAAATAACTCCGAGCCTAATGGAGTGGGAGCTGGGTAGAGGAGTCCGGGGTGATGGGTAGTGGTCGGCATGTCGGCGGGCGAACTCAGGGTTTTGGCCCCAGATCCCCATGAGGTATTCCTCATAGGAATCTGAGCCGAAGGGGTCAATCTCCATGGGGAAGGGGAGGCCTGCTGGGTCCCAGATGGCGAGATCGTACTGTTACGATCGGTGGAGAATAGGGACCCAATAGCAGGCAGGGGTACAAAAAACCGATGTTTAATGTCAGTACGGTACAAAATCAGGATCCAAAAGAGTAGTGCACAGGCAGGGGTCAAAAACAGAAGGGCTTGGCAGAGGTACAATAACGGCAGGCAGAGAAGGGTAGCGAGAACACAGACCGAGGTCGAAAACACGGAATCCAGACTAGAAAAACAAAACACTGACAATCAAAACAAATAACTAAATAAACTAGAAAACAACAAGAAACAAAACTCAGAAACAAACAGGTCCTAAGACAAACGAACGCAAAACTAAACCAGGGAAAAACAAACGCAAAAACACTTACTCGAAAAGGCACTCGGGAATTTGGAAACTGGAAACAGGGAACAGGTAGATAGCAGCGAAGGAAGGTAACAACAAATGACGATCTCGCACAGAGCAACTAGAACACTGGGCTTAAATGTGATGTAGACAGGTGCAAACAATTAGCTCGATTAGAAGTAGGAAATGGAAAACAGCTTGACACGTAACAAGGCAATTAGTAAATCGTTAGTAATATCCTATCCTAGCCCTGACGTTAGTAAATTAGTAAAAACGACAAATGACAAGAAACGTAAGGAAACATTAAACAGCTGTGGAAACGTGATGGGAATTAACTTGTTAGTTTGTGTTAGTAATAATTCTATTAAGCCCTAACGTTAGTAGATTAGTTAATCACACCCGTGTTTAATCAGTTAGTAATATTCACAAGTCCTATATAATCGTTAGTAGTGCCGGGTATTACAAACGAAGCGTACAGGAACGAAAGTAAACTCCGTGAACGGAGGCGAGAGAAAACAGCGCAGAATTGCCAGGCGGCGGAACACATGAAAAAGTGTATGTATAGAACCACAAATCAGAACAATACACAGAAGGGTACGTAACAAAAACCACACGACTAGAACATAACAGGGATAGCAAACAACTGCAGGTAGGCAGACTGAAGCAGATAAAGTTAGTACAGCTAGACAGGCAAATGAACAGCGGAAAATGCCGTTCCTGAAACGAGCAGACCAACCATGTATTCCATACTGTTCCAGCATAATTTACAGCTAAATCTAGTCCCACCCCCCAATTCCCATAAAGATCCATTCAAATGCAGAGACGTTATAGTATCGCTTGTAAGAATACCAGAAAATAAGATATCAAGAGTCTTTTGATGTTGTTGGGTCACAGACATCAGAAAGTCATGGCATGCAACCAAATATTAAAAATGATTACTTTATTCTATATATAAATGCAGTGGTGCCAATAATTGTGGTACACATGTTTTTGTTAAAAATATAAATTTACATCAATTAAAGGTTGGATTTTTCTCATTTTTCCAGTGTGAGATTAAGCTAATTCACCAAATGGGTGAATTTTTTATAACCCTTTTTACTCATCTTTACCAGGGGTGCCAATAATAGTGGCACTGTATGTACAAATGAGCTGTCCACATGAGTTTCTTTGTATCAACCGTTTCAAACAGAAACAGTTATCCTGAAGCAAAAGTAACGTAGGCCTAGGCTAAAATCTGTTGTGCGGAGGACTAATTCAAAACGGAACCAACAAAATTATAATCACTGGAAGAGATATGGGAAATAAATGGACAGAAGTGGAAATCAGAGAATTATTCAATATAAGTCGGGAAAGGGATATTATAAAACTCATTGATGGTAGGCTGTGATTCAAACGTTTACCAGATGGCCATGGAATGACTGAAAGCTATGGGAGTAATTTTCTTCCGTTACTGAGAGTAAGTTAAGGTAGCGGTAAGTTATGCACTAGTTTGTTATATTGCCCACTTGTGTTCAATTTCTTTATATTCTTGGTCACTGGCGCAGAAACGTGTTGGTAAAAAATTGACGGGGATGCGTTATTCCCACGCCCCGATGTTGGTTTAAATGGTTAGACATGAGTGTTTTTGTTTTTTTAAACACGGGATAAATAAAACCTAATAATTCCTTCTAGAACCATGTAAAAAGGGTGAAAGACAGTACTTTAAAATGGTCATCATTTCATTCTTCCGGTGTAGCAGAGCAAAGTTTTTTTTTTAAATTGGCACTTTAGAGACCATTTGTATGTTAGTCGACTAAAGTCACCTGCAGCACTGAATGACTTAACATTTAAGTTGCAACCAAAACCAAAATTCCCCTGATGTTTGTTTTATCCTATCTCTTTTATCATCACTGCTTGTTTTTGTTTTTTTCTAAACCTTGCAATCCCCTGGGACTTCATAATATGCAATTTATGTAAAAATGGGTACTTGAATGTGTGAAATATATGTAAGTCTGTTTGTATATATGTTTGCACAAAATAAAATAGCACAGGTACATCTATTTCTTGTTTTTTTTCAAAGAAGAAATAGATGTAGCCCTTACCTACTTTTATTTATTAAAATATTGTTAGCATTTTAGATGTATGAACATGTATGTATTTTTGTACTGTATATGTTAAACCGCTTTGTACATAGCTGTGGTTACTCTAGATGGAAAGAGCTCAGAGTGCAATTATTTATCAGAGCCACATGGTGACCTGACAGAGGACCGGACATGGCATCCCCTCAGAGGCAGAAGGATGCCCCGTTTCTATGGCTTTTTTCCTTCATCCTAAGGATTTTACGGCTTCACACCTCAAATATGCTTTTCAAAAAGAACAGCTGAGAGGATTACCTCATATTAATCCCCTGTAATGGATTTACCACCATTTGAACCTACACAGACAAGATAAGCCTTGTGCCTTTGAAACTCACAAAGACTGCCGATAGCATCTTCTCAGCCATAAAAACTATACGTCAACAATCCGCTGGCTATTAAACCTCAGTGAATGGGACAAGGACATGTTTATTGTTATCTGTTTTCTCAACCCCTTTATCTGTAGAGCTTAAAATAGATTTTGAAAATCCATTAATTTCTTGATAAAAAGCGATGTATTACCTCATATGAAATAAAAGGATTTGATGAAGAATAAATAAAATGTGAAATGGTGTTAGCTTGGAGTAGGCATGTCTGAGTATATGAAAAGTCTGACAGAATGACTGCCCTTCATTGATAAGGACCTTGTGTCTAGGGTTTACAATAACAGTCTCCCCATGAACACATACACTCACACACTGTGTCCCAACACACCACTTCCATCAGGAACTGGCTGGAGGCATGACTTTTCTGTACAAGCTGCTTTGGAGTTACATGAAGTGTATTCTTGTTACTTTTAACCACAGACCTGTGATGTTAATCTGGCAGGTCATCAGAAGTCTATAATATTAGTCATTGCCAATTGAAAACATACAGTAAAACTTTAATATAGAAAACTCCAGAGAGTGAACTATTCATTTTAACAATGTGGGTAATTAATTTGTGATATGGTTGTGTTTAAACTGCAAAATAAAAACATTTAAGAAGAGGCTGTGGCAATGAGGAGAAAGGTACCTGTCAAAAGCTGATTCAGAGAGAAGCTTGCGAATGAGAGTGGACCAAACCTAATTCCTCCCTCCCAAACAAGGGACTGGCCAATAAGCCCACTGTGTAAACCTGGCAAACACCTGAAAATCACCAGGGTTCATCCCCAAGTCCACCACTCTAATACCGCAAAATCTTTCTTTCTAAAACCACTACAATGAGGATCTTAGCACTTCTCCACCCTCATTTAGGAAAGTGAAATCAGATGTCCTTTTTGGAAAGCAATGAGGTGAGATTAGTCCAATCTCACATCCTCTCTAACCCCTCCACAAAACCACCAAGATTATGTGGAATTTACTTTCAACCCCTTTATATTTTTCAGACTATAGGAGGATTATGTTGTTTTTTTTTCATCATTACTTATAAGAAGCCTGGAGCTCGCTTTTTGTATAAAAATGGGATGTAGACACAGAGTGAGGGTGGGTTCAGCCTCATGCTGGGTAGCAGGGCAGAGGTAACACAACTCCATGTCATGCTTGGTGGTGAATTCCCTCCCCGGGTAGCCACGTTTTGCCACAGGTCGCACTGTTCTACTGGGATCCAGTTTTGGAGTTGTTTTTTTTTGTGAGGGCGGGACAGAGGAGGTCATGGAAGAAAAAAGTCGGACAGAGAGGAGGAAGTTCTCATTCAGCATTGAAAACATCCTGGGCAATTTCCCACAGATCAGGCGGGTGAGGGAGGATGCTGAGAAGGAGTTTCATGCTGGAACCTTCCCAGAGCCGTCCAAAGATGAGGTGCCCTTGGAGGGTCTCCCTCCTGTGAACCAGATGGACAGTCTGGTGCCACCCTGTCTGTGCTGCTGCTACTGCTTGCGTTGTGGGGACCCGCTCAAGCCTGAGATAGCACCTTCGCCTGCTGCAGGTAAGCCACAAACCTCCCTTTCATCTTCCTTACTCCCTTTCCACTCTCTCTGTCTTTTTTCACTTTGTTCATACCTCTCATTATCTCTCTTCCTCCATGTTTCTCTCTACTCTCTTTTTTATTCTCTATTATTCGCTCTCCCTGTCTTCCTTTCCCAGACTCTTTTTTTCTATATCTCTTACTTCTTTTTCCCCCCCTGTTTATCTGTTTTTGATGTTGGATTAAAATGGGTTTTCCCTCCACTTATACTTGACAGTAAATTTTCAGCCAATCAGTTTATATATCGTTTGTTTTGCTCAATGTAAACATCATAGTTGAGAACAATAGGATGAATCAAGAAAAAAAGTGTGGGGGGGGTAAAGTTATTACCTGAGATCCTTTAATACAATCAATAAATGATACATTTTAAATGGTACATGTAAACTTGATTGTTTATTTAAGTATAGCTGATCATTACTTATAATTGCCCTTTTACTATAGGCTACAGCTGTGATCATATATAAAAGAAAAGATAATTTTTTTCTGAATATATAGTTCTGGTGAACCCATTAGTTATTAATTATTGTTTTTCTGTCGTTTTTTCTTTCTTTTCTTTCTTTTTCAGCCGGTCGGTATTTGTGGTGCAGTAGACTGTTCCCGGACTCGCCTGGGCCGGGTGACACTCATGACAGCCACACCGAAGAATTCATTTTCAACCAGATCCAGAGGCGCACCCGACGTCACCGCACCATCTTTACGGAGGAGCAGTTGCACGCACTGGAGGAGCTTTTCCTCCAGAACCAGTACCCTGACGTCACAGCACGAGAGCAGCTGGCGTTTCGTACCCATCTGCGTGAGGAGAGAGTGGAGGTAAAGAGCTTCAGAACTTTCCTTCTGATTTATAATGTCCCTATACGTTAAAAACAACATTTAAATGACAAATTGTCATCCCCTTTAGGTGTGGTTTAAGAACCGCAGGGCCAAGTGGAGACGACAGAAGAGAATTGCACTTGGCGTGGGCGATATGGGATGCTGGAAAGTTCTGGAGAATACAGAATGAGACCCCTACATGAGATTCCTAGATTGAAAAAATTTAATAATATAATTATTGCCCCATACAGTGAACGATTAACATCATGTAGGCCTACGTAGTTGCGTTAAGGTATCACAAAACAACTGTCTTGATTGCATCCCCCACTTTTTTTTCTTGTAGCTTCTTCCAGATGTCTATTTTACGTTATTGAATATTGATTCTCATAAAAAATATGACATACATACAGGTTTAGTACTTCGTTAAGCTTTTTTAACAACAATCGGGGTTGCACCATTCGCAAGCTAACTGTCTATAACTGCAAATCCCAGACACCCCTAGCTTTCTGCTTCCCAATTTCCGTTTTATGTCACTTCGTTTTACGTTGACCATCTCCAGGTTCCATATGTCTACACTCAAAACAGTTCTGTGACTACAACCTTAAATTTTGCTTCATGGAAAACTGCATTGGATGTGTGTGAGAAGTGTCATGTAAGAGGAAATGTTTGCAATACCCTAATTATTCTACAGAAAGGAAGAATTTTTGTGATAAAGTGCATGAGGAGGGCCTTGGATGATATTTAGGTAGGATTTTGTGGGTGGGGGATGGTTCTTGGGAGGTCAGTGGGGCACTTTTTTGTTTTCTTAGAGATACAGGTTTGGAAAGTAGGATTTAAGAATAGAATAGTGAGGTAGGCCATTTATCTAGACCCCCCCCCTATTTTTTATTTACTGTAGAAATAAAATGCAGTGATATTGCCATACTTTGGTACAGTAGGTGGCAGTATGCACTTTTCTGTTGGTTTAAAATCTGCCATTAAATAAAGAGATAAAGGTATGTGAGTTTGAACAGCCACTGTAGTTCATCAGAAAAGGTTCCTGGATTTTCAGTGGGAGTTCAATTTATTGAGTTTGGAAAATAAAATTATAATTATAATAGTCATAATAATTTGGCAGGTTGTGCATCTGAGACTGGACTGGGGATGGCAGAGACTAATGTGAGGAGGGAGGGGGGATCTAGAGGAGGGTATGTACACAAATAATTGTACTAAACTGGAAAGGAAAAGAATTCGGAGAAATGATAGCTATATTAGCTCTGATGATAGATGTGAGTCTTCCAGGGTGGTTCAGAGGAAGGTTGATGAGGATCAGGGATCAAAAAGTATTATAATGTTCAAGGAAGGCCTTGATATTAGAAAAGTAAGTCCGGCTGACTCTGGGTCTAAAAGAAAAGATTTGTGACATTGTGATGGCAAAAGTTATGGCTGACTTTATTAATCAAGTGCAAAAATAAGGAGCAGTGAGGAAAAGCTTTAAGCTAAGTGAAGTGTGTAATAAAATAGTGGAGAAAGTGAAGAAGGCCAGTTTTTAGGGGTGTGATTTATGGCATCCCAATTGAAGAAAATTGCAGGATTTGCAGGTCAATTTAATGGAGGTACGGGGAAAAGCATTAAGTGTTTACAAGCAAGAAAGGGAGGAGAAAAGAGAGATAGTTTATCAGTCTTGATGGAATTTCAAGACAAAGTGTTGCCAGAGGGAGTAACAGTGTGGTTCATGAGATATGAGAGCTTATGTACCACCTCCTCTTAGATGTTACAAATGTCAAAAATATGGGCATATTGCATCGGCACGTAGAGGAAGACAGGTGCGGTAGGTGTTTAAGAGAATATGAGTACAGGAAGTGTGAGGAAGGCGCAGAACTGAAATGTGCTAACTGTGGTGGTATATTGAGCTTGTGATGTTAGAAAGAAGGCAATAGAAGTGCAGCAGGTTAACAAAAATGAGTGTTGATAGATAAAGAATTGGATATAAAGTGCAGTCCATAGGGCACCATTTGTGTTGTTTTGGCAATGTATTCCAGAACATTGGATTTGAAATGGAACAATGACTATGAGGTTAAAGTGCAGACTTTCAGCTTTAATTGGAGAGTTTTTAGATCTGTATCGGGAAAACCGGGTAGCAATTGTAGCCCTTTCTATACATAGCCCCCCTTTTTTAGGGGACAAAAAGTAATTGGACAAATTAACTTAAATAAAGTATAATAAAATATATTTAATATTTGGTTGCATATCCTTTGCATGCCATGACTTCCCAACAACATCAAAAAACTATAACCTCTCTGCATTTGCATGAATTTCTATGGGAATTGGGGGGACTAGATTAAGCAGTAAATTACACTGGAACAATATGGAACACATGGTTGGCGAAATGGCTATAAGTCATCAAGGGTCTGACGTATCAAACGAGCCTCAAACCATCACTCTGCTGCCAGATATGCAGTAGATATTGCGAAAACATCAGCCTACTTTACGTATTTATTTTATGTACGTTTGTATAAAAAAACATTAGGTATTTTTATTTATTAATTTTTTAATTCTCCCAATTTGGTAGGCAATTGTACCCTATCTAATTAAATTTCCCATGTAGCAACCATTTCAGAATTCGCAGCTAAATCCTGTCAGCCGGTAATAGGATAGAGGTCGCCGGGCCCTCTTCAGGTCGTGACTCCTCCGGTTCCTGACCGTCATTCCAGCTTGCCCGAGGTCATTTGTATGCGACAATTCTCCCCCACCGATTGCCGCTCCCTCAGGGCACCGGCCATACTTGGATCTGGCAGGACCGGGGATCGAACCCCCCTATCCTCGGGGCGCAACCTTAGACCGCTGCGCCAACTGCGGCCCCCTAGGCTAGGTATTTTTATGCGCATTATGTAGGCTATATACTGTATTGTATGTGACAATTCCATAGAGCGTATATAGGACCTGGAGAGGGTGGAAGGGGCCAGACAGTGAAGCACCTGGAAGTATGCATTCTGAGCGCAAAAGAGCTTTCTGCCCATTGAAATCAATGGAGAAAACCAACCCTGGCTCAAAGGGCCGCATCACAAAGGATGTCAAACACAAAAAGGGAAAGGTTACAAATTAGTTTTAAATTTTAAATTTCTAAATAAACTGACATGAAAAAGGTGCTGGTGAAGTATGAGCAAACAAGAAACAAGATAAACATGAGATTGGGAATCCAAATAGACTATTAGACGTGAGACACAATGGCTAGCGGTTTTGTACTAAGAAGCATTGGAACCACTATAGCCAACCTCTCCAAAATGAGAACAGCAACAAAGTCTCCACATGAGAACAATACCAAAGTCTCCACAAAATAAAACCCCAGTTAAATTGCTTCCAATGTCCTCTGCCTCTGGATCTCCTCTCAGTTGTCGCAAGTCTCCGTGTTTACACAAACTTCCGGGTATCACAACCGCATTAAAGGGTAACAAAGCACTAAAACCACTTATTTTAGATGAGAATTTTAGATTTTAGATTAGATTAGTTACTGATTGTGATTGATCCTGGTCCAAATCTTGATGTTATACTGCAGTCAGCGCAAAACAGCATACACCCAAAAGATCTGACTCAAAAGTGTCTCTAGTGGTAACTGGACGTCCAGCTGATTTTTTTTATAGTTAGCTTGATAGTCCCTTGTTTTTTGATAGTTCGTTTTTCAGTCTAGCTTAGCAAGTAGCTAGCTTGTTTATTTAAAAAAATATACATATATAAAGCATAGTTGGGCCAGAAGTTGTATTATATGCATGCTACACGTTTACCCTTGATGTGAGTGCTGTCCAGAAAAAAAATAGCTTTTGGCTACTAGTGAAAAAAATAGCTGGGGTGTGGTTTGATACCTGGAGCTCAGCCCCTATATTATTACCTTATCACGCCCAGATTTAGATCGAATTTCTAAAGGGGGCGTGGTCTAGCTAAACCAGCATGCTTTGTTAACCTTTAACATACGAGCACATCAGACAAACGTACCACAAACCCAAAAGCAGCTTACTACTTACGCCCCAAACCCACCAGACACGCAAGAGCACAGACGCTTATTGCACGTGCAGATTTTAGCAGAACTGAACCCACCAGACACGCAAGAGCACAGACGCTTATTGCTTTTTCGGAGCGCATTCCGTGAATGACAGAGACGCGCTATACAAACAAATAATCTACATTCCGGATTTGTGAGCTTCGCTTAATAATGGTTAAGTAAATACTGCTATTACATATGTAATATTTAGCTATTTAAAGCTAAATGTAGCAAACAAGACAATTCCTCCTTTATAAAGTTAACTTTTATTTATTTGGGACAGTAATCAACATGTTCTAAACATTTAATTAAAGCAGAATTAGCAGCTATTCTGTAGTACCTTAAATCGATACAGTGATATCGGTACAATAAAAACATAAATAAGCATAGTCTTAATTAATTGACTAAATATATATACGATAATAAAGAAAAAGCATTATAAAAACGGGAATAACTGGTTATATGCAAAATGTATGATTTAACTTCATTCATCCCACAATGGTGATTGTCGTAACATCACCTCTGTTTTTATTTTCATTAGGGCCTATATTAAAATATAATATGTATTAAAATTTTCACGATTCTAGTTGTCATGTCAGGTTTTTTTTTTTTTTTCTTGTCTTAGTTACATTTCTTGTTAATGTCACAAATTGTGTTTAATCTAGTCACGCCACGTTTTATGTTTTATTCTTGTTACGTTTCATTTTTATGTCATGTCACGTTTCATGTTTGATTATTGTTATGATTTATTTTCTAGTCTTGTCATGTCATGTTTTATATTTGATTCATGTTACGTTTCCCGTTCATGTTTAGCATACACATTTCCGTGTTTTTCCACAGCCTTGCGTTCATGCTGTTTCTCCCTCTCTCTTGCTGTCGCTCAAGCTTCCCTAAATGTTTCATTCTCCCGTGTCTAGTTTAGTAATCTACTAACGTTAGATCAGGATTGGGTAATACTAACTCTCTAACCATGTGTTCATGTTTACCTTACGTTTCTCGTGCATGTCATTTACTAACGCTAGGTCAGGATAGGTTTATTACTAACGAGTACTAATTATCTTGTTACCTTGTTAGCCTTCCACACCTGATTTCTATTTGCATGTTGCTCTCAAGCTAAGTGTCTGCACCTTTCTACACCTGCATTTAAGCTGAGTGTTCATGTCTTGTCTTTGCAAAATTGTTGCCTCCTGTTTTTCAGTGCACTTTTGAGCGTTTGTCCAAGCCTGCCTTTTCGTTACGATCCAAGCCTGTTATTGACCATTGTTTTTGACCTCTGTTTTGTTTACCACTGCCTGTCTGTACCACAAGTTTTTGCCTGCTGTCTTTTGTACTTTTGCCCGCGGAGCATACTTCGGTCTTGACTCTTGCATTGCCTTCGACCCCGAGCCTGCCTACCGTCTGCCTGTACTTCTGCCCCGCTGACAGCTACTCTGGTTACTGGACCATTTGCATGGTGTACCGATTCTGAGACTGCCTTCTCCCTCGGTACTGTATATTGGTTTTGGCTGGATTATTTTGTTTTACTTTACTTGCTTTTTGACTATGCTCATTGGACATTCCTTTAATAAAGCCCTGACGGGACTTTATCATTACCACTGTTTCTGAGTCGTGCATTTCGGGTCCAACCCTTACGCACCCGTCTCAGAACAATTTCGCCAGCATGGACCCCGCTGACTCAACGGCCATGTTCCACGCCCTCCAGCAACAAGGTGCCCTGGTTCTGCAACACTCTCAAGGGATCTCCGAACTTCGTCAGGAGATTCGAGAGCTGTGTGCGGAGATGAGGAGACTCGCTGTCACCATTCAGCCATGCTCCTTGGAACAACCTGCAACACCGCCTGCACCTCCACCTGCTAACCCCATGAAAATCTGGCAATTTTTTTCGCAAGGCGTTCTTGCTCCAGTGCGACTGTGTTCCGGCAGCAACCACAAACTTATAACAATGACGGCCGCCGGATCGACTACGTGATGGAGCTACTCAAGAGGAGAGCATTGGACTGGGCTACAGCTGTGTGGTCCGGGGGTTCATACCTTCCCCGGTACCCGGTCTTCGCTGAAGAAATCCATAAAGTTTTCCAGTACGCTTCCAGCAACTAAGAGCCTTCCCAGTGCCTGATCGCCTTTCATCAAGGCCGGAAGACCATGGTGGATCATTCGAGTGACTTCCGCACCTTCGCGGCCGCGACCAACTGGAATGATGCGGCTCTAGCGAACCTGTTCCTGGCCAGTCTGAGTGAGGCACTCCAGGACGAGTTGGCGTCAACCCATCACTCAGTTCGACCCACTCGTCCATGCCGCCATTTGTTTGGACAACCGTGCCAGACAACGCCGGACAGAGAGACAGGTTCTACCCCGACCAGCCGTACCCCAGGCAAAAATCTAGTTCACGTCCCAAGGAGATGCAAGCGGAGAGAGTCGAACCCATGGATCTTCCCCATGCGGGGATGAAGATCTCACCCGAGGAACAGAGACGACGGAGAACTACCGGTTCCTGTTTTTATTGTGGGAGGTTGGGACACACCCAGGATCAGTATCCTCTCCGCTCCAAGAAGTCAGACCCATCCGTTGAGGTAAGAGCACTCCACAACCAGGAGGCGTCTGCTAGGAATGACTATCGTCCCACCCTGACTGCCATGTTGATGCTTCCCGACAGAATAGTCCAGGTGAACGTGTTGGTGGACTCCAGAGCTGACGCGAGCCTCATTGATGGTCAAGGAACTGGACATTCCCACCCTTCCACTGCCCCACCCCGAGAATGCTCGATCATTGGATGGCAAGTCGTTTTGCCGCATGCCGCATGGAGAAATATATCCGGGACTGCCTTGCTAACAAATTGATTCGCCCATGTATCACCCATGGGCGCCGGATTCTTATTCGTTCAGAAGAAGGATGACTCATTGCATCCGGGCATCGACTTCAGAGAACTCAACAACATCACAGTGAAGAAAAAATATCCTCTGCCATTAATGGACTCTGCCTTTCACCCTCTACATGATGCCACCATCTTCACCAAGTTAGACCTACGTAACGCCTACCATCTGGTCCGTATTCGAGAAGGTGACGAGTGGAAGACCGCCTTCAATTCCTCCTTCTGACACTTTGAGTACCTGGTCATGCCGTTCGGCCTAACTAACACACCCGCCATATTCCAGCCATTTGTTATCGACATCCTTCGGGACTTACTGGGTCGACATGCATTTTTTTTACCTCAACAATATCCTAATCTACTCCACTAATGCCACGGAACATGAGATTCACGTCAGGCAAGTTCTCCAGAGAATGTTGGAGAACAAACTATTTGTCAAAGCAGAGAAATGTGTCTTCCACTTCTTTGTGGAGAAGGGACAGATCAGGGCGGATCCCAAGAAAGTTCAGGCGGTCACTGACTGGCCCACGCCTTCTTCTCGGAAACACCTCCAACGCTTCTTGGGATTCGTCAATTTCTACAGGAGATTTATCAGGTCATATAGCCAAGTTGTCTCCCCCCTCACCAAGCTCACATCCACTGCCATGCCATTCTGTTGGGGTCCCGAAGCAGAGGGAGCATTCTTCAAGATCAAGAAACTGTTTTCTTTCGCTCTTATCCTGGTGCACCCCGACCCCACCTGCCAGTTTGTTGTGGAGACGGATGCGTCCGGAGCCGTGCTTTCGCAAGTTTGTTCCTCCGACAATCGGCTGCACTCACGCCAAGCTAGATGGGCGCTATTCTATGTGGACTCACATCTAAAATGGTGACCAAGGGTACATCCTGGTTTCAAAAGGGATTCCCCCAAGTGAAGTTTGCAAGTGAAGTTTATGAGGGTAGAGCAAAAACTGGAATTGGACGCAGCCATAGACACCAATATGCATGGCTTCTTAGATAGCATTTAATTTGGCACAGATATATAGAATTTATTTTTCTTTTAGGTCGTATAACATTTTACATATTACTGCATATCCGTAAATCTTTTTAAAAATATGAGTATAATGACTATGTTCGTATATAGCCTATGTAGATGCTGATACATCATTAATATTTTAAAGATATTGTCAAATCTACCAAAATTACCCTGTTTACACATCTGGGACTGTATTGTTTACCCTCAGGGAGTTGGTTGTGGGCGAGAGGCGGGGCCTCTCGGCCAGTTCCTTAACCATTATACTACACTGCAGAAGAATATTTAACCCGCCCAATAAATTAACCAATTTAATATTTAACCCCCCCACCCCCAGATTTCAGCCAGGTCTAAGTCTTGCTGTCAGAATCAGACTCCCCCGCCTTATCTCTAGATTGCAGTGTTTCATAAACACCACACTTCCTGTGTTGACACATCTAGACATATATTGTACACCCTCAAAAGCAATTGTTCATACTGACAACAGGGGTTCAGTTACAGGGGGAGTCAGATTTCGGCAAGGTCTCAGTCCTACTGCCAGTATCTGAGCCACCCCCCTTATTTCTACACTGCAGTGTTTGACACACACCAGAATCAGTGTGACACATCTAGATGTCTAGTAGATGTCTAGATGTTGTTTGATACGTCAGACCCTTGATGACTTACAGCCATTTCACCAACCATGTATTTCATACTGTTCCTGCAGAATTTACAGCTAAATCTAGTCCCACACCCCAATTCTCATAGAGATCCATTCAAATGCAGAGAAGTTAAAGTATCGCTAGTACCAGATTTTTTTTTTGATATTGTTGGGTCACAGACATCAGGAAGTCATGGCATGCAAAGGATATGCGACCAAATATTTTAAACGATTACTTTATTCGACATTATGTTAAACTGTTCAAAATTTTTTTGATGCCCGAAAATGGGGGGGGGGGGGGGCAAAAGGCTCTATCATTTCTAAACGGTTCATCCGATATGGTTGAAAATACCCTCAAATTAAAGCCGACAGTCTGCACTTCAACCTCATTGTCATTGTATCATTTCAAACTCAAAGTCCTAGAGTACATTTATTTAACGCTATTTATGTTATTATGAGAATGCACGTAATATAAATTTTAGATGAGGCTTTGCTCGCTGAACTTTGCTTGCTGAAATGCATTGTCTGTGATCTGACTGCTGTGAGAACATGGAATTGATGTTTGACAATTGTATAATCAAACAAAATTTGTTAAATAAGCAGGCTAATGTAGCGTTTTCTATGGTGAGACAGAATCCATATTCTGTTATCTTATTCTCAGCGGTTGCAGGTGCTTTTAAAAAAAATTAAACCGCATAAATTTTCTAAAATAACAGCACTGTCAGGAATTACCAGGAACCCGTGCCGGTGTTTAACCCTAATGTTAAAGATTATTATTGTGTATATAGAAAACGCTCATAAAGGTTAGTCAGAATAATATTGATCATACGATTTATCTATATAGCCGATTCCTTGCTCGCACACTTTAACTACACAAGCACGAGCATCTGTTTTTACCATCATATAAGCAATCTGCCAAGGTGGAAAAGCAGGCTTTTAAAGGTTTGGGATATGACATTTTGATTGGTTTATTGCATGTTACGCCCAAGACACACCTATAATTAATGATGAGACTCAGTTAATTAATTCATTAATTAAGTTCAGCCCATTTGCACGTTGTGCTGTACTTAGCGCTCAAAAAACACGCCGTCTAACTAGCAAAAGTGGACTTGGACACGCCATGCGTTTAGACCAAGCACTAAGATCATCAAAATAGAGCCCCAAGAGTTTACTAGAAAAAGGTACGAGGCAGGAACTGTAAATAATCAGCGTTCTTTATTCTGCAGAAGGGGAGTCAATTCACGCAACCATATGTATGTTCAAATTCCTCCGAGAGGCAGTCCCTCTGGGCATTTATAACATTCATATCACATCATTCCTGTTTACATTCAGCATTAACAAATCATCACTGGTTAAATTTTTCTGGTCTCTCAAATAAGATTAGATTTATTATGTTAGAAATACTAACTAAAGTTTTAGTAAGTAATTATAGATAATATTGATTCATTATATTATTAGTAGTAGAATTAGAATGAGTAAAATTAGTAGAAATACACACAGATAAATATTATATATACGATTTAACATTTTAACTCCAATAATCCTCCTTTTAAACATATTAAACTTTATGCAAATATAATGAACATAGGTTTAACAATAAAAAGTTCAAATGTCAGGTCTTACCAATTCTAAGATGGCTTGACCGGCCTATTCAACGTATCTATTTTGCATAGTGTTTCACTGCAATCACAGCAGATAATCAAATAGATCGATTGAGTAGATTACAATACAGCATTGCAATATTACAGAAATACCCTCTACATGTATGTAGCACTTTTAATGTTGGTGGCATGTGTGTAACATTCAAGGGAATAATCAAATAAGACCCAATTTGGTTAGAGCAATTGAAGGGCTTCCCTAATATATTAAAAATTTGTGATTGTGGGGGTTATATCTGACGTTTTGCCTAATCCAATGAATGGTTAAAAACCTTTGGAGCGCCAATCCAGAGGTATTGGTATCATTGCTGCCCCTCCCTGCGTGCTTTGAGGAATATGTGTGCACACTCAGCAATTAGATACATTATTTATTTGAGCATATTACAGATTGGCCTGGTTATTTTGCCTTTGATGATCAACCGGCGTTTGTTCCTCGGCATTCTGGATGATGTCATCTGAATAAAGGCCAATCTCATCTTCACGGTCAGGAGAAATTACTAGCACGTCACTGACCTTTCGTTGGCAACGGCTTCAATCCCTTGCTTGTTGCACCGGCGCTGTTGTATCGGACTCCTGCAACCCCTTGCTTTGGCCGAGGGCTCTGTCCGAATAAGCTGTTGAGATGCTCGGAACATATGTTATTGACGCATTCAAGAAATGTTAATATTGTTCATTGATATATGTTTATAGCGGGCTTCTGCCTTTTCTGAGTGAAAAGTGAATTTCTTTTTGTTATTACCTGATAATTTCCAGGTCTGGATAAGTATGGAAATATAAAATATTTGATATAATAAATTAAAGCAGTGTGTTTTTTTCATGGCGTTTGGAGCAGTCAGTGAAATCAAAATGTTTACCGCTGTCTGAGAGATCGCGAGCAAGCGCAAACAAAGCAAGGAAAGAAGTGCGTGCGTGTAGGGTGCTCAAACCCATTTTTGCGGTTTTTCAAAAACATATTTCAGCCATTATTGCCGATATTGTCACAGGCTTAAGTGCTACAATAAAATAACTATATATAAATCGCTTGTCAGAAAATTACCTGTTTGCTGTAGCCTAAATAATTTGTGAATGAAAAACACATCTTCGTCTGTGCGACTTTTAGTACGGGGTATCTTTATTTTAGTATGGGGTATTTTTATTTATTCAACAGCAACAACCAATATGTTGTGGCATTCGTACAGGAAAACTAAGATCGGCAACTGTACACGTTTACTCATATATTGTTATGGGGTGTGATATGAAATATGTAGGCCTACCCTACACCCAAAACGCCTTCCGTGCTAGCGGGGCGGCTTCAGAATTCCATTGTAGCCCATTCACAATATACATATTGAATGATTAATACTTAATGGATTGGAATCGATAAGCGCATAGGCTATCTCCATTTCACAGTAATTAAAAAAAAAAAAAAACGTTTGCAAAACTAAAAATGTCACTACTCAAAAAAAAATCTAGTTTACAAGTCTACCAGAAAACTTTTCAGAGCCCCTATTTGCCGGCATAACTTGGACAAATCAGAATTGGACAATTGGGATGATGTGAAGACAGGGGTTGGCCGCAATGTGAATAACATTTTATAGTGGGTCACACAGTACTATTTTTAGAGAGCAAAGAGGGCATTGAGTATTTTTAACATTTATTTACTAAATATTATTTGCCTTTATTTGTAGTTATTTATGTTCAGCAGTGCTTACAAGTATCTACAAACCTAACAGCCAGTGAAGCCAGATCAATGGACTTTAGTTCTCTTTTCTAGTTCCCTGGTGAATTCTACATCTGTTACTGTAGGGTTTGAACTTGAATTTGAATAGCATTGCACTGTTTTTAGCATTGCAGCTTGATTGAAATTACACGTATTGAATTTATCAGGGCATGGTGTTATTGATTTGTAACATAATAGCTAACAGCCAGAATGTAAGACATACAGTGGGGTGCAAAAATCTGGGCACCTCTGATGAAAATGCACTTTACAATTAATATCTAAGTGAACAGAAGCTAACCTGACCTCTAAATGGTAGAAAGTTAAACACGATGCATTTCTTCCGATTTTAAAGCAAGATTACTTTTCATTTAAATTTTTTACAGTTTCAAAATTAAAATAAAAAAATCCTGTCAGTTAGTACTTTGTAAATCCTCCTCAGGCAACTATAACAGCTTGCACAAGCTTCCTCTAGCCAGCTAAAAGTTTTTAAATTCTTGCTTTTGGAATTTTTCCTGGCAGAACACCTCTAGCTCAGAAATATTTTTTGGCCTCCTTGCATGCACGGCATGTTTCAGATCTCTCCACAGATTTTCAATAATTTTCAAGTCTGGGGACTGTGGTGGCCATTCCAAAACCTTCATCTGTCTTTCCTGGAGGTACTTCCTGGTTGATTTTGAGGTATGCTTCAGACTAACCTCTCTTCAACTTAAATGTCTGGAGTGACAATCGAACATTAGCCTCTATAATTTCTTGATATTTGGTGGAATCCATTCTTTCTTCCACCCCCAATATGTTCTGTGCCCCCCTGCTGCCACACAACCCCAAAGCATAATGGATCCACCTCCATGCAAGATTAGACAGGACTAGAAAAATAAACCAAAATTTTAGTGACAAAAGCCATGAGGAGAAGGCGGAATCGTAGTCAGGAACAGGCAGTAGTCAAAACCAAGTGATCATGGCAAAAGTACAAAAACACAATCCAAAAAGCGAAGTCAAGAAACAAAATCAAAAAGTCAGGAGAACAGAAATCAGGCCCACAAAGAAACTATCAAAACACGAGTCAGGAAAGGCTTGGAGTGAAACAGCGCAAAGCAGGCAACTGTGACAAACTTGCAACAAAGACTTCTTCTTCTTCTTAATTATTTTATGGCGGTTTGCATCCAACTTTAGGAGCTTTACCGCCACCTACCGAACTGGAGTATGGACCAGGGACCCAACCCACTAAACCCAAACCATACAAAATAAACATCCTACAAAACAAATTAAACCACCTACCAACTACCACCAAGAATACAAACAAAAGGAAAATAAACTCTTACAGTACATTAATTAAATCCTCTAAACCCTTTTATATAAACCCGTTTCCCTCAAAAATCTAAATATGTGCCTATATCCCCCATCCCCAGAGTGTCTATCTAAAAACCCCATCTCAAACTCCACCGCACTCTCCCTCATTCGTGCTACCATCCTCTCCCTCTCCCTCCCATACCTCCCGCACTTCATTAGCACATGCTCCACCGTCTCCTCTTCCTTACAATACCCGCACCGCCCATCTGGATGTTTTTTTATTACCCTTAGACCCCCATTCAAACCCGCATGCCCCACCCTAAGCCTTGTTATTATTGATTCTTCCCTTCTACACCTCCCCCCATGCCTGATCCTACCCACTGTCTTCTGAACCCTATACAAAAGCCTTCCTCTGCCGTCCCGGTCCCAACCCTCCTGCCACATTCGTTTAACCCTCTCCTTAATTATTGAATTTGCCTCCGCCCTACCCATCTTCACACCCACCTTTCCCTAGTTTTTCTCCTCTCAGAGCCCACTATGATCACCCGGTAGGCCACCAGCCTGTACTGCCTAAAGCAGATAGACAATAGAGGCCTGTCACATAGAACCAGCACTGTAGCTACCAATGGTTACAGGGACGCGCTGCCATGTTGGAGGACCAACCCTAACAGAGACGCTTAATGTTACCACTGAACTAGTAGTGTTTGCTAGTAGTGTTTGTCCATGAAACGAGTCAAGTAGCTAAAGCAACTATGATTGCTGTCCTACAATGACGAACTTCTGCATTGCGTATTGATAAAGCGAATAAAGCTGGGAAAAGGGGAAAATGTCCTTTTACATGATAATCTGAATACTCACCATAGTAGCTAAGCCACCAGGCAGAGTGAACAAACTAAAAGAAGACCGAAAGAAGAGACTGGTGGTTGAAGGCACTGAGGAGTGAGCTGGATTTAGACAGCAATCAGGCTCGGATCATTAATGGTAAATTACATTTTATGAACAAATTATAAAGTTGGCTAGTTAATACAAAACTAGCTGGCCTAATGTACGTTTATGTGAATTATCTTAATGTTAGAAAGTTAAAAGTGAATTAATCACTAGGTTTAGCAAACGTTAGTAGCTATATCATTTGTGTGAACAACTGCTATGCCTGCGAAACATTAATGTTAACCTAATGCGATACGTCAAGCATATTGTGAACATCAAAACAGTGTTCATTTGAACTATTATTACATTGCTAGGGGTTCTACGTTGTACGATGTCTCAAAAATAGATGGGATAAACTGTGAAAACCTGTACTGGCCAGGCAGGGTGCGAGCAATATGAGAGAATCCAGAAGAGGATGAAAAGAAAATGTAATGTAAACGTAACGATATTAAGCACCAAATAACAATGTATTTGAAAGTAATAATGAAAGTAATGGTAAATGTACTTTGTGTTGAACTGATTTGCCTTTTATGGTGGCTACAACTGAAGTTCCCTATCGGGAAAATAAAAGTTATTCTATTCTATTCTATCCATCGAGTTAAAATATATTTTATTGCTGAAGTAGGCTACTGTAGCCTAACGTTAATACTTTAACATGTAACATATCACTTTGCTCCCATATGAACTGCACAAGCACTTTACTTACCAAGGTGGTATACTACGAAGCAGGATTACTGAGTTAGTACTAGCTGGATAACTCAATAAAACCCAGAACAGCTCTTTTTACTTCAGTCCATGCATGTTCCAGATTTGGGAGGGTTCCGGGTTTTACTCAGTGATTAATGTTATAATGGACTGCTGTGTTAGAACCCCCTCTAGAGTTGTGTTGTAATCAGTGGCGGCTGGTGATCTAAATATAGGTTGGGGCGCTAGCATTTCTAAAAAAAAACAAATACATCTGACTTTGACTTTAAACAGAAAAAACAAGCCACCTTGTGTCTCAGTTGCATAAGACAGTTTAATTGGCAACAGTGGAGGACAGTTTTTCAAGTAAGACATCACTGATTGTTTCTAATGGCAAACTCTACAGAAAGTGGGCACATTTGATCCCATTAATTTTTCTGATAAAATCTCAAGGCAATCTAACATTTCTGTTTTATTTGGTCTTGCTTTATAATAAAAAGGATTCCCACCAACTTTTAGACCTGGCCCACTTTATTATTTGATTAATAAAGGGGTTAAAATTTTTGGATATGTTGCTAATGTTACGTGGACAGAATTGACTGAACTTAGTTAACTTAACAAAACAGTTAAATATCCTTGACTGTATGTTAAAATAATGGAATGTACAGACATACAGCAAATGATTACATGACCATTTCAACATATTTATGAGTTTTTTTGTGCTTCATCAACATATGGATTGGGTTTCACAGAAAACACGGGCTTTTGCTAATGTTACATGGACAGTGTCTAACGTTAGCACAGGGAATCTCCGGGTTCGCCAAATGTACACAATGTTTACATGCATTTACACACGCATTCAACGGGCATCCCAACTTTTCGTCATTTCAACACACATTTCACCTCAAATAATGTGTAGTTTTCATAATTTCGTTTCTTGAATGAGGTGTGCGTTACATGACGCTATCGTTACTTTAGTGGACAGAATATTTATTCATTAATTTCGAGAAATAAAATGAAATTTTTCTCACCCGCCGCTCCAAAATTCGTGAATCTACGATCTTAGCGCAGGCACACAAATACGATGGGAATCACTTCCGCGTTAAATAAAAGTGGATCTCGCAATGTAATACTCGCGAACGTTACTGATTGGTCACGGACAGAAATAACGTTAGCCTTACAATCGGGTTTCTATAAACCTATACAATTGGATTAGCAAAATTCTTCCCGATCATAACAACAAAGGGTTTAATTGAGTTACTTCCTGTGCATTTTAATAGTTACTAAATCCACCGAATCATGTACAGAGAGGGGTATAGCTAACGTTACTGTGATGGACAGAATGAACAGTAACGTTCGCAACTGGAATTAAGCATTGTTTTGAATGTGTGGGATATTTTTCTGTCCACTTCCAATGTATTTTCTGAAATAAAATCTACTACTTTACTCTTTTCTTTTCTTCCAATGAACGCCTTGAGAAAGGTTCTTTTTGCAAAGAAATAACCGAATTTTCTTTGCTTTCTGTTCCACTTGAAGAAACCATTTCGAATGATCTCTCTCGCTTGGTCTAGGTCTACTTGAATGAATGAGTAGCAGCCGACTGAACCTATCCGTAGTACTTGCGCACTCGCAGTGATATCCTGCTAGATGCCGGCTGGGCGTGATAAACATGCCTTAAATCCAATCCAATAATATCATAAACCATGAGGACTAATCAGAAAAGGGTAGGATAGTCCGGGGCGCACAGGCCTGCGCCCGGGGGCTACTTTTTTGGCCGCGAATCAGGCAGAAGAATCAGGGGGCTCGCCTGAAAATGAATGAGTGCTCTGATTCACCATAACATTACCGGCGCCCTGCAGTCCCCTGAACATGCATATGTAATGTATTAAACTTTAGACAACGCAAGGCCATCATATAACATGTTTAAGCTACTAAAAAATAAAATAATAATAAAAAATAATAATAAAAAATAATAATAAAAAATAATAATTTTTTTAAAACTTTTTTTTAAATTTGTATGTGGGGGAGGGGGGGCGGCGCCCCAGCGCCCTCTATAGGCCAGCCGCCACTGGTTGTAATGGTACGTCCCAGCAGTAAGAAGAAAGTGGCCAGATGTTATGTTAAGTTGATGTCTGAGTTATAATACAGATGTACAGCATACACATGCTCCTGTCTCGTGATTTCACACAAACATGGTGTCAGAAGTGGACAGACCCGATCGTAGATAGGTGTACAGTTAGCGCATTTTACCACGGCGCCCGTGAAGCGTTACACATTTTCTTTTTTTTAGAGTTAAGTGGCAAAGACGAGTGAAGCAGCAGTAGCTAGCAGCAAGATAACAATAGCATCAACATGGCGTTAGCAATACCGCCACCGGAGGAGATGAAGATGAGCGGCGACCTTGCAAGTAACTGGGACAATTTCAGAGCGGAATTCGAGGACTATGTATTGGCAGCGGGATTAAAAGACAAGACAATGGAGGTGCGAGCAGCAACTCTGCGAAGAGTGATGGGCGGTGAATGCCGCCATATATACAAGCATAATTTGGGACTTACAGCGGAGCAGGGTAAGGACGTGAATGCTATTCTCGATGCTTTGGAGGCTTATTTCAAGCCAGCTAGGAACGTAATATTTGAGAGATACGTTTTTGGCAACTGCAAGCAAGATGAAGGGGAACCCATCGATGCGTTTGTAACGAGGCTGAGGGAGAAGGCTGGTTCTTGTGAGTATGGACAACTCAGGGAGGAGTTGATAAGAGACAGAGTGGTGCTGGGTGTGTGTGATGAGAGTGTGCGCCGTCGTCTGCTCAGAGAGAAGGGACTCACACTGGCATCAGCTATAGAAATGTGCAGGGCTGCAGAGATGACAGATATGAGGATAAAAGCAATAACACAGGGCAGACCACCGGAGACAGTGCATGCAACAGATGGCCGTCGGCCGCGAGTTCCACCCAGGCAGGAACGCTCTGACAGGTCTCAGTATCAAGCGCCAGGCGCGAATGAAAGCACTGCGTGCAGATTTTGCGGCAACATGCACAGGCGCGGACGTGAACTTTGCCCAGCGTATGGCAAGAACTGCCGCCATTGTGGAACAGCAAATCATTTTGCTAAAGTGTGCATGAAGAGGGGCCAAGCCACCCGACAGCTAAATACAGCAGACACTGAAGTCCCTGAGGACATGGATAGGCCCAACACAGAGGCCCACATATACACAGCAAAGAGCATAGGGGCAGTGCAGGGGTGTGGGAAGAAATGGTTTGCCAATATTAAAATGAATGGAGGGTCTCAGAGGTGCCAGTTAGATTCAGGGGCGACCTGCGATGTGATGAGCATAAAAGACATGAGGCGACTGGCCCCAGGGGCGAAGCTATTTCCTAGCCAAACCAGGCTGGTACTGTATTCAGGCCAATCAATCCGCTCCTTTGGCATGTTCAAAACAGAGTGTGTAGTGAGAGGAAAAAAACACAAGCTGACCTTCGAGGTAGTTAGAAGCAGGCAGAGACCCCTGTTGTCAGGTGAAACCAGTGAGCGCCTAGGTTTGATGCGCTTCACCATCCCTGAAGAGCTTCTAATGGTAGGACACAGCAGCTCGGTGCTGCTAACCAGGCAGAACCTTGTTCGTACTTATGAAGACGTTTTCAATGCCCCAGTTGAATCACTCCCAGGGGAGGTTCATTTTGAGCTAGACAAAGCTGTAGCTCCGGTGCAGGCTTCACCACGTAATGTTCCAGTGGCACTTAGGGAGGCAGTCAAGGCTCAGTTGGACAAATATGAGAGAGATGGCCACTTAGTCTCAGTGTCGGAGCCAACTGAGTGGATTAGCAACATGGTGATCGTCAGACAGCCAGAGAAGCTGAGGATCTGTTTAGACCCCAAGTCGCTAAATCTAGCTTTAAAGAGGTCTCATTACATAATGCCGACACTTGAAGATGTGCTATACAAGCTGCCTAAGGCTCGCATTTTCACCCTTGTAGATGCACGTGATGCCTTCTTACAGTGTAAGCTAGATGAGGAGAGCAGTTACACAACCACGTTTTGGACACCTTGGGGCAGGAAGCGCTGGTCAAAGCTGCCATTTGGGGTGTCCGTGGCCCCAGAGATATACCAGCGGAAGCAGCATGAGCTGTTAGCAGGGCTCAGTGGGGTTGAACCCATCGCAGACGATATCTTGATAGCAGGGTGTGGGGAGACGGATGAGGAGGCCATGCAGGACCATGACACTAAACTGATTGCGCTCATGGAGAGGTGCAGAGAGGTTAAGCTGAGACTGAGTCTAAAGAAACTGCAGTTCAGGGTCAGAGAGGTCAAGTTTCATGGACACATTCTGTCAGCAGAAGGGCTCAGGGCAGACCCGGAGAAGATTAGGGCGGTCCAAGACATGCCACACCCCACAGACGCCAAGGCGGTGCAGCGATTCATAGGGTTTGTGACCTACCTCGCAAGGTTCATGCCACGCCTCTCTGAGACATGCGAGCCGCTACGGAGGCTGTTGGACAAGGATGTCCCATGGCACTGGCTACCCAAGCATGACGCTGCAGTCGAGGAGATCAAGCGCCTGGTCACAGCGGCCCCGATCCTAAAATACTACGACGTGACCAAGCCGGTCACCATCCAGAGTGATGCGAGCCAGAAAGGACTTGGCTGCTGTCTGTTCCAGGACGGTCAGCCAGTGGGGTATGCATCACGAGCACTGACTCAGACAGAACAGAACTATGCGCAGATCGAAAAAGAGTGTCTGAGTATTGTGTTTGCATGCCAGCGTTTTCACTATTATCTGTATGGACGGGGGGAGATAATTGCGGAAACAGACCACAAACCACTCATCTCGATCTTCAACAAGCCCCTCCTCACCGCACCCAAACGGCTTCAGAGCATGCTGCTCACGCTCCAGAGCTACAACCTCAAGGTTGTATACAAGCCAGGCCCAGACATGCACATCAGTGACACATTGAGCAGAGCCACGGCTCCACCACTGAGAACTGACACGAGGCACACGAAACACACCGTCTGCAGCCTGCAGAGGGCGCAAGAGGACACTGAACTGATTAACCAGGCGGACTACCTGAATGTCACCAGCCAGCGTCTGAGTCAGATCAGACAACACACTGTGGGAGATGAAACCCTTCAGTTGCTGAAAGCGGCAGTGCTCCGGGGATGGCCAGATCGCCGGGAGGACACTCCTCTGGCGATCAGAGAATATTGGTCAATCAGGGACGAGATCAGCGCACAAGACGGAGTGCTCTTCAAAAGCCAGCGGGTCATAGTCCCAAAATCATTGCGTGCAGACATGTTGAAATGCATCCACGCCAGCCATGTAGGAGGAGATGCCTGTTACAGACAGGCCAGAGACACGCTGTTCTGGCCCAACATGCAAGGTGAAGTCAAGGACTATGTGAGCCAGTGCTCAGCATGTAATGAATATTCTCATGAGCAACAGCGGGAGACAATGATGTCTCATGCACTCCCAACGCGGCCATGGCAGATTCTCAGTATGGATTTGTTCAGACAAGCGGGCAAAGACTTCCTACTCATGGTCGACCATTACTCTGATTTCTGGGAAATAGAACTGCTCCCAGATATCTCTGCAGAAACCACAGTGCTGAGGTGTAAGGCCCAATTCGCACGACACGGGCAGCCTGACCGAGTGATAACAGACTGTGGTCCTCAGTTTGACTGCGAAACATTCAGGAAGTTTGCAAAGGAATGGGATTTTGACCATGTCAAGTCCTCACCCAGGCATCCGAAATCTAATGGAAAGGCTGAGTCGGCTGTGAAGATAGTGAAAAACTTGTGCAAGAAGGCGGCTAGTGCGGGTAATGACCCATGGTTAGCTATTTTACAGTGGAGGAACACGCCCACGGAGGGCAAGCTCAGCAGCCCAGCACAGAGACTGATGTCTCGGAGACTGAGGACCCCGCTTCCAGTCGCTGACACGCTCCTGGGGCCGAGCGTGGTCACTGGAGTTCCAGAAAAGCTGCGGGTCAAGCACCAAACAGCCAAGCTTTGGTATGACAAGTCGGCCAGAGATCTGCCAGAGCTGCGTATCGGCCAGGACGTAAGGATGAAGCCTCTGCCTGGAGACAGGACGGGCAGGTGGAGAAGAGGAGTGTGCCTGCAACAGGTGGGCCCCAGATCATACTTGGTGGAGGTCGAGGGGACATTCTATCGGCGGAACCGTGTGGACCTGCGACCAGCGGAGGGGGTAGCGACCGGGCACCACCCTGAGCAACACAGCGTGCAGCACAGCAGCCCACCCGACGGGCAACCCGGCAGTCCACCCGTCGACGCGATGGACAATAATACAGACAGTGACACAAGCGCCCAGGAAATCAGGCCGCTCAGGCGGAGTGACCTGCACCAGCCCATGGACGACCCACCACCTGGGCCAGGGCACAGGACGACCAGTGGCAGGCTGGTGAAAGTGCCAAACAGACTTAACCTATAGAAGGGGCTTGTATTCTGAGAGCTAAGTTTGTTTTCTTACTGTGTGGCCTGAGGCTGGTTTATTTTTATTATTATTATTATTATTATTATTATTATGGTTGTTAAAAAATAAAAAAATATATAAAAAAAAGAAGGAATGGAACAGGTTTGAATTTATGTTGTTACGCTGTAACGATAATCATTTGCACTAAGGGTTATTTTCAGCCAGGCATAAATTGTCATCTAAAAAGGGGGAGATGTTATAATGGACTGCTGTGTTAGAACCCCCTCTAGAGTTGTGTTGTAATGGTACGTCCCAGCAGTAAGAAGAAAGTGGCCAGATGTTATGTCAAGTTGATGTCTGAGTTATAATACAGATGTACAGCATACACATGCTCCTGTCTCGTGATTTCACACAAACAATTAATCCTGCTTCGTACATATACCCCCCAAGACTCCTTATAATATTTATTTATGTTGGTATTATTACAATAGAATAGAATATAATAACTTTTATTTCCCGCTAGGGAACTTCAGTTGTAGCCCCAGCAACAACAAAAAAGACATAGACAGTGGGGCAGACCACAACACACAAACATATCAAACAAAGACATCCAACAGAATCATTACATCAATCAACTGAATTAAGTGAATGAAAGTGCAATACAGCCATGATTAAAAATAGCCCCCGCTGTCCCGAGATGTCCAGTGTCACCAAGCAATCCAGCACACAAACTCCGCCTCCAAGACTCTGTTCCATACACGCAGCACCGTGGTCTCTGTACACCGCCGAAACGGAGAAATTGTTCTGTGATGTTGTGCACTGTATATTTTTTATATTACTGAGCTACCTTTAAGCATCGCGCAAAGCAAATTCCGATGATGACAATAAAGGAAAATCAAGCAACCTCCTGATTAAATGTGATAGGCTATAAATTTGGTTTGCATAACGTTATGCATTTGGTCCTCCAAGATGGCGGTTGGCGTAAACAAGTGGGTGTGTCTGACCAAATTGTGACGTAGGTGACAGGCCTCTATTGAAAGCATATTAGTATCAAGTGGTTCTTGAAAGGGGTAGACTACATGAATTTCACCATGGGCCTAGGTTGGCTATTTGTATTAGTAGTTTGAATAACCTTACACTGTTGTCAATAACACCAAGACTCAGGTGAAAGTTGCTGAGGTGGTTATTAAGTATACTGATCAGACAAGGTTAGTGAGGGGTGAGTGGGCCTATACTCTCCTGTTTTCCATTACTGAGCTGAGAGGTGGGGTTGTCCCATAAAATACGGAATCCATCCGAAATTGGAAAGTAATAAACGCGTTCTTTATAAAGGACACATTTTGTCGCGTATCTTTAAGACACTGGCATAGGCAAGAACATTTTAAGAACACACGCAAATCATTAATGGCATGTTTTGTATACCCCTGGTTCAACAAACATATCCACTCCATGGTTAACTCACATTTTAATGAATTTTATAATGGCCTCTGAGCATGTGAAACTTATGCGGAGAATGTAACGTACCCTGTTGCAAACTGTTAAATAAATTATCTGTTCTCGCCTGCTTTCAGTGGCAGTAAAGCGAGTGTCAAAGCGGTAACATGTAGATTATTTGTATACTCATATACCTCTATACATCCTCTAAACTACAGTACATACTCATTTGATAATCAACCATCTGCCCCTGCTGGATGATAATGTCTTTTCCAGTTGATTCTTGGTATGTGAAAGAATGTTTGCAGCACTCCCATGTTCAAGAGAGAGTGGATGTAGTCGGAATAATGCATACAGCATTATCCGCAGTAGTTGTTTTACTCATCGGAGATAACTCTGGTTGGTCTTCTTGAACACTTGATGATGACTAGTTGACGGATAGCCTACAGAAATCAGTATGAAAAGGTTGAACTACATGTAGGTTTATTACGACATCACGTAAAGTAGTTGAATCTAATCTATTCAGTTCAATATTTTCTTTGTCTGATACCACCGAAATAAAGTTAATGAGTTTTCTTGCACACTGAATATGCACGCACAGATATAAGGCAAAAGATCTATCACCAGAGACCGTTTTAACACACACACACACACACACACACACACACATATATTTCTGGTGGCAACTGAAGGATAACTAAGTTAGGCTACTGTACAAGCTCCTCGCAAAATCAAATTATTTCACTAAGTCCAGTCCTGAGCTCACATGACAGGGTAACGTTAGATACATAAAAATTTTACTCCGAAAAGGAAATTTTTATGGGAATTATGCAATTTAACATTTGCCTAACTAGCTAATGTTATAGTTAGCAGCAATATGCAAATCCTTGTGTGTTCTAATACTAATGCCACTGAACTAAATATATAACTACTACAAATGACACAGTAGGCCTCATAGCAGCTAGCTTGCTAGCTATTTGTGTCTGAGATTGATTTGCTGCTAGGTCGATTTTTTTTTTGCACATATAGCCAACATTGAACGCAATTTACAATGAGCTAACTAGCTACATAAGCTACTTACCGAAATTTAAGTAACATTCATGTAGTTTCAGAGGGTTAAAAGCATTCGGTTTTGTTTAGGATCTTCTGCAGTGCATTCATGTTTGCTTGCTGGATCCATACCATAGATAGCCTGTAGAACAGAAAGTAGATTCACACCAAAGAGTTCTGTGATTCAGTTTTCATGGAAGTACCATACTTTATGGTTGTGGTCCTTGTATATGGAATCCTAAAGGCGACAAAATTTACAAACAGGTTATTTGGATTGTAAAAAATAAAAACGCTTTTAATCATTTTCTTAGCCTCCAATCAGTCGATAAAATACATTTTAAAATAATTTATCATTTTCTTCCTATTTTCACGGTCCTAGCATACACGTAATTGTAGGCTATTCATCATTATTGTACCCATTCCCTAATCAGAGTCATATGTTGAGTGAGTCATATGTTGACCAACCAGAATCTTTTGTTGGCTGTACGATAAGTAAAACATCAATACTATATATTTGTTATTGTGTCAAGAAAAATCACGGATTGATTCTTATTCTGTATTATGGTATAACTGGGTTGAAAATATGACTACAGATCCTGTCTCCTTATATGCACAAGCAAGGGGAGGGGATTGTTGTAAAAATGGGTGATTTATAAAAATCAGACTTTCACTTATCAGTAGTTTTAAAAGCGAACAACTTTGTCAGCACACTGTCGGGAGAAGTTTTGGGGGCCCCAAAATAAATAAATCCACCACTGGTCTGAGAAGCTTTTGTCTACCTAACTGATTTGCAGCTACTTTTATGACATGTTACTTAATGTATGACTTAACTGTGAGTTAATGTTAATTAATTGATACATTAAGTGTAAAGTAATCACATGAACTAATAATGCCATGATCATTTATTAATATTGAGCCACACAGAGTTCATGATAGATCATGCATTAATTCATGCATTAATTCATGATGAGTCATGCATTAGTTAAGGCATGAGGTGTGTTCCCTTATTGTAAAGTGTTACCAAAAATACATCTCTTAAAATAGATTACTTTCACCAAAATGTAATATACAGCCTACACTCTAAAAACGGGTGGGTTAAAAACAACCCAATATGGGTTACTTGTGTAACCCAACACTGGGTCACTATTTCACCTACCTAACACTGAGTAAAACTAACCCAGCTTCTTGGGTAGGGCTAACTACCCAACAAGTTGGGTTATACAGGTGCAGCTCAAAAAATTTGAATATCGTGAAAAAGTTCAATATTTTTTGTCACTCATGTCAGAAAGTGAAACTCATATATTATATAGATTCATTACACATAGAGTGAAATATTTCAAGCCTTTATTTATTGTAATTTTGATGATTATGGCTTACAGCTAATGGAAACCCAAATTCAGTGTCTGTGTTCCCAGTGTACTCAACAGGCATTCTCGATAGTAGATAAGTGCTCTGATTCGGACACGGTCTCACTGAACAAAACTTTCCGTGCTACCATGACATTATGCTACTTCAATGGTCCAGATTGCGTAGCCTACTCCCAAGAATTGACTGGAGTGCGAACTCGGAAGCACGTATGGTACGGAGCATGGAAGTATGTGGTTTGAGAAACCGATGTTGTTTATTCACGTAACACAGTTGATGAAAACACATAGCCTAGTAATCCGCATTTTCTTGTGTCAAATATTTGCTTAAAATTCGCGCAACGTTAACTATTTACTTTATTCAGGTGATTCAGACCATAAATAACGTCCCCTAACCGAGTGAACACAAGCTATAACGTTAAAACGTAGCTAGGAACCACTGTATATTGTGTCCAAATAGACGTTATTCCCCCCAAAAATAGGACCAATGTTAGCTAATTATCACGAACAAACAACGACGATAAGCTAACCAAAGTTTATTAGGCAAAAGTACTCCACCACTTTTCTAAGTGAGTGGACGTTATTTAGCTATATTAAATACACTAGCAATGGTATCAAGAGAAAACATCACTAACTTACCTCAGTTTTCCATTAGGAAAATTTCAGCTGCCTCTGTCAGATGTTGTCCGTCCAAGTACTTGCTCGAGCGCCGCCACCCGCCAGCGAGTCTGATTTGGATCCAGCCGCAGCGCTCGCGTGCAGCTGCTGAGTCTCTTTCGTCCGCATTGGGATACATCAACCCAGCGAAATGATTTCTATGTTAACCCACCGACTGAGTCACATGAAATAACCCAGCAGTAGTCATTTAAACCCAAATAAATGACCCAAGAGTATAACCCAGCATGTGGGTACACAAAATAACCCAGCATTTTTTAGAGTGTACACTTAGCTGTAATGATCACTGTATACGGTTATATGGTGATACTGGTTACTGGTAGATAACTGCGTCTGTCCGTTCTAAATAAACTGAGCAATCCCATCGCTGTCAGAAGTTGCTGGTAGCCTACACTGGTGAACGGGAAAAGTGGCACAAGCTTGAGCTTGAAATATACATTTTTTTATACGTACGGTATATAATAATAGTGACTTTTATTGTTGAAATATATTCCACCACATGATTCTGCAAATAATACAAAGTTTTGGGCTGTGTTTCATTAATTCCGCATCCTGTTATGACGCTGCAAGGGTTTTTACGTAATTGTAAAAGTTTTTTAGCGGTGGTAGCCTACTATTAACATATTATTCATGGTTTTTACTTTACTTTTATTTTATTTATCTGTTATCAGACGCCAGTCAAACATCCACATAGGAAGATACAATGTATGTTATGTCTGTTTGATATCAATGTTACAAATGTATCTGACAGATCTGTTAGGCGACTGGTGAACAGAGAATAAATTTGCTGCAGTCCCTGTGTCCTGGTCCATCATGTCTATATGCCTGCACCAGCCCTAAGACACATTCAGCTGTGCAAATGTAACTTTATTACTGATTTTCATCACATTGTTGAGAAGCCACAGCAGCCATTATACCTACCCTGGCTACCCTGCTGATGCTTCTTATTCCTAAACATTTGGAATGTTGCCCAAGTGTCTTGCAAGACAACCCATTTTTACAAGAATTATACAGGATCAACGTAGCATTCTAGAATCACAGGAATTTCAGAGTTCACTTACCTTGATAGAATAGAATAGAATAGAATAACATTTATTTTCCTGCAAGGGAACTTCAGTTGTTGTGAAGGTTTCCAGTAGCGGATAATCAAACGCGAAGGTAGGGGAATCAGAACAAGTCACTCACGCAAGTGAGGACCAACAAGGGAGAATTAACTAAAATTCTCCAGAAAGAAAAGACAAGAAAATAATTCCTTGTAGCTAAACAGCCAAAAGAAAATCAACCCACTAAAATAGGGCGAACTCGAATACACAAGTGAAAACCAAACTAAATCTCCTGAGCTCAATACTGGAGCTAAACCGGGAAATTTAGAAAAGAAAAGAACACCTTCGGCACGTAAGCGAAGACGGCCAGAGAAGGTAAAACAAAAACGAAACCAACAAAAGAAAAACTGTCTTCGTGAGAACAGCAAAAGGCAAAATAAATAGCACAGAAACGCTAACAGGAGGAATAATACCTATACCTAAAAATAGATAAATAGCAAGTCCCTCGTGAACATAAACAGCGTTGAATATCACAAGGTCGCTAGTACCTGGCTATACCTGTCTCTATACAATGTCAAATGACAAGGAAGCACCGGGAAGCGGAAGTGAGGAACTTAAATAACCTGCAGGTAGAGGCACAGGTAAAATGAATAACGTGAGGGGGGAAGCCAAAACTAGGAATGCAACGCAGAAAAAATCAGATAGATTCTCAAAATCGGAAAACCAGGACGAGAACCGCAATGGAAAATAAAATAAAAACCCACGAACCATGACAGTTGTAGCCCCAGCAACAACAAAAAAGACAGACAGTGGGGCAAACCCACAACACACAAACAAACATATCAAACAATGACATCCAACAGTATCATTACATCAATCAAATGAATTAAGTGGATTTAAGTGCAATACAGTCATGATTTAAGAATTGCCCCGCTGTCCCGAGATGTCCAGTGTCACCAAGCAGTCCAACACACAAACTCCGCCTCCACGACTCTCCTCCATACATGCAGCGCCTGGCGGTCTCTTCCCACCGCCTGAAACGGAGCAACGAACTGTGTCAATCCTCCCAGTCGTCTCCTCATTCCTCCCCCGCATTATGTTCTTCTTCCCTGGCTGCCTTTTGAAGATTGCCTGCACTCCCGGATCAGTCCCAAAATCCTCAACTCCGGTGAAGAGCGATGGAAAAATTTGTTGCTGCAGTCTGCACATCTAACGGACATATGCAGGCATATGTTGCGAATGCGTCTCCATGGTGACGACCACAAACAAAATTATATCGACAAGACAATTCGTCAATATTATCAAACGAGCAGCAGGAGTGCCCTGAAAAATCTCCAGCCCGCTTCCCCGTCCCACTACAGACACACAGCACATAAAAAAAAGAAAGACAAAAGCCCGACACAACAAAACACATTCAAATGAACAAACAAGAACATGAGAGACAGCTGGACTACATGTCGCCATTACAGCGCCACGTGACGTCATGTCATACGGGCTCATCTCATGTTGGATATCAATCAGGAATGTGTAGCCAGATCATATTTTCCCTAGGAGTGTACTACATCTCAAAATGCACTTTGAGAAATTCACCAAGCTCAGTCTTTAACATTGAGATCAGCTCAGGCAAATACAATGGTCAACCTATTTCCTTTCACATTACACCTAAACAACTGTGCAGTGTTAACCGTGCAGAATAAATTAAATCCCCATTCCACCCAACCCCACCGCTGGAGTGCTATGCCTAAGTTTGAGTGCTGTACATATGCATTCGTTCATTTATTTTCCCCTTCAAGGCAGAATATTAGAGGTTGCCAGCTTCCTGTCTGTCTTTGCTCTAAGGTATAGTCTAGTCCAGTGTAATCACCTCCAAGGCCTTAATTGCACTGAGTAATATATGTGGATTAGTTGCTCTGCATCAATGACCCAGCAGTGTATTACGATGTCTTCCCTGTGTGGACCCTGGGTTGAGGAGTCTTGAATCACATACACCCAGCTAGTTAACAACATGGAGGAAAGCCACCTTCAAACACACACACAGGATATTTTGAATTATTTGTACATTTATTTTCGGGGGGAAATATATTCATAAATACATTTCATATTATTATTATAAATTCATATAAATGGCTGCAGTGCCACCCTCTCCCCCCACCCAGCCATCACAGAGGACTTTCAGACACTGGCTGCAGTGCCACCCTCTCCCACCACCCAGACATCACCTAACTGTTTAGGTTTTATTGTAAATAGTTTTTACAATACAAAAGCAATAGTACTATTTGGTTGGGATTTAAAACTTTGGGATTTATAATTCCCTGGCCACGAGATAAATTATCGTTCTGCATTTTTCTTTCTTGAGAATATTTGTGTTATAAGTGTCATAAGTAGGGACAACTTTTTCTTTAAATCTGTGGAGGTTATACTCGGTGGCCACACGTTCCGTGTTCTAGGGACCAGTAGCAAGACGTTGAGCTCCTGCTAAATAAGCCATTTTATTTAATTTTATCTCTCAAAAAATTGTTATTGGATGTTATCCTAGTCCACCTACTGTATATAGGACACACAATCAACAGGGTGTTTTGCTCTTCTTCTATCTTCTACTGAAAATTTATATTTTGGTTTGCTAAATATTATGTCCCTATCCAACAAATCTTTTATTTATTCTGTTGGAAATAAAGTTACGTGTGTTATAACAAGCCAATAAAAACATAAAACCTAAATAAAAAAATCTAGGTTTTTGCTGCAAGAACTGAGAATGTGAGTAATAGGCCTACATTATATAGCCTAAGTAAATGTTATGGCATAAATACAATAACTTAATATGATCGCATAAATATCTCCATCAAGACACATCAGTATACTAGTGTTGTGAAATGTGGGGCGTTTAGCCGTAGGCTACGAGTTGGTAAGAAAAGCAAAGGTATCTAATATACTTGCAACTTGCTCTAAGAAGTCCATCTCATTTTGTAATTATAGCTGGGCTATATTTCTGCAGAATCCGATATCCTGGAATAACAAAACTATGGGTTTGCGTTCATTATTAGGCTACCCCTTGTCCCTATCCACGGTTGCCGCCTAGTGGTAGACTAGTCATTGACGTCGCAATTATAGTAGCCTATTCTTTTCTCTGGAATTAATTTACAACTTGACATTTTGCCTCGTTAGTATTAAGTTTCTCAAAATTTTTCCACACGTTGCTTGACATGATTTTGCTCTCCACGTTTAGAAGAGGAATATTGACCTTATATTTCCTGTGCGTGCGCTAGCAACGTTCCATGCTCTAAAGTGTAATCAGTTACCGAGTTTTCACTTGTCAATAAGCAGTCATGAGTAGGTGTCAGTTTTTTCTAATTGTGGATACTGCATTTTGGAAATAAACTTCATATATTTATTACTTTATTGTACTTAATTAGGCCAATAGTTATTTATCTGCATTGCCCATGTTAAATTTTCCATGTACGATTACCTATTACGTTTGTGCTTTTAATAAAAAAAATTGCCCAATAGAATGATTCCAAGCAATTCTATTTAAAATTCAATCACTTTTTTCAGATAGCCTATTGCATCCAATGTTTTCCACAAGCGACGGCTTGGCCATTACACTTTTCCAGCCGGCTACTTTTTTTAACAGTAGCCAATGATGCCCGCTGATGTTTTGTTGCAACCGGCTAATACATTTTCTACTGACCGAAATTTCCCAGTGAACATTTTTTGTGTCGAAAAGTCGGTGAAAAGACAGTGAAACGCCATCTTGTGTCTAGGTGAAAAACTGGCTAAAGTTAATTATTTTTAATCAGCTAGGATGTAGCCAGGTAGACCCAGGTAAAACCTGCGCTAAATTAAGCTAAATTTACATGTTCATTATTATTTTATGAGCGACGCCGTTTGTAGGCCTACTGTATATATAGGCTATATATTTAATTTTTGGCCGTGCTTTAAATCCTCCCCCCTATAGATTAAGCCTATGGCGCCTTAGCAGTGGATAGCGGGTGACCTCTGCTGGTCACTTGAGGGAGCCGGAAAGCGTTCTGGCTGAGCTTCCATATAGCCAAGTATTTATAAATGATACGAAAATGAATCTTAAATAATAATAACTCAAATATAGCTATCACTACTACCATAGGCTACATATCACACCAACTAGTTCACGTTATCTTAATCTTAAGTTACAAATCACCAATATGTGCGCTAAATTCTCCCTAACAACATGTTGCATAGGCCTACTTTTATCATGACTTTTTTACACTTCACTTCCATTCTGTCCACCGTTCTTCATTCTTCAATTTAAAAATTTTAAAAAGAATTTCCAAAAACCAAAATTGAACCGTTTTTTAAATTTGGTTTTCTCGTTTTTTGATTCTGACAACATAAAACAAAAAACTGCTCCGTTTTTGTTTTGAAACAAATAACAGATTTACTGGGTTTTTCGATTTTCGTTACAAAGGAATTACCAATTATACGATGATACCTAGACCGTGAGTGACCAAGTTTTCATGATGATGAGCTGCGCAAGGACTAAGAAACGACGGTGATCATTCAAAAACAAAGAATGAAATGCGGAAGACAAAAAATTAACAACGTAAAGTGTCGGTCCGATTCTTATTTTAAATACTTATTTTTCCTTTTGAAGTGCTTTTCAGGAGGATCTTCGTCGTTATGTTTATATATATTTATATATATGTTATATATATGAATAATTATATACTATTGTAGCTTGCCATATATTTTTGCTTGTTGTAAGCCATTAGCATTTGTTTTAGGAAGCGAATGGCCACGTGTGACTGCCGAAGTGTTGTGCTGATGCACCGCTTTCGTGAAATGAACCCCTTCGTAGGAGCACCTGTTTTTAACACCACCATAAGTTAGTTTAGTGGTAGTTCATGGTTGGCTTTTCCTTATGTTTTTTTTCTTCTCTCTCTCAAAATTGTTTATTGGATTTTCAACAACACATATTATCAAAAAAATACTTTTCACGTATCAATATTATGTTAAATAAAAAAACATTAATAAAAACAGTGTTTTCTTAAAAGGTGCAGTACAAATATATAATAGTTCAAGACAAATACAAAACTCACATAATAGAGAAAAATAAGATAAAAATAACATTCCAAACCCACTAAAGGTACATTAAAGTGGCTAGAGACATACAATTAAAGCTGTTGTTGTGACAAATTATAGATTATTCATTATTTATATACAATTATATATCATACTGTAGGACCAACTGTATTAAAATGTAGTGTTAATATGAATATGTTCTTCTGTGGTAGGATGAATAGCACAAAAGGCCCATATGTGCAAAACAGCACATATCCAAGGCCTCAGACACTCACGCCGGAAAATGAGCTCATTATTTGTATCGAAGTGTGCTCAATGAACAATGGTCCCACGCTAGGCACCCAATATGAGCTCATCTCGACACCTGTAAATCAAGGACATATACACACACCCACGTGCAGGGGAATTAAAGAAAAACTCGCTCTCAGCGGAAAACAGCCATATTGCAGTACACTCCCCAAAATTTATTTTAGTTATCTCAAAAAGAAGGCAATGGACCCATTCATTCACACACACACACACACCCATACACACACGTACACACACACACACACATACACACACACAGGCAATTAGATGTTCCTAGCCCGTCTGAAGAGATAAGCATGAATGACTCCCTACACATTCTCTGAGAAGAACATCCAGCACTCTAACCTTGGAAATGTGTGTGTGCAGTTTGAGGAACTGATGGAATTTATTAAATCCAAAGAAAACATTTATCTTCTATCTTTACAAACATTGGTGTAAAAACTATGTATTGAACTACTATTGTCAAACCGTGACTAGGATGTTTCTGATATGATTAAATCATGGCATTTCATCAAAACTACCACATAAATAAGGGTCATATGTAATGCTTAATTAGGACCGGCAGAGACCGCTGCAGACCATGGAAAAGTAATCGCCCAGGTAATGGGAACACCCCAAAAAAAAAGGGGGGTCGCTACAACATATAAGATGTCAGCTGAACTTCATGATGGGCTTGTTATGTTTTGCTTCTGTCATTAACGGACCTGTTTTACGTCTTGTGGGTGAGCATGAAATTGACTGACTTAGACTGGACCGTGTGATTGAGAATGTTTTTAACATATGTATGTTTAGCCGATCAGCCTGGGTATGTATATTCGTGCAAATCTTTTTATAATAAATTACGTTATACCAGACTCTGGAATGTGGTGTCTATTTGGAAGAAAGTTTAAGTAAAGTATAGTTGAATGGTCCTGACCCCTCCCGACAGGGCGGTGATAGGATTGTTCGATTTATAATACTTCAGTTGGCGAGCCGATCCAGGAGTGAATAATAGTACAGGCTAAGAATGCGCTTGCGTTCACACTGTATCTCAGATCAACAGGCGCCAAGAACAAAGGTAAACAGAACCTTTAATCTGTATTCTAGTAAATCGTTGATCCTCAGAGGCAGTGTGTCCGCATGTGCAAGGAGGCTTGTATGAAAACTCCTCACAAAAGAACCTAAATACAAATTCTGATAGAGAAGGAAAAGTACTGAAAGAAAGAGTCTGGCATAACAACAGGCTGATATAAATGTTGTGCGTCTTGTACTGTCTTATGTGATTACAATGAAATAGGAAACTGAAACTGACTAATAGGCAAGACAGCACAGTGGCTCAAGTACTGCCTTTATTAAAGTTAAAAAGAGAGTCTGCTTGGTGGCCCCTGTATGAAAATATAGGGGTCAGATACCGTCTCTTAAAGTTAAATAGAGAGTCTGCTTGGTGGCCCCTGTATGAAAATATAGGGGTCAGATACCGTCTCTATAGAAATAGAGAGTCTGCTTGGTGGCCCCTGTATGAAAATATAGGGGTCAGATACCATCTCTATAGAAAAAGAGAGTCTGCTTGGTGGCCCCTGTATGAAAATATAGGGGTCAGATACCGTCTCTTAAAGTTAAATAGAGAGTCTGCTTGGTGGCCCCTGTATGAAAATATAGGGGTCAGATACCGTCTCTATAGAAAAAGAGAGTCTGCTTGGTGGCCCCTGTATGAAAATATAGGGGTCAGATACCGTCTCTTAAAGTTAAATAGAGAGTCTGCTTGGTGGCCCCTGTATGAAAATATAGGGGTCAGATACCGTCTCTATAGAATAAGGGCACTGCTTGGGAGCCACTGTGCTATCCACTAAACCATTTTTTTTTACTGTCCTGGCCAGAGAACGAATGTGTGTCGACACAAGTATGAGCTGTGTTGTGTTTATGTTAAATCAGCTGAGTAGGTTAAAAAGGAAAAACCTGTAAATTGTTTGACCCAGAAGAATGTGATTTAAAAGTGAATGGGAAGCCCAACTCATGGTATATGGTGATAATGATGGATTCTGATTGAACAAATTATAGCGCGTCCTAAACGGTGCACGCATAAAGGCGTCCAAATACTTTTGGCTTGTTGGGTTGTAGCCTTCCTAATGAAGTGAGCAGTTATTAAGTCGGTAGAAGGCACATTATAGGTGAATTTAAATTATAATTATAATAATTTAATTATTATAGGTAAAGGAAAGCTAAGAATACTTGCAGTGCTTTGAACCCTTTACACCTTGAGTGAAATAAGCAGCGAGTTATTTTGTTAAAAAGTGCCAGAGACTTCTCTCCTGATTTGATCCCGTAGTTTTCGTTTTGAAGTGGTGTGTAACCTGACTACCAGAATTACCGTAATAGCTCATGTAGGAGAGCACTTAAGAAAAAGAGTTAAATTATGTGCCCAATTATTTTTCTGAGTCTCCGGGACTATACTACAATGTATGATATATTTGTAATAGCTTGTGTTATAATCTCAGTGTACTATAAAATTTGTGAAGCTTATGATCAGACGCATCGTAATGAAAACCCGCCTGAAATAGTGTAAAAAGTTGTACATAAATAGTAACAAGTGGAAAGTATATCTCATATAAAATTGTGTTCGTATAACGGAATTATAGTAGGCATGCAGGCGCAAGCGTTCTGGTCAGAGAAGTGGCCGTTGTACAATTACAACTGTAAATAAAACGGGAAAATTATTTCCGAACCGTACGGATAGTACAGATAGATAAGTGGAAGTTATACGCGAGGGAAACTTGCATAGGATTGTGACAGAAAGCAAGACAACATAGAAGGAAGTGAAAAGTGAGTAATTCAATTTGCGTCATTAGTTAATTTGTTATATGATATTATACATATATGCAGTTTATTTTCATGGAAAATTCTGAGCGCACTTATTTGTAATCTTGTCCTTTGACTGGCTTGAAGTTATGTGCTACTCAGTTCTCTATTTTCAGGTAGTGATTCGATTTAGTTTATTGTGCTCAAATAGCATAGGCTACTGGCTACAGCGAATTCGCTGTGGAGAAGGTTTTAGCCCATGGTTATAAATAAATAAAAACTAAGATTGATCTCAGCATGATAACCGAACCATATTTTTGTCCTTCAAAGTGTTTGAAAGAAATAAATTGAGTACAAGCTCAAGCGTCATTTTGTAACAGACAAGATTGACGATTCGAGACATTTTGTGGTAAAGATTTTAACCAGAGTTCTGTAAATCTAGAAGATCCTGTATACAGAACGGGGTATGGCAATACAGAAACCTACATATATATTAGCAGGCTTTAGCATTCACTAACCACGTAACGTAGGCTACACATGTACGGAGGTGATAGCATGTAGCCTACAGCAGCGACTGCACAAATAGCTAATGAATAATTCTAACAAGTGACAAAAAAGCGCATCTGAATTTGATTTATCAAAGTGAAAAATCAATGTCAGTCATCGGTATAGTGACTTTGATTTAAATAATTGAAGCTGTGTAAGGTTCCCATGTCGACTTGATATATCGATGACCATCACCATCAGAAAGTCAGTGTCAATCATAAACATTAATTGATGACCGATACTGCTGCCAATAACATACTAGCGATGTCGGTTCGATGTTTCCTTGCTACCTGGGATGCGATTGGTGCTTCGGAGAGGGCAAAGCAGATATTAAAGTGTTTAAGCAAAATGTCGCAATTTGTTTTGAGTGCCATTTTCTGCATGTGCGATTTGATTTCATGCCGAGAGAGGGTCTGCGTTGCCCGCTTTGAATTTAACTTTTCAGTCTTTCAGGGAAAGGGGACTTGTTTTAAAGCATTAGCAGAGAAGAGAATGGAATAGAACAGGATAGAATAACTTATCTTCCCATGAGGGAACTTTAGTTGTAGTTTCCAGCAGCCAAGACATAGAAAGTGAGACAGTGTTTTAGTGTGATTTAACCGAGTATATGTATTGTATAACAACAACACTGTCAGGAACGACCAGGAACTCATTCTTTAACCAGTGTAGTGGGCATGCACGAGCGTGTCTTATTGATGTGCAGTACGTGAACGAACGAATCTTTTTGAACGAATCTTTAAAGTGAATTGAGTGTACCGGATCATCACTCAATGATTCGTTCATATGCTTGAGCGCGCATCAGCGGTCAGGAACTGTAGCGAACTGTACTGACCACAGACTACCCCTACTACCACAGTTCAGTGAGTCCTACTGAACTGACTAGCCTATATGAACTGCTGACTACCGCACCGCAGTAGCCTACATAATTGTCAACCAAATCAGTTACTCTCTGCATACGGGCTACTGCTACGGGCTACTCAGTAGCCTAATAAATTAGCAACAAATTAGTTTCACATTTAAAAAAAAAAAAATATATATAGCCTGCAATCTTACAAAATGATCGAAACCTGTAGCCTACCTGTAGGTCTACTGGCATCTGACGTCCACCCAGCGGAACGTTACCGAAAGCAAAACGGTTCAAGCATTTCTAATCAAAATCACATCGGCTACTTTAGGCTATGTTGTACATTTTCCATGTAGGCCCATTCTGTGACTATCAAACTAAGAGTTAATGAAAGTCTGCCCGTTATTAAACCATTTCAAATCTGTAATAATGATATTGATTAAATAAAGATCGAAATAGCACAATAAATGCAGGCTATTTTAAGGAGGCCATGCTATAACCAGGTTTTATATAGGCTACACAAATATAACCAATATGTGGCTATACTAGGGTTGCCAACTATCAGAAATTTAAATAAGGGACACCTTAGCGGCCCTCGCGGCACAAGCCAATTTTTTACCTTTTTTACACCTGCATTCCTGCATTATTACGACACTTTAACATATAATATAGGCCTACTTGGTTGTAACAAGTCCTATCCATATACCAGACATGCATCTGTAATAAGCCCATGTACTAAGACACACAAACCTGAATTTGATCAGTTTTGTATTTTTGAGGAATACGTGGGAAACATTATCATTCAATAATTTATTTTGTCAGTGCAAAATAACAGTTCTTCAACACTATGTCGAACTTCAATTTAAAGTAAAATAACTACAGTTTCACAGTTTAAAGAACAATATAAAAACATATATAGTATAACAACATTTAACATTAGTAGTAGTGCAAACATCTTTGGCCTGTACTTATTCATCGGAATAAGTCATGCATGCAAAAAATCATCTTTTAACTGCAAGAACCAAAAAAAAATAAAAATAAACTTTTTTACTTCAAAGGCCATGGCTACACTTGTGTAGCCTACCAACAACTACTACAGAACTTGACATCATCTGAACAAAGGAAAAATCAATGAGCTGCTGTGAGCTCTTAAAGACTAAAAGACAAAATAAACTGCATTGTCTGTGCACACTGAAGCAGAAAATGAAAACAAAATCCAGCAGCAGAGCCAATCGCATTGAGGCACAAGGGCCTATCTATCCTAGCAACACTGACAGCAATTCGAGTCATGACCAATGATCTAAGTGTGCATTCTCGCACATAGAGTAGCCCACGCTTTGTTTTGACTCAAGCCAGGAAAACTGACTATGAGGTGATTTTATCTGCACCAGACATTACGATTCAGCAGTGCACAATCATTAATCCAGCAACAGGAATGGTGTTACCCAATGACGGCACTCCTCATGACTGTGTTGTCAGAACACAGACTTTTCTTAAAGCACGTGATGACCTACACAACACGCTAATGTGTGCAAACCTTACATTGTTTGTAGATGGGTCCTGTTTCAGGGATGAGAACGGAAATCATGCTGGATTTGGAGTAGTGCAGCTAAGTGCGGATGGTACAGGAACTCCAATGATAATACCAGGGGTGAATTATCACTGCCGGGGACAAAGTACTGTGTGACTAACTGAAATTGTCAGGTTTCTCTGCAGATATTGGGCCCAAGAAGACAGACGCACACAACCTCGAGCAACTAAAAACAGATAACACCACAGAAATATAAAAGTGTAAGGATGCGCATGGGCAGGACCATTGCGCAAGGGGGGAAGTGTGGATGTATAATAATTTGGAAAGTATCAGTTTTTCCCCAATAGGGCACAATCGACCATAGGAGGGCCCATGCCGTTTGTATGAGGTCCGTACAATGGACCCCCGCTTGAACAGCTCAAGAGGGAACTGGAGCTATGTGTAACACTTAACTAGAATGTGCAAGATTATTTTCCAACAGGGGAAAAGAACAGACGACATTTCCTTGGAGCTTAGGTGGTATACGCCCGGGGATTGGGTGTGTATTAAAGTCTTCAAAAGAAGGTGGAGTGAACCCGTGAGGGACCATACAAGGTGGCTCTGACAACTTCTACTGCAACGAAGAATGAAGGTAAAACTGTGTGGTTCTCCCTTAATCACTGCTTTAGAGTGAAAGCGCCAGTACGCGCACAGGGCAAGGTTGTAGAGAATTCAAGGGAAATAATGGAGGCAGAATGAGGAAGGTGCACCTTCAGGAAGTAGGAAATGTGAGGAAGCAAGGGAGATGTACAGGTCAAAAGGGGGTGGGATGTTTTGTTGTGACTGTCGTTTAAATAGGACCCGACGAGTATCGAGATCAATACGGGAGACCCGGGAATGCTGCAGGCAGTCCGCTTGACTGCCCGTTTGGAAACCCACTCTACGGACAGGGCATGAGCGCGGGAAGAAGTGGATGAGAATTCTGTAAGCATCACCCGCAGGCTGCCCAACAGGTGAATGCTGGAACAGCTACACAAAACACATATGGTGCCTCACTGATGAAGACTGTACGGCGCCTTGCTGCCTGAAGAAAAGCGGAGCCAGATCACTGTGCATCGAATGTGCTAGCAACCTCTCCACAGTGATGACCCTTTACGGTGTGCATAGCACCTGGGTTGAAGAACACTAACACTGAATATACACACACACACGAAGAAAGAATTACACAACCAGGAGCTATGTGCTCCCTCGTCAATGGCAGATAGAGATAATGCACACACATAGAGGCATTACATATTCTGCCAAAGAAAGACCGTGGCTGAGTGATGTGCTAGTAACCTCTCCTCTGTCCATTGGTCCGACGTTGAGGCTACTTGGACCAAAGAAGAAGAAGCCAACATAATTTTGCGGGAAAAGTATCGTATGTTAGTCGAGTAAATGTTTTGTACTACCATTACTGAGTGAGCACTAAAACCCATGGCTGAGCTAGATATAACTGCACTTATGGTAGTAAAATAATATTTTAATGTATGTATGTACTCAGACAAGAATCAGACCACACTGAATCTCGTTGTGAAATAGGGCCGTGATTTGCCTCACCACCATGTGTCAGGAAAATGTGGGTAACAAAGAACACACTTCTGTCAAAAGCAAACAAAGACTGAAGTTCCTGTGGAGGGGGACCACAGAACGCATGTGATGGGGGACATGCCTAAGCAAATCGCAGCGAATTACCCGCAAGTACTGGCAGGGGCGTTTGGGCAAATCGGTTGTATAACGGCAACATTTAAGCGGCAGGAAGGCCATTTGGGAGCCTGCTGAATTGTTAGGTCTCAGCGAGTCAATGAGGTCTGAATCAACTATAATGGAAAATGTGTAATCAAAATCAGTACGATCTTAAATCAAAGTGAAAATTTATGTTCTGTGTACCTACGCTAAACAAGCGCTAGACCAGTCAAAAGCGGCGGTCAGGCATCGAGGACTACTGACTGCGAGAACGTTGGTCTCAATTAGCTGTTTAGAACTAAGTGAAAAATTGTTTTGAATTCATATGTATAAATTAATGACTAATCTGGAAATGAGCCTATGGAGGCTCAAAGGAGGGAATGTTGTGACAAATTATAGATTATTCATTATTTATATACAATTATATATCATACTGTAGGACCAACTGTATTAAAATGTAGTGTTAATATGAATATGTTCTTCTGTGGTAGGATGAATAGCACAAAAGGCCCATATGTGCAAAACAGCACATATCCAAGGCCTCAGACACTCACGCCGGAAAATGAGCTCATTATTTGTATCGAAGTGTGCTCAATGAACAATGGTCCCACGCTAGGCACCCAATATGAGCTCATCTCGACACCTGTAAATCAAGGACATATACACACACCCACATGCAGGGGAATTAAAGAAAAACTCGCTCTCAGCGGAAAACAGCCATATTGCAGTACACTCCCCAAAATTTATTTTAGTTATCTCAAAAAGAAGGCAATGGACCCATTCATTCACACACACACACACACCCATACACACACACACACCCATACACACACGTACACACACACACACACACACACATACACACACACAGGCAATTAGATGTTCCTAGCCCGTCTGAAGAGATAAGCATGAATGACTCCCTACACATTCTCTGAGAAGAACATCCAGCACTCTAACCTTGGAAATGTGTGTGTGCAGTTTGAGGAACTGATGGAATTTATTAAATCCAAAGAAAACATTTATCTTCTATCTTTACAAACATTGGTGTAAAAACTATGTATTGAACTACTATTGTCAAACCGTGACTAGGATGTTTCTGATATGATTAAATCATGGCATTTCATCAAAACTACCACATAAATAAGGGTCATATGTAATGCTTAATTAGGACCGGCAGAGACCGCTGCAGACCATGGAAAAGTAATCGCCCAGGTAATGGGAACACCCCAAAAAAAAAGGGGGGTCGCTACAACATATAAGATGTCAGCTGAACTTCATGATGGGCTTGTTATGTTTTGCTTCTGTCATTAACGGACCTGTTTTACGTCTTGTGGGTGAGCATGAAATTGACTGACTTAGACTGGACCGTGTGATTGAGAATGTTTTTAACATATGTATGTTTAGCCGATCAGCCTGGGTATGTATATTCGTGCAAATCTTTTTATAATAAATTACGTTATACCAGACTCTGGAATGTGGTGTCTATTTGGAAGAAAGTTTAAGTAAAGTATAGTTGAATGGTCCTGACCCCTCCCGACAGGGCGGTGATAGGATTGTTCGATTTATAATACTTCACTGTCACTCTGGAATATCCGCAAACACCAACCCCTCAACATGTGCAAAGAACGGCCCCATGTTTTAGTAAATTTTGCAAGAGAACCATTCATAGTACACCAAATTTTTTCCATTTTAACGAAGTAAAAAATGTCCTTGATCCATGAGGAATGAGAGGGGGGAGCAGGTGACTTCCACCTCAATAGAATCAGACGTCTGGCTAATAGGGTAACAAACGCTACAAAGTCTGCCTTATATTTTGGAAGCAACAGAGTGGGAGCCGGAACTCCAAACAATGCTGTGATTGCTGTTGGTTCAAATTTAGTCTTAATACAATCTGAAATTGAGTTAAAAATTTCCAGCCAAGGGCATGACCAAAACATATGGATGTGGGTAGCAGGGGCTTGGCGACATCTATCACATGTCGGGTCAACATCATTATAAATTCTTGAAAGCCTGGCTTTAGTGAAATGTACCCGGTGAAGAATTTTGCATTGGATCAGACCGTGTCTAGCGCAAATAGATGAGGAGTGAACCCGACGCAGAATTACATCCCACAACCCTTCTGGAATCTCCTCACCCAAATCCTCCACCCATTGAGTTTTTATGGTATGTAAAGAGGCTAGACGCAATGTGTGGATAAGATTATATAGATGTGAGATCAAACCCTTTAAGAGAGGAAATGGGGTTAAGAAAGAGTCAATAGGTGAGGCCTCCGGGAGATTGGGAAAGTGACAGCTAAAATTACGAACAAAACTGCGGATCTGTAGGTACCTAAAAAAATGATGTCTAGGTAAAGAGAACTTCTCAGAGAGCTGCTGAAAGGATGCAAATGTATTGTCAATGTATAGGTCGCCAAATATCCTAATGCCAGAGTTGGACCACAAAGAGAATGCTCCATCAATCAGAGAAGGATGAAAAAGCGGATTAGCTGATATTGGAGCTAAAAAAGAAAAGGTCTGTAGACCACAATGGCGTTGGAATTGCTTCCAGATCCTCAAAGTAGACTTAACTAAGACATTCTTAGAGTAAGGGGAGGAAGAAAAGTTAATAGGGGAATGAATAAGGGCTGTTAGCGAGGCAGGTTTAGTGGAGAGCGCCTCCATATGCAGCCACAAGGGGGGAGCAGGTAACCTCTCTAGATGGATCCAAAGCTGAAATACTCTAAGATTGGCAGCCCAATAATAAAACCTAAAATTAGGCAAAGCCAAACCTCCGAGAAACCTTTGCCTCTGCAACAGCTCCCTACGAAGTTGAGGGACTTTCTTATTCCAAATAAACTCAGTAACTAAACTATCTAATTTACAAAAGAAAGTCTGGAGGAGAAAAATGGGTATGCATTGAAAAAGGTAGGACAGTTTGGGGAGGATGTTCATCTTAACAGAGTTAACCCGGGCTGCAAGGGATAAAGGCAACAATGACCACCTCCGGAAATCTTCCCGTATCTGAGCCATCAAAGGGGCAAAATTGAATTTAAACAGATCCTCCAATCTATCCCTAACCTTAATACCAAGGTATGTGAAACCATGTGGGGCAATTTTGAATGGGAAATCTTGCAAAGAATAATTACTTGCTGCAACGTTTAAAGGAAACAACTCACTTTTGTCCAAATTAAGTTTATACCCTGAAATGTGCCCAAATGAGGTAAGGATGTCAAGAGCAACCGGAACCGATATGGAAAGATTAGAGATGTATAAAAGCAAATCATCCGCATAAAGGGAGGTCTTCTGCTCAGAACCATTTCTGGTTATACCAGTTATACGGGGGTTTGACCGGAGCGCAATGGCGAGTGGTTCAATAGCAATGGCAAATAAGAGAGGACTAAGAGGACAACCTTGCCGGGTGGAGCGATACAAGGGAAAGTGTGCTGAGTTGGTGTTATTAGTTCTGACTGAAGCCATAGGGGATGAATAGAGCAGTTTTACCCAAGCAATGAACCTCTGGCCAAAACCAAATTTTTCCAATGTGTGGAAAAAAATACTTCCACTCTACCCGATCAAAAGCCTTCTCTGCATCTAGCGAGATCAGAGCTTCTGGTGCAGTCGAGGTGGAGGGATTATATACCACATTGAAGAGTCGTCTGAGGTTAAAAAAAGAGTATCTGTTCTGGATAAACCCAGTTTGATCAGGTGAAATAATAGAGGGCAGAACAGTCTCCAGACGTATGGCTAATAGCTTAGATAGAAGCTTTACATCCACGGAAAGTAGACTTATAGGGCGATAACTTGAACAAGATAATTTAAGAGAGTTAAATGATTCATTAAACATCTCAATCAGAACCGGTGCTAACTTGTCGAAAAAGGATTTATAGAACTCGATTGGAAAACCATCGGGTCCCGGACACTTCCCCGATTGCAAGGAGAAGGCCGCCCTCCTAAGCTCGTCTACAGTGAGTGGATCCTCCAGCCTCCTGACAGAGTCCGGGTCCACTTTGGCTATGTCCAATGAGTCAAAGAAACTGTCAAAAGCAAGTGAATCCGTATGAAGCTCAGAAGTGTATAGAGAGGAGTAAAACTGTTAAAATTGATCATTCATTTTTTAATCTGTTGTTACACCAGAGGGAGTCTGAATTTGTGGAATTTGATGAGAGGCGGAAGCCTGCCGCAATTGATGGGTCAAAGGTTTACTCGCTTTATCACTATGTTCATAATAAGAATACTTAGATTTAAATAAAAGGTCCTCAACTTGATTAGTGGAGAGGACATCAAACTCCGCCTAAAGAGAAAGGCGCTCCTTGTATATATTCGGGGATGGGGAGGAGGCGTATATATTATCAAGCTGAATAATACGTTGACTTAGTTCCTGTAATTTTTTTCCCCTCATTTTATCCTCATAACCACTGTATGAAACAATTTCACCTCTTATATATGCCTTCAAAGTCTCCCAGAGAAGAGAAGCCGAGACCCCTGGAGTTCTGTTGACAGTGAAGAAAAAGTCAATTTGGTTGGACACAAATCTAACAAAATCATCGTTTGACAATAAACGTGTATTATCACGCCCCTTTATGTGCATCTCCAATATAATTGGAGCATGATCGGAAATTAAAATAGCATTATAAGAGCAGGACTGAACTGAAGGAAGGAGCCGATTATCTATCAGGAAGTAATCAATACGGGTGAAAGTGTGATGAACATGGGAAAAGAAGGAATACACTCTCCCTGATGGGTTGAGGAAACGCCAGGGGTCTGAAACAGAAAACTGATCCATAAAGGATAAAATAGTCCTGGAAGACCCCGAAGGCGTACCAGTTTTAGTGGATGAGCGGTCCAACACAGGGTTAAGCCAACAGTTGAAATCCTCCCCATAATAAGAAAGTGTGTGGAGATGTTAGGTAACTTGGAGAACATTAATTGGAAAAAACTGTCATTATCCCAGTTAGGACCATATACGTTAGCAAGAATAACTGGAGTATTATAAAGCAGTCCTGTTACAAAAACATATCTCCCACTAGGATCAGTGATGACATTTGAGCATACAAAGGAAACAGATTTGTGAATCAGAACCGCTACCCTTCTAGATTTACCTTGGAATGTAGACTGAAATACCTGGCTAACCCACCTCCTCCGCAGTGTAATATGACTGGATGGTTCCAAATGAGTCTCCTGAAGAAAGACTATGTGGGCTCCTAATTGCTGGAGATGGTGAAGTACCTTACTACGTTTAATATGTTGATTTAAGCCATTACAGTTCCAGCTAACAAATTTGAGTCCACTCACTAATTGCTGTGATATTCTAGACTGGGACATGTTTCAAATAAACAAAAATAAATAAATAATTGTATGTACAAATATAGTGCAAGGCAGAATGAGTAGCATTTCCAAGAGTACAACTAAAAATATGGGTGACCAACCGATATACCAAACCAAACACAAAAGGCACACAAAAGAAAAAACAAAAAACACTCCAGGCCGAGGGCGTCCTTCAACAGCTGGGCAACAAATTCGGTCGGGCGCGCGCCCTCAGACCCCTCCGGCACCCCGATCAACCTTATGTTGTTCCTCCTCGATCTCCCCTCCAAGTCCTCGCATTTGTCCGTCAGCAGCTTTAGCTCAGCCTTAAGCGTGGAAACCGTAGAGTCCAAAGCAGTTAGCTGGTCACTATGGTCCGTGGACACGCGCTCCAAATCAGTGATGGCTTGGTCATGGGAGCCAAGTTGTTGTTGCAAGGGTTCGATAGTGCGTTTTACCTCCTCTCTTACTGAAGAAATTTCAGCCTGCAGGTCAGAGGACAACGAGTCAATTTTGCTGTAGATATCCCCTTTCAACGAGTTTAGCATCGTCTGTAATTGTCCCCGGTTTGGAGCGCTGTCATCGGCATCCTCGCTCGGCGGCGACTCAGCCGAGTGCGAGGCTTTCGTGCGGCCTGCACGTACCGAGTCCATTCTTGCACGCGAGGACGACATTGTCGCTCGAAAAGTTTTGAACAAAAGCAAAAAAGTATGGAGGTAGATTTCTATCAAAAATAAACAAGCACAAAAGTATAATCCACAATTGTATTTACCATCCACACACACACACCTCTCAATTTGTGTTTCGTAAAAATAATCCACAAGTATGTGTTTTCCATCCACACACAAACACCTCTCAAATTGTGTTTCGTAAATCATCATTTGGATGAATGCAAAAATTATATTCACAAATGCAAATAACATTTACAGATATGTTTCCAATGTTCACATGTACAAATCAAAAGCTTGGCTTGCGAACTGGCGAATCTACATTTGCCGATCGAAGGACACGCTTGATCTGCTTGGATTTACGGACAGAATTTTGAGACAAATATTCAGCTGTTTTTCACCGTGTCGATTCACGCTCGCTTAATTTGCGATTCGTAAACTAAACTTTAGAACAAGTGGCCAAAATTGCACATTATCTTTAAGAAGTGGATTCATGGTAAATTTAATTAAAACAACCGAGTTTTGAGTTTATTTAGGTTGTAAAATTAACCCCACGCTAATCTTGCGATGGCAAGTTTTTTAAACAGTCATTGCACAAAACTCCTATCAGATTGCATGTAGCTAGCTAGCTAGATTACATTACACAGGGGTAGGTCCGTACACAGTAGCGACATAACTCTTTCGCCCCTCATGGAAAAGATTATGTAAAACAAACTCAACCATGTGAAGTATTGTAGCCAATTAAATTAATTTGACAGCTAGTCTCACTGATACCGATGTCTCCTATGAAATCTTTTATTTGTTCAGCTAGCTAGCTAGTAGATAAGACACCGAAATGAAAATGATAATTCAAATTGCATGGAGTGCTCTCCTGTTTAAAAAACTTGCCATCGCAAGATTAGCGTGGGGTTAACTTTACAACCTAAATAAACTCAAAACTCGGTTGTTTTAATTAAATTAACCATGAATCCACTTCTTAAAGATAATGTGCAATTTTGGCCACTTGTTCTAAAATTGGCGCTGATGAGCCGACACACACATCGCCCTGTTATGCAGCACCAAAGAAGAAGTTTAGTTTACGAATCGCAAATTAAGCGAGCGTGAATCGACACGGTGAAAAACAGCTGAATATTTGTCTCAAAATTCTGTCCGTAAATCCAAGCAGATCAAGCGTGTCCTTCGATCGGCAAATGTAGATTCGCCAGTTCGCAAGCCAAGCTTTTGATTTGTACATGTGAACATTGGAAACATATCTGTAAATGTTATTTGCATTTGTGAATATAATTTTAGCATTCATCCAAATGATGATTTACGAAACACAAGTTGGGAGGTGTTTGTGTGTGGATGGAAAACACATACTTGTGGATTATTTTTACGAAACACAAATTGAGAGGTGTGTGTGGATGGTAAATACAATTGTGGATTATATCTACGAACACAAATTGAGAGAGGTGTGTGTGTGGATGGTAAATACAATTGTGGATTAAACTTTTGTGCTTGTTTATTTTTGATAGAAATCTACCTCCATAAAAAAGTACCCCGAAGCAGTCCAAACACGACGTAGAATCGAGCACCGTCCAAAAGAGTATAAAAAACTGTTAATAATTTAACATTATCACAAACTCACGGAGCGACGGGGAGATACGTGTTACATGCTCGATGCTCCACCCATCCCCCCTTCCTTATGTTTTCTAACAAATGTCATAGCCTCCTGTACTGCAACGTTAGCTATGTATATGCTGCTAATGTGTACTGAACTAGATCATGTTCATAAAAGGCCAGAATTTTGGAAGCTGCGGTAGGGCAATTTGTTCAATAAACAACTTTTACAAATCTCATGAAACAATGCTAATCAATGATTTAAATGATTTGTGAATGTTTTCGTGTCATGAGTTGGATGTAGTGCTTTTATCTCATTACCAAGTTGTTTAATGCTGAGATGTTGGCTAACGTTATATTTTGTTTTTCTAGCCTACTATACTAAGGGGAATTCATGACCAACAACTATTCTCACACATATTTACGCATTAGTTAATGATTTGCAAATGTATAATAATTTCATAACTTTACTTGGTGGGGCACATGACTTAATTAACGAAGTAGATGTGTAGTAATTGTAATGTTAGCTCACATAATTAAGCATTAGTTAATGATTTGTAAATATATAGTCATGTCATGACTTTACTTGGTGGGGCACAACTCATTATTAAGTAGGCTAGATATACAGGTGCAGCTCAAAAATTAGAATATCGTGAAAAAGTTCAATATTTTTTGTCACTCATGTCAGAAAGTGAAACTCATATATTATATAGATTCATTACACATAGAGTGAAATATTTCAAGACTTTATTTCTTGTAATTTTGATGATTATGGCTTACAGCTAATGAAAACCCAAATTCAGTGTCTCAGAAAATTAGAATATTACATAAGATCAATAAAAAAGGATATTTTAAACAGAAATGTCAGCCTTCTGAAAAGTATGTTCATTTCTATGCACTCAATACTTGGTTGGGGCTCCTTTTGCATGAATTACTGCATCAATGCGGCGTGGCATGGAGGCGATCAGCCTGTGGCACTGCTGAGGTGTAATGGAATCCCAGGTTGCTTTGATAGCGGCCTTCAGGTCGTCTGCATTGTTGGGTCTGGTGTCTCTCATCTTCCTCTTGACAATACCCCATAGATTCTCTATGGGGTTCAGGTCAGGCGAGTTTGCTGGCTAATCAAGCACAGTAATACCATGGTCATTGAACCAGCTTTTGGTACTTTTGGCAGTGTGGGCAGATGCCACGTCCTGCTGGAAAATGAAATCAGCATCTCCATAAAGCTTGTCAGCAGAAGGAAGCATGAAGTGCTCTAAAAATTTCCTGGTAGATGGCTGCGTTGACTGTGGACTTCAGAAAACACAGTGGACCAACACCAGCAGATGACATGGCACCCCAAATCATCACTGACTGTGGAAACTTCACACTGGACGTCAAGCCACATGGATTCTGTGCCTCTCCACTCTTCCTCCAGACTCTGGGACCTTGATTTCCAAATGAAATGCAAAATTTACTTTCATCTGAAAAGAGGACTTTGGACCACTGAGCAACAGTCCAGTTCTTTTTCTCCTTAGCCCAGGTAAGCCGCTTTTGACGTTGTCTCTGGTTCAGGAGTGGCTTGACACGAGGAATGCCACATTTGTAGCCCATGTACTGGATTTGTCTGTGCGTGGTGGCTCTTGATGCACTGACTCCAGCCTCAGTCCACTCCTTGTGAAGCTCCCCCAAATTCTTGAATGGATTTTGCTTGACAATCCTCTCAAGGCTGCGGTTATCCCTGTTGCTTGTGCACCTTTTCCGACCACACTTTTTCCTTCCACTCAACTTTCTATGAATATGCTTGGATACAGCACTCTGTGAACAACCAGCTTCTTTAGCAATGACCTTTTGTGGCTTACCCTCCTTGTGGAGGGTGTCAATGACTCTCTTCTGGACATCTGTCAAGTCAGCAGTCTTCCCCATGATTGTGTAGCCTACTGAACCAGACTGAGAGACCATTTAAAGGCTCAGGAAACCTTTGCAGGTGTTTTGAGTTAATTAGCTGATTAGAGTGTGACACCATGAGTTTCCAATATTTAACTTTTTCACAATATTCTAATTTTCTGAGACACTGAATTTGGGTTTTCATTAGCTGTAAGCCATAATCATCAAAATGACAAGAAATAAAGGCTTGAAATATTTAACTCTACGTGTAATGAATCTATATAATTTTTGAGTTTCACTTTCTGAAATGAGTAACAAAAAATATTGACATTTTTGACAATATTTTTGAGCTGCACCTGTATATTGGTATCGGGACTGATCCGGGACTGCGGGTAATCCTGGAAAGGCCATCCGGGAATAGAGTGAGAGGAGGACGGGGAAGGAGTGAGGCCACGACTAGGGAGATTGAGTGGATTCGGTGCCTTGTTTCGACTGGACGGAGACTGCGTGCATGGAGAAGAAGCGCGGAGGCGGAGCTTGGAGTGGAGCAGCTGTGATCCGGGAGACGCATTTCTCTGGTCGACTCAGGGCTTTTGGACTGCTTGGTGACACTGGACATCTCAAGACAGCAGAGGCAAATGAGGAGCTGTTCTTGCTTTTGATGCTCGATTGCTCACACTTAATTAGTTTGATTGATTAAATGATTCTATTGCATGTCTTTGTTTGAAATTATGTTTGTTTGTGTGTTATGGGTCTGCCCTTTTTTGTTGATGGTGACTACAAATTAAGTTCCTGCACAGGGAAATAAAAGTTATATTCTATTCTGTTCTATACTAATTCTAATGTAATGTTTGCTTCAGTATTCTGTTCAGATGTAGCTTACAGGGCGACATACCTTCCGTATGCATTAATCAGCGAGGGCATGGAACGGTAGCCTAGTACCTATGTTGGAGGAGGAGGAGCGTGGAGCATATGGTAAGTTGGATTCGGAGGGGTGCTATTTCATCCAAAGAATTTCAGCTGTACATCAGTAGGCTACCTCTCATATAGCCTACAATCGGCAGAATGTTGTGAATTATATATGGGGAAGAAAAAATTCTTCTCATATTTGATCTTTCCATATTACGGCTTTTCAAGTTACATGCGAAGTGAACATAGCCTAAATAAAATTTTGAAAATATATATATTGTTATATATAGGCTAGGCCTATATAGCCCATTAGTCACATTCCCCTTTGTTTAATTTTTCCTTTGATCCATAGCTCACATTTCAAAGCACATCAAAGCACAAGGAAGCTTGTTCCAAAGTGATTATTACTAGGGTACTAATGGTTAAAAGATGTTTCTACAGTCGCCTCCTACCCAACTCTGATCAGCACGAAATCAACTTGACTCAGAGCCGTGAACCACGGCAATATCCCACGGCTCCAGAGCCGTGACACAAACCAATGTTCTTTCGAGTTTTAACAGAGGGCAAATGCTGCAGCCAACATGATTAATAATCAAAACATTGACAAAGGTATTCTGTTATATCTAATGATAGTCTGTGACGCCTATTTTTTATTACAAAATTATTACATGTGGCTGTTTGCAACCGAATTGCAGTATAAAACAGAATTAATATGAGATTGTGTTCAGCAAATAGACTACTTCTTATTTAAAGTGGTTGCATTTTTATTTTAGAACTCATCACCAACACAATAGTGAACAGATAAATAGACTTTTTTCAAATAAACATACTTTATGGTGTCCAAATAAATCTTTACCAAATACTATTTAAAAGTAATAAACTAAACAGGCTCCTGTACACACACATACGCATCAAGATCTGGCTTGTTTGACAGATTTGGCTGACTATCTTTCCTACACAGCCACATTTTCAGTAGGCTACTACTGGATTCTAGGATCTAGTAAAAAAAAATTTAAAAAAAGATTTGTATTTGCATAGACTAATAAAATAGCTATAGCCTAACCATTCAATGTCTATCCTTACATGTAATATCTCACGTTATAATCAATGACTGACAGCGATATTTTACACTTCTGCTAGAATAACGGAGATGGGAAAGTCGTAAATAAATGTAAACTGGATGCGATTGCAAACTAGCTTGAAAAGTAAGGGGGAGTGAACAGAAAACATTGAGCATAGGCTATTAAAAATGAGCATCAATCAGGTGATTTAGGTCTGAATAAAATATCAAAGCTAGTCTACTAACTTAATTTCTTACCAGCTAGACTGTCTGAAACAGCTTCAAATTCCAGCTTGCTCCGCTGGGAGAAAAAGATGCGGCTCGGTTAGTTTGAAAGAATCAGCCAAATGAACAGTAGCTACGGTATGGAAAGAGCCGAACTGCCCGTCACTAGCTTTTCCGACCAAGAAATGTTTTATATACCTGCCTGACACAGAGAGAATTGTGTTGCTGGAAAAAAGAAAACTTTTTTTCATTTGCTGAACAACCAACAAAGGTTTCTGATAAGTCAGTGAAATTACTTGGTGGAGACTATGCATATAGGCCACACCCCATCGATGGGGAGGGGAAAAAAAGCTGTCGACAATTTGCATGTGGAAAGCTGTCGACAATTTCTATGGAAAAAATTTATGTTTTTTTAAAAATCTTTAAGTATGGATTGGGTCTCTTATTTATGCGTTAGTGTATGAAAAAATATAGCTTTTGGCATATTTTTTTTAATTTTTCACAAAACCGCTAGCTAATAAGCTCTCAATGAGGTTTTTATTCCCACGGCCACAGCATCTCATGTTTTGAACCAGTGGTAGTTTTGAACTAATAGCACTAATAGTTAGCTAGCTAGTAGCTTTGTTAAAGGCATCATGACTATGGCTTGCTGTCTACCCCTTTCACACAGACGACCCGCAAACAAATTCCACCTAACTACTTAAGTTGTGTGCCACCTAACTAGTTAGACAGCTGAGTTTTAGGCCGATAGTTATCTGGATTTTTAGTGCAGCTAATTTGGCTGTAAGGGCAACTAGCTGGCAAAAATGGCAGCAAGCTAACTAATTTCTGTTAACAACCTGAATCATATGGGCAGCTAGCTAGGGAAAATGGGCAGCTAGCTAAAATAAAACAATAGCTAGTTATGGTAAGTCACATAACGAACGGCTGGCGGCTAGCCATAATATGACGCCCTTCAAACTGTCCTGTTATGCAGAATGAACTGACTTGTTGGTGAATATTGTATCATCTCACAACATATTGTAGAGTGCTAACCAGTGGCTCAGTTGTACAGAAGTTGTACTCTCCGAGAGGCTCTCATTTTAAGCATGTACTGTATGTACCAAGGGGCCCAGGTGTTACGCTTGATGTATGCATCGAGGGGCCTGGGGGCCCTAGTGGTCAACTCATGCTTTAAACACGAAGGGGCCCAGAGACCCTCACACTGTAGGTGCTGAGGGGCCCTAGTGGTCAGATCACGCTTTAAGCCCCAGGGGCCAAGGGGCCCTAGTGGTCAGCTCACTCTTTAAACACCAAGGGGCCTGGGGGCCCTCACACTGTAAGCGCCGAGGGGTCTGGGGGGCCCTAGTGGCTTGCTCACGCTATAACCACCCAGGGGCCTAGTGGTCTGCTTGCACCATGCGCACTGAGGGCCCTGGCGTTCAACTTCTTTTGAAAGTGTTGGGCCATGCACCGCACGCGGCCTGAGGCTTGGAGGCCCCCTGGCAGTCCGAGGCACTGGGCCCACTGGCCCGGTCCATAATCCAGGTATGTGTCTGATTCAAGTTTATTTAATTCCTGAATTTAGCTTTTCACATAATGACTGTGCACATACAAATTAGCAAGGTGCTCATTTTAAAACAGTTAAACAGTCAAACAGTCACTGAGACCCCCCACACTTACAACCGTGTGCAGGAGAAATACATAGATAGCCTACCACAATTTTCAAAATTATGGATGAGTCGTGTTGCATGAGCTTGTGGCACTTTTAATGCTGGTTTTCTGTCTTACTAGCCTACATAACAGCTTTGATAGCCTAATTAAGCTACGTTAGCATGAATGATATGGATTTGTGGATAATTTTCTGGTAGCCTAACAGTTAATGTTGTTAAAGACTGTTAAGTTAGCCATTAATTAATTTACAATGAAACATGTAACTTCACTAAATTGAGTCATAGCCACCATATTAAAACGTCACAGAGCAGTAAGCTATTTAATTTCGGTCAAAATTGCATAAACATGAACATTGTTCAGTCATTACCATTTAACTGTTTGCTATAACTAATTAGATAGTTGTTAGGTATGTGGGCTACTGCGTCTTTGTCGTTCATTGTCATAAAGTGCATTTTTAGATCATAGGTCTCCGCTACTTGCTTTTCCCATGGCCTTAGAAATCGAGAGAATATAGCAGAGAGAGGGAGAAAGAATGTGATTGCTGCGATTAAATTATGTTGAAAAATGTTTGGGGGAAAAAAACGTATTAGACTAGATTTCCCGTATCATAACTTTATAAGCCCGTATAGGCCTACTGTTGAAAAGGTGGAAAACTGTGTTTTTGGCTAACCATATGGGTTGACACCTATGCTTGGAGGTAGTGTGATTGCCTACAAATTGCCTTTGTAAAATTAGAAATGAGTAGCCTACATTGTGTTTGTAACTACTTGGACAGCGTGAGGTTTTGTGTGTGTGTGTGTGTGTGTGTGTGTGTGTGTGAGTGAGAGTGTGTGTGTGCGTGTGCGTGAGTGTGTGTGTGACGGACGAGCTTTTGGCAACAAGTGAAAAAAAGCATGTTTGTTTGTTAAAAACGGAGCACATTACAAATGACACTTGAGTCATTTGGTTCCATATCATGCAGTCCCATCAGATCAGCTGCGGTATTCAATTATTAAAGAGCTTCCAGCCAATAACCCAGCTGATGCTGTTTAATTAATTAATCAAGCATGTATGATCTGATGGTATATAAGCAACAGATACTGATTTCAAAACTTAGATTGCGCACTTCATTGCGTTATTACTGTACTGCTACTGTACGCGATGAACCTGTCCGCAATTAACCTAGCGTTCGCCCTAAATGCATGGCACTGGCTTCAGTGGGAATGGTGGCGTTGCCAGTTCAGGAGATCACAACTGTGTCACGTTATCCTGGTCCTAAGTGAGGTAAGAATCACATATTCTCAACAGTAGTCATACGACAGTGCTCCTGATCAAACGTGGACATTGATAAACATGAAGCACTTTTAACAGTGGGTGGAGTAGAATTAACCTGGGTAAATATACAGCAAAGTTATGTCATGCACACATAGTAATTGCACGTTCTATAATACCACATATTTACCTGCATGTAGGACTATAAACTGTACATTTGGCTACTGTGGTTTGGTGTTAATCAATTCATCAACTTGTGTGAACTAGGCTGAAAAACACTTCATGTTTTTCATTTCATTCTTTTTTAGGTTGATGATCCACCAGCTGGGCATTATGCCCAAGTAAATGCTACTGTGCCCATGCTCCAGCTTTACTTTAATGGGGACCAGGACCTCATGGTAGACTACTGTCTGAGCCGTGGCTCTATGGAAGCATTGATAATGCTACTGCCGCGTGGGGAGAGACATGGCTGGGCACACCACATAAAGGTCCTGGCAACTGTGTACTGGCTGGCACACAGTTTGTTTTACAGAGTGGTGTGCCGGGCCTTCCAGATGCCCAAGATCACCGTATGGTGACTGGTCCACATTGGAGTAAACCAAATTGCTGCCCTTCGCCAGGAGGTAATTCGGCTGCCCACTGCTGGAGAACGACAGGAGGTTAGCCAAGGATTTGTGCAGCTGGCCAAATGCGTGGGTGCCATTGACGGCTGCCATGTCCGCATCAAGACCCCCTCAGGATTATCTCAATAGGAAGCTCTTCCCATCCATACAGATGCAGGCAGTATGTGATGAGAAGGGGAAGTTTCTGAACACTTTTGTGGGGTATCCTAGCTCTGTCCACGACACCAGAGTCTTGAAGAACAGCAGGATCTACAAAGAGGCTCTGTATCCTCCTCCAAGTTGGGCTGTATATTGTCCCACATTCTCATAGACATATCTTGCTTCCCAATTGTCCTTTAATTGTGAGAAGTTACTGAATGAAAGCTGACTGCATGACGTGATATTATTTACTTTTTTAAAATCTAAGACAATTATAGGGTTTTGGTCTACCAGTACCACAGGCTATATCCATTACATTCAGTGTGAAGATGAATGCGACTTGAAAACACTCGAAAATGACCTAACACATCGATTGTGATGTACTGCTGTGATTATCACACTAATAATTTTGTCCATATTGTCCGCCCCTACCTCCAGGGTACTTCATTGTGGGGGATGGTGGCTACCACTGCATCGACCATCCTGTGGCCATCATCACCCTATATCGGGAGCCACTGCAAGGGAGGGTACAGAGCCGCTTCAACCACCACCATGCTAAGGCTCGTCCATAATTGTGCGGGCCTTTGGCATGTTGAAGGTGCCTGCTCTTCAAGGCTCTGGAGGTGGACCACACATTTATACCCACGGCCATCACCGCATGTGCCGTGCTCCATAACATCTGCCTGACAAAGGGGGACATCCCTGAAGCTGTCGAGAATGTTGGCGATATTGGTGTGGCTCCACCACGCCCAATGAGGGGGGACCGACTGGCGGGGCAACTAACTGTCTGTGTAGTGGACTGGAAATGAATGTGATTTAAATAAAGTAAAACATTTACATATCATATTAAGAGCAGAGAAACAGACACCCCTATAAATAAAAAGAGATTCTCATCTTCTTCCTAGCTTGGTATTGCTCATGGTTTATAGATTAATGCCCATTCCAATGAGATTTCAGGTCATGCTAGGCAGTTTACCACCACACCTGTAGATGGCGCTACGCCAGTAGTGATAGGGAAACCCGGTTCTGACAGAGAAATAAAGAAGTCGTCAGAACATCTACACACAAACTTGTGTCCGGTTGTCTCTTAACTAATCACTCTTATCAGGTTGGTAAACATGAAAATATTCCATGAACTATGAAGTTTAAAGTATCTTGGGTAACTGGTAACATGTCAATGATGTGCAGAGACTGTTTTAGTGAAGTGAAACGTTTGTACAATGCTCATATTTGGTACTTTTCTGAATGCTAGTTACCGCTAATAACAGCTAATGCATTCGTAAGGAAAAGAGAGCTGAAACCATTGATGTTACTGAAAAGAAGAGAGTCATTCTGAAGTCACTACAGTAATATGCAAGAGCATAATAGAAGTGTGTAATTTGATGTGTGTTTAAGGTAAATGTAATTAGGATGTCAAGTGTATAAGTACATTTACCGTTCGTATCTAAACGAGGTTGAGGGCGCGTCATTGTTCTAAGATGGCGGTCCCCAGTATTCTACACGTGTACTATGTGTGATCCACTGAAATGGGTTATGATCACTTTGTAGTGGTAAAAGCTTACTGTGAAGGTTTTAAACCAGTCCTAGTAGATGAGTTATGCATTTCTATTTGAATGTTTTGAAGTACTGTTCATATGGTATTTACTATTCAGTTATTTTTTTATTTTTTATTTAACCTTTATTTAACCAGGTTAGTCTCATTGAGATTAAAAAAAAAAATCTCTTTTTCAAGAGAGACCTGGCCAAGAAAAGCAGCACAAAGTTACAGACACACATAAATACAACATAATACAATGCATTAGTACATATAAGGCATCTAATAAAATTAATTAAAATTAAAAAAATTAAAATTTAAAAATTTAAAAATTCAAAACATTTTTTAAAAATGTTTAAAATGTAAAAAAAAAAAAAAATTTTCTTTTTTTTCTAAAGAAAAGAAAAACCACATCAAATTACACATTGAAGGCAGGCAAGAATATGTCCAGCAATATTACCACTTATGGGTCAAAACATTTACAGACCTGCATTTAATTTTCCTCCATTACTTTTACCCTAGCTTTAAAACTATTTAGTGAGATAAGCTCCTTCAGTTTCATTGTTTTTTGAAGCTCATTCCAGGCCAAAGGGGCAGACAACTGGAAGGCTTTTTTGCCAAACTCGGACCGAGACTTTGGTATGGTCAGCAGGACACTGTTTTGAGAACGTAGCTGGTAAATGTTGTTTTCCTGCAGGGTAATGAGAGAACTTAAATAGGATGGAAGCTGTCTCAGTATGGCCTTATAGATGAAGAGGTACCGGTGACCCAACCTGCGCAAAGTTAAGGAGGGCCAGCCTACTCTCATATAAAGGGTACAGTGATGCGTGAGAGGTTTGAAGTTTGTGACAAACCTCAGTGCTCCATGATACACTGTGTCCAGCTTACTTAATGCTACCTCAGGAGCGTACATGTAAAGAATATCACCATAATCTATTACCGGCAAGAATGTAGCCAATACGAGCCTCTTTCTTGCCTCAAAAGAAAAACATGCCCTGTTGCGGAAGTAGAATCCTAACTTCAGTCTGAGTTTTCTCACAAGAGTCTCTATGTGAGACTTAAAAGTAAGACAGTCGTCTATTATAAAACCCAAGTACTTATAGTTTGACACTCTTTCAATTTCCTTGCCCTGTGTGGTAATTATGTGTGGGAGTATCTGTGGTTCCTTCTTACTCTTAGTAAAAACCATCAGCTTAGTCTTGCCTGCATTTAAAACAAGCTTCAGCTGATACAGCTGGGCCTGAACCATACTAAAAGCAATTTGGAGTTCATCAAAAGCCTTTTGTAATGTTGCTGCACAACAATAAATAACAGTGTCGTCTGCATAAAAATGAAAGAAGGCGTTTGGCACATTTTTTCCAACATTGTTAATGTAGATCGTAAACAAAAGCGGCCCCAGGACGGAGCCCTGTGGCACCCCCTTCTGGACAGTTAAAACAGTAGACAGCGTTCCATTAAACTGGATACATTGTGTTCTACCTGACAGGTAGTCTTTAAACCAAGCAACTGCCTGACTAGAAAATCCTATGTTGACTAACCTTTTAAGCATAATATTGTGATCAACAGTGTCAAACGCTTTTGACAGATCAATAAAAAGGGAGACACAGTGCTGCTTCCTGTCCATGGCAACAATAAGATCATTTACCACTTTCATTGCTGCAGTAGTAGTGCCATGCTGCTTTCTAAAACCTGATTGAAAGGTAGATAAAATATTGTTGTCACTTAAGAACTCCTTCATCTGGTTACGCACTAGGGTCTCTAGGACCTTTGCAAGAACTGATAAATTTGAGATAGGCCTGTAGTTATTCAGATGTGAGGGTTCCCCTCCTTTTAACAGGGGGAGAACATAAGCCGACTTCCATACTCTAGGGATGACTTTTAAATCAATAGTAAGGTTAAAAAGATAAGTTAGAGGCTCTGCAATCAAATCAGCTGCAAGAGATCTAATTTATCAGGTCCAGCTGCTTTTTTGGGATCGATACCTTTAAGAGCTTTATGTACTTCAGCTACAGTAAAAGGGGAAAAACTAAAGCTCTGTCCATTTCTCACTTCATCAACAAATGTATGATTAACTGAAGATGATGCCGTTTCAAACAGAGAGCCAGAGGAAACAAAATGTTCATTAAAACAGTTCAACATTTCCGCTCTGTCAGTGACCATTTCAGAGCCCTTTGTAACATAAGGTGGTAGATCATAGTTACAACTTGCATTCATGGATTTTATTGTTTTCCAGAACTTAGAAGGATTATTGAGATTTTCTGTTGTGGTAGTTAAATAAAAGTCTGACTTTAACTTCTTTGTGAGATGTGTACATTTATTTCTTAAGGACCTAAACTTTATCCAGTCAGAATCAGAATTTGTTCTCCTCGCCTTAGCCCATACTTGGTTTCTCTCATGTATTAGTTTACACAACTCCTCAGAGAACCATGGGTTTTCCCTACCTTTAATTCTATATGTTCTAACTGGAGCATGTTTGTTTGTCATTTCCGAAAAAACGTCTCTAAAGAAACTCCAAGCCATTTCCACATCTGGGATAAAACAAGTCATATTTAGACCACAATAATAAATATCATGTAAAAACCCTTGCTCCGAGAAATGTTTAAAATTTCGTTTATGAAGAAAGCGGGACTTGGACTTAGGGACCTTTGTATTTCTTTTAACTGCAATTGCACAGTGGTCACTCACATCATTTGCAAATATGCCAGTAGCAGTATATTTGTGGGGGGCATTTGTTAAGATAAGATCAATAAGAGTTGATTTCTCCATATATTTAATATTTGGACGTGTTGGGGCATTTAATAATTGTGTTAGATTCATTTCATCACAGTAACCTTTAAAATCATCCGAGGTAGGCTTTAACCAATCCCAGTTAAAATCGCCAACAATAATTACCTCATTGTAGTCAAGTTTAGCCATACATTTAGCAAACGATTTCAGCGTGTCACTCAAAGCAGACGGGGGTCGGTAACAGCCAACCACAGTAAGGAAGCAGTCTTTCGATACCTTAATTTTGAGAGCTAGCATTTCAAATTTTTTGTTCAGAGATTCAGAGAGTAAAACATTTGTGCGAAACTTGGTTTTTGCATAGATAGCAACACCTCCCCCCTTTTTAGGTCTATCGGTACGTAGCACATTATAACCATGAATAAAAATATCTTTGTCGGAGACAGATTTACTCAACCACGTCTCAGATATTACAATTATATCGGCATCTGTTGTTTCTGCCCAGATCCTAATCACATCAATTTTCGGCAGTAAACTACGAACATTAAAATGTACAATCCCAAGGCCCGACGAACTTTTAAAATCTAATGGAGTTTGCAAACACCTCAGACCTGTATGTGGACCGGGATTCGGTTGGACATTTCCAGAGATCAACAATAATAAAACAACCAAACATCTCAAGTTTGAGTTCTTGTATGATTTTTCTTTTCTAAGTCTATACACAAAGTCCAAAAGAGAATCTTCCGATAAAACAAAATATTCGTTTAGCAGTAACAAACAATGGAGATGCCGTAGAATTTCTAAATTGTTCGTTTGCATAGTAGATGGGGCTTGATCACAACTAAACAGCGTATCCGTGACAGTCATAGGTAAAATTATCTGTAGTGATGATCCCACAGGATTTGAGTTACTCACCCAGCTCTGCTCGCCACAGAAGGTGAGTAAACAGTATATTACCAGTAGACTTTTCATTGTGGCTACCGCAGTAGCCTAAATAATGCTGATTTGGCGATCCAAGTTGCACGCTGCACTGGTTGCCCGATAAGTGCGCGTTGTGCTGGAAATTTAGGGGAGCTCTGTGCAGGTTGCCAGTTGCACACAGCACAGGTAGCCAGGATTGAGCAGGGATTTCAGGGGGCACATTGAGTAAGCAGAGGCTGGTAAAATGTAGGTCCAGCTGATTCCTCAGCAGAAGCAGCTCCCAGGAGAAGCTCCCCTTGCTATAGGGATCAGGCGAAGGGGTCCAGGTGTAGATCCCAGAGTGAAGACCTGCAAGCTAGGCCTCACTCAGCAAGGTGGATCAGGCGAGAGGATCCAGGTACAGATCCCCGGATAGAGGGCCCCAGAAAGATGCACAAAAATGCTGCTTATATTATAGTGGTAAGGATCAGTTGATTTCTGAGTTCTCCATGAACAAACACTATCTTCCAGAGTGAAGACCTGCAAGCTAGGTCTCACTTATCAAGGTGTCACCATGCATTGTCTTTCAATAGAATATATACAGTATTCAGTATCAAAGACTTGCCCTTTCAATGTATAAAAAAAGATCTGTATTCACTCTAAAAGATTTTCAAAAAGATACCAATAACAAGAAGGACAAAAATGGTCAAATTGTCAAATATTTGTCCTACAAACAAACACAGCCACAGACAAAGACTAACGTGCTGCCATCTTGGATGTAAGATTTAACAGGTGACTCACTGTGAGTCACCATGTGAGTGTTAATTACAGTATTACCACCTGGTAAGGAGATGTGGCACTATATGATATGGGCATGTTAAGACAATGAAGCATAGCTATTAAAGGAATGAACATGGGACACTGGTAATGAGATATGCATTGAGAATGCAGTTTATTATTTTTGTACAGATTGAACATGCAGATGTAGACCTGTGGAAGACGTTGTTTTGTTTTAGTTTTATGATTTTATATTTGTATTACTGAATGGGTTGTTCATTGAGGATGAATACTTACGTGTACCTGTGAAAGAGAAAATGAGTTAAGTTTAAGAAAAGAGAGAGAAATAAAGAAGTCGTCAGAACATCTACACACAAACTTGTGTCCGGTTGTTTCTTAACTAATCACTCTTATCAGTCCTCAGGCAAAACAGCCTGGGACCGGTAATATCTGCTCCAAATGTGTGTCCAGTACGACTGAATGAACATGATTATATGTAATTTGGCAATTGTTTGAAATATTATTTATACAGGAGAGCTTTTTGTTAGTGTCTCTGTTTCTTGTTATGTTTGTATATTCTCCCTTACAGCCCCTCTTTCTGTCCATAGTGTTAATCCAACTCTGTTTTATTTGTTATGTTAGTGTTAATAAAATCACTTCTGGATACTAACATATCAGTTTCATACATCTTTTCTGTGCCACATTTTCATTACAACCTTTATTTATTTAAAAACACACTATAAGCATACCACTTTGACACCAATGTACAGTCAAGCTGGAAGGTCTGCACACCCCTTTCACCTTCTCCACGTTTTATTACGTTACAGACTTATACTGCAATAGATTGAGTAAATTTTTTGCCTCAAACATCTACACACAATAGCCAATAATGACGAAGTGAAAACAGGTTTTTAGAAAATATGCAATTTTATTTTACTGACAAAAATAGGTTATTTAGGGGTTACATATCTGTACACACCCTTAGCCTAATACTTGGTTGCTGCACCTTTGGCAGTGATTACAGCTTCAAGGCGTCTTGGGAAAGAAGACATTTTTGCACATTCCTTCGAGGCATATCCTTGCAAGCTCCGTCAGGTTGGATGGGGAGCATCGGTATACAGCCATTTTCAGCTCTTTCCACAGATGTTCAATTGGATTCAGGTCTGGGCTCTGGCTGGGCCACTCAAGGACATGCACAGACTTTCTCCAAAGCCACTCCTTTGTTCTCTTAGCTGTGTGCTTCGGGTCGTTGTCATCTTGGAAGGTAAACCTTCGCCCCAGTCTGAGGTCCAGAGCGTTCTGGAGCAGGTTTTCTTCAAGTATCTCGGTGTACTTAGCTGCATTCATTTTTCCCTCTATCAGGACTAGTCGCCCCGTTCTCGCTGCTGAAAAACAGCCCCACATCATGATGCTGCCACCTTCCCCATTGAGACCGATGTGTGCGGGTTGGACCCGTAATGCACGACTCAGAACACTGACGTGATAATAAATACCCGCAAGTGCTTTATTATGGGGAAATCCAAAATCGTAGTCACACAAGCAAAGTCCAAAAACCAATAAATCCAGCCAGACCAAAGATACAGTACCGAGGGAGAAGGCAGTCTCGAAATCGGTATCCGTGCACAAGTTCATTAACCAGAGTAGCTGTCAGCGGAGCAGAATTACAAAACAGGGGTAAAGCAAAGTTCGTAGTCGTGGGGCGTAGCAGGAGTCAGACCGAAGTCCTATCCGCGGGGCAGAGGTACAAAACAGACAGCAGGCAAAACTCGTGGTCAAAAACAGGCAGTGGAAACAATCGGCAAGCAGTAACGATGGTCAGTAAACAGGCTAGATTAATAACGGTAGTCAAAACAATGGAAAACGCTCAAAAGTGACAGTAGAAAACTAAAGGCAACAATTTCGCAAAGACATGACATGAACACTGATCTTATATGCAGGTGTAGACAGGTGCAGACACTTAGCTTGAGAGCAGCAGGAAATGAACAACAGCTTGCGAAAATGAGACACGTAACAAGGCAATTAGTAAATCGTTAGTACTTATCCTATCCTAGACCTGACATTAGTAAATTAGTAAATGACATGCACGAGAAACGTAAGGTAAACATGAACACATGGTTAGAGAGTTAGTATTACCCAATCCTGATCTAACGTTAGTAGATTAGTAAGTAGACATGAGAGAATGAAACAATTAGGGAAGCATGAGCGACAGCAAGAGAAAGAAACAGCATGAACGCAATGTTGCGGAAAAACATGGAAATGTGTCTGCTAACAATGAACTGCATCGTAACATAAACAGAACACAAGCATGACATGAACAGAAAATAAACTGTGACAAACACTAAACATGAAATGTGGCATAAACATGACAGAAACGTAACAGTACCCCCCCTAACGACCGACTCCTGACGGTCTACACAGTTTATCAGGGTGGTCGCGATGAAAGTCACTTATCAGGGCAGGGTCCAGAATCAGACTTGGAGCGACCCAGGAACGCTCCTCCGGGCCATAACCCTCCCAGTCCACCAGATACTGAAACCCCCGGCCTCGCTTGCGAATGTCCAGTAGCTTCTTGACCATGAAGGCCGGGTGGTTATCTATGATACGGGGAGGAGGGGGTGGGGGATCAGGGGGGCAAAGGGGGTCAGTGGAATAGGGCTTAATGCATGAAACATGAAACGTGGGGTGAATCTTCAGGGAAGGGGGCAATGACAGCTTGACTGAGGTGGGGTTGATGATGCTGTGAATCTTGTAGGGACCAATGAAGCGGGGCTGGAGTTTGTGGGAAGTGGATTGGAGGGGAATGTCCTTTGAGGAGAGCCAAACCGAGTCGCCAGGCTTGTAATCAGGGGCTGGAGTGCGGTGGCGATCAGCGACTCGACGATTCCGTTCGGCCGTGCTCAATAGCACGGTCCGGGCGTCCTTCCAGATCTTGAGGCAGCGGTGCATGTGGGTGGAAAGGGAGGGGACAGCAATCTCCACCTCTTGATCAGGAAACAGAGGAGGTAGGTAGCCGAGAGAAACCTCGAATGTGGATTTTCCAGTAGCGGCGCAGGGCAGGGCGTTGTGCGCATACTCGACCCAGATGAGCATCTTGCTCCATGAAGTGGGATTCTTGGCCGACACACAGTGTAGAGCAGCTCCGAGGTCTTGGTTGACCCTTTCAGTCTGACCGTTAGACTGGGGGTGGTAACCTGACGTGAGGCTGGAGGTGGCTCCGAGAGCCGAACAGAAGGCCTTCCAGACCTGGGAGATGAACTGGGGGCCACGGTCAGAGACAATGTCCGCGGGAATGCCATGGATCCGAAAGACTTCTTTGACGAGTACATCCGCGGTCTCTTGGGCAGTGGGCAATCCAGGCAGAGGAATGAAGTGCGCCACCTGACTGAACCTGTCCACCACCATCAGGATGGTGGTGTTGCCCTCAGAAGGGGGAAGTCCAGTCACGAAATCCACCCCGATGTGGCTCCAAGGGCGACTGGGCACTGGCAGAGGTTGGAGCAGACCAGCTGGGGCCTGGTGAGAGGCCTTGCTCCTGGCACAGGTGGTACTGGCCTTGACGAAACGCCTGGTGTCGGGGATCATGGAGTTCCACCAGAACCTTCTCTTGAGGACAGCCAGGGTGCGGGATGGCATGACATGAGGGAGAAATGAGCCCATTGGAGAACATGTGTCCGGGCGGCGGAGGGAACGTAAGGGGTGTACCGGGATTGGACCTTGGATCGGGCTCCTTGAGTAGCGCCTTTTTGATGACGGCCTCAATCCTCCAGGACACGGAAGCAACGGTGCAGGACCCAGGGAGGATGTTCTCCGGGACCTCTTGCTCGGAACTGGCTATGAACTGTCGCGACAAGGCATCTGGCTTGACATTCTTGGAACCAGGACGGTAGGTCAATGTAAAATTGAAACGTCCAAGGAACAGGGCCCCTCTGGCTTGGCGGGAGTTCAACCTCTTGGCTGTCTGTAGGTACGCCAGATTCTTATGGTCGGTCCAGACCACAAATGGTTTCTCTGCGCCCTCCAGCCAATGCCTCCACTCCTCCAGTGCTAGCTTGACAGCGAGTAGCTCACGGTTTCCCACGTCATAATTCCTCTCCGCCAGAGACAGCTTACGGGAGAAGAATGCACAGGGGTGTAGAAGGTTGTCAGTGGGGGAAATCTGAGAGAGCACGGCCCCTACTCCAGTGTCGGACACATCAGTCTCCACGACAAACTGACGAGTGGGGTCGTGGTGCACCAGAATCGGAGCGGAGGAGAACAGTCTCTTGATTTTTTTGAAGGCATTTTCAGCCTCAGGGTTCCAGCGGAACGGCATGTCAGTAGATGTGAGCTTGGTGAGAGGGCCGATGACCTGGCTGTAGCTCCAGATGAACCTCCGGTAAAAATTTGCGAATCCCAAGAAGCATTGCAGATGTTTCCGAGTAGCAGGCGTGGGCCAATCTGTGACCACCTGGATCTTCTTGGGATCCGCCCTGATTTGTCCCCTCTCCAAGATGAAGCCCAGGAACTTGACCGTGTCGGTGTGGAACACACACTTCTCAGCCTTGACAGAGTCTGTTCTCCAAAAGTCGTTGGAGAACCTGCATGACGTGGCCTTCGTGTTCCTTGACGTTGGTGGAGTAAATCAAGATGTCGTCCAGATACACGAATACGTAGCGGCCCAATAAGTCCCGTAGGACGTCATTGACTAACGCCTGAAAAACGGCGGGGGCGTTAGTAAGGTCGAAAGGTATAACAAGGTACTCGAAGTGTCCTAATGAGGTGTTGAAGGCGGTCTTCCATTCGTCCCCCTCACGAATGCCCACCAGGTGGTATGCGTTGCGTAGCTCCAGCTTGGTGAAGACAGTGGCGTCGTGGAGTGGTTGGAAGGCTGAGTCAATGAGCGGTAGTGGGTATTTGTTCTTGATTGTGATGTTATTTAGTTCTCTGAAGTCGATACAAGGACGCAGCGAGCCGTCTTTTTTCTGGACGAAGAAAAATCCAGCGCCCACAGGTGATGAAGAGGGACGAATCAGACCGTTGGCAAGGCAATCCCGAATGTATTTCTCCATTGCTTCTCTTTCCGGTTTGGAGATGTTGTAGAGTTGACTTGAGGGAAGAGTGGAACCGGGTAGAAGGTCAATCGTGCAATCATAGGGTCTGTGAGGAGGAAGTGTCTGTGCTTGCGTCTTGGAAAAAACGATGCCCAGGTCGTGATAAGGGGCTGGCGCGTTTTCCAGAGATGGCTTGGTGTCTTGAGGTGGGGTAGGTGTGCCCCCGGCAGGTGCAGGTGCGGACCGAAGACATGCTTGCTGGCTCCAGGCTTGAACGTGTTGAGACTTCCAGTCAATGACAGGGTTGTGTACTTGAAGCCAGGGAAGTCCCAGAATGAGCAGCTCGTTGGGGGAGCGGATGATGTGGAACTGGATGAACTCATGATGGTTGCCAGAAATTATAAGTTGGACGGGTTCCGTGACGTGGGTCATCCTGTAGAATATCTTGCCGTCCAATGACCGAGCATTCTTGGGGTGGGGCAGTGGAAGGGTGGGAATGTCCAGATCTCTGACCATAACCTCGTCGATAAGGTTAACGTCCACTCCAGAGTCTATGAGCGCGCTCACTTGAACCTCCCTCTCAGGTAGCATGATTGTAGCAGTGAGGGTAGGGCAAGTATCACTCTTGGAGATCTTCTCCTGGTGGGTTGAAGACCTCACTCCCACAGATGATTTGGATTTCCTGGACCGGGCGGTGCACTGTGCCTGAGAATGCCCCAGCTTTCCTCCGACGTCTCCGTTCCTCGGGCAAGATCTTAACTCCGGTCTGGGAAAGATCCATTGGAACCCCAGCCTGGTTCTCCTCCGTCAGTGAGGCAGGTACTCGTCTGGGGTACGGCTGACCGGGCGGAATCGGTCTCTCCCTCCGGCAAAGTCTGTAGTGGTTATCCAGGCGAATAGCGGCTCAGACGAGAGCGTCGAACTCCTTGATGGGTTCCTGATGGGCTAACTCATCCTGGAGCGCTTCGTTCAGACTGGCCCGGAATAAGTCCGCCAGGGCCGAGTCATTCCAGTGGGTAGCGCAATAGTCCGAAAGGCAATAGAATGGTCCGCGGCGCTTTTAAGGCCTTGGCGGAGGGCAGTGAGTTGCTGTGAAGGCTCTTAGTCACTGGAGGCATGCTGGAACACTTTGCGGATCTCCTCCGAAAAGATCACGTAGCTGAGAGGAAATGAACCTCCGGACCACACCGCAGTAGCCCAGTCCAAAGCTCTCCCCTTGAGTAGCCCCATCACGTAGCCAATCCGTCGCTCGTCAGTCGGATAGGTCAATGGCTGTTGTCGGAAGACAAAGTCACATTGCAGTAGAAACGCCTTGCATCTCTCTGGCTCACTATCAAACCTCTCCAGGGGGGGCTGTTGTGGCTCCCGGAATTACCAGGCTCCCATGGGGTTGGAGGGTGGGATAGCAGGTGGTTTAGCAGGTTGCTCTGGAGTGCGTGGTTGAACTGCAATGGCCAGTCTCCTCATCTCAGCGCACAACTCTTTAATCTCCTCCTGGAGCTCGGAAATCCCCTGGGCGTGCTGCTGCATGATGAGGCCTTGTTGTTGCAGGGTGTGGAACATGGCGGTTGAGTCAGCAGGGTCCATCATGGCGAAATTGTTCTGAGACGGATGTGTGTGGGTTGGACCCGTAATGCACGACTCAGAACAATGACGTGGTAATAAATACCCGCAAGGGCTTTATTATGGGAAAATCCAAAATCGTAGTCACACAAGCAAAGTCCAAAAACCAATAAATCCAGCCAGACCAAAGATACAGTACCGAGGGAGAAGGCAGTCTCGAAATCGATATCCGTGCACAAGTTCATTAACCAGAGTAGCTGTCAGCGGAGCAGAAGTACAAAACGGGTAAAGCAAAGTTCGTAGTCGTGGGGCGTAGCAGGAGTCAGACCGAAGTCCTATCCGCGGGACAGAGGTACAAAACAGATAGCAGGCAAAACTCGTGGTCAAAAACAGGCAGTGGAAACAATAGGCAGGCAGTAACGATGGTCAGTAAACAGGCTAGATCAGGGGTAGGCAACCCTGGTCCTGGAGAGCCGCAGGGTCTGCTGGTTTTTGTTGTTACTCACCACTTAATTGATCAATTAAAGCAGTTGATTACACAGTTAACTCACCTCACCTGGTTTCTTTGGTCAAAGTAGTTGCTGTATTTAAGGTGAAAACAAAAACCAGCATACCCTGCGGCTCTCCAGGACCAGGGTTGCCTACCCCTGGGCTAGATTAATAACAGTAGTCAAAACAATGGAAAACACTCAAAAGTGACAGTAGTGAACTAAAGGCAACAATTTCGCAAGGACATGACATGAACACTGATCTTATATGCAGGTGTAGACAGGTGCAGACATTAGCTTGAGAGCAGCAGGAAATTAACAACAGCTTGAGAAAATGAGACACGTAACGAGGCAATTAGTAAATCATTAGTAGTTAACCTATCCTGACCTAGCGTTAGTAAATTAGTAATGTACATGTACGAGAAACGTAAGGTAAACATGAACACATAGTTAGATAGTTAGTATTACCCAATCCTGATCTAATGTTAGTATATTAGTAAATAGACACGGGAGAATGAAACAATTAGGGAAGCGTGAGTGACAGCAAGAGAAAGAAACAGCATGAACGCAAGGCTGCGGAAAAACATGGAAATGTGGTTGCAAACAATGAACTGCATCGTAACATAAACAGAACACAAGCAAGACATGAACAGAAAATAAACTGTGACAAACACTAAACATGAAACATGGCATAAACATGACAGAAACGTAACAAAAACTGAAATTCTGGTTTTAGGTCCTAAAAAACAAAGGGAGAAATTGTGTACATATACTTTTACTATTGATGGTTGCTTAGTTGTTCCAAATTCAGCTGTGAAAAACCTAGGTGTTACTATAGACCCAGATTTAACCTTTCGCACGCACATAGCTTTCTTTCAGTTAAGGAACATAGCTAAAATGAGGCATTTCCTATCAGAAGGGGACGCAGAGAAATGTATCCATGCTTTTGTTACGCGCCTAGGCTAGATTACTGTAATGCTCTGCTATCTGGCTGCCCTAAATTTTTGCTAAATAATCTCCACCTTGTGCAGAATGCAGCCGCTCGCATTTTAACTAGAACAAAAAAATATGAGCATATTACCCCATTACTAGCATCACTTCATTGGCTACCAATTAAGTTTAGGATAGACTTTAAGGTTTTGCTTCTGACCTTTAAAGCTTTAAATGGACTTGCACCAGTGTACATATGAAATCTGCCTTTACCATATAAGCCGAAAAGATCTCTTCATTCCCAAGATGCAGGCTTCTTAGTAGTCCCTAGAATATCTAAAAACTTGACGGGTGGTAGAGCTTTCTCCTACAGAGCGCCACTACTGTGGAACACCCTTCCAAAATTTATAAGGGAATCAAACACAGTCTCAATATTTAAGTCTACATTAAAAACGCACCTTTATGATCAGGCTTATAACAAGTTGTAGTCCGGAGACAGGATCAAAGAAGCCTTTAGTCGTAGAGTAATGTGGAGTGACATCCTTTCCTTACTGTCACCTGTCAACAGCTGTGACCCCATCGTCCTGGGCTGGCTCTTGAGAGGTGGATAGGATTGTTTACTCTCTCATGACTGGATGGGTTCTCAAACTCTGTCTTCATAACTATGCAGCCATAAATTACTCCTGGCGGGGGTACTTGTCCAACCCCCCCCCCCCCCCCAGTTGGTGTTCCTGCTGCCTGCTCTATTACACTTTCCCTAACTGTTCTCTCTCTTTATTTTTCTACATTCCGCCGGCGGGGCTCATGCCCCGCATCTCGAGAGTTTCTGTCCAGCTTTCTGTCTGTCGCTGCTTGTCCCTCCCACCTCACCACCGCTACCAGCTGATCCTGCCGCCACCTCCACCCGGTTACCCACCATCATTGCCGCCACATCTGGATTGTCATCTAGCTGCTGCCATTTCTACTATCATGGATATTGGCAGTCAGTTTTGACCATGCTGGTCATTAAGATCTAGACCCTGAGCCGACCACAGGAGGATGGATTCCCCCCTTGAGTCTGGTTCCTCCCAAGGTTTCTTCCTAGTTACACCAGGGAGTTTTTCCTTTCCACTGTTGCCTCTGGCTTGCTCTTGTGGGGAGTAGTAGCCATATTCTTTGATGTGGAAAAAGCATATGATATGATGTGGAAGGAGGGAATATTGATTAAAATCAACATTTTGGGAGATGGAGGAAGAACATATAATTGGATTAAAGACTTTCTATTTGGTCGGTCCATACAGGTAAGAATTCGGAATAATTTATCAGGTAAATATGTAATAGATAATGGTACTCCCCAGTGAAGTGTAATTAGTCTACTTCTATTTACAGTTATGATAAATGATATATATGATCAGGTAAATCAAAATAGGTAAGTCGTTATTTGCAGATGATGGGGCTCTTTGGAAAAGAGGAAGGAACATCAAATATACAGTATAAAAGGTACAAGAGACAATTCTTGTAGTAGAAGCATGGTCGTTAAAATGGGGGTTTAAGTTTTCTGTAGAGAAAACTCAAACAATGTTCTTCACCCAGAAAGAGTAGGTGATGATATCCATTTGCAATTATATGGAAAAAAGTTGAGATATTTAAATTTCTTGGAGTATGGTTTGATACCAAAGCAACATGAAAATACCATATTGATAAAATTGAAACCAAGTGTAAAAAAGTCTTGAATGTTATGAGGTGCTTGACAGGTATAGTATGGGGGAGCAGATAGATTTGCCCTGAAAACCTTATATGTGACTTTGATCAGATCAGTTTTAGACAATGGAAGTGTAATATTTGGCTCGGCAGCTAAAACCACTTTGAAAAGACTAGACATTATACAGGCACAAGCATTAAGAATTTGCTGTGGAGCTCTTAAATCAACATCAATTGTCGCGTTGCGAGTGGAAGTAGGGGAGATGCCACTACAATTAAGAAGACAACATTTAATGGCTAATTACTGGACTAATCTGCAGGGACAAAAAAAATGTCATCCTACAAAAAAAATTATGAAACAATGTTGGAAAATGGGGAAAGGAAAAAAGGAGTGTTTTATGAGGGTAGGTGGTGAGCTAAAGAAATTTAAATATGCAAATGGTAATTAAGCCCTACTTTGCCATTACCAGCAGTACCGCCTTGGATTCTACCTGAACCAATGGTAGATTTGAGCATATTGGAGAAAATACATTCAAATAAAGAAGTAACAAATAGTGCTAGTTTTGGTAGAAAATGTTATGAAAAGTAAATATAGTATATATATTTCTATATATCCTGATGGATCAAAAGACCCTATTACAGGTAGGACAGGGTGTGCGTTCTATATCCCTGAATTAGAGATTAAGATGAGTAAAAGAATCTCAAATCATGTATCAGTATATTCGGCAGAAATGATGGCAATTCTTCTTGCATTGCAATGGATAGAGGAAGTGCAGCCAGTATGATAGGTAATTTGCTCAGACTCAAGTGCATCACTGATTAGTCTAAAATCCTTTTCATCCAGTTGTAGACAGGACATTTTATATAAAACGGGGAAAAATTTACTTAGAAATACCTATTAGTAAAGCAGAGGCAAAATCATACATCAAATAAAGAAACAGTGGCAGGAGAGATGGGATAGAGATACGAAAGGTAGACATTTATATTAAATTTAAAAGATGGTTGGAGTTAGCAGACCATTAGGACGAAACAGGAAAGAAGAGTGCATCATAAGTAGATTAAGACTAGGACATAAAATTTTTAATTAATCATTACAGCTCATTAAAAAACACCCAACTGGACAATGTGACACCTGTCATGAGAGAGAAAATGTGGAACATGTACTTTGCAACTACATACAATATACACAGGAAATAAAAATATTATCTGGAGAATTTAAAAAAGAAGGAATCAGTAATATGGAACTGAAATCAGTTTTAAATAATCCATCTGGGAGCATAGTAACTAAACATTTATTCAAATTTCTGCAAATGACTGGACTGATTAACAGAATATAAAATATTGTAATACCTTCAGTAAATGGCGAAAATACTCCATCGAAAAAGTGATCCGCATTAAAACCAAAGAAGAAGAAGAAAGAAAAATATGACAAACCGGACAATGTAGGAGGTAACTAACTCCAGAAGATGGCAGTAGTGCAATATTAAGGATGTAGACTGCCGTTAAAACCCCAAAGAAGAAGAAAATTGTTTAGTTGTGGTTAAACATATATTGCGATGTAGCGAGGGAGAGATTATTATTATATATGTTAATTTACAAAACAATTGACACCAGTGGATGTTTTCTTATTTAAAATTCGCAGACGTGAAATACATATCTGGTATAACGTTAAGTTAGTAAACGCTCGCTGTGAGCTAGGTTAACACGCTAGTGAATTCTATTTTTCTACAGTCTATGCCTCTAACCAGGGTAGCTTAGCATTAACGCTACATCGCAACAATGCAGGCTATCAAAGATACCCCCACGGTGTCCGGGCCGCTTGCTACAGTCAGACCTGACGCTGCACTCGAACTACGAAAGCCAAGTAATGAAGATGTACAAACAACTAAAAGAAAGATCCTCGACGAAGAAAGTTATATTGAGGTACGTTGGCCACAGTGTCACTTGCTCCTGCTCACAAACATAGTTAGCAACACTTTCACTGACGTTAGCTAAACTAGCGTAGCCATGCGTGGCTCTAGCGGACTTCTTTGGCTAACGTTACGTTTGTATTTTGCTTTAGTCAAGTGAGACAAAAGTGTACTTAAATTCAGAAATCCGTAACGATTTCGCTATGGATATTGATTGTTATATTTATATCACAGTATTACAAGATTAAATTAAAACCCTTATCGGACGGTTTTGTAGATGTTACTGACATGCCAGTAGGCCTACGTAGTGATGGGCAGTATGTGAACGAACGAATCTTTTTAAACTAATTTTTAAAGTGAACTGAGTGTACCGGATCATCACACTCAATGATTCGTTAATATGCTTGCCTGCGCGTCAGCTAACGTTATAGCTAAAGGCTATGGGGGGCCAACAGTGCCACAATTCTGTCGTCTGCGAGTGCGACTGCGAATGCAATTGCCTTGTACTGTGCGCTTTAATTGGTCACAACATCTCACTCGCAGTCCTGATCCGCACTGGCAGTTGCATTCGCAGTCGCATGATCATGTCGATACCACTGCAGTTACCATTGAAAACCACAGTGTGTCGATACAATTCCAAGAACAACAGAGAAATGTCAAACTTGGCCATAGAGTAGGCTAGAATTTGAGTAGGCGAGCCTATTTAATGATGGAAGATAGAGAAATATCGCAATTGGCAGAAATGGAAGATTTAAAATGTAACGTCCTGTAAACATGAACCTATAGCCTACATGTTTCAGAGTAATAGCACCCCTTGGTCTTTGCATTTTTTGTGTGTAGTTAGTAGCCTACTCATTGTTAGCTTGCTGATAGCTAGCATGCCCGATGGTTAGGTAACGTTAAGAAGATCAGTAGGCTATAGGCTACTTTGCTGAATAAAATACAGTAGGCTATAGGCCTGTGGCTAGGCTACTGAATCAGTTACAGTACTGTAGCCTATTTTATTCAGCAAAGTATCTATACCAATCTTCTTAACGTTAGAACCGTCTGGCATGTTAGCTCTGATCAGCAAGCTAACAATTAGTAGGCTAGCCTACTAACTACATTCAGAAAATGTAAGTGCCAGTGCAAGTGCTAGTGCACTAGGATGAGTGACACGAGTAAACCTGTGAGTGAGATGTTGTGACCAATTAAAGCGCACAGTAATTGCATTCGCACTCGCAGACGACAGAATTTTGGCACTGTTGGCTCCCCATAAAAGGTGGGCCTGGTAGTCGGAATGAAACATCGTGATAATGAAAGGCAAGGCTTCCTCGTGGCAACCAGCAAGTTATCACAATTCAATGAGAACAGGTGGGATTTTCAATGGAACTAGCGAACTGTACTGACCTCAGACTTGGCCTACTACCACAGTTCAGTCCTACTGAACTGACTAGCCTATATGAACGGCTGACTACCGCACCGCAGTAGCCTACATAATTGTCAACCGAATCGGTTATATTAATGTTAATCAGTTACTCTCTGCATAGGCTACGGGCTACTCAGTAGCCTAATAAATGAGTTGGCAACAAATAGCGTGAGTATTAGTAAAATAATATAGCGCAGTCAACTGTTTTTTGGTACAGTTTCACATTTAATGAATATAGCCTGCAATCTTACAAAATGATCGGAACCTGTAGCCTACCTGTAGGTCTACTGGCATCTGACGTTCACCCAACATAATGTTACCGAAAGCAAAACGGTTCAAGCATTTCTAATCAAAATTACATAGGCTACTGTCGGCTATATTGTACATTTTCTATGTAGGCCTATTCTGTGACTATCAAACTAAATTAATGAAAGTCTGCCCGTTAGGAAAAACCATTTCAAAACTAATAATGATTAAATGAAGCACATTCGTTTTTTCTTTTGTATCAAAATAGCACAATAAATGTAGGCTATTTTAAGTAGGCCTAATATGCTATAACCTCACAAATATAATCAGTATGTGGCTATATGTTTGTTTCTTCTTTACACTTGAAATTCAGTAAGGAGTCTAGCTAAAGCCCTTTTTAAAATTTGTTTGTTGTCAGGTAATTTGAGTCTAGATCACGCACTGCATGAATGATTGCTATTTTAATCTGAACCGCTATTTTAATCTAGTAGCCTACTACTGACGAACTGGGGGATTAATACCACTAGGCTATATCAGTGCACCTAGCTCAACCCTTTGTATAAGGGCTCCCCCCCATAGATGACTGAACATTGACATTAAATTTGGGAGAAAAAAAATCCTCTGCTTTAAAAAAAAAAAGGATAAACTATGGCCCTTGTCACCCTTTTGACAACTTTACCATTTGAAAACGCAATGTTTTACAATAGGCTACTTACCACGAAAGGGTCAGAAATTGGGAACACACAAATTGTCATGTCATATTTCCGTAGCTTCTAATCCATATTTAAAACGCTCACCTGGAGCGGCCGTATAGTAGCCTAATCCATAAAACTATATAACTACAAGGAAAAAATACAAAAAGTTCATATGTCACATAGAACCAGCAATGTAGTTACCAATGGTTACAGGGACGCGCCGCCATGTTGGAGGACCAACCCTAACAGAAATGCTTAACGTTACTAGTGTTTGCTACTCCATGAAACGAGTCAAGTAGCTAGCTAACGCTACTATGATTTCTGTCCAACAATGACGAGCTTCTGCACTGCGTATTGATGTGCGAATAAAGCTGGGAAAAGGGGAAAACGTCCTTTTACATGATAATCTGAGTACGCATCATAGTAGCTAAGCCACCAGGCACAGAACTAAATTTTACGACCGAAAGAAGAAACTGGTGGTTGAAAGCACTGAGGAGTGAGCTGGATTTAGACCGCAACCAGGCTGGGATCATTACAGCATAGGCTCAGATCATTAATGGTAAATTACGTTTCATGAACAAATGATAAAGTTAGCCAGTTAATATATACATAACTAGCTGGCCTAATGTACGTTTATGTGCATTATCTTAATGTTAGAAAGTTAAAAGTTAATTAATCGCTAGATTTAGCTAACGTTAGTCGCTACATAATTTCTGTGAACGACTGCTACGCCTGCAAAACATTAATGCTAACCTAATGCGATATGTCAAGCATATTGTGAACATCAAAACAGTGTTCATTTGAACTATTATTACATTGCTAGGGGTGCTACGTTGTACGATGTCTCAAAAATAGATTGGATAAACTGTGAACATTACCTGTGCTGGTCAGGCAGGGTGCGAGCAAAATAAGAGAATCCAGAAGAGGGCGAAAAAAAAATGTAACGTAACGATTAAGCACCAAATGACAATGTATTTGAAACTAATAATGAAAGTAACGGTAAATGTACTTTGTGTTGAACTGATTCGCCTTTTATGGTGGCTACAACTGATGTTCCCTATTGGGAAAATAAGAGGTATTCTATCTATCGAGCTAAAATACGTTTTATTGCTGAAGTCAAACAGCACTTTTGACTTCAGCCCATGCATGTTCCAGATTTGGGAGGGTTCTTGGTTTTACTCAGTAATTAATCCTGCTTCGTACGTATACCCCCCAAGACTCCTTATATTTGTTTATGTTGGTATTATTAGAATAGAAGAACTTTTTTTTTCCTGCTAGGGAACTTCAGTTGTAGCCCCAGCAACAACAAAAAAGACATAGACAGTGGGGCAGACCCACAACACACAAACAAACATATCAAACAAAGACTTCCAACAGAATCATTACATCAATCAAGTGAATGAAAGTGCAATACAGCCATGATTAAAAATAGCCTCCACTGTCCCGAGATGTCCAGTGTCACCAAGCAGTCCAACACACACAAACTACCTCCACGACTCTCCTCCATACATGCAGTCTGTGTACACTGCCGAAACTGAGAAATTGTTTCGTGATGTTGTGCACTGTATATTTTGTATATTGCTGAGCTACCTGTAAGCATTGCGCAAAAAAAATTCCGATGATGGCAGATAAAAGAAAATCAAGCAACCTCCTGATTAAATGTGATAGCCTATAAGTTTGGTTTGCATAGCGTTATGGAACACCGGCATTTGGTCCTCCAAGATGGCGGTTGGCGTAAAAAAGTGGGCGTGTCTGACCAAATTTTGACGTAGGTGACAGGCCTCTATTGCAGCGCTCTAATGTGTAGCAACTGTTGCTAGCCTCTACTTCCTCGGACAACTAACTCTTCGCATGGTTTGTTGACATAAATGCAGCGTATACTGTTAGCTAACTTTCGTGGTGGTTAAAAGGTGCGCCTGGGGCACAAGCAACAGCCCAGATAGCAAGGAAACATTGAATCAATGTTGAATTAACATAAGCTGAAGCATTGATTCAATGGTCATCTCTGATGTTGATTCTGCGTCCAGGTGCCCATCGAGTTTACGTTGATCAATGCATTGAAATAATGTTGAAACAATGTTGATAACAATGGAAATCAACGTAACTAACGTTAAATCAATTTATTATCAACGTAATCTATCATAGCTAATGATATCATTTTATAACTACATTTTACATTGCTCAAAGTAACTAATTCTTCTCATTCTTCTCATTCTCAAAGTAGTCAAAATGTACAAGAAACAAATCTAAATACTTTTGAGTTTGGCAACTAAAATAGATAACACATTGACATCAATTTAAAAAATGCAAACCTTTTTATTGATTTTAAACCTCTTCTTAATGGACACAATACATGCAATAGTATAGTTTCATGCTGAAAAACGAAAGTTGAAGTGTTTTAAAAGCTAAACTCGTCTAAAAATAATGTTTGTTTACTGTTCACAATGTGGGTCGCGGTGTGAGCTGCCATGATGATGTGATGTCAAGTTCTTCCTAGTCGGGAAGTCGGGGTGATTTCCCGAACCCTGATTTCAGACATGGAACGTTTATATTTAACGTTGAAAGGGCGTTTTATTACATTTTCCCTCGTCGGATATCGGGATTCCTAGTTGGAAATGAATAAATGAATAAATTAATGCAGCATTAGCATCAACCACAAACACGCTTTGCTGTTAAGTCTCATTTTGTTTATTTTTCTATGTCACACATAGCAACTAGAACTTTTAATTTAACCAAGAAAAAATAAATTCACTTACCACGTAACATAGGCTATACGAGCGTGCTAGCATGTACAGCAGCAACCGTAGAAACAGGCAATGAATAATTCTAACGGTTTTTTTATTTGAAAATGAAAGTGCACCTGAATCTGATTAATCTGATCAAAAATCAATGTTATTCATCAGTATGATGACTTTGGTTGTTATTGATACATTGATACAAATTGAAAATCCACCATTGAAAATTGGTTGATGACCGATACATGCTTATGACACAATATCAATGTTGATTCAATACCTTCTTGCTGTCTGGGTGGGAGTGATTCTCGCTACAGCTCAATTGTGTTTTTTATGTTCCCTAAACATAAAAGTCAATTGGGGGCGCCGCGATGGTACAACGGTAAGAGTAACAGTTGTACTCCGAGGATCGGGGTTCGCGCCCCGGTCCTGCCATATCCGAGCGTGGCCGGTGCTCTGTGGAAGCGGCAATTGGCGGCTGCTTCCGGGTGGGGGGAGGGGCTCGGAGAGAATCGCTGCGCACAAAAACGGCCCTGGGCGCGTTGGAATCACGGTCAGGAGCTCGAGGAGTCGCGCCCTGTAGAGGACGTGGCGCCCTCCTTCCTACTACCGGCTGACAGGGTTGTATAGCGGTGGTTCTCAAGCGGTTGCTACATGGGGGGAATTGAATTAGAATAGGGGTTCAATTGGCTACTAAATTGGGAGAAAAAGGGGAAAAATCAGAAACAAATTAAAAAATAAAAAAAAAGTCAATTGGAGAAATGTAAACGGTGGATTTGGTTATTTGGACGACCACACAGGCAGCTGATTGTGAACAACATAGATATATAGCTAACGTTACGTTAAACGTTTATGTTATGGTCAACAATATCGGCAGGCACATGTTTGCTCCAAGGTAGCCTAATTAAGGCATGTTTAATTAACAAAAGTTCAGATAGGCATACTTAACGTTACATGAGTTAGCTAGTTAACTAATTATTAATTAGTGGCTAACGTTAGTTGTGAAGACCTAACGTTACGTAAGCTAGCTTACTATAAACCGAGATGTAACGTTAATGTACACCATAAGCAGGTACGTATCTAAACTGTCAGGAGGTGCAGCGCCTCTCTCTTCCTCTGAGATCGGTAACACTTCGCTTCAATGTTGTTGGCGATAACTCGCACGTCGTGTATCCGATATGGCTGCCAGATAACACCTTAGTGTGGACTCCACTAGCCCCTCTTCAAAGAGGGACTGGAGGAGCACCAAAACGACTGAACTGTCACACAATTAGGTAAACCCGTTATTGTGGCACCAGCGGCTGATATCTGCCCACTTCCCGGCGTGGAGCACCCTCACGGAGGGGGCTTTGATGCCTGAAATGTTTCCAGTACTGCTGGCCCCAGGCCCTGCAGCCACTCCCATCTAGGGGCCAAGCAGGTTGTAAAACTGTGGATTTGGTTGCCATAGCAGACCTCGGCCTGAGGCAGCATATCCGTTCTGGTCGGGAAGAGCGACGGTGTGCCCACTAGCAACTCCATAAGGTTCGCCATCCATCCTAAGAGGGGCTAAATGGACTGCACACTGTCTGGGTGCAGGCGCCATTCCACCGCTCTCTGGCCACCCCTGGACAGCCTATCGGCTGCCACATTGGTTGTGCCCGGCACATGCACTGCCCTAGGGGACATGCCCTAGGCCTGTGCCCACAGCAGGAGTTGACATGCTTTGCATTGAAGAATTGCTTTGTGTTCCTCAATTATGCTTCTGTTCGTTGCAGGTACTTGAAATTACGTAAATAAGAGGGTCTTGAATCGGTTTCGTGATGAAAGACGATATAGCTTCTTTATTTGTAGGTACAGTTCAGCATGACGTTGGTCAGCTTTCCAGTCTAACATGCCCTTACACTCAGTTTGCAGAGGGATTTTTTGAAAATGCTACTGTAATATTTCACCCAACTCAAGTCAGAGGTAGTGGAGGACCTGTTCTCTCATACTCGCATGTCAAAAGTTTGAGACCTTCTAAAATTGGCAAGGAATTCCTATTCAAAATTTCACCTGGATTGGTGGACATAGGTGTTACAGCCATTGCCACCAACTGTTGCAGTAACTTTAGGAGCCCACAAAGGCCAAACATAAGTCCCTTTGTCAATAAAAAAAAACAACATTTATTTAAGAACAGTTAAGAGGATAACCACAACACAACAAACTTACGCTTGGGGAAAGTTCTGGTAGCAGAGATTTGCCCTACCCCATTTGACCAAAACTGCTCAAGAATAGCAGACAGAACTGTCATGGCTAACGTTAGCTCGCCAAATAATATAAATATGTTAATGAACAAATAAGTAAAAGAACTAATGTTAATCAACCTAACCTACTGTAGCCTGTACAATATAGCTAGTAACAGCTATGGCTAGTACAGCAAGTTTTCGCAGTGACAGTCAGTGAAGCCTTTCCATTGAACTTGATGTTATATCTGTTGATTTAGAAAATAGAAACTACCGGAGAATCAGGCGTTTAATAGTTTTATGGACGTTAGGGCTCACTCTCTCTGGAGCTGGTGAGGATGCAGCAAGGAAGGCTACTATTCAGAGCCAGATGCTTGTTGCACTACAATGTCGTTTCTACGTAGTTCTCACGTAATGATCAAAGAAAGCAACGAGGGTGGCATAAACGAGGGTTTCCTGATTCGTCTTGACCATTTTGTTTTTTAGTTGATCAGTATGTATAAAAGCTAGAGGAGTTTGAGTTTCAGCTTAGATTGAATGGTTCCCTATGCAATGGAATATTCAAAACGTAAAGCTTGTCTGAGTATGCAACAGTAACTAAGGTGGGCGGGGCTTAGCAAAGGCCGGTCCACCTTAAATCGGTCGCGAAAAGCGATTGTATGCTTTCACGGCCATCCTTCCGCTTTTTTCTCAGCTAAATCTTATTGGATTGTAAGACATTAATTAACCTCCCAGGGCACCTGAACACACAACACCGGGGTGTGGAAGCCTGTGACTCTGGGACGCTGTAAAGCCAGAACTTCGGTGCCGGGAAGTCTACTGAGACCATCCAAAAAATATAATTTCCTATATCAACCAATCTACTGAAAAAGGTGAAGTTTTGAATAGGATTTTCTTGCCAATTTTAGAAGGTCTCAAACTTTTGACATGTGGGTATGAGAGAACAGGTCCTCCACTACCTCTGACTTGAGTTGGGTGAAATATTACTGTAGCATTTTCAAATAATTCCTCTGCAAACTTCCTTCTTGTTTGATGTGTATAAACGCTGAGCCAGTTTTGAGTGTAAGGCCATGTTAGACTGGAAAGCTGACCAACATCATGCTGAACTGTACCTATGAATAAAGAAGCTATACCGTCTTTCATCACGAAACCGATTCAAGACCCTCTTATTTACGTAATTTCAAGTACCTGCAACGAACAGAAGCGTAATTGAGGAACACAAAGCAATTCTTCAATGCAAAGCATGTCAACTCCTGCTGTGGGCACAGGCCTAGGGCATGTCCCCTAGGGCAGTGCATGTGCCGGGCACAACCAATGTGGCAGCCGATAGGCTGTCCAGGGGTGGCCCGAGAGCGGAGGAATGGCGCCTGCACCCAGACAGTGTTCAGTTCATTTAGCCCCTCTTAGGATGGATGGCGAACCTTATGGAGTTGCTAGTGGGCACACCATCGCTCTTCTCGACCAGAGCGGATATGCTGCCGCAGGTTGAGGTCTGCTATGGCAACCAAATCCACAGTTTTACAACCTGCTTGGCCCCTAGATGGGAGTGGCTGCAGGGCCTGGGGCCGGCAGTACTGGAAACATTTCAGGCATCAAAGCCCCCTCCGTGAAGGTGCTCCACGCTGGGAAGTGGGCAGATATCAGCCGCTGGTGCCACAATAACGGGTTTACCTAATTGTGTGACAGTTCAGTCGTTTTGGTGCTCCTCCAGTCCCTCTTTGAAGAGGGGCTAGTGGAGTCCACGCTAAGGTGTTATCTGGCAGCCATATCGGACTGCCATGAGCGCATTGAAGGCCTGACGGTGGGATCTCACCCCCTTGCCAGCCAGTTTCCCTGAGGAGCCAGGCGACTTCGCCCGCCTAGGTCTAACTCAGTCCCTTCGTGGTACTTACAACTGGCTTTGAATCCCCTCACTGAGCCGCCTTTCGAGCTGGCCGGACTCTAACCTTGAAGACTGCCTTCCAGCTCGCTATCGCCTCTGTGAACCATGTGAGCAAGCTGCATGCACTGTCACCCAACCGCATACAGGATGGGTGTACTGAGAGTAGCTCATCGGTCTCTGCTTCTTAACCCCATGTTTCAGCCTAAGGCCCTCTCGCAGTCGTACATCTCTGGCTATGGTGTTAAAGGCGTTTCACCCTTCTCCCCATGAGACCCCTGAAGAAGCTAGGCTGCACTCGCTGTGCCCTGCCCGGGCTCTACGGCTGCATGCACTGTGCCCTGCCCGGGCTGTACAGTTTTATATCTTCCGCACAAGTGCAGTGAGGAAGACTAAAAATCTTTTTATTGCTTTGGATGGGCTATGCGGGGCTTTGCCCTATTGTACAGTGCTTGGCCCTCTGGATCGTAGCGATGATTCCACAGCTTACAGCAGCTTTGACGCATCCCCTCCCACAGACATGGTAGCTCACTCCACTCGGGGCGTAGCTACCTCCTGGGCCTTACTACGTGGCGCCCCACTTGCTGACATGTGCGCTGCGGCGGGCGGGGCCTCATCACTCATTTTCGCCAGGTTTTGTCACCTGGACGTAGCGTCTTCGGCATCAGTTGCCTTCTCTGTCCTCGGGGCAGTGGAGCAAACTTATATGTAATTTTGTGATGATTTAGAGTTTCTATCACCCGGTTGTTATTTTCCACATTTCCCACTTGAGCTTCCTCTTCTGGTAAGAACAGCAGCCAATAGTGCATTTTGCTTTTTATGGGATTCGCACTCATGCAATGACCTGCGGTCCTGGTACCCCACTACATGGATGCGGTGGTATTTGGAATGGATAAAACTATTAAGACCGACAAAACCCAAATTGACAAATGCCTGGTGGCGTAAAAAATGCCTGGGCTAAGCCCAGCCCCCTGATGATTTTCCTTCCCTGTCGATTCCTCCTCTTAACTCAGGTCCTGGCTGTACACTCACTTTAGCTTAAAAAAACAAGTTGAACGTAAAATGTAGGCTATTCTGCAATTTATACAAGCGATGTCTTCTACAATACAATTGATATGATCAAGAACAACAGTTTGTATTTTCTGGGTGTTTTGCCGTATAACAATCAAATAATAATAATAATAATAATAATAAATTTGAGTCGGGCTCGGGAGAGAGGAGGAGAAGATTGCGCACGCCTGTGAGTGTTATGTTGCTCGCCGAGCGCTGTCTGTGGTGTTGAATTATGGCGCAGGATACGTGCCAAAAATAAGACTACTGAGAGGCTGGCTGAGACTACTGATTGCCTGGCGCCGGCAAACGATATAGCGACTGATAAACCGGCTCTGGTAAATGAGAAGCCGGCTATTGATTCGCAGAGGCTGGTAACTCGCGTGCTTAGCGCAGCTACCCACTGGATTTGCAACTGACATGGCTGGTCACTAGCATCTCTAAGCTGGTAACTCACATGCCTAGCGCAGCTACCCACTGGATTGGCGATTTAAAAAAATATATATTATTTTGTTACTATATCTGAATTATATATACTGAATTATATATACTGAAAACGCAACTATAACTCCATTTGCATGTTGCGTTTTCAGTTTGAGTCTGCAGTAGGCTATCAACAAGGCAGCAGTCGTTCCATTCATGCGAAGGACTTACTAAATCAGTAAACAATTTTCACCTAGTTTCTGAACCGACCCCGCCCCACCCCCCACTATAACAGTCAGTCAGCTATTTATAGTAGGCTACTAACAACAACAACACGTGAACACCGAACATGCTATGCAACTTCCACCACACACTCAGAAATGTATACAATTGTCCAATCTAGACTTAACATGAAACATAAAAGTAGCCTATTGTCATCACATATTGCCAACATGACACAAAATTTCTCACTCAAACTCCGGCATGAATACATTGACGCGATCAATACTATCAACAGGTAGGCTATCGGCAGCCTAGGCCTATTGTCATTGCCAACACAGGGCTCAAAATTGTGACCGTTTTGGTCGCATATGCTCCTGAAATTGAATCTGTGCGACCTTGAAATATAATTGGGAGCATTTGTGCGAGTGCAAATAATTGTTCTGGTGCAACATTTTTTCCCCCACAATCGAACGTCCCTTTCTCACACTCGGTATGTGCCTTGTGAGCTGACAGTGACCATTCTAACCAATCAAATGTGAGCTTGATGTTCTTACCTTTAATGCTGATTTTAGATTGGTTAATATTAGCCTTCAATCACTTTCTTTCATGGCACTCCACTGTCACGTGACACAGAGAGCTAACGCGTTAACTAATGATACCTGAAGACAAAAGTTTATGATCCATTTATCAACGTTACCTAACTAGCTAAATTGGTAATGTTAGCTCACGTTATCGAAAGCTAAAAAGATTAAGCGAACGATTACAGCATTTTATGTAGTCGTAAAAAAAAAGGTAACCGCTGTGGCTGCTGAAACAGTTGGCGATGGCGATGGCGATGTGGATGGTGTACGCTTTTCAGATAGGGTGGCTGAAGGACTTCGAATGGCTTTGGTATGAGAGCGGCGCAATGCACTGTGTACAGGGAAGGCAACTCCAGGCCTTGCGGGCCGGTGTTTATGCATGTTTTTACTGCAACCTATTACCATGGCTCAGCTAATTAGTCATACACACATTCACCGATTCATTTGTAAATTACAGAACGATAAAACGCTACAGTACACGCATACCGGCACAAAAACATTCATCAGCTGCTGTTCATATCGCTGATATGTAGATTAAAATATCAGATCATGTAGCGATTGGGCGAATTAAATAATTGTTAACTGGTGGCAGCAAAAACCTGCACACACACACCGGCCCGGGAAGCCTGGAGTTGCCCATCCCTGTTGTACACTGTAAAGCCTGTGGGACGGAGATAACAGTAACAGTGCGTTTGCAACTGAGTCGACACATTTTAAGCGTGAGAGCTTAACTATGCATGGAGACAGCGCGAAGCAGGAGACCAAATTTTAAATCCCAGGATATTGCGTAAAGCCCCAGTGGTGGCCTACCATGCATTTTTAAGGCTACTTTCACCGTTTTATGTTAATTAGGGTGACCATATTTTGGATTTAAAAAAAAAGAGGACCGGGTTAGATGGGCGTTATGAACATAATACTAAGCTATTTTTTGTTTATATATGGTCTATGGAACAAGGAAATCCTAAACAGACAGAAATCCCGCCTGGACGGATATTTTCGGTCCCAAAAAGAAGATATGTCAGGGAAAAAGAGGACGTCTGGTCACCCTAATGTTACTTGTAAACCGTTCTGTTATATTGTCCTTTTTTTATCAATAAAAAATATCTATTACATATATACTGTTGGTGTTCCTAACTTTTTGAAGTTGGGAGCACCAGTGCTACCATGTAAAAAAGTTAATTTCGAGCCCTGCAACGCATACAACGTTACTACACATATAGCACTAACGCTAGGCCTACTGTGTTAAACTAAATCTAATTTAAGGTTAGCCGACTCACCAATGGACATCTCTCATACTATAGCAGGACAAAGCGCCTGTTGTGGTTCATGGCAAATCAAGGGCCCTTGCTCCTCCGGAGTTAATCAACAACAAAGCCGGGTTGCTATTCTCCCTGCTGCGTTCACAAAATTGCAAGAATAGGGCGCCGTTGTCCTTCGTCTGGAGTCTGGCTAATATCAGCAGGCCCAGTGCTGCAGGGGGTATGCCTGCTGCAGCTAGCGGCGGTGATCAGATGGCGGGGACAGCGGCTCTTCTTCCTCCCGATATTCTTTGCAAATGCGAATGTGCTCAATATCCTATCTTTGTCCTTCGACTTCACCGGGGACAGCAGGGTTCACTTTATTCTCTGACCCTGGTGTTTCTGAGGTCCATGGTCGTTTGGGGAAGAGATATTTCTCCATTTTCAGTTCGAGTTAACATTAGATAGATGCGCTCAAAATCAACAAGCCGAGTTCAAGACCTGACTCATTCTCGTGAGTCCCCGAGATCAAGGAGTAGAACGAATTATCGGGCGACTTCGTTTGAGAAAATGTTGTCTATATTTATTTATCGTATAGTCAAAACGATATAATGATTTTATTATTTCATAATGAAATTAAGCACCAGCCTGGCGCCACCGCTGCCTATGATTAGGCTATAGGGCCTATGTCATATCCTAGCTACATCTAGCTGCAGGAGAGTGACAAGGGACACCTATTGGTTAACTGGTGAATAACATCATGGGCGCTAATTTCCAGCGCTCTACTGGGAGTCTATGGAGCTGGCTAAAGCTAAGCTAATGATTCAGTCCAAGATCACAATCTGGGCATGCGCCAACTCACTGATCTTCGCAAAGCGCCCGAGAGAGCCGGGAAATTTCACATTTGAAAACGGTGACTACAAACTAAAATATAACACATTATATCGCTGAATGCACTCAAGTCAGTTTCATGTTTACTTTTTTTATGAGTAAATTATTTAGAATAATGTATTTCTATTACTGAATAGCCTAATTCTTGATTATTTATTTTGAGAAGGAGGGGAATTCAATGCAATGCCTCAGGGGGGGCGGAGCCCAAGCGCCCTGTATGAGCAGCCGCCACTGCAGTACTGTATAACACAACTGGAAATATTGTGGAGCTTGTGTTCTGAGTAACCATACAAAAAGGCTCAATATAACAAATGTTTTGTTTTATTTGTAAATTGAAATGTGAAACTTATTTTTTTGCACTTGAAAATCAGAGTTAATGTGGAGTAATAATTTTGAGTAATCTCTACATGCTACTACTTGTACTCAAAACATTCAGGCAGTTTTGCATACTTCTGGGTAGGAGAGGAGTGGTAGTGGAGGAAAGTTGACTGAAGAATATTGCGACGCAGCCGGGGTGACTTGTGACATCAGAACCCAAACGCGCTTTTATTATGAAACAATTTTTACGCTCAGTAGCCTAATGACGGGAAAACCGACCCTGCTTTATGAGAATTGCTACAACAGAGATATTTTAGTAAACAAAACTTTTTGTAAGTTGCCTATTTGTGTTTGAAATCTTTTGTGTTTTTCGAGCCAGCGTCGTAACACAACGATTTGACAGTAAATACTAATGGGTCCAATGTTTTCAACATGCCTCAAAACCATTGAGATGCTTCATACATGATATTGGATGCATTTATCAAGTAATAGATTATGGAACTTAATTGACCTAATTTATGTTCTAAACAATTAAAACCCAGCCTAAAATGGCAATCATCTGTGATTATTATTTGATATAACACAATAAAATTATTTGTAGTAGAAGGTTTTAGGTAAAAAAAAGTTTGGGCTCTTACTCTCGGCATAGATATAGAGTCCTGTCCTCCAGGACCAAAATATTTAAAATCTCTCTTATTCATAAAGCAATTAATAGACTGAATTTGCACATGTGATATTTTGCATTTAGCACTTTAATATAATGATAATCTTCTTATTTTATGTGATCCTGCTGTTATTTTATACCATTTGTTTTTGTGATATGTAAAGTATGCGATGGAATTTATTGTTTGGAGTAATATTCTAATACAAATGACTGAGATATTCCCAGTTTGTCTGCGCTGCATTGCTGCAAGTAGCCTAGTTTAGCGTAGATTTAGCAAAACCTTGATCTCATTGCGTTGTTGTTGTTGTTGGTTGGCGAAGTGACTGCATCACTGACTAGTTCTATATAATCATAATACCGTTGCGATTGATAGGCTACCATTTTAAAAGCTCTAGGTTATTAAATGTTTCTAAAATATTGACTATCGGCTCGATACCGAGGTGGATTGCCGGCAGAAATTTGCGTTCGATTTACCATAGCTAAAGCAATTCTAGCAAGAAAAACAAAACAAAGTGACTTATAGCCTACGCTCTCAGGTAAAAGTGGCAGCACTGGACAGCTCGTTCTAACGTTATTTGTGTTCGTTAGAAAAACGGCAAACGTTAGCTAACGTATTCGATAGGCTAATAAATAATTTATATCTACACTGCCTGGCCAAAAAAAAAAAGTCACACACACTAATATTTAGTTGAACTGCCTTTAGCTTTGATTACAGCGCACATTCGTCGTGGCATTGTTTCGACAACCTTATGCAACGTCACAACATTTATTTCCGTCCAGAGTTGCATACATTTTTGGCTGAGATTTTGTATTGACGACGGGAGAGTTGAACCACTCCGCAAAGTCTTCTCCAGCACATCCCAAAGACTTTCAATCTGGTGGCCAATTCATGTGTGAAAATGATTCCTCGTGCTCCCTGAACCACTCTTTCACAATTTGCGCCCGAAGAATCTTGGCATTGTTGTCCTGGAATATGCCAATTGATGGGATAACCTGGTCATTCAGTAGGCTACATTCAGGTACTCAGCTGACTTAATTTTATTGCTGCATAACATTGTTGACCAATTTAAGCAACCCCAGATCATAACATTGCCTCCAGAGGCTTGTACAGTGGGCACTATGCATGACGGGTGCAACGGTGACATTTTTTTTGGCCATGCAGTGTGTCTATAATATGAAATGTATGTAATAATAAATCTATAGATCTACTATTTTATTACAGCTACTAAACATGAGTGCATTTTCTGTAAGGTATCTGAAATGTATCTAGCATAATGTAAAAAAAAATGTGTAAAAAAAAAAAAAAATGGTGTCTGATAAAATTTTGCATCTACGAGCCACATTTCCCACCCTGATAACGTAAGATAATAATAATAAAATAAACACAAATGTTCAACTGTCAAATTAACTGCGAAGATGTTCGACATTCCCAGGAAACTTGGGAGTTCTTTATTTCTGAACCAAGTAAAATGATTCTTCAGATAGATTTCAGTAACCGATCCTGTACACACTGCTAAAAACAGTTAAGGGTTTTCTAAACTTTCCCGATCCTAGCTCCGAGGGGTTTAAAATTGATGCGTCGTTCGGTGAACGAGCCAAGTTTGGCTCTTTTTTACTCTTGTTAGCCAACGTTATGTGACCAGACAGAAAGTGCAGATCGGCTGTAAAATAGGCCTTCTGTAACCTTAGACTACCTTTATACGGATATAGCAAACTCCCAACCTGTTTTCAGTTCTTAATTATCAATCAAGCTGTTAATTAACGGAATAACAAATATCAATGAATAGCTATAGCACGTTTTTCTGTGCTAGCATTTTTTTTTGTGTCATAAAATGTATAGCACTTAAATAGCCTATTATTTTAATTTTTTATTGAAATGGTCAGTAAGTTAGTTAAAGTACTGATGTTAATTTAATTAATATTTTTTATTTGATCACATGTCAATTTCTAAAATTAGGAGCTTGAGGTGTCGCACCCTGAAGAGGACTTTGCGCCCTCTATCCTGCTCCCGGATTAAGGGGTTGTAGCGGCCGTTCTCTAGCGGTTGCTACACGGGGGGAATTGAATTACACAGGGTCTAATTGGCTACCAAATTTGGAGAAAAAGGGAGAAAAAAATTAAATAATAATAATCTGATTGACTGGAGTAAATTCGGTAAAAAAAAAAAAAAACACATTTGGAGATTTATTTGCATATCTTGCTGTGAGGATTGTCTAAAAAATGTGCAAATAAATGCACACGATTCCACAAGTTATTTGTGGATCAGATGCATTTATTTGTGGATCAGACTAATTTATTTGTGGATCAGTTGTATTTACTTGTGGATCAGTCGCATTTATTTAATTTTGAGACAATAATACCCCCTATATCTTGGTCACCAGGTTTTTGAACCATGAGATTAATTTACAACCGGCATTTTGATGCACCCACAATATGATCAGACCTGGACGGTGTTAAGTCATCAGTGAAAGTATGTTCAATTCAGTCTAAGCCAATGTAAGTGAGGTTAGTGTGTTTTTTTGTGTCATTGTGCTCAGAGTTTAGAGAAGATCATTCAGAGGGACTTCTTCCCAGATGTGACCAAACTTCAAGCGCAGAAGGATTACCTGGATGCGGAGGAGAATGGAGACCTGGAGAAGATGCGGGAAATCTCTATAAAATACGGCTCCTCCCTCAGCAAGTCCACCCCATGCACCGCCATGCCTTGTGAGCAGCAGATTCTTATACACATTATTAGGGGGACCAAGCACCGAAGGTGCAAGGTACCCTAATTGTATTATTAGGGGCAAGCCACAAAGATGCTCGATCCCTATTAGCGCAAGAGCATTAGTTGAATTCCTATATGAGGTTGGAAAAAGATATATGAGGTAATAAAATTAAAAAAATTTAGAAAGCAGAATTTTTCAAGAGACATTCCTGGGTGCTTTTTGATTGCAGAGCTGATGAGTCCCCAAGACTCAGGGTTTTGCATAATTAGCCGAATTTGTATACTAGTGTGCATATTGGCAACCTAACTAGGTAACTAGTTAAATATAAGTCTGAAGTTGTAACTAGCAAACTGCAGACTGATGTAAGCATCAATTTTGCAAGTCTGTCCGCTAGGGCTGCAACGACGAATCGATGAAAAAGATAAAAATCGATAATGAAATTCGTTGGTGACTAATTCCATTATCGATTCGTCGGGTCTTGTTCCATAACAAACCTACTTCCTGTTGACGCACGCCACGCTGTCTTGCGGAGCTGGCTATGTTCAAATCATGGCGGAGGCGGAGAAAACTGTTAGGCCCGAAATCATCCAAAGTATGGGAGCACTTCACATTAAAGGCTACTAAAAAATGTGTTTGCTGCAACATATGTAAAGCCCATCTTGCATGGCACGGGAGCACAACGATGATGCGAGAACACCTCAAAAGAAAGCACGTTACGGATGAAGACTCGTCAGCCTCAGCAGGGTAAGCTATGCTACGAGTTTAACGTTGCCTGTACCCATGCCATACGTTGCGTTTTGAAGTGAGGAATCGTTCGTTTCACTGGCCTAAGTTAGTTCTTCTCGTTTATCTAATAGATTCTCCCTTTTAATGACCTATTGTATTTTTATCTTGCTATTCACATTCTATGCCTTCAGCACTGGAGTAGGCTCTTAGTCACTTAGTAAGGAGATGCACTTCTGAATTCTGGCGGGTAGTAGTAGTAGTCGCTTTGGATAAAAGTCAGCTAAATTACTGTAATGTAATGTAATTGCCAGTGAGTGTTTGCTCGCGTTCCGTTCAGCTCGCGCTCATAAATTCAATATTGCATGACAAGTGTATTTAGCTAGCTGGCTAACGTTAGTAGAGTGGAGGTGATAAGCTAAAGGCTAGTGGTAGTCTACCAAGCTACCTGGTAACGTTAGAGTGAGGCACTGTAGCCTAGCCTACTGTAAGGAGTGAGAGGACACATTGTTTTTGGAGCATATGTTATATAAAACATTAGTGTCTTGTCTGTAGCCTGTATTGCCCTTTGGGTTACTGACCTTTACATTAACTAAAACAATGCATGTATTGAGTTTTAAAATATGCTATATTATACACATACTGTCTTTTCTCATTTCAGAAAAAAACAACTCACCATGACTGGCTACTTGGGGAATAAAGCTCCATGCACACCACAGCAAGCAGCTGCTTTGACAGTATCCGGCCTAGAGTTCAACTACTTTATTGAAACAATCTACCTCCATAGTCCATGGCCTGTTGTTAAAGCTATTTGAAGTAGCAAAGCCTTTTTTATTTAAATTATTTATTATTTTTTATTATTACTTATTAATTTTGCACATATTGTATACAATGTGGAATAGGCCTGGCTGATTAAGAATACATAGGCTATTGGTTTTTGAATAAAATGTGCAAAAAAAAATCTGTTTTGTTTTTTGTTTTTATCCGATTCATCGATTAATCGAAAAAATAATCGACAGATTAATCGATTATTAAAATAATCGTTAGTTGCAGCCCTACTGTCCGCACGACCATACACTTTTTTTAGTCAGCTCCTCTGGAATACTAATAGCACAGTAGCCTACAAAATATAAGATGATACCAAAAATAGCATCTTGCTGGCATTAGTTAGCCAGAAGTAACATGAGCTAGCTAGCTAACGTTAGTAGTGTGTATCAAGCTGTTGTTCAAACTACCTATCATTGCCTTCAGCACTATAATGACACTAGCCTCAGCATCTATAGTTATGTTTTGAACCGAGTGTTTGTGCAGGGCATACAGCCATCTTACCGACGAGCAGCTATCTTGTCAATTGTGTCCTATACTTCAAATTTCGATGAATACAATCATGTTTAAAGGTTGTATTCATAAGTCACTCATGAACTACTTCACTAACTGGATAAACTACATAATTTACCTAATTAGGCTAATTGTGAGGTACAAGATGAAAAGTAAAATACACATAAAAGCAGAAAGCAGTGATTTGTAATTTTTTTTTAACATATATTTAATTGAAAACGGTACAAAAAAAAGATGTTTTACCTTATCAACTTTATTGATTTTGGTAAATATACGCAAATTCCGAATTTGATGCCTGAATTTGATGCGTTCCAAAAAAGTTGGGGCAGGGGCAAAAAAAAGACTGGGAAGTTCAAAAAACACCTGTTTGGAACATTCCACGGGTAAACAGGTGATTGTATCATGACTGGGTATAAAAGGCTATCAAAAGACTTGATATCTAATTTTCAGGTACAAGTGATACTATAACCTCTCTGCATTTGAATGGATCTCTATGGGGGTGGGACTAGATTAAGCTGTAAATTATACGGGAATAGTATGGAACCCATGGTTGGCTAAATGACGAAGTCATCAAGGGTCTGAGGTACCAAACAAGCCTCAAACCATCACTCTGCTGCCAGATATGCAGTAGATAGGGATGGATCATTTTAAGGGTTGTTTCTCCTGACTCATTTTCCTATTGAACTCTATGGGAAAATAAGTCCGGAGAAACAACCCTTCAAGTGATCCATCCATACACAGGTGCAGCTCAAAAAATTTTAATATCATGAAAAAGTTCAATATTTTTTGTCACTCATTTCAGAAAGTGAAACTCATATATTATATAGATTCATTACACAGAGTGAAATATTTCAAGCCTTTATTTCTTGTAATTTTGATGATTATGGCTTACAGCTAATGAAACCCAAAATTCAGTGTCTCAGAAAATTAGAATATTTTGCTTTAACATATTTTTAAAGTATCATATTTAATATTTGGTCGCATATCCTTTGCATGCTGTTACTTCCTGAAGTCTGTGACCAATCAACATCAAAAGACTCTCGATATCTTATTTTCAGGTACTGTTACAAGCGATACTATAACCTCTCTGCATTTGAACTGATCTCTATGGGAATTGGGGGGTAAGACTAGATTCAGCTGTAAATTACACTGGTACAGTATGGAACACATGGCTGGCTAAATGGCTGTAAGTCATCAAGGGTCTGAGCTATCGAACGAGCCCCAAACCATCACTCTGTTGCCAGATATGGAGTAGATGTGGATGGATCACTGCAAGGGTTATCTCTCCTGACTCATTTTCCTATAGAACTCTATGGGGGGAAAAGTCAGGAGAAACAACCCTTAAAGGGATCCATCCACATCTACTCCATATCTGGCCGCAGAGTGATTGTTTGGGGCTCGTTTGATACCTTAGACCCTTGATGACGTACAGCCATTTCGCCAGTCATGTGTTCCATACTGTACCAGCGTAATTTACAGCTGAATCTAGTCTTACCCCCCAATTCTCATAGAGATCAGTTCAAATGCAGAGAGGTTATAGTATCGCTTGTAACAGTACCTGAAAATAAGATATTGAGAGTCTTTTGATGTTGATTGGTCACAGACTTCAGGAAGTAACAGCATGCAAAGGATATGCGACCAAATATTAAATATGATACTTTAAAAATATGTTAAAGAAAAATATTCTAATTTTCTGAGACACTGAATTTTGGGTTTCATTAGCTGTAAGCCATAATCATCAAAATTACAAGAAATAAAGGCTTGAAATATTTCACTCTGTGCAATGAATCTATATAATATATGAGTTTCACTTTCTGACATGAGTGACAAAATATATTTAACTTTTTCACGATATTCTAATTTTTTGAGCTGCACCTGTATACTGCATATCTGGCAGCAGAGTGATGCTTTGACGCTCGTTTGATACCTCAGACCTCAGCCTTTCAGTCGTCAGTCGTAACTGAGGGAAGAAAAGTATGGTACCTTGGGCTAGAGAGGTTCACAGAACCGTGGCCTGAAACCTGCTGTGATTGGTGGGAGTAATGTGGGCGTTAGCGAAAGGATGTCTTAAAATCAGATTAGCTGATATAGACTCGGTTTAAAAAACACATATTTGTGGATTTTTATGCACATTTTTCTGTGAGGATTGTCTCAAAAATGCGCAAATAAATGCATGCGATTCCATGTGTTATCTGATTCATTATGTTTCATAAATCGTAAGTATGTCTGTTTTGTTTTTTTTTGGCCTATTTGGGTTTAAAACCATGGGTTTTAAGAAAGGTCAACAAACATGATGTTGGTTTACCACAATGTGAATATTTGTATGTTTTAAAAAAAAAAAAAAAATTTAAATGCAGTTTGTTTAACAAAAAACATATTAAAGGCTATAGATACAGCATTTCACCCCCTCTAGTGTCTCATATGGAGATTGCATTTCATAACAACACAGCTGGAACTAGAAGCACAGGACCCGGAACTAGAAGCACAGGACCCTCAACTGGTTGCCAGATTGTTCATCTCAATTTTGTGTACATAACGTTACTTCATCTGAGTGTGAAGAGTGGAGTCAGAGACAGAATCAGGCTCAATCATGTTGAATCTTTTGTGGTTGGGTTGGACAAGTAATGAATTCATAAACAAATTTTGCAATATGTAGCAATGCATTATCTCCATAGATTTAGGTTACTCTATTCGGTGGTGTTTCAAGATTCATGTAGCCTAACACCAGTGGGCAAAAGCTAGAATCTAAATGTCTAGAGGAGTGGAAATCTCAGAATGAGAGGTGTTTTGAAATAGACGTGTCAATTTTGCCCAAGGTAAAGCCTGGCTACATCCTAGCCGGTTGAAAAACGTTCACTTTTCAAACAGATTTTGTCGGGTTTTCACCTAGACGCGAGACTGCTTTTTACAGACTTTTCAACACAAAAATGTTCACTGTGACGTTATGATATAGCTAACGTTAGCTAATGAGTTTGCATGCATCTTGTCTCTGCTAGCTATATGTAAATACCTTTTTTATTAGAGCTATCCATCTATCTTAGGCAACATAGGCTATAGCCCGCAATGGACATAATTATTCATAATGGTCTTTTTTTGTCCAGTGATGCGTTAGCGGGGCAATGTTAGTAGTAAATAAGCTTGAGGATTTCATCTGGTGAGTTGGGAGCGGTCTGCGAGTGGAGTGAAACTAGTGCCCAGCACACTAAGTGTTCCAATCCGGCCATTTTGAATGTTAGAAGCCCTCCAGCTGATTCTGCCGGTCGCTAACAGGTCCCAACGGACCTCTCCTAAACCAATGTTCAAACCGCTAGCATCCCAACGGCATATACACCGGGAGCCCGCTATCTGGGTAGCAAGCTAGCTAATGCTAATGTGTCAGTGTGAGATGATGAGATAAAAGCAAAATGCCATAGAAATACTCTTTTCGGTCATGCTGTATTAAAGTACGGTCCGAACCCCAGCTTAACAAGGAAGATAATAACTAACATTATATGTTCGATCTGATCATCTGATGGTTCGCTTGCTAGCTAATGCGTTAGCTTATTGGTCGAGTAGAAAAGTGCGTCGCTTTTCAAGCATTGTGATTCTTTGAATTTCCTCCAACGACCAAATACCGAACTAAGTTTGACCCTCGTCTTGCTCCGGTTCTTGTCATTAAGGGCTGGTACCAAGGTTTCTTGGGTCTAACTACACCAGCACTGTCGGACTAGCTGAATCTGGCAACCAATTGAGACTCCTGATGCAGAGGTGGGTGTGGTACCAACATCGTAATACTACTGGCTCAGGAGTTTGTTGGAGCCGGGAACCAAACTCTTGGCGTCTTGGACAGAGATAAATACTGCACTCTTTTAAGCCCCGTAAAACAATTTTTGTCAATTCATAATCAATATTTATTCTTAGGGAAAAGCAATAAAAACAATTTTATTCTGCATCTTTCATCAAGCTCTGTGGATGTCTGATATAAAAAAATTGTTTTGTCTCCATAAAAATGTTATATCTATAGCCTTTAAAATAGATGGACAATTCCTAAAGAAATTGTAGGTGTGGTTGCTTCACAGTGGTATTAATTGCTGGAAGTGGCGACTGGATTGAGGCCGTCTTTTCTCGCCTGTTTTGACCTTCCCATCATCTGATTTTTGAACAGTCAACTTCTATTGTAATAATTTGTGTGTAATTGTTGCCAGCCTTAAAGATGGCGGAGTTACGGCAGTCGATGTCCGCCGTTGGATTTGTAATCAGCCTTGATACAGATATAATACATGCTACTGTTAGCTCCTCATAACAAACAAGCTGTTATACGTTAACCGGTGCATATTCAGAACATGTAACCACTCTCTAGCTAGCTACAATCTTAATCAATGTTAGAGTGTTTATGGTAATTGGTGACATTTTCTCACCTGCTCGATATGAATGAAACACTTGCAGTAATAATAGTTCTTCAGATGAAAAGGCTTTAGGTGATTTCTCACCAAATCCGGCGAGGTGCATTGGTTCGACGCCTTCTATTCATTATCTATGGAGAGGATGCGGTGCGATCACGGGGTGCATAATGGATGTGGCGCGGCGACTGTGGTGCGTTCGCCAGTTCTGAATTTGAATAGGATAGATTCCAAACTTAGTTTATGCAAATGATTGCGTCCGGCGTTGCTTTCGAAACTCTGATCAAACCAGACCAAACGGTCAAAGTAGGCATTTTAGATCAAATATGAATCAATATTTTGCAACTGCATCAACTTTCTCGCCTCAAATGTTCTCAGAAACGTATTTTAGTGGACTGTTTAGGTGGGATAAAAGAAAGTCCGCCATATTGTTCCAGTTTTAAAACGGAGGCAAAATACATCTAACCCATCAGGTGCCGTTAATGTTCCCTGGTAGGCTACTGAACCCGTCTAATGGCACCACCCCATAACAGTGTTTGTGGGTCTGTCGCGTCCCCATGTGTGGTCGCCGGATTTGGTGGGAATCCACTTTTTGGCTCTTCGGTTGGGAAGCAGACAATCAACCGTCCGATCAAGTGACTACTGCCGAGCAACTGCACTCACTTGCAAGCTCGCTGCCCTACTGGTCAGATCAGAGCCATATATACTGCGTCACATAAATGTGAGATTATAACCCAATAATATGGTATAGTGTAAAGTGGTAAATAAAAGCTGGAAATGGTAATGCGGTATAATGGGATCTAAAGAAGCTGAAAGTGATACAAAGAAGTAATGAATTGTGATGAAGGCACAAAAAGGTAATGTCAAATCATCGGCTATAGTATTGTTGGGTCATAACAGTTTTGTAGAGGAAGGAATTGTGATGTCATAAACTGTGTAATATGTTACAGCGTCCACATTCATTGCATTGGTTTTCAAAATTGACTCCCATTTGTTTTTTTGGTGATAAAAGGTAAATTATCTAAAAAAGTGTATATAGTAAACATTGAACAAAAAGTTAGGAAATTTGTGTGGTAGATTATTTCTCTGTTGTAACAATGCTTCTTGGCAATACATTTTATACCGTTGGAAAGCCTGTTTATTTCCCTTTTAAATGGTTCCCCATTTGTAAGGAACATGCATTTGTGGGATGAGCAGCACAGCTGAGTATGTGGGTTGCGCCCATGTAAAATTTGCCAAATCTTCTCTGCCAATGCGCTGTTTGTGGGATAACTAGACTTTGTACTGAGATCTTATTTGATGCTACAGTGTGCAAAGGTTTGCCTGAATGCCTGAAAAATCGAAATGTAGGGAGAACCAGGACGAAATAAACACTTTTTACATTCATCCGGTTTACTCGAAAGTCAGTAGAGATAGAGAGGCCATATTTTTTGTTTCCAGCATAAGAGTCGGATATAAATTGGCCGCGTACCGGATGAGTGCAATGTATCCCTGCCGTGTGGGACGAAAGAAGCACCTGACAAAAAAGTGTGCTTTAGTGGTCTTATCTATGTCTTGTTGTTTTTTATGCTCATTCCTTTCAACAAATGTACTGTCAGCCAAAATTCCACGTTAGTGACATGTCAATGAATAATGCTATAAGTTTAAAATCCATGAAAATCAACCATGCGTCAAGAGCATAATGTTGCATAATTAATAGAATTTTGCTTCACAATGTTAAACGGTCTATATATCTGTAGACATCGATGTATTGTAATGTATATATCATATCTATTGTGTCTATGTATTTCTTATTTTAATGAATTGTTAAACACTGCCATGAATTACTTTTTAATTAATTAATTTGGGTTCAAATGAATAACTGGTTGAAATAGTTTTATAATGGGACATTAATTAAGCTAAACCACTTAAAATAAGAACTGTGTTCCAAATACAAAAAACTGACCCTGGTAGAGGTGTCTCTCTACCATTTATGATACTTGTTGATATCTATTTATGTGAAGCCTATGGCAAAAATGAATGGAGAAAATATTTAGAACCATTGAGTGTGCTTTTTGACGTCAGGGTACTTTAGGACTTTGTCCAAAAAATGTCAGCTGCTTTCAGCATGCTACTGACGGAGACTGCTCTACAAATGACACCAAAAGAATACATTGTAAGCTGCTGCGGGGCAAAAGAAACAAAATGCTTGGTTTCATTCAACTTAGCTAGCAGCTAAGCCTCGCAAGCATGACACTCAAAACCTATGCTGTCCTTTAAGCCAGTGAATTTCAACTACTGTGCCGCGGCACACTAGTGTGCCGTGAGAGATCGTCAGGTGTGCCGTGAGAAATTATCTTATCCTATTAACTTCACTTAATTAGTAACACTTTTGGTTGGTGGTGTGACACAGGATTTTTTTTATGTAAAAAATGTGCCTTGGCTCAAAAAAGGTTGAAAAACACTGCTTTAGGCAACAGTTGTGTTGAGAAAATTATGCATGTTTGGAAAATTCAAAACATAAACACACTTACTGTTGTGTTCAAATAAATAGCAGTGCGTTAAAAAAAAGTGAATAAATATAAAAATGCAAATATTTTAAAATAGTTTTTAGTTCCATATTTCAAACAAATTTTATCAAGTGCGTTAGAAAAGGAATATTAATCTGTTCAAAAAAATAGCAGTGTCGACATTTTTCTCTTCAAACTCAAACACTTATACTCTTACACTGTATAAACTGAAGACTGTAACAGCGCTTACAGGTAATTTTTGATCATCTTTGATCTTTCTGGAGATGATGATTGGCTGAATCTTTGCCATTCTGACTATTCTTTGATCCGTTTTAACTACTTAAAATAAGAACTGTGTTCCAAATACAAAAAACTGACCCTGGTAGAGGTGTCTCTCTACCATTTATGATACTTGTTGATATCTATTTATGTGAAGCCTATGGCAAAAATGAATGGAGAAAATGTTTAGAACCATTGGGTGTGCTTTTTGACGTCAGGGTACTTTAGGACTTTGTCCAAAAAATGTCAGCTGCTTTCAGCATGCTACTGACGGAGACTGCTCTACAAATGACACCAAAAGAATACATTGTAAGCTGCTGCGGGGCAAAAGAAACAAAATGCTTGGTTTCATTCAACTTAGCTAGCAGCTAAGCCTCGCAAGCATGACACTCAAAACCTATGCTGTCCTTTAAGCCAGTGAATTTCAACTACTGTGCCGTGGCTCTGTGGATGTCTGATATAAAAAAATTGTTTTGTCTCCATAAAAATGTTATATCTATAGCCTTTAAAATAGATGGACAATTCCTAAAGAAATTGTAGGTGTGGTTGCTTCACAGTGGTATTAATTGCTGGAAGTGGCGACTGGATTGAGGCCGTCTTTTCTCGCCTGTTTTGACCTTCCCATCATCTGATTTTTGAACAGTCAACTTCTATTGTAATAATTTGTGTGTAATTGTTGCCAGCCTTAAAGATGGCGGAGTTACGGCAGTCGATGTCCGCCGTTGGATTTGTAATCAGCCTTGATACAGATATAATACATGCTACTGTTAGCTCCTCATAACAAACAAGCTGTTATACGTTAACCGGTGCATATTCAGAACATGTAACCACTCTCTAGCTAGCTACAATCTTAATCAATGTTAGAGTGTTTATGGTAATTGGTGACATTTTCTCACCTGCTCGATATGAATGAAACACTTGCAGTAATAATAGTTCTTCAGATGAAAAGGCTTTAGGTGATTTCTCACCAAATCCGGCGAGGTGCATTGGTTCGACGCCTTCTATTCATTATCTATGGAGAGGATGCGGTGCGATCACGGGGTGCATAATGGATGTGGCGCGGCGACTGTGGTGCGTTCGCCAGTTCTGAATTTGAATAGGATAGATTCCAAACTTAGTTTATGCAAATGATTGCGTCCGGCGTTGCTTTCGAAACTCTGATCAAACCAGACCAAACGGTCAAAGTAGGCATTTTAGATCAAATATGAATCAATATTTTGCAACTGCATCAACTTTCTCGCCTCAAATGTTCTCAGAAACGTATTTTAGTGGACTGTTTAGGTGGGATAAAAGAAAGTCCGCCATATTGTTCCAGTTTTAAAACGGAGGCAAAATACATCTAACCCATCAGGTGCCGTTAATGTTCCCTGGTAGGCTACTGAACCCGTCTAATGGCACCACCCCATAACAGTGTTTGTGGGTCTGTCGCGTCCCCATGTGTGGTCGCCGGATTTGGTGGGAATCCACTTTTTGGCTCTTCGGTTGGGAAGCAGACAATCAACCGTCCGATCAAGTGACTACTGCCGAGCAACTGCACTCACTTGCAAGCTCGCTGCCCTACTGGTCAGATCAGAGCCATATATACTGCGTCACATAAATGTGAGATTATAACCCAATAATATGGTATAGTGTAAAGTGGTAAATAAAAGCTGGAAATGGTAATGCGGTATAATGGGATCTAAAGAAGCTGAAAGTGATACAAAGAAGTAATGAATTGTGATGAAGGCACAAAAAGGTAATGTCAAATCATCGGCTATAGTATTGTTGGGTCATAACAGTTTTGTAGAGGAAGGAATTGTGATGTCATAAACTGTGTAATATGTTACAGCGTCCACATTCATTGCATTGGTTTTCAAAATTGACTCCCATTTGTTTTTTTGGTGATAAAAGGTAAATTATCTAAAAAAGTGTATATAGTAAACATTGAACAAAAAGTTAGGAAATTTGTGTGGTAGATTATTTCTCTGTTGTAACAATGCTTCTTGGCAATACATTTTATACCGTTGGAAAGCCTGTTTATTTCCCTTTTAAATGGTTCCCCATTTGTAAGGAACATGCATTTGTGGGATGAGCAGCACAGCTGAGTATGTGGGTTGCGCCCATGTAAAATTTGCCAAATCTTCTCTGCCAATGCGCTGTTTGTGGGATAACTAGACTTTGTACTGAGATCTTATTTGATGCTACAGTGTGCAAAGGTTTGCCTGAATGCCTGAAAAATCGAAATGTAGGGAGAACCAGGACGAAATAAACACTTTTTACATTCATCCGGTTTACTCGAAAGTCAGTAGAGATAGAGAGGCCATATTTTTTGTTTCCAGCATAAGAGTCGGATATAAATTGGCCGCGTACCGGATGAGTGCAATGTATCCCTGCCGTGTGGGACGAAAGAAGCACCTGACAAAAAAGTGTGCTTTAGTGGTCTTATCTATGTCTTGTTGTTTTTTATGCTCATTCCTTTCAACAAATGTACTGTCAGCCAAAATTCCACGTTAGTGACATGTCAATGAATAATGCTATAAGTTTAAAATCCATGAAAATCAACCATGCGTCAAGAGCATAATGTTGCATAATTAATAGAATTTTGCTTCACAATGTTAAACGGTCTATATATCTGTAGACATCGATGTATTGTAATGTATATATCATATCTATTGTGTCTATGTATTTCTTATTTTAATGAATTGTTAAACACTGCCATGAATTACTTTTTAATTAATTAATTTGGGTTCAAATGAATAACTGGTTGAAATAGTTTTATAATGGGACATTAATTAAGCTAAACCACTTAAAATAAGAACTGTGTTCCAAATACAAAAAACTGACCCTGGTAGAGGTGTCTCTCTACCATTTATGATACTTGTTGATATCTATTTATGTGAAGCCTATGGCAAAAATGAATGGAGAAAATATTTAGAACCATTGAGTGTGCTTTTTGACGTCAGGGTACTTTAGGACTTTGTCCAAAAAATGTCAGCTGCTTTCAGCATGCTACTGACGGAGACTGCTCTACAAATGACACCAAAAGAATACATTGTAAGCTGCTGCGGGGCAAAAGAAACAAAATGCTTGGTTTCATTCAACTTAGCTAGCAGCTAAGCCTCGCAAGCATGACACTCAAAACCTATGCTGTCCTTTAAGCCAGTGAATTTCAACTACTGTGCCGCGGCACACTAGTGTGCCGTGAGAGATCGTCAGGTGTGCCGTGAGAAATTATCTTATCCTATTAACTTCACTTAATTAGTAACACTTTTGGTTGGTGGTGTGACACAGGATTTTTTTTATGTAAAAAATGTGCCTTGGCTCAAAAAAGGTTGAAAAACACTGCTTTAGGCAACAGTTGTGTTGAGAAAATTATGCATGTTTGGAAAATTCAAAACATAAACACACTTACTGTTGTGTTCAAATAAATAGCAGTGCGTTAAAAAAAAGTGAATAAATATAAAAATGCAAATATTTTAAAATAGTTTTTAGTTCCATATTTCAAACAAATTTTATCAAGTGCGTTAGAAAAGGAATATTAATCTGTTCAAAAAAATAGCAGTGTCGACATTTTTCTCTTCAAACTCAAACACTTATACTCTTACACTGTATAAACTGAAGACTGTAACAGCGCTTACAGGTAATTTTTGATCATCTTTGATCTTTCTGGAGATGATGATTGGCTGAATCTTTGCCATTCTGACTATTCTTTGATCCGTTTTAACTACTTAAAATAAGAACTGTGTTCCAAATACAAAAAACTGACCCTGGTAGAGGTGTCTCTCTACCATTTATGATACTTGTTGATATCTATTTATGTGAAGCCTATGGCAAAAATGAATGGAGAAAATGTTTAGAACCATTGGGTGTGCTTTTTGACGTCAGGGTACTTTAGGACTTTGTCCAAAAAATGTCAGCTGCTTTCAGCATGCTACTGACGGAGACTGCTCTACAAATGACACCAAAAGAATACATTGTAAGCTGCTGCGGGGCAAAAGAAACAAAATGCTTGGTTTCATTCAACTTAGCTAGCAGCTAAGCCTCGCAAGCATGACACTCAAAACCTATGCTGTCCTTTAAGCCAGTGAATTTCAACTACTGTGCCGTGGCACACTAGTGTGCCGTGAGAGATCGTCAGGTGTGCCGTGAGAAATTATCTTATCCTATTAACTTCACTTAATTAGTAACACTTTTGGTTGGTGGTGTGACACAGGATTTTTTTTATGTAAAAAATGTGCCTTGGCTCAAAAAAGGTTGAAAAACACTGCTTTAGGCAACAGTTGTGTTGAGAAAATTATGCATGTTTGGAAAATTCAAAACATAAACACACTTACTGTTGTGTTCAAATAAATAGCAGTGCGTTAAAAAAAAGTGAATAAATATAAAAATGCAAATATTTAAAAATAGTTTTTAGTTCCATATTTCAAACAAATTTTATCAAGTGCGTTAGAAAAGGAATATTAATCTGTTCAAAAAAATAGCAGTGTCGACATTTTTCTCTTCAAACTCAAACACTTATACTCTTACACTGTATAAACTGAAGACTGTAACAGCGCTTACAGGTAATTTTTGATCATCTTTGATCTTTCTGGAGATGATGATTGGCTGAATCTTTGCCATTCTGACTATTCTTTGATCCGTTTTAACTAGTTGCTCGTTTTCTTCCGCGTGTTTCGGGTTTTTGTTGCCATTTTAAAGCATTTGAGATCTTTTTAGCTGAACATCCTATAATTTGCTGCACTTCTTTATACGTTTCCCCCTCTCCAATCAACTTTTTAATCAAATTACGTTGTTCCTCCGAACAATGTTTGGAACGGCCCATTTTACTTAGCAATTCAGAAGGAAATATATTTTATAACAATGGGTGCGTTTACATGCACTCAATATTCCGATAACTGGGAGTAATCCGAAAATGGCAATAATACGATAAATGCGTTTACATTCACTTAAGTAATGCGATAATGGGAAAAATCCAGGTTTACATGATTCTGTCAATATTCCGATTTCTTTCCCTGAACATGATGTGTAACTCAAACGTAAATTAGAAACATATACAGGTGCAGCTCAGAAAATTAGAATATCGTGAAAAAGTTCAATATTTTTTGTCACTCATTTCAGAAAGTGAAACTCATATATGATATAGATTCATTACACATAGAGTGAAATATTTCAAGCCTTTATTTCTTGTAATTTTGATGATTATGGCTTACAGCTAATGAAACCCAAAATTCAGTGTCTCAGAAAATTAGAATATTTTGCTTTAACTTATTTTTAAAGTATCATATTTAATATTTGGTCGCATATCCTTTGCATGCTGTTACTTTCTGAAGTCTGTGACCAATCAACATCAAAAGACTCTCAATATCTTATTTTCAGGTACTGTTACAAGCGATACTATAACCTCTCTGCATTTGAACTGATCTCTCTATGAGAATTGGGGGGTAAGACTAGATTCAGCTGTAAATTACGCTGGTACAGTATGGAACACATGACTGGCGAAATGGCTGTACGTCATCAAGGGTCTAAGGTATCAAACGAGCCCCAAACCATCACTCTGCGGCCAGATATGGAGTAGATGTGGATGGATCCCTTCAAGGGTTGTTTCTCCTGACTTTTTTCCCCATAGAGTTCTATAGGAAAATGAGTCAGGAGAAATAACCCTACTACATCTACAAGTAAGCTATTTTTTTGAGCACAACTGTATACAACTGAAAAACACTTCCGGGTTTCGATATTTTACTTAAAGCGGTCAAAAATAACTTTACGTTCTAGCACTCAGCCAATATGAGACGCACGTCACTGGTTTTTTGCAGAGTGAGAGGGTTACACGTGTCACATGCTGACTTATCTACGGCATTCAGGCTTCTGTAGTTTTCACGGAAATCGATGTGTTCTCACTGTTCTGTGCCATTTCGAAGACTGCTTTCCTTCTGAATTAGTCAAGACTGTCAGTGGACAGGAACAGAAAGAAGCACAATGCGCGCAGCACAAAACACAAGCACAGAGCTGAAAATGCTGTTGAATTAGTTCAAGTGCACACAAAGCTTTCCAAATGTCCACATCACACTGCGCATCTGTCTCTCCATGATGACATCGAACTGCAGCGGAGAGCAGTCATTTTCAAAGTTGAAAAGAATGAAAAATGTTGCATGTTGCATGGGACAACAGAGACTCAGTATTGAAAATTAAATTATAAGCTCACTGAGCTTCACTGACTTGATTGATGACTTCGCCATGAAACGTTTGTAAACGTATAATGTAATAATAATAAGGATGTGGATGAAATTCAATATAATTACAATTCAATAGAATTTTTTGTTTACTTACACTAGTAATAATTTTGATGGAAGGGCCCCTGTTTGAATTACAGCCAGGGGCCCCATGCACCCTTAATCCCTTATATTGACTTTAAATTCAGCACTCGGCGTGAGACGTACACAAATGATCCAGATTACCAGTGTAACGTTTCTACCGTTATATCGCTCACCCCTAATGAACCGTAAGCATGCAAGGGAACGGTTGTCTGCAGCAGGTATAGGCAGCTATGATAGTTAGCGTTAGAAAAGCTAACTTTATTACCGTCATGGTTCCGTTACTAATAAGAGTGCTAGCGAGGAGAAATATCAATAACTTTCAGCCGTACTGACTGTTTGCAAGGTAGATGCGCCAAATGTTGATGCCTTATTTGTTAGAGCAATATATTGGACATCTAACATTGATCCAATATATCAAATATTTCTGTACAACGTGGAACAAGTTAATCTCAGCCATTGCCTACTAACTACCATTTTCGGTTGCTTTCGCTGGTGACAGATTCAGACAGCTAAACAAACTGAGTCACCCTGAGTAGCGTTGTTTTGAGTGGGTGGGCGCATCAGCAATGTGAGTTCTATTTCTGATTGGCTCTTCGTGTTGTATTTCGGTAAGTAGAAGAAACGGAGGCAAAAGATCGACATCATTTTTTCGCCCAGCCGTACTCACAGATGACATCCCATCAAGACAAGAAGTTTCATATAATTTTGACGTATGAGTATGTTAGACTACAGTTAATGCTAGAATTGATATACCTGTTAATATACATATTTAAAATTGGTCTCGTCATGATTGTACAATCCATCTAAATAGTAATTTCCCATTCACCATTGCCGTGAATTATTCAAATTCAGCATAAAACATTTACTATTTACGTCACTTGTTTGCAGATACAAACATTGGCTATGTATAGGTACGTAGTTAATTTTTGGCCTTAGACTTCCACCTTGTGGTTTCGATTAAATGCACCTTTTATAAAATGCATTTTGAATAAAATTTATAAAATTAACAATTCTATTGCAAGCTGAATTACTAACTTAACTACTTAATGCTGGCGTAGGCAACTTTTCCAATGGTCTAAATGTTGTGAAAACATTTTGAAAGTCATAACACACGTTGGCTCTGCCCACAGAGAGAGACACAAAGAATATTACATAAGATCAATAAAAAAGGATATTTTAAACAGAAATGTCAGCCTTCTGAAAAGTATGTTCATTTCTATGCACTCAATACTTGGTTGGGGCTCCTTTTGCATGAATTACTGCATCAATGCGGCGTGGCATGGAGGCGATCAGCCTGTGGCACTGCTGAGGTGTAATGGAATCCCAGGTTGTTTTGATAGCGGCCTTCAGGTTGTCTGCATTGTTGGGTCTGGTGTCTCATCTTCCTCTTGACAATACCCCATAGATTCTCTATGGGGTTCAGGTCAGGCGAGTTTGCTGGCCAATCAAGCACAGTAATACCATGGTCATTGAACCAGCTTTTGGTACTTTTGGCAGTGTGGGCAGGTGCCAAGTCCTGCTGGAAAATGAAATCAGCATCTCCATAAAGCTTGTCAGCAGAAGGAAGCATGAAGTGCTCTAAAATCTCCTGGTAGATGGCTGCGTTGACTGTGGACTTCAGAAAACACAGTGGACCAACACCAGCAGATGACATGGCACCCCAAATCATCACTGACTGTGGAAACTTCACACTGGACTTCAAGCAACGTGGATTCTGTGCCTCTCCACTCTTCCTCCAGACTCTTTGGACCACTGAGCAACAGTCCAGTTCTTTTTCTCCTTAGCCTAGGTAAGACGCTGCTGACATTGTCTCTGGTTCAGGAGTGGCTTGACACGAGGAATGCGACATTTGTAGCCCATGTCCTGGATTCGTCTTTGCGTGGTGGCTCTTGATGCACTGACTCACTCAACTTTCTATGAATATGCTTGGATACAGCACTCTGTGAACAACCAGCTTCTTTAGCAATGACCTTTTGTGGCTTACCCTCCTTGTGGAGGGTGTCAATGACTGTCTTCTGGACATCTGTCAAGTCAGCAGTCTTCCCCATGATTGTGTAGCCTACTGAACCAGACTGAGAGACCATTTAAAGGCTCAGGAAACCTTTGCAGGTGTTTTGAGTTAATTAGCTGATTAGAGTGTGACACCATGAGTTTCCAATATTGAACTTTAAAATACATTTTTTACATACTATTTTACGTATTGCTTCATCATTGTTATATTAACCATTCAAACATGTTAAATTCAAATCACGCCCCAAACATGAAGGCCCCACCCCGTTCAGAACTCTTAAGGTTTCAAGGCATGGTTATAAGCTTGAGGAAGGCTTTAAAAGACACTCTGTAAAAGACTGATTTCATACAGTTTGTACAGACCTCTTGACAAACATGTCTCAGGACTTATACAAAATGTATAACCCCCTACAGGGTTCCGGGTGTTCAGAATCTCGGGAGACTGAGTATGCAGCCCACAATGACAAACCTGTTACAGGTCCGTGGCTTGATGTCTGTCCGAATACAGAAACGAAGGCTATGGACAATGAGTTATACGAGTGGTCATTCGGCATACAAAAAGCCGAAACAGACGGCTGTCTAACAACGCCAATGGTTAAACTTTTGAAAGCCATCATCGCAGGCCTTCTGAACGGGGCTATCGAAAATCATCTGAGAAGCGAATGTCTCGGCTGTGAAGTTGACCACCCCAGTCAACTGAGACACAGCTGTATCTTTGAAACTGATTCGCACTATTTCACATATCATTGACTAATTCCTTGCCAACGTGAAGAAACCGTGGTTAAGTCCTCTGCTTGTCAAAGCCCTGAAATTGTTTGGAGCGAAACCAGACCCTGTGAGGATACAGGGCTCTGTTGACACGCTTATTTCCGAGATACGTGAGGAACCAAACATTCGCAACAAGTTGCATGAAATCTTGTGTACAGACCTCGACCCGGCCAGCAAGAAGGCTATTGCTGACAACACAGACTTTTGGGAGATTGATAGCGTTATGCATGAGAATCTGTGGTTCGATCACTCTGAAGACGTTCAGAACACAGATAAACGCTAATCTTTAAAAGCGTTTCAAGGCCCTTGATGACTTCCAGCCATTTTGCCAACCATGTGTTCCATACTGTTACAGTACAATTTACAGCTACATCTAGTCCCACCCCCCAATTCCCATAGAGATCCATTCAAATGCAGAGACGTTATAGTATCGCTTGTAAGAGTACCAGAAAATAAGATATCAAGAGTCTTTTGATGTTGTTGGGTCACATGCAAAGCCAAAGGATATGCGACCAAATATTACAAATTTAAAGGCACAATCAACTTAGTGTATGTAAACTTCTGACCTACTGGAATTGTGATATAGTGAATTAAAAGTGAAATCATCTGTCTGTAAACAATTATCAGAAAAATTACTTGTCATGCACAAAGTAGATGTTCTAACTGCCTTGCCAACACTATAGTTTGCTAACATAAAATCTGTGGAGTGGTTAAAAATTTGTTTTAATGACTTCAACCTAAGTGTATGTAAACTTTTGGCCAGAACTGTTTATATTTCTGTCCGTGATGCTGATTATTTTACACAGAAGACTGTGTACACACTTGAAAACTAAATAGTCTATCACTTGCTGCTGGAGTGCATACATACAGTGGTATTTCATTTTGTCTTAAACCATCATAGATTCTACTCTTAATTTGTTGATTAGAAATGGAATCATCCATCCAAGGAGTAGTCTATGCTGGACATGTTGCTTAGGCACCACAACCCATGAAATCACTTATGTAAACAGACAAAGATTTAGATCCACCTTTCAATAGCTACCTACCAATATTATCACTTAAGCTATCAATATTGGTATGAAGCATTAGAGGAATAGAGAAATAGCCTACACAAAACTGAAGTAGGGAAATGCAAAGCCTTTTTGTACAGGTCATTACCATGGGTGGCAACACATACTCTAAGACTATGAATTTGGTTCAAACCTTCTCTCAAAGAGCCTATCTGCCCAGTGATGAGTACATGTTGTTTGAAATACAGTAGACTAACAGCTACAGAACTGTATAGCAGTCAGATATAAAAAACGTGAAAGAGCTGGGAATCCCTGATGGTGTATAGAGCTGAAGTTTGGCTTTGTGGTGCTCATTTGAATTTCTTGTCTTTTGCGGCTTTTGACCAAGCCAAACTTCACACTTAAAATGTAGTTGTTTGTTATTAATATATAGGTTATGAGTAGGTTATCGGTAATTTTATGGAATGCCGATTGAGTTACATGGAAGGGAAATCAGCCGATATCGAACGGCTGCATCCCTAGTAATATATTTGAATGTTAACCAAATAAGCATCCAATGCTTAAGGGTAGTGGTGTAACGGATCGTAGTTGATCCGTGATCCGTACGGATCGCCCCCCACGGTTCGGCACGCATGTGAACCGCGGATTAATTGCAAAATTTAACCATCATAGTGAATTACAGTTTTACTGCCGCTAGTACTTTTTAAAGTAATAATTCCCTAAATCTCGATGCAGAGTTGCAGTGAAAAGACAGGTGCGTGCTGTGTTTTACTCTGAAGCGCATTGGACCTATCGCTAAGCCCCGCCCCTCTTCGCAGGGGGAGACAGTTTGAGAGCCAGCTCACCCACTGTAATGTAATTTTCACGGATTTAACACATTAAATACTCGTTCATTTTTGGAACCAGAGCTACGAAATCGCTTCCAAATCCGTCAACAAGGCCTGCCGTATGCACTGTAAAAATGTGTGCATGACTATTTTTAAAAAAACGGAGTTTTATGATTACAACTTCGCTCTGGTCCATAGCGTTAGAAGGAGCGTCTCCTTAACGCTATGTTACTTTCCAGTCTGTGCTTCGCCTCGTCAAACAATATGTAATGGAGCCCGGGGTATTTAATTTTGTTATTCATATGGATAAGGCAAGGCTAGTGATGTTAACACCACTGTTCTAATTATTAATTATAACGTTATATATATGGCTAACTAGCCTTGTTGGTACAAGCCTGACCGTCTTGATCCAAGGCTATGGCTAATGTTAACCAAGCCAGACTCACCTAAAGTATAATATTAACGTCAACGTTTACACAGGCTATTTTTTCATTCACTACCATGTTTAAAGGAAGAAGGTATCATGCCTCATATTGCACTTTGATTTAACAATTGAGTATTGAATATTTTATATATTTTAAGATTTTACTTAAACATTGGACATCTTGAATGTTGTTTTCATTTAAGACCATGGGCAAAAGTTCCTTGCTTTAAGTGTTTTACAGAATAAATGGAAAGCAAAGATATACTTGTCTCCCTTTTTTTTTTTTGCTGATCCGAAAAATGATCCGATCCGTGACTCAAAACCGTGATACGATCCGAACCGTGAGTTTTGTGATCCGTTGCACCCCTACTTAAGGGCCGTTCACACAGAGGACGGTAGACGGCAGGACGAAACCGGATGTCATTTTTTTCAATGAAACAAAAGACTGCAGTCGACTGCAAAATTGCCGACGGCAGGACGAACTTGTCGTCGGAATAAAACATATTTTTATTTTTGCCGTCTAGTAGGGTCACGTGCCGATGAAACGGAAGTGGTACATTTCACAATGGATGAGAAGTCCGTGCAACTTTGTAGTAGAGAACGAGAGGTGGGAGGAAATATCAAACCAAAAAGTAAAGAAATACAGAGATCTTGTTGTCAGCACTGACATGCAGATTCCAGGTATATATTATTAGCTGTATTTTCATAAGCTTTTCTGTGTATGATTTGAGGTGTAACTAGTGACATTATGATACATACACGCACACCGCCCATTTATGAAGACACAGATTGAAACAACGCAGTAATGCACATACAATGTATAAATACACTTTCGGTCGCGGCCCATTTTGAAAAGGCGCTCTTTGGTACACCGGTAATCTGTTTCGCACCGACCGTAAATATGGCAACGGATATAAACAATGCGTTACCACGACGGATCAAGTGCTACATATGATCACAAGACCATAAATTAGCTGAGGCAAGGAAAATGCAATAGGGAACATTTTATTTTCTTAAAATCATTAAATAAAAAGTCATATAGGTAAGTTTAGTTTGCTGCCAATCAGATGTGTATTCCCACCCTCCCGGATTTGTAATAGTAGCGGCACGCACAGTGTGTTGGAAACCATCTGACAAATAAAAAACGGATATTCCACGCAAATGCCAAGATTCCACTTTTGAAGGTCAATTCCACGATTCCGTCAGTGATTCCGCGGAAATTGAATCCTAGTAGCCCTAATATACCAATGCAACTGCCTTCTGTAACATGCTTCAAGGAAACAAAATGTTACTTCAAGGAAACAAAAAACATTTACTTAGATTTTTTAAATATTTACGATTTGCCCCCATCTTGTTCAGAATTTTTAAATTTTAGGTAGTGTTTACACCGCATTCTGGGGTACACTACTTCCATTTAGTGTTCATAGTTTTCCATAGGTTTTTGCAGTGGAATATTAGTTTTAGTACACTACACTGGAGGGGGGGTAGGGGGTAGGGGTAATTTCATCAAATTCACATGACACACTCGAAAATGGCTGACACCATAGTTAGCCCACTCCATGGAGACCTAGTAGACCATTGATCCAGTTCTATGGTGGTGTGTTTCTGAGCCTACTTTTTGTTGATTTGCATCAGAGGTGACTGTTCTATTTGGATGTGGTTTACCTGCGACTGATCCAGTTTTGTGTTGATCCGGATTAGATGTGACTGATTCAGTTTTTTGTTGATGTGGTTTAGATGCGACTCCGGCTACGTTTGAAACCCCTGAGGGTCACCCGGGGTCTCCTGCTTCCATGCAAGGGAAGTTGAGAGTGAGGACTGGGGAGGAAGGTAAATCTGCTGTCCACACAAACGCACGCACGCACGCACGCACGCACGCACGCACGCAGCATTGTAATTGCACAGTGACACATTTTTTGTTATTTTGTTTTTTTACTCTAGCACTTTGAGTTTGAAAGAATACAATGACAATGCGGCTGAAGTGCATATCAAGAGTCTATTGATGTTGTTGTGTCACAGACATCAGGAAGTCATGGCACGCAAAGGATATGCCACCAAATATTAAAAATGATTACTTCATTCTACATTATGTTACACTGTCCAATATTATTTGATGCCCGAAAATGGAGGGGACTATCTACAAAAGGTTCTATAATCCCTAAACGGTTCATCCGATATGGATGAAAATACCCTTAAATTAAAGCTGACAGTCTGCACTTCAACCTCATTATCATTGTATCATTTCAAACTCAGTGCTAGAGTACAGAACCAAAATAACAAAAAATGTGTTGCTGTCCAGTTAATTATGGTGGTCACTGTATATGCACTCTCACACACAAACGTGCATGCACTTTCACACACACACATGCGCACACAGATTCATCAACCTGTTTCCTATTGTTTGTAGGGAATGGAGAGGAGGAGGATGAGAAGCCCCTCCCCTCCCTGGATAACTTCCTGGCTAAAACCACGAGTGAGGATAATGCTTCGTTTGAGCAGATAATGGAGCTCGCTGCGGACAAGGAGAAACTCCGACATGCTTGGCTGTACCAGGCAGAGACCGAGTACAATCAGGTACTACACACTTGTATATACCAATGCACACATGCATTCATGCACAAACACACACACACACACACACACACCTACACATGTACACACATAATCACACACATGCACATGTGCACAGTTTATTGCAGTGTGTAGGTTAGCATAGTATGTTTGTGTAGTGTACAGGGTGCAACGTGTGCGGGTTAGTGTAGTGTGGAGATTACTGTACGATGCAAGGTAGCACAGTGTGCAGGTTAAAACATGATGCAGATTAGGGGTGTGCCCCAAGCCCTGGTGTTATATGGGCCCCAGTTCTGAATTATTAAAGGCCGGAGTATGGATGGGCTCCGACGTCCCCTGTTCTGGTGTCGGTATTGGAGAAATTAAGGAGATAGATTTCCTGTTCATTTAATTTAAGCTGCTTAAATGTCACAAGCATTATCTACCCCTTTTATAACTTGTAAAGATGCATAAAATACCCTGGAGAGATATTTCTCTCCGTCTCTCTCTCTCGGAGCCTGAGGGGCGGGGCCGGTGTGTACAGACCTCGACCCGGCCAGCAAGAAGGCTGACAACACAGACTTTTGGGAGATTGATAGCGTTATGCATGAGAATCTGTGGTTCGATCACTCTCACTCTCCCTCTGCCCTCTCAAACACACGTGTGATACGGGAGACGAAAGGTGTTCGCTTCATATGCACACAGAGAGACTCTGCTCTGAGTGACGATGGCTGAGAGAACTAAACGTCTGGTTGAGTCGATGCTGACAATGTTCGTTGCCACAAGTGCAACAGGTTTTTTGCATGTAAGGGAGGGAACACTAGTAATCTTTCTAAACATCTAGCGAAAGTAGTCTACATCACATACATGTGGAGAGATGTAGTGTTTTCGATTCTCTTGCTCGCAGTTCATCTCTCAATGGCCTATCCACTGCCGGTAGGCTATGCTATACCAGAGCTGTTAGCCCTCGGTGTTAGATAACTAATACAACAAGGCAAAACACTAATGTTATGAAGTTAAGTGCAAGAGTGGGTGAATTAGCGTTCAATAAGCTACAGTGTAGGGGATGTCCGGGGCGAAAGTACACTACCCCTTTTTATTTTTTCCGTCTTTATTTAAAGATGGATTTAGCTAAAGTGAACGTATTTTTTGTGAGAGACTTACTCATGTCCTCTGTCAATATCCACAATCATTTCACATTAGAATGCACGAGTCGGAAATGATCAAACGAAAGTGCAATGGTACTTTAGTCCCTACCGATCGGGACGATAGTAGGCTAGTTGGGGCAAAGGTACCGTTTGTCATAAAGGACCATAAACTGCTAAGTAGGCTATATATGTGCAGTAAGTAGGCCTAAAAAGGCTTGCTTTTCAGCTCTGAATGTTGGGTGCAAAGCAAACAGATCCGTAGAAACCGTTGTTTTGTTGATGAATAAATTTTTTATTAAATTTTTTTAAAATTGGTACACAATCACTGCCCTTTTAATGTCATATAGAAACCGTTTGGAATAGGGGCCGCACCAATGTGCATCGTTGACACACAATGTGCAGCGGACAGACTCAATAAAACCATTACGACGCAATACATATTTTATTAACACAAATACAATTGCACACCTTTTATTTGTTTTTATTTGTAGGGGAATGATCGTGATTTGTAGATCAGTTTTGAGATAGGCTATTTCGTCCATTCTTCCATGATCTCTGAACCACCTTCCCCCTCCCCTGCTTTCCCCCGCAGATCTAGGCCGTGTCCGAATTGGCACACTTGCCTACTATTGAGTATGCCAGTTGAGTATACTTTAAAAAGCGTGTTAAGTATGTGACAGTTCTGAAAATGGAGTGTTCTTAATATCCCTGGATGATATACTTATTTCCGGGTTTTTCTGATAATAGTATGGATATATCGTTTGTATACTGCATGTCACTAAACATTATGCAGTAAGCAGTATACAGTATGCTAGTACACAGTAGGTAGGGCTCTGATTTGGAGACAGCCCGACACTCCTATAGGCTATGTTCTCTTGAATCGAAACTACGGAAATCCATCATAGTGACGGAGAACTATAATCCTTGCATGTCTATGAATAATTTTTGTTTAATGTTTTCCCAGTCCGTAATATTTTCTGTGCTGTGGAAATTAGAGTGACCTAACGTCACCAGGTATCGATATGCTTAAAACTTCTCCCACTCTCTCTACGCTCAAGAAGTCATAGCGCAGGGAAGAATGGTATGCCAATGTATTTTTTTTTGCTGTGAATATTGTTTATTTAATAGTAAATAGATTATATTATTTATTTAACATTTCCATTATCACAACAGAATAGGAGTAGGGTAATACACTTAATCATCACAGTATAACACCAAGTTAATTAAACCAAACCGGTCATGCTGGATGATGTTGCAGGCAGCATAACATTCGCCACGGCGTCTCCAAACTCTTTCACGTCTGTCACATGTGCTCAGTGTGAATCTGCTCTCATCTGTGAAGAGAACGGGGCGCCAATGGCGAACCTGCCAATTCTGGTGTTCTCTGGCAAATGCCAATCGAGCTGCATGGTGCTGGGCTGTGAGCACAGGTCCCACTACAGGATGTCAGGCCCTCATGCCACCCTCATGGAGTCTGTTTCTGACAGTTTGGTCAGAAACATGCACACAAGTAGCCCGCTGGAGGTCATTTTGTAGGGCTCTGGCAGTGCTCCTCCTGTTCGTCCTCACACAAAGGAGCAGATACCGGGCCTGCCATTGGGTTGTTGCCCTTCTACGGCCCTGTCCAGTTCTCCTCGTGTAATGGCCCGTCTCCCTGTATCTCCTGCACGCTCTTGAGACTGTGCTGGGATACACAGCGAACCTTCTTGTGACGGCACGTATGGATGTGCCATCCTGGAGGAGCTGGACTACCTGTGCAACCTGAATGGGCTGCAGGTACCGTCTCATTCTACCAATAGTGACAATTTTGCACAAGCAAAATGCAAAACTAGAGAAAAATCAGTCAGGAAGGATAAGGAGAGAGAAATGGTCTGCGGCCACCACCTGCAAAACCACTTACTTTTTGGGGGTTGTCTTGCTGTTGCCTCTCCTGTCCATCTGTTGTCACTTTCATTTGCACCAAAGCAGGTGAAATTGATTCACAATCGTTTACGCTTCCTAAGTGGCCAGATCGATATCCCAGAAGTTTAATTGACTTGGTGTTATACTGTGTTGATTAAGTGTTACCTTAATTTCTTTGAGCAGTGTATATACAGGTGCAGCTCAAAAAATTTGAATATCGTGAAAAAGTTCAATATTTTTTGTCACTCATTTCAGAAACTGAAACTCATATATTATATAGATTCATTACACATAGAGTGAAATATTTCAAGCCTTTATTTCTTGTAATTTTGATGATTATGGCTTACAGCTAATGAAAACTCAAATTCAGTGTCTCAGAAAATTTGAATATTGTGAAAAAGTTCAATATTGGAAACTCATGGTGTCACACTTTAAATGGTCTCTCAGTCTGGTTCAGTAGGCTACACAATCATGGGGAAGACTGCTGACTTGACAGATGTCCAGAAGACAGTCATTGACACCCTCCACAAGGAGGGTAAGCCACAAAAGGTCATTGCTAAAGAAGCTGGTTGTTCACAGAGTGCTGTATCCAAGCATATTCATAGAAAGTTGAGTGGAAGGAAAAAGTGTGGTAGGAAAAGGTGCACAAGCAACAGGGATAACCGCAGCCTTGAGAGGATTGTAAAGCAAAATCCATTCAAGAATTTGGGGGAGCTTCACAAGGAGTGGACTGAGGCTGGAGTCAGTGCATCAAGAGCCATCACGCACAGACGAATCCAGGACATGGGCTACAAATGTCGCATTCCTCATGTCAAGCCACTCCTGAACCAGAGACAACGTCAGAAGCGGCTTACCTGGGCTAAGGAGAAAAAGAAATGGACTGTTGCTCAGTGGTCCAAAGAGTCTGGAGGAAGAGTGGAGAAGCACAGAATCCACGTTGCTTGAAGTCCAGTGTGAAGTTTCCACAGTCAGTGATGATTTGGGGTGCCATGTCATCTGCTGGTGTTGGTCGACTGTGTTTTCTGAAGTCCACAGTCAACGCAGCCATCTACCAGGAAATTTTAGAGCACTTCATGCTTCCTTCTGCTGACAAGATTTATGGAGATGCTGATTTCATTTTCCGGCAGGACTTGGCACCTGCCCACACTGCCAAAAGTACCAAAAGCTGGTTCAATGACCATGGTATTACTGTGCTTGAATAGCCAGCAAACTCGCCTGACCTGAACCCCATAGAGAATCTATGGGGTATTGTCAAGAGGAAGATGAGAGACACCAGTCCCAACAATGCAGACGACCTGAAGGCCGCTATCAAAGCAACCTAATTTTCTGAGACACTGAATTTGGGTTTTCATTAGCTATAAGCCATAATCATCAAAATTACAAGAAATAAAGGCTTTAAATATTTCACTCTATGTGTAATTAATCTATATAATATATGAGTTTCACTTTCTGACGTGAGTGACAAAAAATATTGCACTTTTTCATAATATTCAAATTTTTTGAGCTGCACCTATATATATATATATATATATATATATATATTTATCTCTATATGGCCAAAGGTATGTGGACACTGACCATCACACCTATATGAGCTTGTGGGACATCTTATTCCAAAACCATGGGAATTAGTATGGAGTTGGCCCCCCCTTTGCAGCTATAACAGCCACCACTCTTCTGGGAAGGCTGTCCACAAGATTTTGGACTGTGTCTGCGGAAATTTGTGCCCATTCAGGCAAAAGAGCATTTGTGAGGTCAGGCACTGATGTTGGACGAGAAGGCCTGGCTCGCAATCAGCTTTCCAATTCATCCCAAAGGTGTTCAATGGGGTTGTGTAGGCCACTCGAGTTTCTCCACACCAAACTCGACAAACCATGTGTTTATGGACCTCACTTTGTGCACAGGGACACAGTCATGCTGGAACAGGAAAGAGCCTTCCCCAAACTGTTAGACCCTTGAACACTTAGAGCCATTTAGCCAACCATGTGTTCCATACTGTTCCAGTGTAATTTACAGCTAAATCTAGTCCCACCCCCAAATTCCTATAGAGATCCATTCAAATGCAGAGACATTATAGTATTGCTTGTAAGAGGACCAGAAAATAAGATATCAAGAGTCTTTTGATATTGTTGGGTCACAGACATCGGGAAGTCATGGCATGCAAAGGATATGCGATGAAACATTACAAATTATTTATTTATTCTGCATTATTATAAAGTATTCTACATCAAACTCAAAGTGCTAGAGTACAGAACCAAAATAACAAAAAATGTGTCACTGTCCAATTGATTATGGTGCTCACTGTATACCCCCCTCCGCAGGGAAGAACAAGTTGTGACTGGCAGACGGTGTCTGACTGATATCATGACATTCTTTGACACATCACTTTAGTAGCTAATTTCAGCACTGGATTAGACGTGTTTTTGAACAAACTTTGTATTTCATAATAATTGCAAGTATACGTGATGAACGAATGAATGAATAGGCTGGTAACTTTATAATTTATCTATTCTAATAACCTCAGTTTTTAGATTTAGCTCATTTCGCCGCTTACGAGGAACCGTTGAAGATGTGGCACATCCGGGCTCGGTAGTCTAGAAATGTACACATTCAACGTGAAAAATTAAGCAAATACACACGTTAAGATAAGAATCTTTATTGTGAGGACTGCTTGCATACAATGAAAGGAAACTGAAGTGATGAAATAGGCTTTTATTGGGACTATTGAAATTGCATTTTCCAAAGACTCTAGGAAAAACAAAAAATACACAATTCCACACAGATACAGCGTGACGTCATTAAACATTAACGTTGCCCTGCATTGCTCTCTGACAATAAGCAGCTGAACTAACTAACATTAGTTAGTTTCCTTCTGGAACTGAATGTGCTATATCTAGTTATCTACATGCATGATCACTTGCTAGATTAACGAAAGCGATTCAGCAAACTAACTTACGTAGGACACAAGCGTTGCTATGATAACGTAACTACGGCTGTTGTGAAAGTTTCATCCACTATCTCAGCCTGTATCTGTAATTTTTAATTATTAATGAACTTTTCTCTGTCAGATCCGTTCAGCTGTAAGGTTGCCAAGTGCCAACTCGATGTGATGAAATTCCCTCTGTTTAATTTTTTAAACACCCGCCCAACCTAGGAACTATATTCAACTCTAGATATATATCTGATGGGGCGTGTCTTGTAGGGCGTTTCTTGGAGTCTGCAGCTATGTGTACTCTCATAATAGTGATATATTCAAAACATTGCTGTTGTATACTTTTGCTACTGAAAGTTTAGAGAATAAAGCAATGCTAATTCTGTTCTTAATTTGTCTTTTACTGTAAGATTACTGTAGTGTGCCAGGTAATGCAGTGAGGAAGTGAACGCATTGTGAAGATTACTGTAGTGTGCCGGGTAATGCAGTGAGGAAGTGAACGCATTGTGAAGATTACTGTAGTGTGCCGGGTAATGCAATGAGGAAGTGAACGCATTGTGAAGATTACTGTCGTGTGCCAGGTAATGCAGTGAGGAAATGAACGCATTGTGAAGATTACTGTAGTGTGCCGGGTAATGCAGTGAGGAAGTGAACGCATTGTGAAGATTACTGTAGTGTGCCGGGTAATGCAGTGAGGAAGTGAACGCATTGTGAAGATTACTGTAGTGTGCCGGGTAATGCAGTGAGGAAATGAACGCATTGTGAAGATTACTGTAGTGTGCCAGGTAATGCAGTGAGGAAGTGAACGCATTGTGAAGATTACTGTAGTGTGCCGGGTAATGCAGTGAGGAAGTGAACGCATTGTGAAGATTACTGTAGTGTGCCAGGTAATGCAGTGAGGAAGTGAACGCATTGTGAAGATTACTGTAGTGTGCCGGGTAATGCAGTGAGGAAGTGAACGCATTGTGAAGATTACTGTAGTGTGCCGGGTAATGCAGTGAGGAAATGAACGCATTGTGAAGATTACTGTAGTGTGCCAGGTAATGCAGTGAGGAAGTGAACGCATTGTGAAGATTACTGTAGTGTGCCGGGTAATGCAGTGAGGAAGTGAACGCATTGTGAAGATTACTGTAGTGTGCCGGGTAATGCAGTTTGCAGGATAGTTTAATGTGCAGGCTGGTCCACCTCTTCTCTGACTAATTCTGCCATGGCTGTTTTAGGAATAGTAGTAGTGTACAATTTTATAAAAACCTGTGTAACTTCTGAGATTTCTCCTCATGAGTTAACTCACTTCATATGTCTGAAGCTCTCAAATCTACGCAGTGTTCGATCTTAATGTACTTCCAAACCTTTGTGATAAATCCTTTCCTGTACAGTTCCTTGTGTACCTGAGTGCTAGATCTGATAAATCTAGATGCATTGTAATTCTCTTGCTTTTTTTTCTGAGAATATTAAACCAAATCTAGGGTCTGATGCTGGTTTAAACGCTCTATCCATACCTGCTTAATTCATCCTAAGAAATAACCTTGGTCTTTTGCAAATGAATGTGAGACGTCTCATTAGTAAATCATCGGTTCTGGATGTTGTGATTTTATATATTGGCATAATCCGCATTGTTTGCATTTGTTTATATTGAGACCTGTTTCGCATAGGGAATGAATGGAGAGAGAAAAAACATAATTCTCGGTTGCTGACCACTGGAGCAAGTGGTCTCATATCGGGGCCAGGTAGCTATACAATATGTTCTAACAAAGTTCAGTATGCCTTTAATTGAGATGAGTGGCACAATCACCCCTTCAAAAGCAAAATAAACTTTTGTATGAAACGCAACAGATTGCTCTAAAATTTTCACACATTTAAAATGAATAGTACCTGTTTCACCATGAATTTTTAAAAAAATACTTAAATGGAACACTGAGAAATTCTACTTTTCCTGTAGAAAAATTGAGTAATAATGCATGGAACGCATTACAAAACAGACAGTGTATTGTCCTCATCTCTTGAGGCCATGTCAGTGCTGTATCATTCTGCGCCTTCTCACAGCAAGATGAGAGCGCTAACATTAACTCTAGTGTAGTTACCTCAAGAATCCTCAGCAGGCCAGCTTGGACTTGCTCGGAAATGGTCTGCAGTCCTGCACGATATAACACTCCACAACACTTTAGCAACTGACTCTTGGTCGAGGAAAAGGTAACAACTAACGTTAGCTTGCTACTAAGTTTAATCACTGTGCAAACAGACAAATGAACTGTTTTCATTTCGTAATCACGTAGTAATGCTAAAAGATAATCACACCACGTGCTAACGTTACCTAACTAACCAACACAATTTTTAGCATTAGCTAGTACATGATTACCAAATTATAACGGTTCACTTGTCTGTTTGCTCATTGAATGAACTTAATAGTTAGCTAACGTTAGTTGTTACCTTTTCCTCTGCCGAAAGTCCCAGGTGCCAAAGTGTTGTCGAGTGTCTGTGGACATTAGCCTACACTCACTGGAGTGAACATTACACTCACTGGAGTGAAATAGTGCTCTCATCTGGCTGTCAGCTGTGTTGTGAGAAGGCGCTCAGTAGGCTAGGCTACAGGGCTGATGCTGGCCTCTCAAGAAGCACTGACTGTTTCAGGTGACGATAATATAATATTTATACATTACTCCGATTGCCGGTTGGAGGCTAATAACGTTACTGTTCTGCCCCCTCCAGGGTGCATGGACGCTGGACAACAACCTACCAGCCATGGATATAATGCCATCAGCCGCTGTGTAACGTTTCAGCGATACTAATATTGAAAAACGGTGTAGGCTAGGCCACGTTCTATGTAAAAAGAAACTCATCATTCATTACTTTTTTTTACTTTTGTGAAAGTGTCCACATTCTGGAATGAGTTGTCTACAAATAGCTAAATAGCCTGGCCACCGTCGGGCGGTCAAGATTCACGTAAACAAACGGTATTGTATTGACAGATGCAGACTTCCTCCGATAAAGTCGACTGTAACTCGCTTAATTCTGAACTAATTTTTGTGAAATTTGGCTTTTTATAAACGTGATAAATGTCTGCATAACAAGTTAACCCGAATTCCAAATTTCTCAGAACATCTACGTATTTGTAAAACGCCCTTTGAACTATTATGATAAAGTTGTCAAAATGTTGTCAGAGCTAAGGGTGATTTTATTGTTTAAAGCTGCTAGAATGCAGTAGCGGGTGGGTTTTAATTATTAGCTTGTTAGCTCTGATTCTTATAACCGTATTAGGCCAGCTGCAAATCTTGGATGTAGTTTTAATCGCAAATGGAGAGCGATTTTCCAGCTTGGAAGCAAAGTGGTGGAAGTCAGATCGCCGAGCTAACAAGGCGTCGTATGGCATGGGTAAGACGTAAAAAATATAACATTTCCACGAAGGTGTGCTCACGGCATATACATATGACAATGAGCATAGTAGATTCTAATGGAAAACCACAAGTGTACCTAGAGTGTAATGTTGTGTAAAATGCAATAAACGATGAAAAAATAAATTACTTGCATGAAATGTACAAATGGATAATATAATTTGTTTGGGGTAGTAGTACAGTGAAGTTCACAGCGCAACTGGTAGTAGCCCAGATAGCAAGGAAACATTGAATCAGTGTTGAATTAACATAAGATGAAGCATTGATTCAATGTTAATCAATGCATTGAAATAATATTGAAACAATGTTGATGTTAACAATGGAAATCAACGTAACTGATGTTAAATTTATTATCAATGTAATCTATCATAGCTAATGATAATATCACTTTATAACTACATTTTACCTTGCTCAAAGTAACCAATTCTTGCTCAAAATATCTTAAAAATAAATAAATAAATAAATAAAAATACTTTTGATTTAGGCTACTAAAATAGATAACACATTGACATCAATTTTAAAAATGCAAACCTCTTTATTGATTTTAAACCTTTGCTTAATGTTTTTTTTTTGTCTTTAGTCAATGCACAACTAAAGATTCTCTCCCATCTGAAATAACATCTGACTCGCACAGAATCCAATCCCCCAACCTCATGATTTGTGCGTTAACGTTACCTAATATAACGTGTGCTTTCTCGTTGAGAAACTTATATATGCAATAATGTGACAAAGTCGGATTGATAATAATTGCCGACCTAACGTTAGCATTATACCTATACAACCGAACAAGTTGTGCCATGTCACCTATCCTGTTTGTGATATTCATGGACAGGATCTCGAGGCGTAGTCATGGAGGGGAGGGGTTGCAGTTCGGTGGGCTAAGGATTGCATCGCTTCTCTTTGCAGATGATGTGGTCCTGATGGCATCATCGAGCTGTGACCTTCAGCACTCACTGGATCGGTTCGCAGCCGAGTGTGAAGCGGCAGGGATGAGGGTCAGCACCTCTAAATCTGAGGCCATGGTTCTCAGCAGGAAACCGATGGATTGCCTTCTCCGAGTAGGGAATGAGTCCTTACCCCAAGTGAAGGAGTTCAAGTATCTCGGGATCTTGTTCGCGAGTGAGGGGACAATGGAGCGTGAGATGGGCCGGAGAATCGGAGCAGCGGGAGCGGTATTGTGCTCGCTTTACCGCACCGTTGTGACGAAAAGAGAGCTGAGCCAGAAGGCAAAGCTCTCGATCTACCGGTCAATCTTCGTTCCTACTCTCACCTATGGTCATGAAGGGTGGGTCATGACCGAAAGAACAAGATCGCGGATACAAGCGGCCGAAATGGGTTTCCTCAGGAGGGTGGCTGGCATCTCCCTTAGGGATAAGGTGAGAAGCTCAGTCATCCGTGAGGGACTCGGGGTCGAGCCGCTGCTCCTTTGCATAGAAAGGAGCCAGTTGAGGTGGTTCGGGCATCTTGTAAGGATGCCACCTGGTCGCCTCCCTAGGGAGGTGTTCCAGGCACGTCCTGCTGGGAGGAGACCACGGGGTAGACCGAGGACTAGGTGGAGGGATTATATCTCCACGCTAGCCTGGGAACGCCTTGGGATCCCCCAGTCAGAGTTGGTTAATGTGGCCAGGGAAAGGGAAGTTTGGGGCCCCCTGCTGGAACTGCTACCTCCGCGACCCGATTTCGGATAAGCGGGCGAAGATGGATGGATGGACGGAACCGAACAAGTTCATGAACAAGTTCATGAACAAGTTCATGTCTACGCTCTAAATGAATGGGGAATTTACTTCCGACACCAGCGTGACGTAGTACTCTATTCACCTTATTCCGCAAACGCGGAAGCAACAGAAATTCCCAATATTCGATTTTGTTTAGCATTTCCGGTTACCAATATTTCCCCATATTAACTGGCCTGAAGGCAGCAGCTCCGACTTTGCAAGAAAGACAAAAATTGATCCAAATGTCACAAAAATGGGAACACACCCCCTTTACACTATTACAGTCTGATGGGTGAATGTAGCTGGGGCGTAAAGCTACTTAGAAAGTGATAACCTGAGGCTGAAATCTTAAACTACTGACCCGAGTGGCACTATATGGCCAGCAAAAAAAAAGAAGAAAAAAAAGGCTGAAACACAAATCAAAACCAACATCACTGTTGTCTCATCCGACTGTCTCATTAGCCTATACATTTAAATTGTATTGACATCAAAACTTCGCAGGAAAGTTTTGGCTTTGCTAACAACCCTATGTAATGAGTGGTTAAAAGCATCAACTTCTTATTTCAGTGTTAACCGCATCTTTTATTGTGAAGAAAGTGGCACATAAACTGTCTGGTTGATGAACTGCTGTTTCAGCCAATTACGGTCCGAAAAGGACGAAGAAGAAGGAAGTTGAGACAAACATGGTAGTGTTGTGTGAGACTACTTTCTGCAGCAGGAGCACTCCTCAGCTAAGAGCTAGTCGATAGGAGATATCCAAACGTAACCCTGTATTAGGTGTTATTAGGGGTAGAGGAAGAAGTCGCTGTGAAAAAGGTTGGTAGCCTAAGTTATAGCGGTCGTCATTACCAAACAGAAAGAAAGTTTAAGTTTTAAATAGGCTGCAGTTCGCCACATACAATTCAACTGCTACACTGTAATTAACATAGCTAAGACTGTTAGATAACCTACCGTCAGTCGGGTTGATGAGAAGAGGACTGTCTAGTCGAGAGAGTTTGGAATTATTACTAAGGTTATAATGTACTCTATTGGATGAAAGAGACGACAATTAAACCAGAATGAACTGTAATTACATTACATTACATTATAGGCATTTAGCAGACGCTCTTATCCAGAGCGACTTACACAACTTCAAGCATTTTTATTACATTTTTTACCCAATTAATGCAGCTGGATATATACTGAAGCAATTCAGGTGAAGTACCTTGCTCAAGGGTACAACGACAGTGTCCTACCTGGGAATCGAACCTGCAACCTTTCGGTTACAAGTCCAGTTCCTTAACCATTGTACTATACTGCCGCCCCTGAATGAATGAGACAGACTTGCAGGGCACGAGTCGAGTCGACGTTTCAGACAGTGTACTAGCGCTATAATGTGTTGTATATAGATTGTACCAGACAATAAATTACCACTGAATTTTGAAAGGATCTCTATGTATAAAACTAATGGTAGGATTGTATATTTATTTCATATTTAGTAGCAGATATTCATAGTAGAATATGTGGTATATTGAGACGATAATTTCACATTTATTTTGCATTCGAGTGAGCAGGACGTTTTACAGCTTTTTTGGCATATGATCAGGCTATTTTTGGGTTTATCTTGTTGCTATGAGGAAATGCAAATTTTATATGATGAATAAATATATTTATGAACTCACATACACATTGTCCACTATGTCACGCATGGGTAGGTATAGACTGGGTGGGGTGTTGCTTGTTAAATGGGCTTGCTACAGGAAAATAGTGATTCGGCAGAGTTCGACGATAATCGACTATAATCGTCAATAAAGTTAAAACAGAGTTTCTCATTTCCACTAATAGTTTGGCTGCTGGAACAACAAATGTCTCCGTTGAGCAAAATCTTGCGCAAAGGGGTTAGCCTCCAGAAAAAAAAGGGATAGAGAAAAAAGACAAGTCTTCTTGAGCACATAGTTCAAGACACATCCCACATGCATGTCTTGAACTATGCATGTCAGTGCACCAATAAGGAGTTGTGTGCTTTCCTGCTCTGTCAGTGAATCGCATTAATCAAAAAGATGTTATCGGCTAATTAGTAATTTGCATGTTGGAGTGAAACGAGATGTATTTCAGGTATGTCATTTGTTCCTCTCGACCAGTTATATTTTGCATCTAGGCTATTACCTTGGACGTTGATGGAGTTATATTAATATTAATAGAATATTGTTTTCAATTGAGGAAGGTAACTGCAGAGTGCTTGCGATACATTTATGTTTAGGCTACAATAGATATTTCAGTCATAATTTTAACAATAAAAACACAAAATCATTTAACCATGGTACTGAGATTATGGTGGGAAATTTATAAATTAAAACTTGTATTTTTTTTCCCAATAATAATCTAAATTAAAACAACCCAGTTGCTGGGAATATAATTTAGGCCTATTTGCTTTGATGAATAACAGCCTATTGCACATAACTCACATGACCGGTCGTGACCACTCTTAAATTTTAAGGTTCTTAAAGTTCTTACCTACGAGTAAATCCAAAATCTGAGAAAAATGGTGAATCCCTTAAAATTGCTTAAAATGTTCTTAACTGCCGCAAGAACAAATTTAAGCGTACGAGCGTTTCTTACATGAGCCCCAATGTTTCCTAAATTATTTAATGTAACTTGGCGGATGTGTCTTTTCATCTTACCGTCTAAAGAGAATGTGGTCATTCATTGTGTCGCATCAAAGTGTCAAATGACAAAAATTGCCTCATGGAAGAAGACATTTAAATTAATATTGCTCAGGAAAAATTACACTCCAGAAAGGATGTTTACACTTGGCAAGTTCATTTTACAAAATGTACAAGTTTTAAATTGCAACTTTGTAGATAGATAGATAAATAGATATAATACTTTATTATTCCAATGGAGACTTTTTCTAGTATCATATAACATTTACAAACATTTATACCAAGAAAAATACAATAATTTACACTAGAGAACGGTGGGAATGAAGAAATAAGTACAGATAATATATTTAACAATATATAGGCCTACTAAATAAAAATTGAATTGTACAATGCCCTCCAGACATGTCTTTGCCCCATTAATGTACTGTAATGTTTGTGGGTCAGATAAAGTTTAGCCAAATATGTAAAATGGTAGAATTTATTTTAAAGGTCCCATATTGTTAGAATGCATTTTGCATTGTTTCTGCACTCTTAAGATGAGTTGTACCAACACTGTGAAAATTTAAAATCTCAGCCATTTCTCCAGTTCAACAAAGACAAGTACTCTCTCTAGTTTATAAGCCATTCAGAATTTCAGCCCAAAATGACATGGGAACTGGACTGAATTTAATTGACCAATCGTTGTTATGCTGATATTAGCATATCCTAGCCCCTATTGTTGAAAAAAGCCACCACCCATTTTCCTTCAGTGCGACTGCAAACTCCAGTGAAGGAACCCAGGTAGCGATTTAGCATTCGTACGATTTAATGCAACCATTTTAGTTAAATTTAATACACATCTGCGTTTGCTTTTACATAACGATGCACATTTATCATGCCATAATTAAAAACAAAACGCGCATTGTATTTAATTGCGTGTTCTTTAAAAACACTCATACTGAAATTCAATAAGGGGTGTATTACTTTTCAACGCCAATGCGTGGTTTTCGTGCCAAAATGTAAAAGCGCCCATTGCATTTAGCTCTGTGAGCATAGGGTGCCATACTGAACGTGACACAATTCAAAGCAATCCTTGGAAATAAGAATAGCAACGGGTTACAACAAATAAACTGATTTTAAAGATACCTGTTTATCTGCTTATAACTGCTTATCCCTATTATCATTGAGCTCAGCTTGGTAGGCTTACCTTACTAGCTATCTAGCTAGCTAACTAATTTACCTAACTGCCCAGAGTCCTAGTTGGAGAAAGTAGGCACTTCGGAATTTACCACTGAGTGGGTTCGATGTATTGATGGGTTTCTTCTCCTGACTTTTTGGAAAAAATATATTTGGAATGGTGAAATTTGCACAGATCGGTCATTTATCGTCACTCAAGTCAATGATATCATGTCATCGTGTGGGTCAATTAACCTTGTCGCAGTGGGTGCCCTGAGCTAGTTAGTGAGCTAGGCAGGCTACTGCCTGTGCCTGGGAAGGTCTCCCACTCAGAAGTACGAGATGGGGAGGTGGGCGGGAGTATGTTGACCTCAGGTCTCTCTACTGGAAGCCCGAGGTAGGGGGAGCGGGGGAATCTATCAAATAGCACACGGTAGGCTCATGCTTTGCACTTTTGTTACATTAGAGTTGACTGAGATTAATTCAACAGACAAGATATGGAAAATAGCCTTTTTAATGAACCTTCTTAAATGTATTCAGCTTGTTTCAATTTACAATATAAACGTAGTAACAGGGTGTTCAAAATGTTGCTTTTAAAACGACATACAAATATGAAAAGCTAATCGAATGAAATATAGGGCTTTCACACTTGATTATTATTTATTTATTTTTTTTAAAATTTGTTTCTGATTTTTTTCTATCGGAAAAATGAGTCAGGAGAAATAACCCTTACAGTGATCCATCCATCCATCTACTCCATATCTGGCAACGGGTTTGGGGCTCGTTCGATAGCTCAGACCCTTGATGACTTACAGCCATTTAGCCAGCCATGTGTTCCATACTTTACCAGTGTAATTTACAGTTGAATCTAGTCTCACCCCCCAATTCCCATAGAGATCCATTCAAATGCAGAGCTTATAGTATCGCTTGTAACAGTACTTGAAAATAAGATATCCATACTCTTTTGATATTGATGACTTCAGGAAGTAACAGCATGCAAAGGATTTGCAACCAAATATTAAATATGATACTTTAGAAATACGTTAAAGCAAAAGGTGTGAATACTTATGTAAATATGATATTTCAGTTTATTTTTTATATAATCCTGAAGATATCTAAATACTTTATTCAATTTACACATTATAGAAAATTACTTCTGCAGGAGTAGAAAAAAATCCCATGTAAATATGTTTTAATTTGACTTTGCAACACAGCAAAATGAAATAATCAATGGGGTATGAATACTTTCTGAAACCACTGTATTTAATTCTAGAGAGAGAGATGGATACACATAAGCAAATACACATATTTTATCTCAAAGAAACACATAGGTCTGGATTCAGTCATTTTGTATTTTTCTTCTCCTTTTTACTGCTTTTTCATCAACACAAATGCTCCAGTCCCACAATATAGGTATGGGGAATGCCCTACCATGCCGGAACTTGGCAGGTGGCATACCTGCTATCCCAATTTATTGCATATCTCAGTGGGATTTTCTCTGTAAAATAAAGGATAAAAATAAATAGATTAGCATTTTGTGCATGTTCGTGAAGTGTGAAGATTAACACAGTGCAATCTGTTCCTGCAGCGTCACCAGGAGATCTTGGCTCTGCCATCTTCCGAGCAGCAGGCCCTGGAGGTTGGGAAGGCTGGAGTCGAGACCTGGGAGTACAAGGCAAAGAATTCCCTGATGTACTACCCTGAGGGTAAGTATAATCATGTACTACCCTGAGGGTAAGTATAATCATGTACTACCCTGAGGGTGAGTATAAACCTCTACAGGGTTTTTCCTGCATTGAAATGTGTTAGGCAGGCCACCAACGTGTTTTTTCTAACCGCCTAAGCTGCCTTGGAGAAATCGCTTAAAAACACTGGTAAAAACTATTAGAAATGGTGTATTTATTTTGCTGGAGTCTGGACACTGGATAAATCCCACCTTATAAAGTCCCATCTCATGGTTTAAATGGATTCTGAAGATTGACATTTCTGGCTGTTTTCATGTTAAGATGACGAGGATGCTGCAAAGTTTATGTAGCAAATAGCAATGCAGAAAACTTGAAATTTGCATAGCAACTGCTCACACTGCGGCTCTTCGACAACGACAAGGCAGTGAAATCAATGATGATTGAAAAAATGTATAACTTTTGGCCGCCGCGGTGGTACAACGGTAAGAGCGCAGACTTTGTCGGTGCAGTTTTACTCCGAGGATCAGGGTTCGCGCCCCATTCCTGCCAGATCCGGGCATGGCCGGTGCCCTGTGGGAGCACAAAAAAGCCCTGGGCGAGTTGGAATCACGGTCAGGAACTCGAGGAGTGGCACCCTCCTTCCTACTACCGTTTGACAGGGTTGTATAGCGGTGGTTCTCTAGCGGTTCCTCACTCCTGTCTACATTATAACACTCTATTTTGCCCTCCCTACTATATAACCTACTATAACCACAGCCAGACTTATATTAGGTTATTATTGTCTTCCCCTCCACCCCCGAGTATGCATGTCATTTTGAATAATGTAGCCTGTAGTTTTATTTTTAATGAACGTTAAGGTGGCAGAGTGTAATCGGATGTGGTCCCTGTGTTTCTATTGAAGGCGTGAAAGATGAGGAGGCAGTGTTTAAGAAGCCACGGGATGTGCTTCATAAGAACACAAGATTCCTGGGAGACCCTTTCAGCAAAGCCCTCAACAAGTCTCAGCTTCAGCAGGCAGCAGCCCTCAATGCACAGGTAAGATCATCTTACACAGGTAAACACACTTAACAAGGGTGAATACACCTCATACAGGTAAATAAACCTCATGCATTTAAGCACACCTTACAACAACAAAAAAGGTTATTCTATTCTATGGACAAATGATAGGCTACAACTCAGTGGCCTCCCTGACATCTTCAAATCCCCCAGTAAAAAACCATGTCCATGTCAACTAGCCTACATTATTATCCAGTGGCGTACCTGTAAAATTGATTTTCTGTCGCCTATAACCTTACCTTTATATGGATATTAGTGTCAACTTGGCCTGTTTCCATTTATAGTTCTTAATTATCCAGCAAATGAACTGAATAAGAAATATCAATTAATTTTTTCTGTGCTAGCATTTTCCTTGTGTCATAAAATGTTTAGCACTGACTTATTGGCCTATATGTAGCCTATTGATAGCTGGTGCGCTGGAAAAAGTGGGGTATAGGCTACAGCATTAGACTTGTTTACATTTTTTTGGCTTGAGTAGCCTAGCTAATCAAACAATTAAGTCCAAACAAGACCAATATGTAGCCTAATGATTAAGAATTCTTGTCTTTATTCCCATTTTTGTAAACGCATCTAGTCCTACAGTTTTTACACTACCCAGTGGTGGATTTAGGTATGGGCGACATGGGCAGCGGCCCAGGGCGGCATCTTGCCGGGGGCGGCGCGGGGCGCACGCACAAATATATTTGGAATGGTGACATTTGCACAGATCGGTCATTTATCGTTACTCACGTCAATGATATCATGTCATCGTGTGGGTCAATTAACCTTGTCGCAGTGGGTGCCCTGAGCTAGTTAGTGAGCTAGGCAGGCTACTGCCTGTGCCTGGGAAGGTCTCCCACTCAGAAGTACGAGATGGGGAGGTGGGCGGGAGTCTCCCTACTTGACCTCAGGTCTCCCTACTGGAAGCCCGAGGTAGGGGGAGTGGGGGAATCTATCAAATAGCACACGGTAGGCTCATGCTTTGCACTTTTGTTACATTAGAGTTGACTGAGATTAATTCAACAGACAAGATATGGAAAATAGCCTTTTTAATGAACCTTCTTAAATGTATTCAGCTTGTTTCAATTGACAATATAAACGTAGTAACAGGGTGTTCAAAATGTTGCTTTTAAAACGACATTGACAAATATGAAAAGCTAATCGAATGAAATATAGGGCTTTCACACTTGATTATTATTATTATTTTTAATTTTTAAATTTGTTTCTGATTTTTTCCCCCCATTTTTCTCCCAATTTAGTAGCCAATTGAATCCCTATTCTAATTCAATTCCCCCCATGTAGCAACCGCTAGAGAACCACCGCTATACAACCCTGTCAGCCGGTAGTAGGAAGGAGGGCGCCACGTCCTCTACAGGGCGCGACTCCTCGAGCTCCTGACCGTGATTCCAACTCGCCCAGGGCCTTCTATGCGCAGCGATTCTCTCCGAGCCCCTCCCTCCACCCGGAAGCAGCCGCCAATTGCTGCTCCCACAGGGCACCGGCCATGCTCGGAACTGGCAGGTCCGGGGCGCGAACCCCGATCCTCGGAGTACAACTGTTACTGTTGTACCACCGCGGCGGCCTCACACTTGATTATTAATAGATTGGAGTTCTCCGTAATAAATAGCCTTAGCATATCAAACGCAGCATGAAACATAGCCTACAATATTAGGTTGAGTTAACGCGTTGCTAATTTCGAAAATGTGAAGTGATATTATTACACGCATTTATATAGTAATGCATTATATTACCACGTTACCACCCCCAACTCTGATCATGATAATGTGTGTAGCCTGCAGCAAAACGATTACAGCCTAACTAGCACATTATTGATTTGGTTAACTTTCATTGAGGCGACATCATAAAGGTTTTCTGTGATTGTGTTGACTAGGTCCTGAGCTCAGTAAGAGGAATTTCCAATGCTGTAGGCTAACTTAAAAGACGTCTATATTATGCTGATTTTGTATCTTTTGTGATATATTGACTCTTTTGGGGGGGTGCCTTATGCCTAGAATTAGCCGATTCTTTGTTACTTTTTGATATTGATGAGTCTTATTTTTGTATATATTTTTATATGGGGGGGCTGTTGAAAGGGGGTTTTGCCCAGGGTGCCATACAAGCTAAAACCGCCAATGATACGACCCATACAAAATACATACCATATTATTCTACTTTGTGTAGTATGTTGCTTTTCAAAATCTTATTGATACTAATTATAGTTTATTAATTATTAGCCATTAAACATGAAACTTTTCGCCATTTAAAATGAATGGCGCCAATTAATTTCCTGTGGGATGCTTCCTCACCCAAGATGGCCGCCAAGATTGAAATGCCGCCATCTTTTTTTTTTGTGCTTTGAGGTGAGCTATGCCAAGCTGATTTAATAACCAAATACTAAGACTGTAATAGTGCTAATTTAACAATAATATCAAAACAGACAGGCATCATACATTTATAAAACAAAATTTTCCCCTGCAAATTAGTGTACCATTTTATGAAAAGTGTGAATCCACCGTTTTAATACATGAGAGAGCCGTCTAAGTGACTCTTTCAGGTAGCATTTTAATTTGTGGTCTTAGACTGTCACCCTGTGGCTAAAAGGTGCATTGCAATAAAATTTAAGTTTGAACTCATGTATGAAGTGTTTTATTAATTTATTGTATTATTATTATTGTTATTATTAAATTATAATATGGTGAAGAACAGTGATGTAAAAACAATACATCAATTATAAAATAACGAGTGTTACGAACACTAATAATAATCGGGTTTCCCTTGGATTTTCAAAGAAAATGGTGCTGAGTCGTGACTTCGGGAGGCAAAACTATTTGCAATAAAGAAAGCAATTTGCTGTAATTTCCTGCAACTTAAAAACATCATTTCAATAAAATAGCAAACACAAGGGTAAGTTCCAAATAAGTTATTTATTTAAGTACAGTGTGTAAGGTTGCACAATAGTTTAACATTGAACACGAAAACGCACGCATGCGCACACACAATCAATCACATATTAGACAATGATGCATCTGTTTCCATGCTGGATCCCAACCTACCTTGTGCTTGTTACAGCTACAAATTAAATACAAATTTATAGTTTCAATTGAAAATGTTGGAAATGTTAGAAAATTATATCTGACATGGTAAAAAAAAAATTTAAAAAATTAACTAACCCAGGCTATACAAAAATCTAATACAGTAAAAGACAACCTATTGAACCTAGGGAACTCCACTAATTTCGTCCATAAGATAGTTTAGTAAAGCAAACCACATAAGTTTGTATTCATACATTTTATTTACAGCATTTTTAGGTTTTTGATCATTGAACTACACCCCTGCATTGAGATAGTGGAGCCAAATGCGTTGTTTTGTTGGTGATCAAAGACGCAAACCTTTTCTAACGATGCGAAACCATCCTAGTTGTTGTGTTGTTAGTTTAAAGAAGTAGTTCTTGGTTCTATTAACTTGCTTTATTAACACATGTTCCATTCAAATCATATCATTCTTTTTGATAACATCTTAGTTCCCTCTCGTTCTAGGTCTCCACTTATCATGTCTCCTGACCTTATATACCCACTCTAGATCTCGCGATAACTCATTAACTATCAAATCAGCTATACTACATCCCTCCCCTTGTTTAGAATTAAAGTCTAACTTTAACATAAAAAGGTTTCTTTTCTATTTTGTCTAACATAAATCACGTGTGTCTGTCTAACAATTGTAACTTTTACAACATTTTTTTTTTCTTCACATTCTTTAAACATAAGGTTTCAATATAATTTCTGAATGTCCTATCAAATCACCAATATTTTCAGTCGAACATAAACATAACAAAGGGTAATGCCTTTTTTTCCTCAGTAACCTTTATTTATTTATTTATATATATTTTTTTTTATAAGTGTCTCTGTAACATACTGGCTTTCTGATAACCCTGCCACTTTTGGTGGTGACAACCGGCTTTTCAGGAACAGGTGCAGAGTCGAGTTCAGGTGGAATCTTGATTGCTGGAGTGCACTGGGCAAATTGCATGTCCAAAACTTCAGTGTCCACTTGAGCCTCTGCTGACTCTGAAACATCAAAGTCCATTACCACAGGAGTGTGGCGAAGATGTTTGACATTTCTGATGACCTTTGATCCACTTCTGTGTTTCTCAATAGCACATAGCGAGTGTCTCTGAATATTGAATCTAGCTTTCCATTCTCCATGCTGGCAACTTTGAAGTTGTGCTCCTTTGCTCGGCTTGTCTGGTCAGCATACTGTTTCATTTTGGTTTTGCATTCTCTGTGATGGTTTCTGATGTCTTTTGTTTTCTCCCTTTCTTTTGGTTTCTCACCTTCCTTCTCCAGGTCTGGAAACTTTGTGCGGATGTCTCGTCCAAACATCAGAATAGCTGGTGTTTCTCCTGACGCTCTGTGTGGTGTTGAGCGATATGCCATTAGAATCTTTGGAAGTTCCTCTTTCCATGTCTTTCCTTCACATGTGGCTGCTCTGAAGGCTTTCTTCAGATATCTGTGATATCAAGTGATATTCACGCTCTATCTGAGAATAGCGGCGTTCTGTTGGAGTTAATGAACGGCTCGCATAGGCTATTGGCTTGCTCTGTCCATCTGATTGGGTTTGTAGCAAAACAGCTCCTAGTCCGACTGGGCTTGCATCACTAATGACTACTGTTGGTGCATCTAGCTTGAAGTATGTTAGGCATGGCTCACTTACCAACGCATCTTTCATTGCTTGGAATGACTTCTCTGTTTCCGCTGTCCACTCCCATTCTTGTCCTTTTCTAGTCAGCTTCCTTAGTGGTTCTGATAGGTTTGCATAGTTCGGTATGAATTTCATGAGAAATCCGCAGGTGCCTAGGAATGAGCGGAGTAACTGCACGTTCTCTGGTCTTGGTGCTTTACAAACTTTGGTGCTTCAGTGTCCATAAATCTCTGGAACAGTCTCAATCTCTGTTCTAATTGCTTGTCATTTTCAGCAAAAATCACCACATCATCCACGTAACAGACTGTACCGGGCATTCCACATAACATCGAATCCATAGGCTTCAGGTGCGCTCGATAATCCAAAGGGGACTTTTCTGAAATGGTAGCACCCTCTGTGTGTGATAAAAGTAGTCAGGTGTCTTGATTCAGGGGCTAACTCACACAGCCAAAATCCTTTACGTGCATCCAACTTGGCAAACACCTTTGCTCCCTGCACTGCTTGTAAAATGCTATCAACAGTTGGTACTGGATGTCTTTCTCTGATCACAGCACGATTCGCCTCCCTAAGGTCTACGCATAGCCTCACTTCTTTCGTGTCTTTCTTTGGGATGAGTAGAATATTGGAAACCCATTCTGATCCTTCATTCACTTCCTCAATGATACTTTGGTCAAGCATTTTGTCTAATTCCTGGTTTACAGCTTCTAGCATTGGATAAGGGACTCTCCTTAAACCCTGAGCTACAGGTTGGACTTTCTCATCGACTAACTTTATGACTGTAACCCTTGATTTGACCTAGTCCTTTAAAAAGCGATGGGTATTCGTTTGCTAAATCACTGAATCGCTCTGTCTGCCCTACTGTGTTCACATTTTACCCAGGGCTCAGTATCTTTAATGCAAAGCATGTTTTCCTCCCCAGCAATGCCTCAACATTTTCTTCTATTACATATATGTCATCTTTTATGACATTGTCTTTCCATCTCAATTCTGCCTCAAAATAACCTGCACATTTAAGTGGAGTAGTCTGGGCATAGGCATAGAATCGCTTCTTGTTTGGTTTCAGTTCTGTTCTTTTGGACAGTACTCTCTTATACAAATTTCTACCACTTCCTGTATCTATAACCATTTTCAGCATTTGTCCATTTACTTTTATTGTCTCAGTACCTTCAGGATCAACAGCATGAATAAACTCATCTGAATCTGTGTCAGAAGGCTCGTATACTGCTCTAACCGGTTTTCCTGAGTTTGACTTTTCCTCTTGTGCGCTATTTTTCTTCCTGCACACTCTCGCATAATGTCCAGTTTTCTTGCAGTACAGACACTTTGCTGTTTTGGCTCCGCATTCATCTGCCTTGTGAGTTGTCATTCCACATCTGTAACACTTGGTGTCGCTGTTGGCTCGCTCTCCGTCAGCATGTCTGCTTCCTCCTCGCACTGTGGCTTCCGGTTTCGATTCGTGATCAGCACGTGCATTCCTCCTAGTGAAGTGTATATGTCTTTCGCCCTGTAGCCACTGTTCTCAGAAAATAGTTTTGATTCTGCTTGTGCAGCTTCAAAAACCCTCGCAGTTGACAATGCTTTGTCTAAAACCAGTCCTTCCTCCTGTAACAATTTGTCACGCAGCTTTTTCATTGCACATTTTTCCACAATCTGATCTCTTAACATGTCATTTTCCAATGCACCGAAGTCGCATGATTTAGCCAGTTCTCTTAATGCGTTCACAAAAGCATCGATAGACTCATCAGGAAACTGAGCTCTCTGTCTATACTTATGCCTTTCCAAAACCACATTTATCCGTGGTGTGAAATATGCATCTAGGGCTGCAGCAGTCTGGGCATATGTACCTTTATCTTCCGGTAGATTAGCAAAAATCCTCTTGAGTGGGCGCTCCAATACAATGCAACAGTGTAGCTCTCTTTACCGCGTCCTGTGCAGGAATAGTTCCACTGGCGATTTCAAAGAAATTGTAAGAGTCCTTCCATAACATGAATTCTGTGAATAAATCGGATGCCCCGAGGTTCAGTGGGACCGGCGGGACTAGTTGAGCATGATAGGCGGGTCCTGGTGCGGCTGCGGCCTGCTGTTCTCCATCCATGGCTATCGAATGCTAAATTTGCCTAGCTTAGCTGACCAATCAATCTATCTATCATGTGGTAATGCTCTGTCTAGCCTACATTTTACAGTTATGTACAATGTGAGCACATTGTGCTGTAAAAGTAATGTAACCTTAGCTTTATCACTTCTCCACTCAGCTAGCACAATCCAAGACGGAGCTAACCAGACAGATAATAAAATATTACTCCATTAGACAGAATTTTCCAACAGTATGCTGTCAATGTTTATTGTTTGTTGTGTAATGTCTCATTTCTATTCCCAAAATATAGTGTTCTCTGTCTTTAGCTTTTTCAAGCCAACTTGAAGTTTGTGTTGAAACTTATATCATCTATTGTCTTTCTGTCGGGAAGACTGGTTCTAAACCTTATGTAGTACCACACAGGACAATGCATAAATATACATCACATTATACCAGCGTTTCCGTTATCTGGTAATTACCGGTAAATCTTCCTAAGCACATTTATAATTTTATTGAAATAAATTACATTTCCACATACCTTTCTATTAAAAAATGACATTTATATAGCCTAATGCATTACATTTCCACATATGCTTTTATTAAAAAAAGCGACCATTTAAATTTTTTTATTTGTGTGCGATGAATGAAACAAACACTTTGTTACGTTTGTTCCACTCTGATCAAGCGCGCGCTTTGATTGGATGCTATAGGCCTAGCCAGCATTAGGGATGTGCGGGATGAGTCGGCTAGCCAAATAAACGGTGCTGCTCCTGCATGCTATTCGGGAAATACTATATTTTTTATTAAGACATTTAGGTTTTGTTTTAAACAGTTAGTTAATTTGCACCCAAATTACTGTCATGTCTTCCTAATATAATGTTGCTTTAAAAAAAGAAAAAAAGATCAAAGTAGCTTAAATTGTTACCATCCTCACGCGGTCACTCAGGTAAGCACGGGAAAATGTCGGCTGTGTTCCATTATGCATATATCCTACAAAACATGACAACCATTCTCTAAATAAAAGTTAGCCAATAACAGTCGCCATATTTATTGAAAACCATTTAATTACTGGCAGCTGGTAGGCAATAGCCTATGTTTAAAAAGCAGTAGCTACTCAGACCATACATGTTTGCTGAGCGAAATTAATAACATGCATGATGTGAACGTGGTCGGGTCATAGATGGGACCAATAACAGTTCTAATATTGAAAATCATTTTTAAATAAACTGACTGGGCAGTAATAGGCCTATTGGCATATTATGAAAAACCAAACACCGCAACGCTTACTCAGACAATTTTTGTTGAATGACCAGAGATCATTGCGCGAAGCTGTAGAAAACACACAACACGTAACAACCGCAGCTCATATACGAATCCTTCTCGCAAGAGAGGCATTTATTTGCTCAATGAAAATCTGAAGCACCGCGATCCAAATTGCTGCGGCAACTACTGGCTCTAGTTAAACAGACATTTCTCAGAGGAAACTGTAAGATCAGCTTGTGGCAGTAACTGACAGCATGACCGAGGCAGTAGCCTATAAATATAATATAATCTTATCTTACTATTCCGTTTTACTGGTAGCATGAGATGATCTGGCCTGATTCCGCTACTGCTTAGGTCGTGCTGACAGTAGCCTAACTAAAAGACTTACTTAGTAGCCTAACTAAATAGACGATTACCTCAATTGATTGTTCAAAGACAGTTATAAATGGCTTTCTTCACCATGGCAGTAATGACTAAACAATGAAAATTACAATTTGGCTAAATAGTATTTATTGTTAATAATGTCACTGGTAATGGTAATGCACTGTACCATAACATTTGTAGTTCATTTCAAATGCTTAATGATGTGCATACCTTATAGCTATCGAGTAAGGTCATTTCGCTGAGGTGATTCTATTGTTTTTCCTGTCAGATCAAAAGTATTCTGACACTATCATCAAGTGTGTTCTAAAATTGAAGCGTACTTGCGATCTTGCTATGAAGTAGCCTATGTTCTAGCTAGTATAGGCCTACTTGGAAGAACGTTCTATCTAGCATGCAAGTAGCTAGCTACGCAGAACGCTATAGGCTATGCCTGTCGTCTTTTTTTTTTTATGACGTTAAACACGTATATTGACGGTTATTTTATTTGATGGGACTTAAATCATATTCACGTTATAGCCTACTGTATTTGCGAAATCACCTTTCATTAAAAACTATTATAAATCTATTCCCCTGATGATGTCATTCTTTATAAAGCCTGCATAGTTTTAAAGCATAATAAACACCAGAGAATATTTGACCGGAATTACTCCCATTTGTCCAGCAAACTGCAATCTTTTCGGTCACGGTGGCCGGCACCAAACGGAAACCCTGCATTATACATTGAAAAGTTCAATAACATGCAAACTCAGTTTCTTCAGAAACTCTTAAGTGCTATATTCCAATGACATTTATGTCGGAACCCATGTATGAAAAGTATTTTTTTCATTTATTATATTATTATTAATAAATTATAATATGGTGAAGAACAATACTATTTACTACATCACTAATGATATAAGAACAATACATGATTCATACAATAACCATTACTACTACACAGCAATAATAATAATAATAATACAGAATTGTGGTAAATAATAATGCCATCAATAATAATGTTATAACAGTAAATCAATAATACAATAACTACTACTACTAACAGCTACTGTAATAATAATAAATAATATAATAATGGTGAGGATGCAGCAAGGAAGGACACTTTTCAGAGCCACTTGCTTGTTACACAGCAAGGTCGTTTCTACATAGTTCTTATGTAATGATCAAAGAAAGCACCCAGGGTGGCATAACCGAGGGTCTCCTGATAAGTGTTTGCCATTTTGTTTTTTAGTTGATCTATAGGTATAAAAGCTAGAGGAGTTTGAGTTTCAGCTTAGATTGAATGGTTCCCTATGGGATGGAACATTCAAAATGTAAAGCTTGTCTGAGTATGCAACAGTAACTAAGTGGGGCGGGGCTTAGCAAAGGGTCAATTGTGCCATTTCATGCAAACTCAAGAGTTTCTTCTGAAATTCTAAATTTAGTTTGACATTACTTCTTGTTATTAAAATAATCATCCACCAATATTTCAGCCTTTAAAAAACGTCTACAGCTGAAAAAAATGAAGATTGAATAGTGTCACTTTCTGCCGCCACTGGAGTTCTCAGGTCTGGGTGGGCGTGAAACCTAGTTAATATTCTGGCCATGCCCTAGAACCTCTAAGCAAGTTATGTGCAGACTCGGAAATGCAAACACCGTTTAGTAGGGGTGGGACGATTCAATCCCATAACGATTCGATTCGATTACGATTCTTTAGGCAAAGGTTCGATGCATCATAACATCTTACGTTTGACCACGATTCGATTCGATAAGATTCGGTTCGATTAATTTAGATAATTATGCTAATGTGATTTGATACCGATACATTCAGCAGTAATTAAATATTAAATTAGAACCTTACACCAAGTTCACAGCATTATGTTTATTGTTAAGGCATGCCATACATTTTGCAGCTGTCTGCAGCAAATAATGCAGCAATAAACATGACTAACAGTGTATTTTCTAAAGTTGCCCTATTTAGGTTATTGTTTTTCAAACAGTGTCAGACATGGTACCCTAATACATTTCCTTTATTTACAAACTGAAAATGGCAAAATGTATAACAATTACTAAACTGGGCCAAGAAAAATGAAATAGCCTATAGGTTAGTGTCATGCATAGTACTTTCCTAAATCTTAGTACGATCTAGACCTTCGGTGGAGCAAGATGCCCATCAATTCCGTAGTTAAAGCTACTCTCGTAGCGTTTTGCAAGGACAGTCGAACAGTTTTCTTCACCTCTTCATACAGAGCAGGTATACATTTTTCACTCAAATGTTTTCTGCATGGTATGTTGTATCTAGGTTCCATGACATTCATTAAGTGAATCGGACAGTTAACGTAGTAATAATTAATTGAACGTAAGACATTGGAAATAGTCTTACTATTTTTGTTTTTTGTCTCTAACGTCTACTTGATTTTGAATAGAAAATGGTTTAAATTTAAATATCAGAAAGCACTTTACAATTAACTGTCTGGACACGGTATGTGTATAAAAACTAATAAAAACAATTATACAAAAAAATAGAACTGTTTGGCCATTTCTCCAGGAAACTCAGGGGAAGTGTCAATGACTCCCGAGTTTAGCTTGCTAACCCGCTTGCTGTCCTTCACGTCAATTGTGTATCGTCGGCTCAAATGGTTTATCATGTTTGTGGTGTTGCTTGTGTATCTGATTTCTACTTGGCAGATCTTGCATATTGCAGCGGTTTTGTCAAGTACACCCTCCTTCTTTCTAAACCCGAAATGCTTCCATACCACTGATTTTCTGTTCGGAACATTGCAAATTCTGTAAGTTTCTGTCTCTTTTGTCGCACTCAGTGGGCACGCAGCTAGCCATTTCGCTCAGATCTGTCCGTCGCATTGTCGCTTGATTCCCTCCTGTCCCTGCTTTCAATTCACGCTTACGTGGGGGTTGGAGCAGAAACATGGATTGAAGCTGGTCAAAACAGTTTTAAAAGTAGTCGTGTCTCAGAAATATATATTTTAAATAATGACATTTTTTTTTTTTTAAATAAACGAATACATGTGCGCATTCATTTAAAATGCGATATTAATCGATGCTTATCGATTCGAATCTTCCAGATCGATGCAGTTGTATTTACACATTCGGATCGATGCATCGCGATGCATCGTGCATTGTCCCACCCCTACCGTTTAGCAAAACAAACGATAGCTAAATAGCCTAAAAAAGAAAGTGTGTGGTGCAAGTTGCAACCGTACCATATGTTTGAGCCACTGAACTAAAGAAGATCCGTTCACATAATAATACTAACGTTAAGCTCAGAGACCCACGTCTTTCAAATAGTAACGTTACCGGTACAGTGTAGCTACTAGCTATCTGGACTTCTTCTTTCAGCAGTCAATCGGACTAATACAATGACTTCAGCTTCGAAACATACCTCACGGAAATACGCGAACATGGACGCTTCGAGCTACGTAAACAGTTTTTTTGCCATGACATTTGTGAAAGGCAAACCAGACGAATGCACACATCGAACAAGAAAGTTGTTTACTGTAGTTGCCCGCTATAGCATCCCTCCCTCGCTGCAACGCTCTGGTGAAGGGAAGGGCGTAAAGAATTTCGGGATAGTTCATTTTTAGCTGATTTGATGATGTCCTGAGGTCCATTTTAATCCTGCCCGCTCAAAATCTTGACTGATCAATTACAGGCAATGGTGAACAAAAAAAGTAAGGCATATCTTAGTACTGATATTTGGGTTTTTCCACCCCATGATTACAACAATTAACCATTGAAAAGCTGAATCGTCAATTTGAGTTCGCAGTCTCTTTAGTTTTGGTTTTTATTATTAAGCGAATCAATTGTCTTAAGGCCGTGACACACTGGCCGCGATTTACTCGCACGAATAAATCGCACTTTGAAAAATAAAAACGAACTCCTGTATTGTTCATAAAATCTTGCACATCAAACGCGAAATATCCTTTGCGAAAAAGCGGCATTTAATTTATTCGCAGCAAGTTGGTTTTTTGCGAGTTTTCGTTTGCGAAACTATTTATCTATCCAATCATAACAAGTTTCCATGACTGACGTCACCGCACTGCCACAACAAACTCCAACATCCAATATGGCGGACCAACTGATTTTATATGTCACAGTATAGCGTCCTCTTTCGTAAAAGACATAAAAGTTACAAAGAAAACGATTTGAAGGACAATTTGTGGAAAACCATAGCCGAGCAAATAGTGTATGAAGATGGTGGTTTTACAGCTAAATGGTTGCAATACGCACAACTTGCTATCTGATCAGCTCCCACAGGTTATTAGCATTGACTTAAAAGTCGTCTCCAGCTATTTTAGCCAGCTAACGTTAGCTAACCTTTAGATCTAACGTTAACGTTGATAGCAGTTTGTGTAAAGAAGATAACAAGCCCATGGCGATTACACACAAACATAGCTACACGATATGTAGGCCTGTTTATTTTTTAACTTTAGGCGAGTTCATGTAGGCTACGCTGTCACCGGCTGGGTTGTTTGCCTTGGTGAAAACAAAGGATGAAAGCTTGCGAACCACTATATGTGATATTGTTCTGTGGATATTTGCCGTAGTAATTGTGGGCTATATGCTAACCGAAGGAGAAAGACGACACGTAGGCTAGCTACCGGGTCTGGCCAGGGGCAGCCACTGCAGTGGAGGGAGAGAAAGGGGGAGGAGGAGAAGGGCAGGGTAGAGTAGCCTATATGAAATGTTTTTGCTGTCACAATGTTGTCTGTGTGCGTGGCAAATAAAGTTCCCCAAAAATCTTATTCCGACTCCTGTGTGGATTTCCTGATTACTGAGCCAAGTTATATAAATAACGAGGAAAACAGACGAGGTCTGCCTGTAGCGATCGTTTTGGAGAGAACTCTTCAGACTTCATGAGTTGCTACACTGTATATAGACTACGACAAATTTATTTTAAAGATGTTTGCTGAAATTACGTAATGTATTGTTATGTTGTGGTCAACCCTTTATATTAGTGGAAGAGATCAAGAGGCAGTGGAACACGTATGTCCGTAAAAGGAGGGAAGAGAAGGAGAGCATGTTGTAGACAAAACGAACTTTACATAAGTAAAAACGGACACATAATACGCCCGGGTCAATATTTTGCCAATGTAATTTAAGCATGCTCTGTTTTTAAGGTTCTGGTAGAGGAAAAAAAAATACACTTTCGTTCCGTGATGGACTGAACGGATAACCATGTCGTCATCGCTCGACGAAGAGTAATCCATTTTTATCCGCACGGATTTTCAAACGCGAAAAAGAACGCAAGCTTTTCGTTTTTTCGCATCGTTGCAGGTGTGTCAGGTTTTTACGCGAAATATTCGCCCACGAATTTTTCGCATTTTCGCCTCACTTATTCGTTACGTCCCCGATGTGTCACGGCCTTTAGACTTGTCGCATCTTAACTTCTTCAAAATGAGTGAACTATCCAGTTAATGTCAAGCCCTGATAATAATTTACAGAAATAGTTTACCGAGCTTCTAGCTAATGTGCCGGAGTGAAAGCAATGCATTGGCTTGCTTACCATTCATGTAACAAACACAAGGCAGCTTACTAACTGGGTGGAAATCCAATCTAAATAATGTATCTTAATAACTTAATATTAATCAGCTATGTTAGCTATTGGTGTTGAATAACAGTCACGTTCATGTAGCTTGCTAGCTAGCCTGTTTAGTAAAGGGTGAAAGATGACGTTAGGCAACATAATTACAACTTGAAAGCAATGGCTTTAATAATTTAACTCGCGCACCTCACTGCTGATGAAAAAACGTTACTTTGACAAAGTAAGTTAGCTAACCGACTGATTCATAGCCTACTTGCTGCCTAGCAAGCTGATGGTCCCAATTAGATCCGCTGAAAATCTACCAAAATGCGCTTTTGATTACTTGATCTACAATCCGTCTCTCTAACGTTAGTTGATTAAGGCTTAGCCTACAAAAGCACAGATGCCTACAATTAGTAGCCTACCTGGAGTCCGGATGGTTTTATAATCACGAACTGCAGTCTAAAAACATGCCTTGTCATAGGAAGGGTAAGTAAATGGAAAATGATATTTGCATGCTGGCTGTCATAAAAAGTTTTTTTTCTTCTTTCTGGTTTAGCCAGCTAACATTAACGTTGCATGTAGCCTACCTAGCCAGCTAAGTGCCAGTAGCTAGCTAACGTTAAATGGTAAAGTTAATAGCCTAATTAGCTAACAGGAAAAAAATATTTTTATGACGGCCAGCAAACAAATATCATTGTCCATTTACTTACCCTTCTTATGACGAAGCACTTTTTTTTTTGAGTAGGCTAACTGTTACAGATGGTGCAGTTTGGGATTATAAACCCATCCTGTTTACCCACAAACACCGCAAAATTTGTATACTTCCAGCATTTACTCTGCCTATTTACGCCACCTCTCGAGTGACTTTGCGGTTTCCGCCCACTTTGGTGACGAATGTCTGGTGCCACTTTTCGGAAAAAATATAATGGGAGACAATGGACTGAAAATGTTTTTTTCCTATATTCAGGCAGCTAGACATTCAAAACACCCAAGAGAGGGGTTGTCACATTTTAAAATGTATAAAATTGGTAATTTGAAATTATGTCCAACAAATAAACAACAAACACGTTTTCAAAAAAACTACTACTAAAACATCCGGGCTACTCGCTCACCACCACTTTCGACATGGCCAGACTGATTGTGATTCTCGCCCTTGGTGATACTCTGTTTCACTTCCATATTAAGAAAAAGTGATAGCCATTTTCGCTAGCAGAGCAGCCAGGAGCTACTTTTTTGACCGGTAGCTACTTCCATAATAGGTTACAAGACCGAGTGATAGCCATTTTCGCTAGCAGAGTGGCCGATATCTACTGCGACGAGCAAAAGCGGGAGCTGGCTAGTGATGTGCGAGTTTGAACGAATCGTTTGAAATGAACGACTCTTTTTACTGACTCAGGAGTGACAAGTCCTCTCCTCCCCTAACTCGTTCACTGACTCGCCCCTCCTACCTGCTACTTGCTAATGCGAACTGTGAGGACGAGGCGAGACAACGTGTTACTCACACTTGTGCAACTCTTATATGAACTGTATTTGTGGAAATGCATCAAGTAAATCACTGTATTAACCTAGCCCTGTGAGAAAGCAACCACTTTGGTGCTTGTTTCAACTCCGTACTCGCTCTCCCTGCCCTGAGCTGAAGGTTTGGCTGCACGAATCACTCACTCACTTGCTCTCCCAGCTCGCCCGGAGCTGTCTGACTCGGGTTGCACGAGTCATCCAGTACTCGCTCTCCCAGCCCTGGAACCCACCCCCTGCCCTGAGCTCGCTAACTCGTGAGTGAGAGAGTACTGAGCAAGCCCCCAGAACTACGTCGGGCTTTGAAGCCACTTTTATTTAGTGGTCAAACTGTAATTACAACTTCCAGGTCCGAAAATCAGTTTTCTCGCACACAATCATGGGAAAAGGAGCGGCTATAAAACGGTGGATAATTTATTTTAGCGTCACAACCCCTGCGAAATAACTCGTTTCACTATCAGAATTTGATCCATTCGTTCTGTTAACATTTGGAAAGTCTCGAAGAGCCGCACTATTCAATTATGTTATCCCATTCAGGAGGGCTAAACAGGAAGTTAGACTGACTTGATGACTCGAGTGACTCCAAAACCCGACTTTTTAGTGAGTGACTCATACAAACTCGAGTTAGTAAAAAGAGTCAAATCTCCCATCTCTAGAGCCGGTGATGTACGACCGGGGATTCTGGGTAGTATAGTTATGTTTCTCAAACTCCGTTAATTATATGATTCAGATTTGATTTAAACACGATGGTGTGTATATAATGGACTTTGTATCATATATATGTCAAGGTTTGGTCCATACAATGCCCTAATATCATTATATGGGTGACTGAAAAATCCCAAAGTGGGGGCAGGTAATGACTTCCGGCAGTCTTCCGGGACCTGCCAGGGATAGGAGGGGGCGGGACTACGGAGCTCTATGGGATTAGATATCTATTAGATACCGATACCTATTTTAGAGGGGGGGAATTCACCGATTGCCGATATGGCAGCCAATATCGTGAAGTTTTGAGCTTGAATGAAAGTAGACCTTTTCTACGTGGATTGAGCACAGATTTAGCACCAATATGACTATGCAAAGGTACTCAGAAGACTTATTTCTTAAACAAATAACTATTACAAAACATCTTACATTATTAAATTATTATAATATTAACATGATTAACATCATCATGCAATTTTAGAAATGAACACTGTGATCAAATAAAGTATAGAAATTAAATAAATAGCAAAATAAACATCAGTACTTTAAAGGGGAATTCCACCCAAAAACAACATTAACCTTATTGAACAGATCAAGGCGCAGCTAATTAAGTCTTTATTTGTGGCTGGCCAAAAAAAAATCTACTGAGTTATTTGAATATAAAGTTGAAAATTGTACCACTTGCTCTTTTTGAAAGACTACAGTGTTTTCAAGTGGGCGTGTAAATTACATAGCAAAATAATTGCATCTCGCTGTTCTGAATAAGGACACATCATAGATCAAGCTAGCTATCATTGCTATTTTATTATAATGTCAGAAAAGTAAATTGATAGGCTACGTTATTTCCTGATGTTAACTAAACCAAATAGGTCTCGCATGCTGTGGCAGAGTATGGCTCTTGCGATACCCGAGCCTCCGGTTTCAAAGGCGATTCGGGCGCCTCTTCTCTGCTGTCCTGCTACTCTGCCTGGAGAGGGAGGGCGCACCCCGTCCCAGTAAAAGTCAGGCAAAACACTACCAATAACTTAAGGTTTACGCATTATGCTACGACTGTTGAAATATTTTGTTAATTTGCTCAGAATTGACGTTTGGTTCCTGCAAATCACTTTCGCCTGCTAACGCAAGCTAACTGTTAGTTGACCAGCAGCTGAGAAACAGCAAAACTTTACAGGTGAGTCCTGAAAATCTTTCTTAAAAAGTGTAGATAATTCACATTAGTCTAATGTGGGAATTGTTTTTACAAGAAGCAAAGAGAGAAACTGAGCTACGACTACATATGCTATCCTGAAACAAGTACATACAATGGTGTTCAAAAAAATAGCAGTACAACATCAGTAACCTGATGAACCACTGTTATTAGTAGTAGTGATATTTCTGCATGGCAAATAATTTACTTGTAGATGTAGTAGTGTAATAGAAAAACAACAGACCCAACTGTCATGACATGCACGCTGCTTGTTCTCAGTAATTGACTCATTCATTGAAAGGGGCGTGTTCAAAATAATAGCGGTGTGGAGTTTAATTAGAGAATTCATTAATTCTGTGAAAAAACAGGTGTCATTAATTGTCCTTTATTAAGGAAGAAGGGAAGCAAATGTTTCACACATTGTTATGAAATATATTTCCTTCTGAATTGCTAAGTAAAATGGGCCGTTCCAAACATTGTTCGGAGGAACAACGTAATTTGATTAAAAAGTTGATTGGAGAGGGGAAAACATATAAAGAAGTGCAGCAAATTATAGGATGCTCAGCTAAAAAGATCTCAAATGCTTTAAAATGGCAACAAAAACCCAAAACAAGAAAACAAGCAACTACTGTTAAAACGGATCGACGAATAGTCAGAATGGCAATGATTCAGCCAATCATCACCTCCAGAAAGATCAAAGAGGATCTAAAATTACCTGTAAGTGCTGTTAGTCAGAAGACGTTTGATCGAAGCTAAGCTATCAGCAAGAAGCCCCCGTAAAGCACCATTGTTGAAAAAACGGCATGTGCAGAATTGGGTAAAATTTGCCATGGAACACATCGATTGGCCCAAAGAGAAATGGCGTAACATTCTGTGGACTGATGAGTAAAATTGTTCTTTTCGAGTCTAGTGGTCGTCGACAGTACGTCAGACGACCCCCGGGTACTGAATTCAAGCCACAGTACACTGAAGACAGTGAAGCATGGTGGCGCAAAACTCATGGTATGGGGACACTACGGTGTTGGGCCTATTTATCGTATACCAGGGATCATAGAACAGTTTGAATACATCAAAATACTTGAAGAGATTATGTTGCCGTATGCCGAAGAGGAAATGCCCCTGAAATGGGTGTTTCAACAAGACAACGACCCCAAACACACGAGTAAGCGAACAACATCTTGGTTCCAGACAAAAAGGATTGAGGTAATGGAGTGGCCAGCTCAATCCCCCGACCTCAACCCCATTGAAAACTTGTGGGGTGACATTAAAAATGCAGTTTCTGAAGCAAAACTCAAAAATGCACAGGAACTGCTCATCCTGGGTTGAAATACCTGTTTCTAGGTGCCAGAAGTTGGTTGACTCGATGCAACGCAGATGCGCAGCAGTTATCAAAAACAATGGTTATGCAACTAAATATTAGTTCAGTAATTTAAAGTGAAGTTAAATCTTGAAAAATGTCTTCAGTTTATACAGTCAAGCCGGAATGTCTGCCCAACCCTTTCACCATCTCCACGTTTTATTACATTACAGACATTCTACAATAGATTGAGTTCATTTTTTGTCTCAAAATAGCCCATAATGACAAAGTGAAAACATGTTTTTAGAAATTTTTGTAAATTTTTATTTATTTCAAGGCGTATGGCCTGTTTATATTCAAGGCGTATTTAATCGACCTGTCAGTCAACATGAAATGGGTAGGGTCAGCTATGAGCAGCTATGAGCATTAGTTGCTCAGTATAATTCAAATGTATATAGATATAAAAACCTAGATACCGCTCAGATTTCTGCACAGCCGCCATACGGTATTAGGCGGTCAAGATCAGCGTATTTTGGTAGTGTATTGAGAGATGCAGACTTCCCCTGATAAAATATGCTGTAACTCACTTAATTCTCAACTAATCTTTGTAAAATTTTACTTGTTATAAACATGATAAATGTCTGCATAACGCATGTTACCTTATTCCCAAATCTTTCAGTAAACCTATTTAAAAACGCCATTCTAACTTATGACCTACAGGAGTAATAATGAATGCAAACCCTTAGTTTTCTTATTCCAGGACAAAAAAAGTATTACATGTGGAATACTTGCAACTTGCTCTCAGAATTCCACCTCATTTTGTAATTATATCTGGGCTATATTTCTGCAGAATGCCATGTCCTGGAATAAGAAAACTATGGGTTTGCGTTCATTATTACTTCTCGTCAATTTCGCTTACCCTATCCAGGGTGGCCCCCTAGTGGCAGTCGTTGACATCCCAATTATAGTAGCCTACTCATATTTCTCTGAAATTAGAAATTAATTTACTATACTGTATATAAAAAATATACATACATTTTGACAACTCCTGTATATAGTACTTAAAGGGGCTTTTTACAAATATGCTAGCTGTTCTGGGAAATTTGGCAATAAGGTAACCTGTGTTATGCAGACATTTCTCACATTTATAACAAGTCACATTTTACTTAAATGAGTTGAGAATTAAGCGAGTTATAGTATATTTGCTCTACTACAATTCTATTCTATATATTAGAAACTTCAACACAGTTAAAAAAGAAACAAGTACCATGAGAGTTCCTAGGTAAGTGTATCAGTCCAGGTGGAGTCTGAAAAGGTGTGTTTTCAGGCCACGACGGAACGCAGGCAGGGTTGGTATAGAACGTAGGGGAATGGAAAGTTTGTTCCACCACTGGGGAGCTAGGGTGGAAAAGCTCCGCTGTCGGGACGAGCGAGCGCCATTGACACGGAGGGGAGGAAGTGCGAGTTGCCATCTTGGAGACGAGCGAAGTGGTCGAGCAGGAACATAGTTCTGGATCAAGTCCTGCAGGTAGGCGGGGCCTGTCCTATTGGCTGCAGTGTAGGCCAGGGTCAGCCAATTGGCAGCCAGTGGAGTGACCTCAACAAGGGGGTGACGTGGAAATTTTGGGAGGCAGCTGCGTTCTAGATCAGTTGAAGAGGCAGGATGGTGCAGGTTGGTAGGCTTGCGAGCAGGGAGTTGCAGTAGTCCAGGCGTGAGGTGACCATAGTCTGGACAAGAAGCTGGGTGGAGTAGAAGCTGATGTTGTACAGGAGGAACTTGCAGGACCGTGCCGTCGCACTGATATAGTTTTTGAAGTCCAGCTGGTCATCCAGGACCACCCCCAGGTACTTTGCAGAGCGGGAGGCAGCCACCATGGTTCCGTCAACGGTGATGGAGAGGTCCTGTAGTGGGGAGGTCTTGTATGGCATGAAGAGGAGCTCTGTCGAGGTTGAGCTTCAGGTGATGGGTAGTCATCCACTCAGAGATGTCGGCCAGACGAGCAGATATGGTATAATGATATGGATATAGATATGGTATGGGCGGCAGTGTGGTATAATGGTTAGAAGGTTTGTTGTAACCGAGGTTGTGCAGGGTTCGATTCCCGGGTCGGACACTGCCGTTGTACCCTTGAGCAAGGTACTTAACCTGCATTGCTTCAGTATATATCCAGCTGTATAAATGGATACTATGTATAAATGCAAAAGAAATGATGTGTAAGTCGCTCTGGATAAGAGCGTCTGCTAAATGCCTATAATGTAATGTAATGTAATATTCTGTTCTTCACCTGTTGGGTAGAGGGAGGGGAAGAGAGGAAGAGTTGAGTATCATAAGCATAACTATGGTATGGCCATGTGAATTAATTACTGAACCAAGAGACTTGGAGAACAGCAGACGACTCAGTACAGATCCCTGCGGGACTCCTGTAGACAGGGGATGGGGTGCAGAGGCAGAACCCTTCCAAGAGACTTGGTAGGATCTATCAGTGAGATATGATACAAACCAAGAGAGGGCAGTCCCAGAAATGCCCATCTCAGAGAGTGTGGCGATCAGGAGTTTGTGGTTGACCGTGTCGAACGCCACAGACAGGTCAAGTAGAATCAGGACATAGGAGAGGGATGAAGCTCTAGCAGTGGAGAGTGCCTCAGTCACGTCCAGGAGAGCAGTTTCCGTGAAATGTCCCGTTCTGAAGCTGGACTGATGGGGGTCAAGCAGGTTGTTCTGGATAGCTCGTTCAAGAGTTTTGGACAGGAAGGGCAAGAGAGATACAGGACAGTGGTTTCTGACATCAGAGGGGTCTAAGCTAGGTTTTTTTATGGAGTGGGGTTACACAGTCAGTCTTAAAAACAGCAGGATCATGGTCACAGGTTAGGGAGGTGTTGATAATAGAGGACAGATATGGAACAAGCTCACCGGATATAGACTGGAGGACTGCTGACGGGATGGGGTCCAGTGGTGGTTGCGCGATGGTGCGTCACGAGTTGGAGCACATCTGTGTCCTCCAAAGTCTTGAAGGAAGACAGTGTGGCGATGGGTTCGGTATGGGGGCTGTGGGGTGTCACCGGATGTGTGAAGGAGTTCCGGATCATGGCCACCTTCCCCTCAAAGTGGGTCAGGAAGTAATCTGCAGAGAGGGAGGGGGTGGAGGGGGGATAAGCAGGGAGCAGAAGGTGGAAAAGAGTATGTGGATTAGACACACATGCATTCATTTTAGACTGAAAAAATTAAATCTTAGCTGATGTAGTTGCAGCTGTGAAGGCTCATGGTTCTGCTGGATCTGTGAGAATCTGTCAGCCACGGGGAGGGGGGTGATGGTCGAGCAGATTTGGAGACGAGAGGACATAGTGAGTTGAGAGACTGAGAGAGGCAGGAGTTAAACATAGAGGTGGCAACATCAACATGCATATTAGCAAAGGAAGCAGGTGGTGGAAGTGTAGGGGGAGCGGACGTAGTGAGAGAGGAGTGCGAGAGGGTGCAGAGATTTCTCCTGAACATAACAGTGGGTGGGTTGTTAGTGGGGTTGAGGGAGAGTGGGCAGGAAAAAGAGAATGAAATAAAGAAATGATCCGATACGTGGAGCGGGGTCACCGTGAGTTCAGACGTGGCGCAGCTCCTGGTGAGTACAAGGTCTAGTTGGTTACCAGCCTTGTAGGTGACAGGCGATGGGGATTGAATGAGGGCGAAGGACTGGAGGAGTGAGGCGACACTGGATAGCTGGGAACTCTCTGGATGGAAGTTGAAGTCTCCCACTAGGATTACAGGGGTGCCATCCTCAGGGAAGGAGCTCAGAAGAGTGTCCAGCTCATCCAGGAAAGCGCCGAGCGGACCTGGAAGGCGATAGAGAACAACAATGTTAAGTGTAGATGGGTGGGTTACAGTGACTGCATGAAACTCAAAAGAGGAGAAATTCAGGCAGTGTACAGTGGGAATAGAGAATTTCCAGGATGTCGAAATCAGCAAACCAGTACTCCCGCCTCGGCCAGAGCCCTCTGGGGGTGTGGGAGAAGTAGTAGCCAGCAGACAGAGCAGCGTATTTACGGCAGCCTCTGCTTTTAACTTATACACTATTTGCTAATTTACTGATTGCGTTCAGATGCTTGCAGGGCTAATTCACTCAGGTGAAGCTAGTTCAGATTAGCAACACAAAAGGCCGGTTGTTGGCTTAATAAAAGCTACAAATCAAGTTAAACAGATCATTAATTAATACAATTTACTTCAGCTACACTGTGACTACAAAACGGTTCAATTACTAAATGCACAGCTAAAACCAAATGAAAATAGATACTTATCCAATCCGACGGCAGATAATCAACACACGCTGTCTAGATAAAATTGACTAAATGTGATTAAAACTCATTTGCACTTTCGTCACATGACAAAACAAAGAAGTCCGTTTAAAACGCTGCCAAAATTAACACTGTGTGCAACCAGCAAATGTTGGGCAATATACAAAATACTCAAGCAAAATAAAATAAATTGAAGGTTCTAGATTTGGAATAAAATATACTTCCAGGTAGGGCTGAGCGATAAACCATATTGACGATTATCAAATGTTTTTCAAGAGCAATTGAAATCATTAGTTCTTCATTTATTTTTTTAACCTCTTTGCGCAGACCTCCTATTGACCATGACACCGGCACCATGAGTGCTCAACTCAGACATTCATTGCTCTTGCAACCAAGCTATGAGTGGAAATAACAAACTCTTGTGTTCTAGCTTTATTAGTACACGGTCTGTGACAACTCTGACAAATATATAGTTTCTCAGTGCCACAATTATCGCGTAACTTATCCATTTAACAAGCAACCCCCCACCCAGGCTGCGTCCCAATCCAGTTTTTGCTCCACCCTCGTAAAACTTCACTTGGGGATTTGAGACCAGGATGTACCCTCGTCTCCATTTTAGGAGTCCAATCCGTTAGAAAGCCAAGTGAAGTTTGTGATTTTTCTCAAGGGAACGATTCTGCAAAAGAGCAGACTCTGCAAGCTCATATTACCCACAATTCACATCGAATTTCTTGTTCAGTGATAATCACGTTAATGTTTATCGCGGTATTATAAGTTAAAAGCGCATACAGAATGGAAAAGACAGTGTAGGCTAAATACAGGTTATAATCCAGTAGTAGTTTGCTATTTTGTATTTCATAGTTTAGCGAATTGCTTTATGCAGCAGCAAATTAGCGTACTGTGGGATGTACCAGGTTCTCTGTAATCTTGCTTTTAAATTGATTATTAGGCTACTCAATATTTTTTTATATAATTTGCCAGATAGCCTAACAATCAAACAATAATTGATTTATTCAATAACCAAGACAAATAGGTAAATAAACTTGCACAACGTTTTCCTATATCCACATTTGTGATGACATAAAATTTGTTAATATGTCATGCGAAGATTCTGCAGTTTATAAGTTATCAATGAACAGCACATATTTGGGTAAATTAGTTTTTCTAGCTTGAATGCATGCGTTGCGCTCAACACTGGTTCCAGCAATTTAAGAGGTTTTCTTTTTTAAATTTATGCTTTCTAGTTAATCATTATAGGCTACATAATTGTTATTGATTATTCAAGGAATTCATTGTTTGATTGACATAAGCACGCAAAATAAACGGAAACGGCGAGAATATGTTCCGTTTAAATGCTTTATGCTCTTTCTCCAGCGCACGGGCTGTCTTACATATTTATATGGTACACAATTTTATGACACAAAGAAATATGCTAGCACACAAGACTTGCTGTATTTATTGATATTTGTTATTCAGTAAATAAATAGTTCGACTTATAATCAATGTAAAAAGGTTGAGAGTTGAATCCGTTTAAACGTAGTCTATGGTGACAGAAGTTTTACATCCCACGATACGCCATTGTGCAGCAGCATGGTTAACTTCCGAGTATAGATGGGGTGAAGTCTGACTCAATTCTAATAACCCACTCCGCCCTCGCTCCCTCCCACTCGGTAAACGTAAGTATATACTGTTTTATTGGTATGTGTGTCACATCCTCCAAAGTGAAGTTTGCAAGTTAATTTTACAAGGGTGGAGCAGAACTGGATTGGGACATAGCCCCAGTCTCATCTGCAACTATACCTACTAGGGGTGTAACGGTACACGTATTCATACTGAACCATTCGGTTCATGGCTTTCGGTTCGTTGCGCGTTGTGAGCCGAATGAATAGTCTAGCTTTAACCACGTACGTGCAGAACTTTTTTGTGCGCGGAGCTTAAATTCAAAACTCTGACGTGTTTCCCGCATCCAACCTCCGACTATAAATTAATGCAGGGTTAGGACAGCCCCGCCTTGTTAGTATGGCGAACTGGTACAAGGAAAAACAGAGTGGAGTGCAAACCCAGCTCCCCATGGCATTTAAGCTGCCTCTACTAATTCAGACCAGGCAAAAGCAATATCAAACGCCATGGCTTTTAAGAAAGATAGATATGTGCCTTCATTTGTTCAGGAAGTTATGGCCAATTAGCCATTGTTTACAAGTTTATAACTTCATAATAAATGAAAAGCAATTATGTTTTGCTTTTTTTCCCCCCCGCTGTACCGAAAACATACCGAACCGTGATTTCAAAACCGAGGTACGTACCGAACCGGGCATTTTCCTGGCATGGTTTTCCCTTAGAGGGAAGGGTTACTGTAAATCAATACAAAGTTATTCTGAGTGATCACCTTTATCCTATGATAAAACATTTCTATCCTGATGGGAGTGGTCTTTTTCAGGATGACAATGCCTCCATCCACAGGGCACGAGGGGTCACAAAATGGTTTGATGAGTATAAAAATGATGTGAATCATATGCTATGGCCTTCGCAGTCACCAGATCTCAACCCAATTGAAAACTTATGGGATATTTTGGACTGACGTGTTAGACAGTGCTCTCCACTACCATCATCAAAACACCAAATCAGGGAATAACTTTTGGAAGAATGGTGTTCCATCTCTCCAGTAGGGTTCCAGAGACTAGAATATATGGTAGACTAGGGGTAGAATCTAATGGCATTTAATCTGCCTCCGCTAATTCAGACCAGGCAAAAGCAATATCAAACGCCATGGATTTTAAGAAAGATGGATATGTCAAAGTGTTTTTATTTATCAAGTGCAAAGTATAACGTCTAAGGTCATTCTGAACAATGAAATTCTTAGGACATGGCAAGCAACAACTATGTAGTTGGCATAAAAATAAAAATAAAATATATATATATATATATAAATTGTTAAAAAGAGTCAAATAAGGCCAATAATAACATAAATATACATTGCAGTAAAACACTAGCAGCAGTTCCAGATATGGACAGTAAGAGTAAGAGTATTAAATATTATAAAGTGTGCAGGTGCTGATAGATATGTACAATAAATTAAATTATGGTAATGTACATTGAATGTACATAGGAAGTGCCTAGAGCATACAATGAGGTGCGATTAATGTGGCTGGTTGAGATGCCTGATGGCCTGGGGGAAATAGAGTCATCCGTAGATCTGTTGGGACGGTATGCGAATTGAAGGGGGTCCAAGGTGTCAGGAAGGGAGGAGCAAATGTGGGATCTTACCACTCAAAGCAGTTCATGAGGATGGAGGTCAGTGCTACATTACATTACAGTCATTTAGCAGACGCTTTTATCCAAAGCGACGTACAGTAAGTGCATATAGAAAGGTCATCGAAGTAACTACAGAACAGATAAGAAAGCACATTCTTCCCATACAGTATCAGCTATCCCTAGTAACGAATGCTACAGGGCGGTAGTCATTCAGGTAGGTGATGGAAGGTTTCTTTGGTACGGGGACAATGGTTGTCTGTTTGAAGCAGGTGGGGACTGCAGACTTTCAGGGAGAGGTTGAATATAGAGGTGAATACCTCCGCTAGCTGGTCGGCGCACGCTCTGAGGACATGGCCTGGAATGCCATCTGGCCCTGGTGACTTCCAAGGGTTTACTCATTTAAAAGCTCTATTCACATCAGCCATAGATAGGTACAGAGTGCAGTCATCCTGGTCCTCAGCTAGTCTTACAATCGGGATGGTGTTGCTCGCCTCAAACCGTGTGTAAAAGGTGTTGAGCTCGTCGGGAAGTGAGGCAGCAGGCTGGGTATCACTGCTATTTCTCCCTTTGTAGTCTGTGATGGAGCACAGTCCACACCACATGCGTCTGCGGTCGGAACTGTGGTAGTTAGACTCCAACTTGTCCCTGTAGGCTTTTTTGGCATCTCTGATGGTTTTCCGTAGGTGATATCTGGACTTCCTCAAGGCCTCCAGGTCCCCAGATCTATAGGCAGAAGACCGTGCTCTGAGCTTAGCACGGACATCACCATTAACCCATGGCTTTTGGCTGGGGAAAGTCCTAACATTGACTCTCGGGACAACGTCATCTATGCACTTGGAGATGAAGGCTGAGACAGAGTCTGTGTATTCATCAATGTCCCCATCAGCTGCAACACAGAACATCTGCCAGTCTGTGGTTTCAAAACAGTCCTGCAGAGTGGCAATGGATTCCTCACTTTTCAAAACTGTCTCATGCAATCTAGTTAATTTTGGTGTCATTGACGACTATTTTATCCAATATAGGTCATTATAACCTTTGCAATGGTTTTTGCAATATCTTATTGGATGCTTTGAACAATAAATTACAGCCGGACGTAACAGCATTTCTAGTTTTATTAGTTTAGTACTACGCACTACTTTGGTCAACTTGTCAGCGCGGCGAGAAAAAATCCTCACCTTGCGTATGTGGATTTTGCGAGTGGGCCAAAATACGACATAGTTACCCAGATACCATAGATTCCATGCCATTGATTCTATCTGAGAATATGCCTGCAAACATGAGGGCGATTGTCCTCCTCAATATGCAAGTATTACTGCTTGTAATATTTCAAATATGTAAGTCTTTCCACTGCCACAGGGTTGTGCCCTATGTTTGATGTTATTTTTGCATTTTGAGTGCGTTTCACATAGTGTAAGCATTCATTGGTGGCTCGGTCATGTTTTATGTTTGATTTTTTGGAGGAAAAAAAACTAGAGAATTGCCATCTCAGGGCATGCAGCAAAATATTACATACTGTAGATTACAGAAAGTGATGTTTTATTAAGGAACAAGAGTGAATGATTAGGCTACATATTTAGGTGTGTATACCAGTGTGATATCAATATTTTCATCTTAAACTATCATAAAGGGCAAATGTATATGCTTTATAATGTACAAAAAATATTTCATTCATTTTATGACACATTCTGGATAGGTTTGTGGACCCATAGATAATTGAAAATTATGCAAAAGTCAGTTTTATGATCCAAAACAGTTGATTTGTAGTTAAATATATCATTGTTTTATGATTGTTTATATAGCCATTTTGTACTGATTTGGAGACACTGAGGGACAGCAGGGTACACTGCCTATATTTTGCATCATAGATCTTTAGTAGTTCTGCATATCACCCTCAGATTTTGCACACTTGTGGACATGGAGATTATGATCCAGGCAGGGTCCAAAATGAATACCCGCCAGGCTCCAAATGCGGGTAAATTTTTTTATTGGCGGCTAAATTTTGCGGTGTCACCAGCCACTGGCGGGTGTATTAAAAACAAAATTTAGAAGACAGCATTGCAAGGTTAGCACTTTTTCCTTTGTATCAATGTAGTCGTGTAGCCTATGGAGGAAAGTCATGGAAGTGGAGTTTGTGTGTTGGACTGCTTGATGACATTGGACTTCTCAGGACAGCGGGGGCTATTTTTAATCATAACGTTTCTATTGAATGTCTTTATTTTATATATTTGTTTGTGTGGGTCTGCCCCACTGTCTTTTTGTTTTTGCTGGTGGCTACAAAAAAATAAAAGTTATTCTATTCTATTTTTTCAACCTATATAAAGTAAGCTAACATGTTTAAAGGGCTCTGTAAACTGCGCAAGTCTCTATCTCGCACGTTGCGCAACCAAGAAACACCAAAGATCTTTTTAAGGAGAAATGGCACATTGATGAGAATGGGAAAACACAGAGTTGGATCGGGTATGACAAATACCGTTAAATATTGTCAATGCTCCCAGTGCTGTTTATGCTCCACAGAAAATGTCTGCAATAGGCTAATCCCATTGTTATGGGCACTGAAACTGGAACCTGTAAAGTTGAAGTGTCATAGGCTATTCGCTGCATGTCAATTTCATCTTTGAGTGTATGTGTGAGTAAGTTTGAGTTTACGTTAACGACCACACACAAACACTCTGGTATTGATAGCTTTTAATGAACGTTAACTTTATCTGGTTGGCTAACTAGTTAACTATGTTATCTGCCCAGCAAACCCGGCTGGTTAACTTAGTTAACATAAGCTACTGGTATGCCCATTCCTTCTTTATGTAAGCTAAAGTCTGTATAGCTACACATTTAACATTACCAATAGTTAACTAGCAATGTAATTAACATTTTAAAATCACCTTTTTTTTAATAACGTTAATATTGACTGTTTTCACCAACATTAATATGATTTGATTTCTGTAGACTGGATGAGAAGAAGTTGATTGAAAGGTTCTTTGTAGGCTTCTGTACTCTTTGTTCTAATAGCCTACTCTTCATGCACTTTTGTTCTATACTATTTATGCAGTTTGTAGGCTACTTTTCTCACGTATGCCATGAAGACTATCTTTGTTGCAGTGAACATTTAATTTCAATACAATTCTTTTTTGCTTAAAATCTGCTCAAAACACTGTTTTTATTCACCACCATAAAGGCTGTATGTGTTAGATTTTTTGGCTGGTAAAAAAAAAGTTTGACGGGTAGATTTTTAAATCTACGAGACATTTGGCCGGTGAGCTAAAAAGTTTAAAGAAATAATCTTATTTATTTATTTGCATTTTTCCAAAGTTTTTTTTGCATTTGTGTTTATTTTGACCTAAATTATGAAAATAAACAAATCTAAGTTAGTATTGTCAATGGTCAATTTCAAACCCCAATTACACTCGGACAGAAAGCGATGATTTGCAAATCCTTTTCGACCTGTACGGTACAAAGACAAAATATTGAATGTTTTAAAGCACAACTAAAGTTTGGTAGAACTTTGCATTGTGTACTTACCTGGCCATGATATGAGTCAAAATGGTGGCGAAATATGTTCGTTAGTTGCTCTGTGCTCCCCTGGGGTGATAATCCAGAATCGGGTATTTGTTGCTCTCCATTCACTTCTATGGGGAAGCTAACCATTTTGACTCATATCATGGCCAGGTAACTACACAACCCAAAGTTCTCTACCAAACTTCAGTTGTGCTTTAACTGATCAAATGTATTGTTTTTTGTAAATATATGCTCATTCTAAATTTGATGCCTGCAATACATTCCAAAAAATGTGGGACAGGGGCATATTTACCAGTGTTACATCTCCTTTTCTTTTAACAACACTCAGTAATCTTTTGGAAACTGAGGACACTAATTGGTGTAGTTTTGAAAGCGGAACTTTTCCCCATTTTTGCTTGGTATAAGGCTTCATCTGCTCAACAGTCCGGGGTCTCCATTGTCATATTTTGCACTTCATAATGCGCCACACGTTTTCAATGGGAGACAGGTCTGGACTGCAGACAGGCCAGTCTAGCACCCTCTGACAATGAAGCCACGCTGTTGTAACACATGCAGAATGTGGCTTGGCATTGTCTTGCTGAAATAAGCAGGGACGTCCCTGACAAAGACATTGTCTATATGGCAGCATATGTTGCTCCAAAATGCATATGTACTAGGGGTGGGACGATTCAATCTCATAACGATTCGATTCATTTCCGATTCTTTAGGCAAAGGTTCGATGCATCATAATATCTTACGTTTGACCACGATTCGATTCGATTCGGTTCGATTAATTTAGATACTTTAAAAAAAGTAATAGGCATGCTAATGTGATTTGATACCGATACATTCAGCAGTAATTAAATATTCAATTAGAACCTTACACCAAGTTCACAGCATTATGTTTATTGTTAAGGCATGCCATACATTTTGCAGCTGTCTGCAACAAATAATGCAGCAATAAACATGACTAACAGTGTATTTTCTAAAGTTGCCCTATTTAGGTTATTGTTTTTCAAAGTGTCAGACATGGTACCCTAATACAGTTCCTTTATTTACAAAATGAAAATGGCAAAATGTATAACAATTACTAAACTGGGGCAAGAAAAATGAAATAGCCTATAGGTTAGTGTCATGCATAGTACTTTCCTAAATCTTAGTACGATCTAGAACTTCGGTGGCGCAAGATGCCCATCCATCCGTAGTTAAAGCTACTCTCGTAGTGTTTTGCAAGGACAGTCGAACAGTTTTCTTCACCTCTTCATACAGAGCAGGTATACATTTTTCACTCAAATATTTTATCCATGGTATGGTGTATCTAGGTTCCACGACATTCATTTTGTGAATCGGACAGTTAACGTAGTAATAATTATTTGAACGTAAGACATTGGAAATAGTCTTACTATTTTTGTTTTTTGTCTCTAACGTCTACTTGATTTTGAATAGGAAATGGTTTAAATTTAAATATCAGAAAGCACTTTACAATTAACTGTCTGGACACGGTATGTGTATAAAAACAATTATACCAAAAAAATAGAACTGTTTGGCCATTTCTCCAGGAAACTCAGGGGAAGTGTCAATGACTCCCGAGTTTAGCTTGCTAACCCGCTTGCTGTCCCTCACGTCAATTGTGTATCGTCGGCTCAAATGGTTTATCATGTTTGCGGTGTTGCCTGTGTATCTGATTTCTACTTGGCAGATCTTGCGTATTGCAGCGGTTTTGTCAAGTACACCCTCCTTCTTTCTAAACCCGAAATGCTTCCATACCACTGATTTTCTGTTCGGAACATCGCAAGTTCTGTAAGCTTCTGTCTCTTTTGTCGCACTCAGCGAGCACGCAGCTAGCCATTTCGCTCAGATCTGTCTGTCTCATTGTCGCTTGATTCCCGCCTGTCCCGACTTTCAACTCACGCTTACGTGGGGGTTGGAGCAGAAACATGGATTGAAGCTGGTCAAAACAGTTTTAAAAGTAGTCGTGTCTTAGAAATATATATTTTAAATAATTTTTGAATAAATGAATACATGTGCACATTCATTTAAAATGCGATATTAATCGATGCTTATCGATTCGAATCTTACAGATCGATGCAGTTGTATTTACACATTCGGATCGATGCACCGCGATGCATCGGTGCATTGTCCCACCCCTAATATGTACCCTTCTGAGTTAATGGTGCCTTCACAGGTGTGCAAGTTACCCATGCCTTGGGCACTAACACACCCCCATACCATGACAGACGCTGGCTTTTGAACCTTGTGTTGGTAACAATTTTTTCTCTTTGGCCCAGAGAACACGACATCCGTTATTTCCAAAATAGCTTGAGCTCAGAGAAGTCGGCAGTGTTTCTGGATGTTGTTGATATATGGCTTACGCTTTGCGTAGTAGAGTCTTAACTTGCATTTGTAGATGCAGCGACAACCTGTGTTTACTGACGACGGTTTTCCAAAGTATTCCCAAGCCCATGTGGTTATATTCATTAGAGAAGCTTGTCGGTTTTTAATGCAGTGCCGTCTGAGGGATCGAAGGTTATGGGCATTCAATATTGGTTTTCAGCCTTGCTCTTTATGCACGGAGAAACGTGCGTTGAGAAACGTTGTTCAACATTCCACAATCTTCCTAGTCTTATGTTGCCCCTGTCCAAACTTTTTTGGAACGTGTTGCAGGCATCAAATTCAGAAATGGCATATATTTACAAAAACAAGAAAGTTGATGAGGTAAAACATTAAATATATTTTCTTTGTACTGTTTTCAATGTAAAAGAGAATTTACAAATCACTGCTTTCTGCTTTTATGTGCATTTTACATACTGTCCCAACTTTGTTGGAATTGGGGTTTGTACAACTGTCTCGTTTCATTTAAGCTGTTTTCCAAGTTTCTTTGATGCTCACACCTGGTGTATTAAAGCCTTAGATAGAAGTTATGAAACACCCCTAAATAGATGAGAATTTACCAAATGTGGAATCTGCACTAAGGGCTTAATCATACCTGATGCGGTAGTGAACATCCAAACTTCAGAGACAAAAAAAACAATATCTTGCAGCTTCCATGTGATTGACAAAAACATATCACATGATCGCAGAAAAGAAGGAAAGATTATTGTTATTACGCTTAAAATTTTTCTGTATATGGTTTATCGCCCAGCCTACTTCCAGGTATTCCTTTGTAATTTAAAGTGCTAGCCACATGCAGCAGGGTCTGGTTTCTCCACTGTTGTCACTTTGCTCCAACTCCATCATGCGTTTCCACAAATGTCTCTGCTCGTGTTGTTTGCAACGTCATTACGTTTCTTTTTATATAAAATGGTTAATAAATTGGTTTGAGTTCAAAACGGACAATCACATGCTGTTAGACATACCTCACACACAGGTAAGCACACCCATACACAGGTAAACGCACCTCTCACAGATTAACCTTGTTTTCTATCTTGCAGTTTAAACAGGGGAAGGTGGGCCCAGATGGGAAAGAGCTCACTGCACATGATTCCCCCAAAGTAAATGGATACGGGTTTGAGGGTACGCCCACTCCTGCTCCCGGTAAGCACCTCTTGCAGTCTCACAGGATTACAACACATAAGATGGACTGGAAGTAATGTGAGCACAAGCAATTCATGATGATTCTGATCTTTTTAAATTATGTCCTTCCCCACCTTTGTGTTTTGCACTTTAAATTGACTTTTATTATTCTTGTAAATGCTAAAGAACTGTGGAACCCAATGAACACAATCTTTCTCAAAATGGTCTGCTATATCAAGATACTGCACTGTACAAAATACGGTGGTAATGCACAATGAAAATATTTAAGATGAATTATTGGAAGAAAAAAAAATCGCTTGATCATTAAAGTGAACTGAGGTACTGAGGTACTGCATTGTCCCCATCATTTCAAAAACCAATGGAAAGTCACTTCCTATTTCAAATTAGTCTGTTAACATTATCAGTGGATAATGCACCGCTCTTCTTTATTAAAATATGATCAGAGAGTGAGAATAGTCTTTGACAAGGCACTGTTTTTCAAATATTTTCAAATATTTCTGTGTAAGATCTGCCAAGCCTTCGCAGGCAGCTGTGTGTATCGATCGCTGCAATAATCGGCAATCATGCAACAGCCGTCGCATGTTTAAGGAGTTTCAATTTAGCGGCTTTCTCCTTTTCATACGTATCATGTATGTGAAACAATTATACCTCACGAGGGTAGTGCATGTTGGTCGGCATATGCTATTTACAAAACATCCATATCAGTGTCTGCCAGTGTTAAACGGTTTGCAGTCTGTCGCAATCCATTCGACAATAGCTGTGGTCAACCTGATCGAGTTAGTCTGATAGGTTTGCGGCAATTAGTACATTATAAAATTGTACATCGTCTCTGTTCATGGCTACTACCGCTTGCTCTGTCATTAAATGGTTTAGCTTGCAGTTGGTATTTTAAAACCGTAGTGCTTCTGTGATATTGGAACACTTTCGCATAAAGTAGCCTACATATTAGGCTACTTTAGTTTTGTCAAGCGAGCCATTCGGAAACATTTTATAACGAAAGGAGCCTGTCAAAAGCTCAATTTTATTTCTTGTCTCCATTAGCCTACTGCTCAATCTGCATTAGCTAGTGCAGTAACTGTCAGGATCAGGTTTAGCCTACCTTTCAATGGTTAAAGAGATCGCGGTTAATGAGACCGTGGGAAATCTGGTCATAGATCTGCACTTATTGGGACCTCCAGAGCCAAAATAAATAAAAAAAACTGTCATATAACCATTCAGCCAGAACCACATTTACTACTGGCACCGACATTAATCTTGAAGCGCAACACGGCTCTGAAGAAACTGTTAACGCTATACAAACTAGAGCTAGGCATTATCTGAAGGATAATGAGCATATTGCATGTCGCAAAGTGCTCCGCTTTTCAGCGGCATTTAAAATATATTTTCTTATTAGCATATTAGACTAAGCCATTCAAATGGCTCATACTGCACACAAAATATTTTCATGAGCATGTTATGCCTAATAGATTTCTAAGTGCCAATTCTGTTTTCTGAGTCTTATATTTTTACTAGACTAGTCGGTTAGTCGTTTACAAAACTTTAGTTTAAACGTCAGTGAAATTAGTCGAAAAGCACATCCCTAGTTACGAGCAAACTATTAGATTTGTTTACAAAATGCAAGAACTCGGCTGGCCTGTTTCTTGGGACGTACCAAAACAATCGCGACGTACCAAAACAATTTTTTTACTCCTCGAGCTTGACATATCAGGTTGCTAGTCTTTGACAGGCTACTGATGACGGATAGGATGTGAACAAGTTTATTAGTTAAAATGTCATGCTTTGCACCAGACTGCAATCATCACAACTCCTGATACAAATGCTAATTTTATCGGTTTCCCAGTGACACTGCAGAGAAAAAATGGATTTGATTGATAAGGTTGTGAAAGTTCTAACCAAGTTGACTAACATTAGGGGCTTGTTAGCCACTTGTTTAGGCTATTAGGATGTGAATAACTTTGTCTAGTCTATTCTACTGTCTTTCAATTATATATTTTATTCATATGTGACTTGCAATTTCAGATTTAGAAGCAGAATCTCAGAATCACTGCAATGTGTGTTAGCCATCGCATTAATTAATTAATGGAATATGATATGAATGAATTATGATGTGCCAGTGTTTCCTCTATGTTTTCATGGTCACCTGTGATGGCAATGGTAGCCATGACACTTTGTTGATGGTGTTATTTAGATTGTGGACAGGGGGGATACACTTTTTATTTATCATTTATAGATAGAGATAAATAAACGATTATTAGGCTTTCATTGCCTTGTCAATCTCGCAGATTTCTGCAGCCGTTATCTGTGAAAACTATGCGTCTCCGAACATGCCTCTCCAACAAATCTCTTTATAGTTTTTATTTTGTAGTGGCCGTGCATATATTGTGTCTATGTAGGGGAAACATTGCCTATTGGGCCTTATACATCATTTAATTGTATAAAAAGAAAAAGGTTATGCCTAAAAAATAAACGCACTACAAATTGACAACATATCGTATGTCATTACTTCTGCGCTGAAGGTGCTACACAGTGATGGTACTGACTGCATTCATAGAGGCAACTTGTGGCCTATTCAGTATTTAATGCAAGTACAACAGATAGCATCCCTCTATAGAAAAGGATTGCAAACTAGAAATTAAATTGATGAGTGAGATATAATGAGTATAGATCTACCTGAGTTCCGGTGTCTGAAGGCGGGAATGCCCCACGTTCTTACACACCTTTCAGACGAGATGATAAGGAGCCAATTGAATCATCCTGGATTTGCAGCTGCCATTTTCCAGATGGGGAGAAAAAATATGGACCAGTTTTATTTAAACACAATGAAGAGAAGCTCCCAAGCTTAAGTGTCCCAAATGTATCTGGCTATTCTGATTCTCCCACTGTTGGCCCATCTGAGGATCCTGACCTGTGCCTCCCAGCTCCCACTGCTGCCTCCTCTCAGGAACCTGACCTGTGCCTCCCAGCTCCCTCTGCTGCCTCCTCTCAGGGTTCTGACCTGTGCCTCCCAGCTCCCTCTGCTGCCTCCTCTCAGGATTCTGACCTGTGCCTCCCAGCTCCCTCTGCTGCCTCCTCTCAGGATTCTGACCTGTGCCTCCCAGCTCCCACTGCTGCCTCCTCTCAGGAACCTGACCTGTGCCTCCCAGCTCCCTCTGCTGCCTCCTCTCAGGATTCTGACCTGTGCCTCCCAGCTCCCACTGCTGCCTCCTCTCAGGAACCTGACCTGTGCCTCCCAGCTCCCTCTGCTGCCTCCTCTCAGGATTCTGACCTGTGCCTCCCAGCTCCCTCTGCTGCCTCCTCTCAGGAGCCTAACCTGTGCCCCCCAGCTCCCTCAAGACGATGACTGTTAGTTATCCCATGACGAGTTGGCCTGCTTCCACAAACTGCAGTGTCTCACAAACTGTACTACTCAATAACAATTTAATTTAAATTTTCTCTGTTAAAATAGCGCTTGAAATACAATGTAGACTCGCCAAACAAACATTGTCACATATAGACACAAACCAGATCCCTCGGCTGTCTTGTCAACAATCCAAGAGTTCGGTCATCCCAACAGGCCTACCAAGTTTGGTGATTCTAAGACAAACCAGCTAGGTGAGGGGAAGAAAAAAAAAGAACCCGAACAAAAACAACAGTGTACCAGCAGGGGGTGGGAAAGATGCTATAGAGGAGAGAATGGGCCTATTTCACGTCAAGCTGTCGTAGAACGGAAGTAAACAAAAAACAGTGTATCGCCTCTTCTGGTTTCGTTTGATCGCATTGGAAACTATAGCATTAGAAACGATGGTGTTGTTAGCTCAGTACAAACATTAGATTTACGTTCAGTAACTGAAATGTTTGTTAAACAGACAAGTTAGCTAGTTGATGTTAGCTGCTGACATTAGAAAGCAAAGCAAAGTACAAGCGACCTGTGATAAAGTTTAACTTCATGTGGGTGGATTGGTCAAAGCTTGAAAAAAGGGGACAGAGCTACCTGCTGCGCTGAAAGATATAGCTAGTTAGACATGAGCATAGCATATATTTCTGGGAAACACTTTGTTAGTAGTATATTAGCACATTGTGCTACACTTTTTGTATGCAAAGTCATATATAAATTATTATTATTCTTATCTTAGGTAAATTAATTAAAGAAAGACATGAACTCCATTAGCTTACTTAAGTAAAGTACAGTTATGCGGTTATGTCAGTTGTGTGATCTTAGCTGCCCGTGATACAAACGGAAGTTGTCATACACTGCTTTGCTGGAGCAGAAGCTGTTACCATAGCGATGTGAAATAGGCCCATAGAGTGTAAAGAAAGCATGCTGTTTTGGTTTGTGGCAAACGGTGGTTGCCGGAGTTTTTAATGTTCAACCAGCCAGCTTAGCTTGTTAGCTGTTCATTTAAAAAACGTGAGAGAGAACCCACGAGGAAGTTCCTAATAAGCGAACTGACCATAATTGCCATTCGAGGAAGACTGGTCAGTCCTGGACAGTGCGGCAAGTCGAGCACCTGAAAAGTTAACCTACATTCCCGGGCAACGAGTGTGTACAACCCTGGGTGGGGTACTAATAGGTCCAGGCCTGGCAAGGGGTTGAATGTCCTGAAAGTTCCTATGTGTTATGTGTGTATTAAATCACGTTCTGTTAGCAATTACATTTTGGTGTGTTATCTGGAGATAGCCTAGCCACGGGCGGTAAGAAGGAGAGGTAGTGCAAACTAACATTATGTTAGCAAGATGTCCCTTGACATATAAGGTGAACTGGTTACAATAGCTACTGGTTCAATTAAACTGAAGCCATTTTGCTGGGCTTGGACTACTTCTACAAGTAGCCTAATGGGTGAGGCACAATAGGCTACCGATTGTTTTTTTTACCGGCTTTCTGTTGCCAATTTTTGTGTCTTTCAGCAAATCTTTACCATGACAGTCGCTAATGCAGCAGGGCTGGTTGGTAGCATATGCTCCTTTTCAGATTTAGCCTACCTTTGTGTGTACATGTGAATCAACATAAGTGTTTGTCGTATAGGCTAATGCTTGAAACTGACTTTCGAATGCCGCAGTTAGCCTTGCGTATGTACCTTTTCACCGCCGGGTTCTCTTTTATTGATGTATTATCCGCCGTAGTTAGTCTGTGCTTTATAACGATTCATTTTGGTGAGGTCCCGAAAATGAATGGGAGTGAATGGGGACCCTGACAACCGGACTAACGGCAATGCCGTTAACGGTCAGCAGGGGCCGCTGATGTTGCTAGTATTCACACTATGCAAATATAATGGGGTAGGCTCCACAAAATGACATGTCACACTATGGTGAAATATCTCTTTAAAGAGGAATTTCACCAAAAAATTATGTTTTATTTGTAGAATAGGAGTTCTCCTCCTGATTAAAATGAGCTCTCAGCCAACTTTCTACCTGTAGTGAGAGATATAGCCCCAAACTACTGTGCATGTACCAGGTACCTGCTTTACTGTGAACTACAATGGCCAAGAGCACTTACGGTTTATGGGTGATAACGCCAGTCACAGGTTGCCACGCCCACTGAATAACGTTACAACTCGAGTGGAGGGGCTGGGCATTTTACTGCTAGCCCCGCAGCGTCTTTTCGAGAGAGGCCACGTTGGCCACTGGCAAGTTGGCCACTAATGTAACAGCTCTATAGAAAAAATACCACCACCATTAGCTGGAGTCCACAGAAAAATGGGGGCCATTAATTTAGGAGAACACAGCCCTTCATCTACGAATTGGCAGCGCGTTCAGCTCCGGATCCCGCCGTGTATTCGGGCTCAAAACAGAAAGCCTTCCACCTACGACAAAATCTAGTAATATATTAAAAACATTGCAATTTTCTAAATGCCTAAAAGCTGATGTGTGGCTTAGCTACTGCATGGCAAACAGATTTAAAAATCTGCATTTGCACCTTTAATGCCAAGAAGCCCTTACTGGGGATTTAATAAGGCAGAGATGTCAGGAATGATCCCGGAGGCCACTGAGTTGGATCATTGGTCCAATATGTAACTGCATACGGACAGCAATAGAGTCCTGTTTGGTTTATTTTGCCAAAATATATTTAGGAATCAACGTGTCAATTTAATTCTGACATTATAATAAAATTGCAATGATAGCTAGATTGATCTACGATGTGTCCCTACTCAGTAACAGACGCAGCATTGTTTTCCCCCTCGCTGGCTCCGCCTACGTGTCTATGTAACTTACATGCCCACTTGACACCACTGTAGTTTTTCAAAAACGAGGAAGGGTAGAGGTGTACGACATTTTCACGTGTACCTCTACCAAAATGTTATCTTTAGCCGCGGTTCTCAGCCCAAAAATGATTTTTGCCAGCCACAAAGAGAGAATTGATTAGTTGCGCCTTGATCTGTTCAATAAGGTTGATGTTGTTTTTTGGTGGAATTACCCTTTCAGTTGAATTGTCTGTTTTGAATGAAATGCACACCATTTCATTAAAAAAACGTTTATTTGCAAACAATGGGTGTTGAGAAGTTTTGTGGAAACAAATACTTGGTGTAACTGCATCGAAGGAAATTGTCCATGAAAACGAATAATTTAACATTCACCTAACTTGCAAATGGTAGAGTTTGTAGTAATACCTGAATCACTGTGGTTTGAGCTAGCTATAATATTCTTTCCGAAAATAAAACATCAACATTACCAGAAGCTACACCTACAGATCTGTGAATGTAATCCTGATCGAGCTTGGTGATCGAGCATCATGAATTCACATAACTAATAATATGCTAAGTACCGGTGGCAACATAAGGATCATGAGTTACTGTAGAAGCTGCTCACAAAATCACTATTTCAGTTTCGCTCAAGTTGAATCCTAAGCTTGCATGACAGGGTAGCTACATGAAAATGTTTCTTTTACTGGGGTCCACCAAACATTTTTTTACAATGGCATGTGTTTAGTAGAGTCAAAGTCTGCACACCCCTTTCACCTTCTCCACGTTTTATTATGTTACAGACTTATACTACAATAGATTGAGTTAATTTTTTGCCTCAAACATCTACACAATAGCCAATAATGGCGAAGTAAAATATTCAATTTTATTTTACTGACAAAAATAGGGGTATGTAATTAGGGGCTACATATCTGTACATACCCTTAGCCTAATACTTGGTTGCTGCACATTTGGCAGCGATTACAGCTTCAAGGTGTCTTGGGAAAGAAGCTATGAGCTTGGCACACTTGTTTCTGGATAATTTTGCCCATTCCTCTTGGCATATCCTTGCAAGCTCCGTCAGGTTTGAGCCATTTTCAGCTCTTTCCACAGATGTTCAATTGGATTCAGGTCTGGGCTCTGGCTGGGCCACTCAAGGACATGCACAGACTTTCTCCGAAGCCACTCCTTCGTTCTCTTGGCTGTGTGCTTCGGGTCGTTGTCATGTTGGAAGGTAAACCTTCACCACAGTCTGAGGTCCAGAGCGCTCTGGAGCAGGTTTTCTTCAAGGATCACGGTGTACTTAGCTGCATTCATCTTTCCCTCTATCAGGACTAGTCGCCCGTTCCCGCTGCTGAAAAACATCCCCACATCATGAGGCTGTCACCGCCATGCTTCACTGTAGGGATGGTATTAGCCAGGTGATGAGCGGTGCCTGGTTTCCTCCAGACATGATGCTTGGTATTCAGGCCATTTTGGTTTCATTAGACCAGAGAATCTTGATTCTCATGGTTTGAGAGTTCTCTAGGTACCTTTTGGCAAACTCCAAGCGGGCTGTGATGTGCCTTTTACTAAGGAGGGGCTTCCGTCTGGCCACTCTCCCATCTCCAGTCCAAAGGTAGGCTAGGATACGCTGTAGCTCTGTCAGAGTGACCCTCGGGTTCCTGCCCACCTCCCTGGCCAAGGCCCGTCTTCCCCGATTACAGTTTGGCCGGGCGGCCAGGTCTAGGAAGATTTTTGGTGGTTCTAAACATCTTCCATTTACGAATGATGGTGGCCACTGCTCTTTGGGACCTGTAAAGCTGCAGAGATTTTTCCGTACCCATCTCCAGATCTATGCCTTGACACAATCCTGTTTCTGAGGTCGGCAGATAATTCCTTTGACCCCATGGCTTGGAGTTTGCTCTGACATGCACTGTCAACTGTGGGACCTTATATAGGCAGGTGTTGGCAATCCCCAATCATGTCCAATCAATTGAATTTATCACAAGTGGACTCCAATTAAGTAGAAACATCTCAAGCAGTATCAGTGGAAACAAAATGCACCTCAGCTCACTTTTGGGTGTCATATCAAAGGGTGTGCACACAAAAAATGAACTCAATCTATTGTAGAATATGTCTGTAACGTAATAAAACGCAGAGAAGGTGAAAGGGGTGTGCAGACTTTCTGGCTTGACTGTACACTTGCGTTTAGCGAGTGGGAGGGAGAGAGGGCAGAGCGGGTTATTTGAAATGAGACGCACTTCACCCCATCTATACAGCTAAATCTAGACCCACCCCCCAATTCCCATAGAGATCCATTCAAATTCAGAGAGGTTATAGTATCGCTTGTAAGAGTACCAGAAAATAAGATATCAAGAGTCTTTTGATGCTGTTGGGTCACAGATATCAGGGAGTCATTGCATGCAATGGATATGCGCCCAAATATTTAAGATTATTATTTACTTACTTTATTATTTATTACTTTATTCTATATATAAATGCAGGGGTGCCAATAATTGTGGCACACATGTTTTTGTTAAAAATTATTATTTCTTGATGAGGGATTTTTTTTCTGAGATTAAATTTACTTCAATTGAAGGTTGCATTTTTCTCATTCACTAAACGGTGAATTTTTTTACTCATCTTTACCAGGGGTGCCAATAATAGTGGAGGGCACTGTATGTAGCCTATAGGCTAATGATTAACAAATGACAATGACAAAGAGATAACTAACATGAGATTGTTTAATAAGGGTGGCAATAATTCTGAATAATTAACTGGCAAAAGAAACGTTTTTTTCTGAGTTGCACGCGTTTTCTCCTCATCACGTTAAAGAATGTCATTCATTTAAGACGGCTCTCGATTTAGTCAAAATGAATTATACATTAGAAAGCATACATTTAAAGAGGAAAACCTCTTAAATTGCTGGAACCAGCATTGAGGGCAATGCATGCTTTCTTTTTCTTTTTTAAAAATTTGTTTTCTGATTTTTCCCTTTTTCTCCCAATTTAGTAGCCAATTGAACCCCTATTCTAATTCAATTCCCCCCATGTAGCAACCGCTTGAGAACCACCGCTATACAACCCTGTCAGCCGGTAGTAGGAAGGAGGGCGCCACGTCCTCTACAGGGCGCGACTCCTCGAGCTCCTGACCGTGATTCCAACTCGCCCAGGGCCGTTTTGTGCGCAGCGATTCTATCCGAGCACCTCCCCCCCACCCGGAAGCAGCCGCCAATTGCCGCTTCCACAGGGCACCGGCCACGCTCGGATATGGCAGGACCGGGGCGCGAACCCCGATCCTCGGAGTACAACTGCGCTGACTCAAAGTCAGCGCTTTTACCGTTGTACCATCGCGGCGCCCCCAATGCATGCTTTCAAGCTAGAAAAACAAATCTACCCAAATATGTGCTGTTCATTGATCACGTCGCATATTAATGCATTTTGTGTCAGCACAAATGTAGATATAGTAAAATGCTGCACAAGTTTATTTACCTATTCGTCTTGGTTATGGATAAATAAAATTGTTTGATTGTGAGGCTATCAGAACAATTATACAGAAAAATATTGAGAGACGAGCAGCCTAATAATCTGTTTAAAAGCACAATTAAGCTACAGAGAACCTGGTAGCTATGTCGCACAGTACACTACCGTACTTTCCGGACTATAAGCCGCTACTTTTTTCACACGCTTTGAACCCTGCGGCCTATACAACGATGCGGCTAATGTATAGATTTTTACGGGCTAACGGCCTCCAGGGGGGCGCTCTAGCAGGAAGCGCAAGAGCGAGACAGACAGGTGGAAGTGATAATGCGCCGAGGAAGACGCTAGTTTGTGTTTTGAACAGCCGTTTTGCGCATCATGCACACACCCTCATCATGGAAAACACACGAAGAAATGCATATGATGCAGCTTTTAAGTTAAAGGCAATCGATCTGGCTGTCGAAGAAGGAAATAGCTGCAAAACATTTTTAGGAAACGTGCCTGATTATTACAACGGTATTTTCATTGGGTGAACGCGATCGCATAGCAAATACAGTAAAAAATAATAATCGGTCATCAGAAAAACTACCAATAATAGGCCCACAAAAAAATAACAATTACGTAGGCCTACTGATCGACGTGACATTAGATTCGTTTTATTGGGCTATTCAACAACGCGATAGGGCTACTTACTTTTTCCACCTCGCTGGTTTAACTTGCAGGGCGAACAGGCTAACGCGTTTTGTTTTTTTCCTTCGTTTAAAAATGTTTTTATTTTTTTTTAAATCCTGCGTTGTTAACATTAGTAACAGATGCTCGTTTTTTTTATAAAGCAACATTTAACCAGGAAAACATGACATTTCAGTGCAAATTATGTCAATATGTAATTTAAATGTGTACATTAATAAAATAATAAGTTTAACCGACTAGTATTTCTGGTGCCGACTAGCGAGGGTAGCAACATTTAATCGTCTAGTCGACTAAACGCGCACATCCCTACTGTGTATCATCTTTCTGTGTACGTAAATATCTCATGTTACAACGTGGACACCTGCGGCTTATAGACCAGTGCGGCCTATATATGTTAAAAAAAAAAAAAATTCTTCTAAATTTCGTTGGTGCGGCTTTTATTCCGGTGCGCTCAATAGTCCGGAATTTACGGTACTCTGTTGCTGCAAAAAGCAATTAGCTAAACTTGTATGAAATACAAAATAGCAAATTACTACTTGATTAACCTGTATTTATTTGCCTATATACCTGTCATGGTTTTTAGCAGCCTCTGCTGTTCCTACATTCAGTTTTCCCTTTGGCGTCGTTTGACGCTCTATTAGATTGTTTCAGCCTCCGTTTCGGTGTTTCAATCTCGCCCGGCAATTATTCCTCACACCTGTTTTGAGTTTCCTGCCGGTTATAAATAGCTCAGGACTTCCGTCTTCCTGCACTTCGATATTGTCTAAAAACTTTTTGACAAAACAAAGTCGGTAACGGTACAGGATTTCGTTCACTCCATTTCTGGAGTGCAGCAAGCCCGGTTAGTTATAGGATTAGATTGGTTATTCATTTCTTTCCGATCTTTAGTTTATCCTAAATCTCTCTCCTTGTTTACCTTTTGGTTTGATTTTTCTGTTTCTTTCCTTCACCCGTTTTCTTTTGATTTTTTCCTACCTCTTGTTACGCCTAGGTATTTAGTGTGTGAGGTTCTTTTGTTTTTTATTCTCGCTGTTTATCGAGATACGTCTCTGTTTTTTGAGGTTGTTTTGAAATGCCTTGTGCTAGGGAGGTTTTTTGCTCCCGTTCTTTTGTTTCATCTCTTCCTGGTGCGGTTTCTTCCGCTTTTGTGGCGTATCTTTTGAGATACGCTTTTAGAATCCTTATCAGTCACGCTTGCTTCTCCGAACCCTACTCTAACCCTCACAACACCGTCTTTTCCATTCTGTATGTGCTTTTTATGTATAATACCACGATAAACATTAACATTAATCTTCAGAATCCATTAAAACCTTTCACCAATAAGCTGAGACTTTTAGGTTATAAGGCGGGAGTGTCCAGCGAAAATATTTACCTGACAGTCTTTCAGAATTCGGACAGTTGAACAAGTCAACTGCCAAAATGACCACGAGACAACTGAATAGAACAGAATATTGGCTGTGGTGATCTGTTTTCTGTGCTGTCAGTTCTTATCATTGATGAAATGTTGGGAAAATGTGAGTTCAAAAGCCGCAAAAACAGTCTGTATATCACATTAAAATTACATATAGGACCGTTAAGGCCCGTCCACACCAAGAATGGTAACTATAATGATAACTATAACGATAACTATAAATATATTGTTTTAAATATATTGTATTTGTTTTAAAAATCGTTCTAACTCAAGTGGATGGCGGAGTCCACACCGCAACCATAACGACAGTGACAAACGATATTGTTGCGATCACTTTAAGAGCTAGAACAATAGAAACACTGACAGCCAATCAACATCCATCAGAATTTACAAGCTGCCGACACAGCTGGAGCGCGCAGCGCAGTGTGTGCTTGGTGCTGTCACAACAAATCCATGCCACTGTTTACAGAACATCATCATTCATCAGTGTGGATGCTCACATCATTAACGTATAGTTATCGTTCTTGGTGTGGACGGGCCTTTATTGTCCATATTACGTTTATTTAAGGTTATACTGATATTTTAAGCACGTTGGGCGTGTTCGGCTAGAGCCGATTTACGTCATATCTGCGTCGGACTGTGTTGGCCTGCATCGGAAACTGTCCGAGATGGCTGAAAAATCGGTGCTGCGTGAACTAAGGCGCCTTCAACAACATCGCCGCGCCTTCAAACAAACCAACGACAGAATTGAGAGAGTGGTGTTTTCTCAGGAAATAGCAGTATTTTCCTCTTTCCCTTACCTTCTCACAATTAATATTTATTCAGTTTTTTCTTAGTATTGCTATATTTAAAAATATTTTTGAATATAATAAAATCCTTTATTGTTCTTCAATTAATGTGATTTTGTTTCGTAAAGTGAGCTTCTAGTATAAGCCCTGTAGGGTTTCCAACCTCTCTAGCATATTTCTGCAAATTACGTTGTGTACTTGCATTTTTTACGTGCAAATAATAAATGTGTTTTGAGAGTGTGGGATTGAGTAACATAAGGTCACTACTCTGGTTATTATATACTGTACCGTACATGTACTTTCTTGAAGTAACGTTAAGCCTATATGAATACGAAAAAATACAATATTGGTAATGCTACACAAACAAAAGTGTAGCAAAAGGTTGCCAATTCTCATTCTTGACTGCTTCTGTAATCCATCTGCCTTGAGATAAATTAGGAAAAAATTAACCTCTAACAGTACATAACCTCATACAGCCTACATAAAATCTGTTGACTGAACCAAAAAAGTGTATGAAGAAATTATAATAAAAAAAGGCCTGTCCAAATATAGGTAACTTAATGTTTTATTCAATACCTTATTCAACTATATTTGTAATTATACCATATTCTATAGAAAAGTAGATTCAACTTTGTTATATGGAGTTGTTTTGTTTTTGCAACAGCTTAAGTGTAAAATCCTAATTTGACTGTTGTCCAAAAAAAGTGTCCTCTCCAGAACATTTGGTGTGAGCATAGAGAACATTAAGGTAGGACCACCAAATGATAACTCATTCATTTATTTCAAAGTATTTGGATGTCTTTTGATGGGAAAAAACTGTTACCTAATCAATATTTCTCTTCACCATCCTTGTTATCAGTAAGACACCTTATCAAGATCTGAAGGTATGACCTGCTATCCGTCATTGTGTTGAGAAGTGGAGTTTTCCCTATCTGCTGATGGGACAGTGTATAGGCAGGCCTCTGCATGTCACATTCCAGCAGAGGGGACCACATACAAACAACCCAATGCCATAATAACATGAAGGGTATTAACAATTAAACAACATTAAGCAACACAACCTGGGTACAATGCTGTACATCCATATTTCAGCATTCACGTAACCTTCTGTTGTCATTTCCGCCTTAGTTCACGCAGCACCGATTTTTCGGCCATCTCAGACAGTTTCCAATGAATTCCGACGCAGATATGACGTAAATCGGCTCTAGCCGAACACGCCCACTGATCTAGAGCATTTAATTTCAGATCAGTGTGAAGAACACCACATTTCAGCATTCACTATTTTGGTACCCTGTGTCTTCCAGAGAGGAAAAGGTATATTGACAAACGCAATATCGTTGGACTCCCTCAAAGTTCCTTTTCCTTGCACGTCTTGGAGAAATTATCCCATGGAATGGCCAGAAGTTACATAGCTACTTTGATTTTTACAACTATTGATCAAAATGTCAGCAGGTAAAATAATGGTTTAATCTAAGATCAAAACACCCAAGCCTTACCAGTAACGTTATAGCGTACTACTACTAGGTACTATTATAATAATTATTGTTGTTATTAGTAGCCTAATAGGCTAACATTACTTATATTTCGCTGGCTTAGCCTACAACCAGCATGTTTTGTTTTTTTGTCTGGCCAAATTATCAACTGTATTTTAACATATAATTTTAGCAAATTGTATTTTATGAAGGTTCTCAAAATATCCCAGATAGTAAGGAAACATTGAATCAATGTTGAATTAACATAAGATGAAGCATTGATTCAATGTTGATCTCTGATGTTGATTCTGCGTCCAGGTGCTCATCGAGTTTACGTTGAATCAATGCATTGAAATAATGTTGAAACAATGTTGATGGAAATCAACGTAACTGATGTGAAATCAATTTATTATCAATGTAATCTATCATAGCTAATGCTAGCTACTAAATTAAATAACACACTGACATCAATTTTAAAAATGCAAAAAATCTTTATTGATTTTAAACCTCTGCTTAATGGACACAGTACATGCAATAGCTAGCTGTAGTTTCATGCTGAAAAACGAAAGTGTCTCGTCTAGAAATAATGTTTGTTTACTGTTCGGTCGTTGTTTATTTTCCTACGTCACCCTCGCCGTAGCAACTAGAACTTTGAACTTAACCAATTTAACCAAGAAAAAATACATTTACTTACCATGTAACAAACACATACTGTAGCTATACAGTCAAGCCGGAATGTCTGCCCACCCCTTTCACCTTCTCCACGTTTTATTACATTCCAGACATATTCTACAATAGATTGAGTTCATTTTTTGTCTCAAAATTCTACACAAAATACCCCATAATGACAGTGAAAACATGTTTTTAGAAATTTTTGCACAAAATCGAAAACTAAATTCTCATTTACATAAGTATGCATACCCTTTGCTTTAACATATTTTTAATGTATCATATTTAATATTTGGTTGCATATCCTTTGTATGCTGTTACTTCCTGAAGTCTGTGACCAATCAACATAAAAAAACTCGATATTATTATTTTCAGGTCCATCATCACATCACTAGTACTTAATAAATAGCTCAATTATATCTGCACCTTTGAAAACCTATTATTAAAATAAACCAGTTAAAAGTCATCCAAATAGAACATCAATGTTTTATTCATTATATATGTGGAACACAATTTATTAAAACATTCAAAAGGACCTCACTCCCATTTCCTCTCATTCGTCATATCTGATTTTTATAAATCCTCTTAGCACTCTGTATATTTTCTGTATGTCCCCCACTGTTAGGATCAATACAGCTCCTGCTGTGGTTAACAGTGAAATGTGTATCCAGCAGTGGCAACGCCACTGATCACTTATTATTGTGGTCCCCCGACAAATGTGTTTTCTGATGAATGGGAGCAGTTTTCACCAGTCTCAGAACTGGCCATTTCCTCTGATACCCCAAAATCCCAAAAACCCATTTTTGCCTCCTCCATGTCCTGCCATATCTCCCACGACCCTACTGTTAAAAGAAGATTATTTACAAATCAAAACTAGCATGGCACTCAGAGAGATAGACACCCAAAAAAAAAGTGGGCAATACACTGAACTCTGATATTGAACGGACTTCACTGCTTGCTTTTTATTGCCGAAATTACAGCAACCAATATGGCTTCCAGTGCACTGCACCTCTCAATTTCCGCTTCGGCTATAATTTAGAAACCCCTGCCTTTTTCTCCAAAACTAAAGGGTTAACAGTCATATATTAAACCCAGTTATATTCACAATACATATAAAAATAATAATCAATGCGTGATTATACTTGACATGATACAGTTAAGGTAGTTGTTTTACTCATCAGAGATGACTGATGTCTTCTTGAACACGTGATGATGACTAGCTGACGGATAGCCTACAGAAATCAGAATGAAAAGGTTGAACTACACGTAGGTTTATTACATCATGTAAAGTAGTTGAATCTAATCTATTCAGTTCAATATTTCTTTTGTCCGAGATCACCGTTTTCTTGCACAATGAATATGCACGCACGGATAGGAGGCAAAAGATCTATCACCAGAGACCGTTTTAACACACACACACACACACACACACATATATTTCTGGTGGCAACTGAAGGATAACTAAGTTAGGCTACTGTACATGCTCCTCACAAAATCTAATTATTTCAATTAGTCCAGTCCTAAGCTCACATGACAGGGTAATGTTAGATACATAAAAATTTTACTATGAAAGGGAAATGTCTAAGGGAATTATGCAATTTAACATTTGCCTCACTAGCTAATTTTATAGTTAGTAGCAATATGCAAATCCTTGTGTGTTCTAATACTAATGCCACTGAACTAGCCTAAATAAATATAACTACTGGACATTGGCAAGCCAGCAAGTAAAATTACAAGTAACAGTAGGCCTAGCCTACTGACAGTAGCAGCTAGCTAGCTATTTGTGTCTGCGATTGATTCACTGCTAGGTCGATTTTTTTTTTGGGAAACATAGCCAACATTGAACGCATTTACAATGCGCTGACTAGCTACATAATCTACTTACCGGAATTTAAGTAACATTCATGTAGTTTGAGGATTAAATGCATTCGGTTTTGTCTAGGATCTTCTGCAGCGCATTCAAGTTTGCTAGCTGGATCCAAACAATGTTTAGCCTGTGGAAAGTAGATCCATACCACATAGTTTTGTAAAAGATTTTAGATATGTGACAAGATTCGCAAATGGCGCTTTTCCCCATTGGATGTTTCGTCCGCACAAGAGGAAGTGATCAGGCATGCGCAGTAGTGTTTTCAGTTAGCTTAGCAACTAAAGTTACATAACGTATGCTTAGAGTGACGCGCATCTGCCTGGCGCTAGCCGGATTTAAAGTTGGTTTTCGTTGGATAGTCAAAATCATAACGGGTTGTAAGTAGTAGTACTGGGTCCTGACAACCTAGGCATATATAATCTAAAAAGAAAAGGGAGACTTTTAATTTCGTCTGTCTGATAATGACCTGTTTAGCTAACTATTTTTGTAAAACCCAATTGACTTCCATTCATTCAATGAGCGTCTGTTGTCTGTCTAATAGATTCCAACTGCAGACATTCCAGCACCGAAGTTGGACCTCTTGCTCCGCCTACCCTCTTTGGTTTTGTGATTCAGATTTTATGATGAGCCTGAATAAATAAATTGAGGTGGCATAGTGGACTGATTGGTAGAGGAGGATTGAATAAGTTCCCTGATAGTGGTTATCTTAGAATCAAAGGAAGCAAGGAACTGGCTGCATTCCTCTGAGGTGGTGGCAACTAGGCTTGGGACGATGGTCGATGGAATTGACAATGGTTGAACCCATCGGTGATGGCTATCGTTGTCGATGCCTGGACGATTTTTTTTTTTTAAATTCTTAAAATAAAAATAAAAATTTTGCTTTTCATTCTGTGTTTTAAAAAAAATTTCTACTCTACCATGCATTTAAAATGTAACGTGTTGTCTGCGTTTTTGAAATCGCCAATGCAGCAACAGTGCCATAATTTACCTGGGTTGAGCAAAATCACGCTGATAGCCTACCTTCTGTTAGACCACAGTGCAACTAACTATATCATTTAATTCAAGCCTAATTAAACAAATTATATTTCATATACAATAGTGCTATTGATAAACTATTGTTCAGTCTAGAACGGAGTGTAGGCTTAGGCTACGGAGTGGTGAGCTGTAGCCATATATCCCTCAACAGCCTTTTTAGTCTAACAGCACAACAAGCTTACCGGTGTGGGACCCGGGGTATGGAAACAAATATAGCCTAATATTGTACAATCTGACTGTAGAGTAATGAAAGGTGTAATCAGAGAAATAAACTAGATTTGATGAAAAGGTGGCCACTATATTCCTATATTGATACACGGAATGTCTTCGTTGCTCATGCCAAACATTTAAACGATTTAGGAGTTGAGGCTATAATCTCAAATTGATTCAGTCAAACGTAAGCCTATAGGTCTTTTTGTCTCTTTATTTCAGAAAAACAAGACAATGGCATATCACATTTGATCCTCTATGGCCATAAATAGACATAGAAAAAAACACCATTTTTTAAACGGTGAAAAACATTGTCAGCAGCGTGTAAGCAGAACAAGAACAATATGCCAATTGTAGACAATTTTGAAATTAATTAAATACTTATGAATGTAACAACAAATTTGCTAACGCCACAATAAGAGATTTGTTAATTAGGCATATTACATAAAAGCATGTGGGAAATATGTGCATAATACAAGTGCAGAATACAGCCAGAAGGCCTAGAACATTAAATTAACTTTAAAAAAGGATCAAAGATGTGAGTGCAACGGGGCTTTCCATTCTGGCTACAGGTTTTTGGCCAGGAAGACCAGCATATTGACTTTATCTGGCTTCAGTAGGCTTCGCTTCGGCGTCACTACATTGCCCGTAGTGCTGAACACACGTTCAGAGGGTGTGCTCGTTGCGCAAATTCAAAGATATTTTTTGTGATGTTTGTAAGAAGTGGAAAGAGGCTCTTATTTGCACTCCACCAGGCGAGTGGGTCGCTGTCTTCTGCGATTACCTTCTCTTGGAGATAGGCTGCGACCTCAGCAGTGGCCTGTTGCTCGTCCATGAGCGCCTCCATCTGTGGCTTCACCTTTTCCAGAAGGAGGCCCAGGGACAGTCTGGCCTTTTTTTTTGCAGACTGCCGCATCCTGTTCCATCTCAACCTTCTCTGAGTTCTCTTCCACTCTGACCCTGACTCGCGTCTGCCTCCTCCAGATCTCCACCATCTCTGCCTTCAACTTATATCTTCGGTCCAGGAGAGCAGATGTACTCATAAGCTGCACTGTCGCTGCAAAGTCATACTTTCGGTCCAGCTCCTGCAGCACACTGCTTTTAATAGCCAAGGTCAGTCTGACATCATCCTCTTTGTTCCCCAAGACTTTGTCTCTTAGCAGATATAGAGTGGGGAGCAAGCTGGAGGCGGTGACTTATGTTTCCCCGGAGAGGATGTTTGAACTCTGCCACAGGTTTCAAGGCTTTGTTCACTGCATCCAAGACAGCCTCGTCCTGCCAGCTGATGGTTGGCAGGGGACGGTGGCTTTTATCTTCAGCGAAGATGCGCTTGATGGCTCGGATTTGTTCGAGGATCCTCTCTGGCATCAATTGCTTTGAGCCCCAACGGGTTGCACAGTCCTGTTTTACAAATAAGAGACAGATTAGCTCAATATCTTTAATAATAATACAAATACACTATGAAAGTGCCGTGTCATCACATAGTAACGAACATAGCAACGGGCCGATGGAGACAATCAGAACCAGCGTTGTCTCCAGTTGGTTTCAATGGCATCTCCGCAATTTTTAAGGATGGACCTAAACTAATAAAGAAAGGTAAACTGGCTTACCACATGGCTCACCTTATTGCTTTCACTTTCTATGGTACCGAGAGTTATATATTTGGCAGCATAAATGTTCGTATGAGTGATTAAATAACCGTCAATGGCGCTAGCAAGCTAATTTAACCATGTGTGTCTCCAAGGCACAGTCTGTTTACGAAAATGATGTCATCACTTTCATAGCGTATAATAGACCCTAATAATGATAATCATAACAACATTAGCCTAATATGAATTATTATTTTTTCTCTTCACTATTCTTTAATAAACTAATAGGCTAATAACAACAAATAATACATTTTTCAATAGGGTAGCCTAATCAGGGCTGTGCGACATATATGTCGCACGTGCTACAAAAAAATCTGTGCGATAAATTAATTTACTGCAGTAGCACCCATGCGATAGCCTGTGTGTGAGAAAAAAACTATTTTTATTTTGCGTGTGAAGTCAAGGTTTGTGTGAAGTGAATCGATGCGCCTCGATATTCTATTTGGTCGTTGTAGTCTATCGTGCGATTAAAAACCATGTGCCCGTCTGCGTAGAGTCCATACATCCAACATCAAATCCCACAATTCCTAGCGAACAATCCTTTTCCTCAGCGAGTCGAGCGAGCGAGCGAGCTATCTATCTGGGACACCGGGTTGACGACAAAATGAAGAGGTATTTTCACGTATTAAATCAAAGTAAAGTAGGAGAAGTACAAAACAAAACCCCCAAACGAGCCCGCGAGGAATCACTGCCAAATGAAAAATGCGAACACGAGCTGGCTAGCATAACCAGTATGTTTGTATTTTTCCTTTTTTTTTCCAACTAGCTTAAGTCATTTCTCCTGAACGTTAGTATCACAATATACCTGGCCACCTCCATTTAATTCATTAGCATATTGATGGTGGACAATTTGAGGGAAACCAGAAAATCTTTGTCTTATATAACCATCACATTAACGTCTGTGTGTGAGAATAGATACAGATTAGCCTCTGTTAACTAACTTACAACATTTATTCATTTAGGACAGCTTGATCAGAGTGACCGTGATCTCCTACGTGCTCTATATTGCCATCTGGTGTTCTGAAACTACGTAGTATACCTTTCATGGGAAAATGCATATAGCCTACATTCTACATTTTCCACAAAGAGCTACTAAACACTTTAAGCTCTGAACTCTGTGGATGTAGAAATGCCACTATTCGGAGACATCAAGCATAGTTTTTTATGTACAAAGCAAATTGTAATAGCGCCCCTCTGGTGGTGGGCTCTGGTACATACACATGTGATATTTGCAGACAGACAGACAGACAGACAGACAATATCAAATTAAAGTCCACAACTTCGTTGTGGTGGGGGACAAAAAATGGCCAGCAGACATGCTAGATCTGTGACACGCGCGCACGCACGCACGCACCGTTTGTTGTTTTTGTTCTCTTATTAGTGATTTACACACTTTCTCAATTTAAATAAAAAAAAATATTGTATGATATGAATTTAAACTGAGATTTGTACTGCTAATTTGAAGCGTAACATATTGATGTCTTGTATACAGTTGTTATGTCCCTGCAATTTACCATTATGGGCAAATAAAGAAAAAATGTTTGTCTGAAAACATTTCTTGTTAAGGTTTGGATTTTGTGTGCCCTGTATGCAACATTCATGTATGTTGGGGGATGTTCAACTCAATCTGAGCTTTCTTCAGCTGCTTTTTTCGCTTCCAGCTGTGAGAGAATGCACAGTTAATAGAACGGCAGAGTGCAAATGCATGGGTAGTGTGGTCTTTCTCGGCATCAAGAGCATTGGTGATGGCGACGTTAAGGTTGTGGCCAAAGCACTGGCCACTTCAGATCATCACGGACAGCTCCCTTGATGTTGCTGCCATTGTCCATTGTGACGCACGCGACCTTGCTCTCCTCTATGCCCAACTCCAGAACGGCTTGTCTCAGGGCATCCTTGGTGTGGTCATCTGGGAGGAAGGACGTCTCAAGGCACCTGGTCGTCAGCTTCCAGTCCTTCACGTAGTGTGCTGTGAGGGACATGTACGCCATCATGCTGACCGATGACCACATATCGGTGGTCAGAGCAATGAAATCGACCGTCTTAATTTCGTTCATCACTTTTGCTCTCATCTCCAAATAAATTTTTGGCATTGCCGTTTTAGAAAAGTATTTGCGGGTTGGCAACTCGTACTGCTTATCAAATGTTGATAGCATTTCTTTGAATGATGGCTTCTCTACTGTGTGGAATGCCATCATCTCCTTGGCCAAGAAACGGGTTACAGACTCTGTGCATTGTCCCCATCGGAGGCTGTCCCGTTTTGTTTAATAACTTCGCTCAAGTTCACGTTTATGACCGTATCACCCTCATTGAGTATATAAAAGTCCAGGTTACACTTAGGACTATTTATTTTTTAGTTTATATTGTAATCTAACAGTCAGTTCACGTTTATGACCATATCATTCTCATTGAGTAAATTACTTAAACCTTTATATTACCTCATCATTTTCTGGTTTCACTAGAATTCGTCTTACCCAAAGAGGGCGTCACTATGGGACGGGGCCCCCCTCCGCTGACAGGCTGGGGCAAAACCAACTCTAATACAAACCAAAGAATCAACTATTCACAAAGTCTGTTGGAGTCAATTACAGCATGTGTGGACAAGCAATTTTACCCAGGTCATGTAGCAATGGACTCTGGGGTGGAGCACAGCACCTTTATATCTGGACAAAATCTCTCACGTCACTCACATATGGCCCCATCCGCCCCATACCCAAGGCTCATCCCTGCCTGGTAGTGGCTACTTTTGCATGACAACAGCATAGCAACGGGCCTTATCTTTATAAGAAGTATCTCTTCACAGAAAGAGAAGTGAAGACACTTCCATTTGAGCATTGGAATGCTAACTCATAATTCAATGAGAAAGTAAACATAATGTATTAAGGCATATATTCAATAAACTTGTATAAAACACACACTTTAGTATTCCATGCTGTCAATCATGTATATTTTAGTATGTAAACTTATCAGTGGTCTATGTATTGGTTAAAATACAAAAGATACAGAAGTTCTGGAATCTTCCCAGAAATGGGCCTTTGGCTCATAAATTAAACTTGACCTTAGCTTCTATGCATGGCACTGTGTTTATTTAAACTACTTGCAGTTACTTAAAACCTACTTTGTTATTATAGAATACATTTCCAATCACATAAAAATTAATCAATATGGCGTATCAAATGTTAGGTTAAACAGTATTTTTTTCAACACCCCCCCCCCACCAATAAACAACCCCCGGTCATAAATCATGTAAAATATTATAAAACAGGGTCATAAACCATCAATCTGATAATAGGTGTATGTTATATTCTTTTCTTATGTCGATGGACATTTAAAAGAAAATAGGGCTGCATCATACTTTAGAAAATAATATTTCACTAACCTTAGCTAAATTGTAACCTTATAACGTAACCTCCTGTCCACATTCCAGTTTGAACATCGTTTTGAAAAAAAGTGGCGTTAACCCTAATTGACATGTTATGTTAACGTTCCTATTCATTAACTGTAAGCATGAACTTTTTATTATCAAAGTCGAGCGGCGTCTTATTTTGCGTTAATAACCCGCGGTGTGTTTAGCCATTCTCGGTTAGCCATTGCTTCACCGCCTATATCAGTTAATAAAAGTGCTGGTATGCCTGTGATTGACTGTGTTTTATCAATCTTGCCAGCATTGTAGCCTAATAGCATAAAGCAACAAAGATTAAAATTGATATCCATGTTTTTTCAAATTATATTTTTGTATTTATTTTGGTTATATATAATAAAAAACAATACACAGATGAGAATGGGTGTTTTCTCTAACAGCCGCGGACTGAGTAATATAGGGTTTAAGGGTAATTAACCACGTAAACCCGTTTAACTCACGGCAGGGAGACAAGCCATATGACTAGCTAGCTAGCACACATTCGTTTTCAATGCAGCCATTATTCCAAAATGCCATTGCGGAACCAGAGAAATGAGCCAGGAATAATTGCTAAAACAACTGTTTTGTTAAGTTGTTTTAGCATATTTAACATTTGGCTACTCACCATTAGTTACGTTGGTCGTATAGGCTGTGTGAACAAATGCAAAGCAGGCTTATCCCATTTAATTAGTCAAGCTATATGCTGACAGTCCTTACATAAACAGTGACTGTCACTTTAAGGACATGGAAGCGCATCTAATGACGTCATCTGTGCATGCAGCGTTTATAATCTTCCTAATCACACGGTGAACAGGTGTGAAGGTCCCCCCCCCCCCACAAAGTTAATAAAAACCTGAGTGATGACCATCGCTCTCTCTTTTTGCCCTCTCATCCAGTGGACTTGATCACTTTCCCTGGAACTCCCACAACACTGTGGAGTTTTCCTAATTCTGGGGCTCACAGAACGCCTAGGATCTCTGCAGAAATTTATCTGAAAACACAGAGGTTCTCCCACCATATCAACTCAGTGCGGCCGAATTAGCTTGCCTTGCGGTGACTAAGTCTATTTCATGCCACGTGGAACTAGTGCACGACCGGTGCTGCACTAGCAGACCACAAGAAACTGCAGCAGAACATTTTCCAAATAGTAAAAGACACCTTCAGACGAATGGAGGATACAAGCAGTCCTCGCCACCCACACAGCAAAAGGACACTGGCTCGCGGGCCACAATTCCCAACTCCACGACCGTGTGATCCCAAGAGCACAACAGTGACCACTGGAGATGAAGGGTGGAAGGATCTCAGTGAAACTGACTAAACATAGCAGTAGCTACAGTTTAGCTTAGCCTTTAACTGAGACTAATGTGAATCTATGTGGTTATAGGTGTCCATTTACTGTTTATTTAAATGTATTCTGTTGGCTGTATTTACCCTGCCTGAATTGGCTACCTACATAGAGTAGCACTACCCACATGGTTTCTCATTTTTCTTTCTGCTAATTCTTCATTCAACTCTCCACCTTAGCTTATTAACAATATTGATGCATGTAGTCATTATTCTGTGATTTCAACTATTTTTAGTTCCATGGATTGGTTATGAGTTGTAGCTACACGTCCAACTTCTGCACTGCTAGGACCGATACTTCCTTGTAGCTCAGCGAGGTTATTCAACCATGCCAATGCCACAATATATACACCATATAAACACGGATAACGCACTGAATTTGTCTTACCCCTTTTGCTCTGAGGCAAAGGACATGTGCACTGACGCACACACACTACCTTCCCATAGTTGGCGTAGCCTTCTCCGGTTAGATTAGTCTGTGTATGCTCTATTTTTGTATGTTTGTTTAAGAAAGTATATTATTAAACCTGTGTCTGTTTTGATGCTGCATAAACATGAGAATCTGAGCCAAAATAGTCCATCCAAGAACTCAGTCCTTCAGATTATCTATTAAATCTTTAACTTAATTACACTTGTCCATTCATGTTGGTAGTTGTGATTATTAAAGTTCCAAATTCATGGTTAAATATTAAAGTAAATAATATCGACGATACTTTTCATCGTCGTATGCAAGCTTACGTACATGGGCTAGTCTAAGAACACTTAACTTGAGATGTGAGATCTGTCCTCAGAAATATTACACAAATCAAAGCATTTGAAACCATTTTACACAAGATAACACAATAGCAGGTGCCGCTAGCAAAACTAGCGAACTTACATTATCTATCGAGCAGGCTATTTGCAAGCTAGCCAGCTCAATGATTTGGAGACCAAACTGTCAACTGAAGCAACAATGGGGCCAGGCCTCATCACGTGATGAAGCTGTGAGGATACTATGACCCCAGTGTTTCCCCTAAGTTTTTTTTTCTGGAGCGGTGGCTCATAAGGTGGCGGCGGGGGTGGGGATGGCGGTTGGGCGGGGGGTCTGGGGGTACTCCCCCAGAAAATTTTTAATTTACAAGAGCTCATTTCATGCATTTCTGTGACTTTTGAGAGGTAAAATAACAGTGTTTCCCATACCATTAAACAATAGCGCCGCACCAGGAATTTGGCCGTTGCTACTGTATTATGTAGTACCTGTATTATGTATATAAAAATGCGCCATTTAGTACCTGACAATAAACTACAGTATGCGTATACTCTCATTTGATACCAATGACCATGAAAGCCTACCCAGCTCAATCTCCAAAGGTCTAACACAAATAAAATTTGCCCATTAGTTAAACATCTGCTTTCACTCTGCTTCTGCTTTTTTGTACTGAAAAAAGATAGAAAACAATTAATCAGCAAAAACATTTTTTATTTTGGGGGTTAGGGTTAGACCTCTCAAATGGTCGTTTTGTTGCACATTGTGCATGTTATATCACTGCATTTTATTTTTCTTTCTTTTGTAAAGAAAATCTCCATAGCCTGTCGGTAGGGGAATTCTCCAACTGGTGGCCCATTTATGGAGAGACGCATGCAGGCTGCCAGGTGTTCTCCTTGCAGACGGTTCCTCAAGTCTGTTTTGATCTGCAGGTAGAGAAATATCTCATGATAACATTGTAGGGGATGGACAGATGACACCTTACTAACTAGTTATGATCTCCTTAATGCCACCAAAAAATATGTATTACCCTGTTCATTGTGGAGAAGTCTCGTTCACAGTTTACACTGCTGATGGGGATGGTGAGGGCAATGGCAGCTAGCTGGCTCATGCTTGGGTAGATTTGCCCAAGTTCCTCATATTGTGAGGTCAGCTCCTTCATAATGGACAGCTGATTTCTGTCCTGAATTGAAGACAAACAAATACATTAGTGTTGACACTTCTCTCTTAAGATTTTTACTAATAGCAATATGATGGTTTAATAATTATTTGTAATTCACCTTGAGTGCTCCAGTCAGCACATGCTGTTTGAAGGAGGGCCACTCCTGTAGGAGTGCACCCTCCTCCACGGTGGGAAATCTTCCTGCCAGTGTCCGTAGATTTCTCACATTGGACTCATCATCAGCAGCCCTGGCAGCCTGTGGCCCTAGCACGCTGAAGGCCCCCAGGATGCTGAGCTGCTGGAACCTCCCCTTCAGGTGGTCTTGAAGACTATCCAGATATGGATCCATCACCTAGTAGGCAGAAGTAGATATAGAAATACACAACATAATTACTAACTCTGTGTATGTAACAGATTACGAGCTACAAGCTGCAGTTGACTTGTTAGCAGGTAGATAAGCGTGATATTAGAAACTTTTACCTCGGTACGAAACCTTTTCCAGAGGTCATCTCTGGAAAGGGCCTCCTCTGGCTGACGCCCACGTCCTCTCCTCCCCCTCTCCTCCTCATCCCGGATGTTGAGTGACCCCAAGCCATTGGGATCATCCAGGTCTTGGTGGAGCTGAGACATGGCAGAACCATATGGGTGGTGATCCCCTGCATCCTTTATGGCTTGTATAGATGCAATTGTTACAGGCACCTAAAATAAATTATAAAAACGGTTAGTTTCCATCCATTGTTCCTATTGTTAAGTTTGCGTTAGAGTTGTGACCATATTCCCAATATACCATTGGTAAATATAATTTTATTTCAAGATATACAGTAGCCATTTTATGAAAGTAATATTTCACTCCAATGCTTCACATCATGCTTAACATTAGGACCCTAATGGGGCCAATACTCATGATGTACCATGGAATCTCGTTCCATGTCACTTTAACAGAGTGTTAACTGATGTTTCTTTTCTAGAATTAAAAATGAATGAATGATTTGCTTGTAGAAAAACAACAAAAAAGTACCTGCTCTTTTATTGCCAGAAAGTTGATGTCTTCTTTCTGGAAAACCTTTGACAGGTGGGCCAGGTGGGGTAGCACATCTGCCTGGAGATAGGTCGCTGCCACAAACCGATAGGAACAGCAGAACAGTAGCAGCCCTTTTGCCACGGGGCACCGGTTGACCTCTGCCTCCTCCGCTTGTGCTGTCAACACGGCACTGAGGTTTCGACGCAGGTTGACGATGGCCTGGTGCTGGGACAGCCACCGAGTGTCCTTCACTTCCTGGAAAATTTTGAGGATATATTAATTCTATGTAACCTAATTAGATAATTGCAAAATACTTATCCCAAAATATAGTTATATCTTCTTACTTTCACTTTGAGGTCGCTGACCCCTAATGTGGCAGCTGCTGATTTCAGAACAGCAGTACGATTAGTACTGTTTCTGAAATAGAGATGCAGCTGAGCTAGATGGTCCCTGAAGGTGGCCATGTAGGGAACATCTTCAGATGCATCTCTGCATGCCAGGGCCAGACGGTGGGCAGCACAGGCAACAGTAACAATCCAAGGAAAGTTATCTGTCATCTGTTTTGCCACACCGTTCCGGGATCCTGTTTCAAAAGAGAAAGGTGTATGTACATGTATATACCAATTTATGAAGGAAATTAACCCTTTCGCGCGTAAGTTTTTTTTTTTTGCTGGGACATACCACAGACCCCCCAGTGGGCTTTGTGTGATTGCACACTTAAAAGCATCATTCTATTTTATAATAAACAGGCAATATCATATATGTGACCATACCTGCGAAAGGGTTAAAGAAGGATCTATGGAAGTCCTGACTACATCTTACCTGTCATGACAGCTGCCCCATCAGTCCCCAGACCATAAAGCTGGTTAGTAGGGACACCCTTTCTGTGTAGGATGTCCATCACCGCAGCCATAATGGTGTCAGCTTTGCCATCTGACAGTGGAACAATGTCCAAGAACTGGCAGAACATGTTGCCCTCCTTGTCCACGTATCTGTAGTTTTGAAATGTAAAAACATAGTTTTATACATTTCGTGCCATATGTCTGTGTTATTCAGCTTAATCTCTGATGAGACATTAGATCCAACTGGCATACAGTAAACAGTACATGCCAACGTAATAGCACTCCACCTCACAACCTTACCTGACATGTATGTCCATCTGTTTCACAACAGAAACATCAGTGGTTTCATCCAGTTCAAGGCCAATGGCCTGAGATGACTGAATGTTGCTGAGGATGGGCTTCTCCACAACACCTGCCAAGATCTCCAGCATTTCATCCACCATCCTGTGGGAACGATAGTTTGTCTTCTGCCCAATCTTTAGGGGAAACAAAGCGTAGTTAAATTACACGATTAGAATTGTTTGGGCTACAATTTATTCTTAGAATTGTTAGAATGTTAACATTGCCTGTTGTACCATCATACCTTCAGTTTAGCAAAGTAGTCGCAACCAAGCAATTCAGCCAGTTCCAGGAGGGCTGGATAATTTGTATGGTGTGCGATCTCGTGCTTCACCAGCCAATACATGCACTTGAACGCTCCAACAATAGCCTCATGCTCCACCTTGATGACTGGCTCAAATGCCGCAATCACTGAAGAACCTGTATAACAAAACATGATTTAAAGCAAAGTAAAATAAGTTTGATTATCATGAAAGACATAAATAAATGGTTATTATTATTATTATTATTATTATTAATATTAATAATGTGATTAATAATCTAAAATAATGACAGCAGGGTCAAAGAATTGTATGTACATACGTAGAAAACCAATAGAGTAGTTTATATACCTTGTGAAATTCAGAAAAATACCACCTTCTTGCAGATTGAAAATAAGTTAAGAATAAATATAATATTTCAGATAAAGATAAATATAAACATTGCATTACCTTTCATGAGTCTTGCATATGAGTTGAAGGACTCCTGGTGGTGGTCGGTGTTCATATGTTTATCCAGGTAGTCCATTCTGAATAATGTGCATCCCTCCTCTATGAAGGGTCGTTTTGAGGGCCCCCTTTTGACCGGTTGTTTGTGCTGTCTGCACACTCTGCAGAACATTCCTAAATATATGAAACAATTTATGTCAGTCATGTTTAATTTATTTACGTTTTTATGCATTTATCTATGTAGGGAGGGCTTGACATTAACTTTTTGCCTCACCAGCCACTGTGGCTAATTGTTTTCCAAAGTCACTAGCCACTCAGCATTTTCACCAGCCAAAATCCCCCGCGCCCGCGCCCCCCGCCCCGCCCCAAAAAGTAATAAATTGGACAATGTAACGGCATGCATTTGTTTGGACATAACATTTTATTTGAACAGAAACCGTTATAGCTATCCTACCTGAGTAAACTGTAATGTACAGACGGGTGACAAATTAAAGGAAAAACCAACATAGTGTCTTGGTAAGGTTTTTTCATGATTAAAAAAGCTTTAAACTTGTCTATAAACACTTAATATTTCATTATATGATATGTGTACATATATAAGCAGATAATCATAAGTGAATTGCATTCAAAAGTAAAAAAAATTAATATATGTGATCGGTAGCGTAGATGCCTGCATCTGATTACGACGTAGTCTACTTTCCGTTACTATCAAAAGTAACATGAACGCCGTTGTCATTCTGCATCAACAACAACATAACGACTGCGTAAGAGAATAAACTGACTAAAATCCATTATTGATTTAAATACCTAAAATAATATCCTACCTAAAACAATATTTACATAGTATCCTACCTCAAACGAACAGCGAAATTACGAACAGGGCGAGAGGGAACCCATCTGCTTTTTTCGCGGGGCTAGCCTGCTCGAGCGACAAAGTGTCTGTAGCGCGCGCGTTGTTACTATAGCAGCTAGACGCTGAGCCCGGCAGAGGTTTGTAATAAGTAACCAGTAGGCTATTCAACGTGTTGAATGATTGAATGAAACATTTTATGTAGCTACAGTAGGGCCTATACAGGAAGACACACGGTGACACTTGTTGCAGAAGCATAAAGGTGCAAGTCTTGTCTGTGGAGATTTTTTTTTTCATAGAAAATGCTACCAAAAGGTCACCCGCCAAAGTGGCTGGTAAGAGTGACGGAGTTACTGCCGAATTCTACCCGCATTTGGCGGGTGGCGGGTGGTTAATGTCAAGCCCTGTATGTAGGGCAGGAGTTCTCAGTCTCAATGTTTTTTTTGCACCAATACCCCCCCTTGACCAATATGAGTTGTCTCTCCGCCCAGATAGCTGATTTATCTCCTTTAAGCTAGCTATGTAATCCTCAAAGCTAAAAAAGTGAAACATCCGATACTTACCCAGTGGGGTTTTATAAAGCCAATTATACTTGTGGTTGTCAAGCCACTCGGGGTTCCACCCTGATTGCCGGTGTTTATTTTGTCCGTGTGCAGCAGTGCTGTTGTTCGTTTGCACGGATGGTGCTGACGTAATGGTACCTGTCTGGAGAGATATTTCGAGTAAGTAATTTATTTATGTAACGTTAGGTCGTTTAACTGATTGGGACTGTCACCTTTTTCTCTGTCTAACGTTACGTTAGCTTACCGTTAGCTAATATAAGTAAGTTAACTTACCTAACGTTAATTTTACAGTGTTTCACAAACTTAGGCTCCCTATCGATGCCTGTAGCTTAACGTTGTTAGCCTAAAACTTCAGATAGCTACCTGCTCATCACTTCTCCCTTGTCCTCTGCTCTTCGTGAAATAATTTAGAATGCTCATCTGACAAAGGAACAAATTCATGGCATCGATATCAAGAAGACACACAAGTTAACGTTAGCTAGCTGGCTAACATAAAATGACGTTAGCCTTGTAATAACGTTAGCGATCTAGCTATGAATAGCTATTATTTAACCGCTGTATGCCTAACATTAGCCAGTATCAAACCAGAAATCAGAAGCTAGCTAGCTAGCTAGTTAGCTAACGTTACTGATAGCCTACATTTCATGATGGGAATGGATAACGTTAAAGTAACGTTAATCCTCAACGAGCTATCTATATAGCCATCTAACATTATTAAATGGTTATGGTTCTATTCCATACATTTGGAAAAGTAAAACAGTCATTAAAACAAGAAAATCCTCTCAGTGACTGACTTAACTTACCTCAGAATATTTCAGAATCCTCTTGCGCTGTATGTGACCGTCAATTCGCACTGTCTGTCACTGACTTGATAGATGCGCGCTCTAGATTTCATCCGCGTTCGAGAGCGTGAACTTGAGAACGCACCAGCAGGCGCTCGGAAATGCAGCTAAAAGCAGCGCGCGCACGCACCGCTTTGGCGTCATTAGTATCAAATGAGAGCATGATCATACTGTAGTTTATTGTCAGGTAGGCTACTACATAATACAGTAGCGGCGGCCAGATTCCTGGAGCGGCGGTGCGCCGCTATTGTTTAATGGTATGGGAAACACTGGACCCTGTTACAAATTTCATTGGGTTGTTCTTAACCAATCAGAGATGAGTGCGCCGACTCAACACTCAACAATTGGTGTTTTTTTAATCATGTATAGCCTAGAAAACTTTGTGATCAAAGACAAATGATTGCCTGTGTTTATTGAATTACATAGTGTGAGCTTTTGACACCTAAATTGCATTGTACAACGCTCCATAGGAAATACGTGACATAGTTCATTGGTAATACTATTTCCGGGCCGTGGCAGTGGTGCCACTTGCGGAAGTACCAAATTTGAATGGGGTTGAATGGAATCACGTTGCCTTTCTAGTTTTTATACAGTTTTGTGGTTTTTAGCACGTAGCTACTAGATATTTAGAAATGGCAGTTGGTGTGTTCGTCGTATAAAGATTAATGGGAAGTTTGCGTTTTACCAATCAGCGATCTACAGGACTGCTAGCTCCACCCCATAGTTTCTTATAACTTTGTTTGATACCTCTCTGGAGGAGTAGTGAAATATTCAGTGTATAGTTCAGCACAGTATGCTGCTTCTGGCAATCGTAATCAGAACCCGTGACCTCAGTTTGACGGTACGGTGCAGTATGGTACGCCTTTGGAATAGGGGTATAAGGCTGTAGGTTCACTTCCCATACTGCCATTAAGGAAGGCACTTGAATTGAATTGCTGAATTGCTTCAGTGAAATATCAAGCTGTTTGAATGGATTGTATACAAAAGAATGTGAGCTATTTAAGTCCTCTGGATAACAGCATCTGCTAAATGCCTAAAATATATGTTTTAAAAGTGTGTGCTGTAGGTTTTGGGTTGACTGAATGGCACTGTTTTTCCTAGGTGTGGCAGAGTCACCCCTGATGACGTGGGGTGAAATTGAAAGCACCCCATTCCGTTTGGACGGATCAGAAACGCCCTACACAGAACGCAGTCACGGCCCCTCCTTCAAGGTGAGCTTTATTTATAGGAGAGGTGCCTTGCCGCCCTTTCCCTTAAAAGGTAATTTCACCGAAAAACAACATTAAGCTTATTTAACAGATCAAGGCACAACTTAAGTCTCAGTCGCTGGCCAAAATGATCTATGAACTGAAATACTGACAGCTAAAGTTACAAAATGATGTATACCTCTACCTTTCCTCATTTTTGACAAACTACAGTAAGTCATGCTGGCGTGACCGAACTCACAGAGAGGGAGAGATAGGCTGTGTACTAGCATACTGTATAGTTACTGCTCACTGTTTTGTCGTGCACATAACGGCTTTTTTAAGAACAAGACTAGGTCAGTCTAGTGCATGCCGGGCGCTGGAGGTGCCTAGTACAATAAGTATGTTAGAAAATTACATTGACATGTTTCCTAAATATATGTTGACAAAATAAACCAAACAGTAGGCTACTCGAGTGCTGTCCTTATGCAGTTACAGAGTGGACAAATGACAGGCTACAACTCAGTGACCTCCAGTCATTCCCTGACATCCTCGAATACCCCGGTAAGGAACCATGTCCATGTCAACTAGCCTACATTATCATCCAGTGGCATTCCTGTAAAATGGACCTTCTGTAGCCTATAACCTTACCTTTATACAGATATTAGTGTCAACGTGACCTGTTTCCATTTATAGTTCTTAATTATCAAGCAAATTAACTGAATAACAAATATCAATTAATTTTTTTCTGTGCTAGCATTTTTTTTGTGTCATAAAATGTCTACCACACCCTAAAAATGTCTTGTTTTACACATTGCCCAGTGACATCACAAGGGGTGGACCTTGCCACCGTGCAGTGACTGAGTTAATGCAGTTAATTTTTTTACTTAATTATATTTAATATTTTCATCAATTCCATTTTATTTTTTATTTATTTTATGTATTTATTTGATTATAATTATTTATTCTTACTAAAGATCAATAAAGTTTGTTTTAATTAAATTCCCTATGACATATAGAATGGGCTTCGGAGACTACTTTTTTAAAATCTGATTCATAGAATGAGCCGTTCCTGGATTAGCCTGTGTGGTATAAGGATATAGACCATACATCGCACTTTCCAATAATTTTTTTTAAAGTAATGGATTAATGATTGTAGTTCTGTTTGTAGTCCACTTTATCGGACTACATATCCATCACTGCAACGCGCAGGTGGTTCTCGGCCAATCATATATCATCTAGCTTGCTAAATTGAGAAACCCGCCCGACAAGGTCAGAAACTACGCTACGGTTAACCACATAAAGCAATTCTAGCTTTTAGTCCTTCAAGCTAGCTAGCTAAAATTTGAAAAAAGCTGTAGGAAGTAGGGATGTGCGAGTTTAGTCGACTAGTCGATTAAACGTTGCTACCCTCGCTAGTCTGCACCAGAAATACTATTCGGTTAAACTTATTATTTTATTAATGTGCACATTTAAATTACATATTGACATAATTTGCACTGAAATGTAATGTTTTCCTGGTGAAATGTTGCTTTATAAAAAAAAGAGCATCCGTTAATAATGTTAACAACGCCGGATTTAAAAAAATAAAATAAATTTTTAAAACGAAGGAAAAAAACAACGCATTAGCCTGTTCACCCTGCAAGTTAAACCAGCGAGGTGGAAAGAGTAAGTAGGCCTATTGCGTTGTTGAATAGCCCAATAAAGTTAAAAGTTTGAGTTCATTTTTTTGTTTCACTGTTCTGCCTTTCTAATGAATTCAAATTAAAGTTATAGTGATGACAAATAACATTTGACACACAAATGATCAAAATCATTGTTTCTGATGCGTTTGCACAGCTACTTTTGCATCACTTCCGAGAAATGTCCCCGGATTTGCTTCTAGAAATCTGGTCACTCTACTCTAGCTGAATCTGAAGGAGCCAAGTGAATGGATAGGACAGCATCAGTCTCACACGGTCCTGTTTTCTAAATCCCATCATGAACTCTCATATCGCCGGGGATATAATTCTCCTCCCTAATCACCATCCTAAATCGCTGTGAAACAACTAAAACGGAAACTAACTAAACGACTATAGTTAAGTAACTGACTGACTGACCTCACTAACTGGTAACTACCAACCAACTACTGCACTGTGTGGCTCGTTACAAACTATGGACCATGACGGGATAGCTCAGAGCTTCTGCTTTTGTCTATCCATAGCTAAACTTCTATTGGCCTTGGTGGGGTGGATGACAAGGGAGGAGTAGACCTACAGTTATTACCTCAGTCAATGCACTGTGGCAAGGTCCACCTCTTGTGACGTCACTGGGCGATGTGTAAAAAAAAAAAAAAAGGACATTTTTCGGGAGCGTGGCTTATAATGGCAACTTTTCTCTGTATTTCTGCCCTTCCATTTAATAAAACCAATAAATAAATTATTAAGCTACCAATTTATTTTGAGATTGCATTATTGTTCTGTGCATCACTGCTGCATTTTTCTATATCCACATTTATGATGATGTTATCATGCGAATATTTCAAATGCTTTATGTTTAAATGTTCAGTGTTTTGTAGATTGTAAATTCGTTTTTCAATCCTTAATGTGTTGCGCTCTACGGTTCAAGACACTTAAGAGGCTGCCCTCTTTAAATATGCTTTCTAATGTTTAACGCACTGACTAATTTCAGTGCTGTCTTAGAATTAGGCCTATTAGGCTACATTCTTTAACGCATTCAGATTATTGCCTGATTGCATGACGTCACGTGGCGCTGTAATGGCGACGTAGTCCAGCAGTCTCTCGTGTTCGTGTTTGTTTGTTTGAATGTGTTTTGTTGTGTCAGGCTTTTGTCTTTGTTTTTTATGCGCTGTGTGTCTGTAGTGGGATGGGGAAGCGGGCTGGAAATTTTTCAGGGCACTCCTGCTGCTCGTTTGATAATAATGACAAATTGTCTAGTCGATATAATTTTGTTTGTGGTCGTCACCATGGAGGCAACATATGACGGTCGGGAATGTCCGTTGGATCTGTAGACTGCGGCAACAAAGTTTACCATCACTCTTCACCGGAGTTAAGGATTTCGGGACTGATCCGGGAGTGCAGACAATCTTCAAAAGGCAGAAGAACATAATGCGGGGGAGGAATGAGGAAACGACTGGGAAGATTGAGCAGTTCAGTGCTCCATTTCGGCAGTGGGCAGAGCGCGGCGCTGCGTGTATGGCGGAGAGTAGTGGAGGCGGATCGAGTTTGTGTGTTGGACTGCTGGACATCTCGGGACAGCGTGGCTATTTTTGTAATCATGGCTGTATTGCACTTTAATTCACTTAATTCACTTGATTGATGTAATGATTCTGTTGGATGTCTTTGTTTGATATGTTTGTGTGTTGTGGGTCTGCCCCACTGTGTCTTTTTTTGTTGTTGCTGGGGCTACAACTGAAGTTCTCTTGCGGGAAAATAAAAGTTATTCTATTCTATTTTTGTTAAACAATTGTACATTAGTCATCTTTGTCATTGTCATTTCTTAATCATTAGGCTACATATTGGTCTTGATTATTCAGCGAATTAATTGTTTGATTAGCTGGGTTACTCAAGCTAAATAAACCAGTCTAATGCTGTAGCCTATACCCCGCTTTTTCCAGCGCACCAGCTATCAATAGACTACATATCGGCTAATACGTCAGTGGTAGACATTTTATGACACACAGAAAATGCTAGCACAGAAATGGTTTTTTTGATATTTGTTATTCAGTTAATTTGCTTGATAACTATAAATGGAAACGGGCCAAGTTGACACTAATATTTGTATAAAGGTAAGGTTATAGGCTACAGAAGGTCCATTTTACAGGTATGCCACTGGATCATAATGTAGGCTAGTTGACAGGTTCTTTACCGGGGGATTCGAGGATGTCAGGGAATGACCGGAGGCCACTGAGTTGTAGCATATCGTTTGTCCACTCTGTAACCGCATAAGGACAGCACTCGAGTAGACTACTGTTTATTTTGCCAACATATCTTTAGGAAACAACATGTCAATGTAATTTTCTAACATACTTATTGCGCAAGGCATCTCTGGGGACCTCCAGCGCCCGGCATGCACTAAGTTGACCTAGTCTTGTTGGTTTATATTTAGTTTGTGCAGAAAACGTTATTCTCATTTATACCCAATTATTTGCATCGTATTAAAATGGCAGCATCTTATTATTTTGAAATTGGACCAGTGAAATATATTACATATACATATATTATAACATTTTGATGTATGATGTAAGTATGATCTGGAGTTATGAATTGAAAATTAGATTCATATCCTTAAGACCACAGCAATATAAACGTTACACTCTATAATATACCACTTAATGGAGGATCTATCACAGTAGTTAAAAAATTATATGCTGCATACCAACACAGTTTCTGGACAAGCTCTGCTGAAAGAGTGATACAAGACATGTGGTCCCAAATAGGACACATGGGCATGTTTGAAATGAAGCATGCTTTATAAAAGTGCTAAATTTTTATCCACAATTGCCAATTAACTCTACAGAGCACGTACTCCAAGAGTATGAATTAGGCTCTGTGAGAGAAGGTTTGAATTAAGCAATCTTCCCAGTGGCGAGTACAGTGGTGAGTGTTTTTAAGTAGGCTACAGTTGACACAGGGCTGTAGCAGTTGTCAAAGCGCTTTGCTGATGCACCTTGATGGAGAGCAGGCTTATGTTCGCATTAGGGCTGATCAATTAAATTTCCTGTCTTTTGAGGCTTTTGGCAAACGCAAACATTTCATTTAAAACATAGTTTTTGTGATTAATTCACTATTATTTGTTGTAAGTGATGACTTAGCATCGTCTTTGCTTGTTGCCTAAACCTTTATATATGCACTTTAAGTTTCTCTGTATAGGTTTGTCTGGTAAATGCTGAAATGTAATGTCTATCTGCATGCTGTGCTGCTTGTGCATGTGCGTGCACACATTTGTGTGGCAGATTCTTGAGCCAGGCCGCAGAGAGAGGTTGGGTCTGAAAATGGCCAATGAGGCAGCAGCCAAAAACCGTGCTAAGAAACAAGAAGCGCTACGAAAGGTCACCGAGAACCTGGCCAGGTGAGTCTCAATCCTGTGTGTTAACAACCATTCTAATTTAAATAACAACCATTCTTTTATTTTTTTTATAATAAAATTATATTGATCTAAAATAGCCTATACATCTTCATGAAGCACACCCATACACATGGAAATACATTTAGCCTAAATGGCGTTTTGGAACGTTATGTGGGAAGTAGCTATAGGCTATAAGTTGGTTTTTTTTGAGTCGGGTGCCAACTGGCAAAGTGGCAAACTTAAACAGCAGAGACAGAGACAAATTCAGAAAATAGGCTACAGCTCAGAAATGTAAAAAAGAAACAAAAAAATAAGAGATTAATTAAATGTAAAATTGAAAGGTTCCTTGGATAGATTCGTAAAGAAAAACGTGAAGGAGGAGAAGCATGTCAACCCTGCTGAAGCAAGTGTGCTGTTTTTCGACTCCCACTTTTCTTTTGCTCAATTTCTCCAGTTAACATTTAAAAACAATAATACTTTGGATTGTGGTACGAGCATAGCTATGAACCACAAATTGTCCTATTGATTGTGGTGGAGCATAAAATAATTGCAAAGAGTCACGATGTTGAACATCTTTTTCATTGTAAAGAGGCAAAAGACAGGCAGAGGTGTTCCCTTCATTTTTTTTGAGCTGTGTGTGTGTGTGTGTATATATATATATATATATATATAAAACAATGTAAATAACTATAAATATCATTCATCTTACATATATTTAGACTTTTGTAATATCTTGTTTCTTATAGCCTTAAGAGCAATCATTTATGCATTATGAATATGTGTCTTTAGAGATGCACTGTGTGACTGCTGGTAGTGACAGGCTTGTCCCCCCCCCTACAGCCTGACCCCAAAGGGCCTAAGCCCAGCCCTGAGCCCCGCTTTGCAGCGGCTGGTGAATCGTTCTTCCAACAAGTACACGGACAAAGCGCTAAGGGCCAGCTACACCCCCTCTCCTGCCCACCAAGGCTCTGCCTCAAAAACGCCGCTTGGGGGAAACGGCATGCCAACGGGGACTCCCACGCCCCATGCCGTCCGGACCCCCGCATCCCAGGACCCCGCCTCCATCACAGACAACCTCCTACAGCTGCCCAAGCGCCGCAAAGCTGCCGATTTCTTCTGAACCTCAAATATCCAGCACCCCATTTACCTGCAGCCATTCTCTTTGTGGACTTTCTGTTTGTGAGTTCATATGTTCACAAACTACGGCTTTCTGTATGCGTGTGCGCGTGCATACAATTACACGCACACGCAGTCATATACAACCAAACAGAAACAAGTATGTACACATAGGCACACACTTATGGGTATGTGGAAATTACGAGGGCTTGAGGAAAGACTGCTACTGGACCGCAGCAGCCTACTGGACTGCGCAGATCTATCCTGTATGCACAGCTATGTGTATGCAACATGGAGCTGACTGCATTGTTGAGAAAACGGCACAGACTATATTATGAAGATGACTATGTAAGACTGCATTACAGAGCTGACTGTAAAGATTGTGTTTTGGAACTGTGTTATGTATCCCAGGGGGAGCAGTCACCTCAACCTAGCAGACACTGCTTGGTTCTGTGGTTCAACAAGATGCTACGATTATGATGAATGGAGACCTTTTTACAGCAGCTATAGTGCTTGATTCATTTCTGTTTCACTGATGAACCGCATTGTCCTTAAAATGCTCTAATTAGAGGAATATTAAAGTTTGTAATATTGTTCTTACAGTTTATTGCTTCCCCCCCCCCCCCAACTGTGCTTCTGGCAATTGCTCCAGTTCTGTTTCATAAGGATAGGCTGATGGTGAGCACTGATGATTGGGCTGAATGATCCATTTAGTGTAGATCTGTTGATCTGTACAGTACCTGAACAGAAGCAGCTTCTGGGCTCAGATTGTAGTTCAAGATGTGCGGGCATTGTGTAACTCATTTATGTCTCCTGAGCCGAATAAATCTCCCATCTTCCAACCTTCCGCCTCAGTTAACACAGATCCTAGGGTCAGCCTCACATCACTTCTTCCCAAATTACACATGAAACAACACTCACTGACTAGCAGGTGTCATCATGAGAGATACACCTCTGTTCCAACCAAGAGCTAGCTCTCTCGTATTACTGTGTGGGTCTGTGGGGTGTAAAAGAGTTACTGGCTGTCCTATAGTACTGTGTGGCCTATTAGGTATAATATAGTCACTGCAGGCACATGCAGAGAGTGGGGCGGGGGGTGTAGGAAAGAGTTAAACTTGAAAAGCATGCTGCGAGAGCACAGTCAACAAGTCATCATTCATCTGAGCGTTGAGGGCAGAGCAACCAATCATAACGCTTTGTAATGCTATGTCAGGGTCCTCTGCCAATAGACTGTAGAGAAGCGGTCTATCCAGAAAAAAGTGGTCTGCCGAAAACAGTGCAAGTATGTGGGTCTGCAGGCCAGAGACTTCGGGTGGGCAGGGTTACTGTCACTCATTTTCCGGTCCGGCCAATCAGAAGGCTGGAATTTTGTGCTATTCAAATGTTAACCCAACCAATCACCGTCTAGAACCAGTTGTCAATTACTTTCTAACCCGGCCAATTGTTTTACACAGGAGGAGGGTTTAGTCGCGGATTGTCATTGCATGTACCTTCTGATCACTAATTTTAAAAGCATCGCACAAATCTAATTGGGATTTTAAAACCCTCACTCCGATCTAGTTAATCCTTTGTTACTAACATTTTTTATGCAACGTTGCTTCCCTAAGTTTCTGTTATGTATTTTGTCCTTGTTCACCATTTAATCGTCTGATAACAGGATTTCCACGATATGACATTACTATGTCTCTATTTGAAAACATATCAGACAAAAAATAAAATGATTTGCTTTTAATATTACTACTTTCATCTGAGATACTGCAGAATTAGGCTATATGCTACATGGAAAACATTAATTCAATTTTACTTTCGATACTTAAATGCACTATAGACTACACAAGTAGCAGTTTAGGTCCAGGAATATTACTCCGGTAATATTTCATTAACCCACTCCTGACTAAAGCATAAAAATAATTTGAATAAAAAAATTACCACAGAGGTAGTCTGTGTTTTAATCTTATGTTGCTGATTACATCTTAATGACATATTAATGGTTACATATGAATTAATGTCTCAACGCAAATGTCAGGTACATTGTATACTGTACATACATGCAAATACTGTACATGCAAATAAGTAATTGAAACGTACAGGCTATTTTGCAAGTGGAGGAAAGGAGGTGGGGAGTGAAGAATATTGGGACGCAGCCATTCTCTCGCTCTCTCTCACACACACACAAAGGAGAGATGTGGGAGAAAATACAGATAAAAAACCAGACACGTTTACAAACCAGCATCTCAGAATGCAGGTGGAGGTGTGTGTAAGGCCATTGGGAGAGGAGACTCCATTCCGTGATAAGGGGTTTTCATCAAATGATGAACTGTTCAGCATTACTTAATTGTGTTTCTGTCTTTTTTTGTTGTTGTGATGTACAATTTCACAATTCAAAGGTTTTCAGGTTAAATGGTCTTTTCAACTTCAATTCAAGTACAGATTGTCCAACTACAACTTTTCAACTGCAATTTAAATGCAGTGCAGTTTAGAACCATAGCAACTCAGATTCACTTCTTTTGTGCTTTATTATTCATGTGGTTCAATCTCAAGATTTTTCAATTAAATATATATTGGTAAATGGACTGCACTTATATATTCACACGAGTGTATGTGTGTGAGAGAGGGCAAGAGATTTTCAGTGAAAAAGAATAGAATTAATAAAGAAATCACTAATGTCAAAAATCCCATAGGAATTCTGTATAAATGGATTGGATGTATGTGCATATAACTATACTTTTCCTTAGTGTACAATGAAAAAGTAATGTATTGCATATCTTTTTGCACCTTAACAGCAAGAGTCTGGACTCTTTTTCTGTTTATGAAACCTCATAAAGAGATGACATTCCTAACCTATTTTTTGAGAGTTGATGTCTTGGATAATCAAAAACCTGAAACCCTTAGTGACTAATGACTAAAAACAGGAAGTAAATAAAAACTCACACTGTAGCCTAATATATTGGCTGATTTGAAAATTTCCAACAGATTTGTGATCAGCTTAATTGGCTTGACAAGTGTAACAAAGGTACATTTCACACCTTCCACTATAGAAATTATGGGTTAATGTATTTCTGAAGTTATGATGTAGGCAATTTCTGACACACATTGTTATAATTATGAAAACAAATCTAATTTATGAGCAAACTTCATTGTGTATTCAATAAAATGTATTGGTGTAAACTTTGGATCCTTTCACATCACAGAGATGATAATTGGAATTAAAAATAAAAAAAACAGAACTAATATTTTGAATGTGGAAATAGATAAACATTCTGTCAAATTTGTCAACTGCTTGCTCTACCCAGTCAATCTTAGGGAATTCTGTAGGACACATTTTTACATTACATTATAGTCATTTAGCAGACATTTATCCAGAGCGACGTACATAGTGCATTTCCAAACTAGGAACAAGTGCGTTAAAACAACCCTAAAAGGTAAACACAAATTAAAGTACCAGGTGCAGTCAGTTATGATTTTTTGGGGGGGAACTACACAACCACATAATCAAGGGAGGTCACAAGGAGGTAGGGAGGGGTGGAGAGAGGTGCAGCTTGAAGAGGTGAGTCTTCAATCTGCGCTTGAAGGCGTTCAGACTTTGTTGTTCTGACCTCCATGGGGAGCTCATTCCACCACTGTGGGGCTAGGACAGACATACGTCGAGACCGGGTGCTAGTATGAAGAGAGAGGGGTACCAGTCGTCCTGAGGAGGCGGAACGCAGGGATCTGGCAGGTGTGTAGGGTCTGATGAGCTTTTGGAGGTATGGAGGGGCAGATCCTCAGACTGCCTGGAAGGCGAGCACCAATGTCTTGAATTTGATGTGAGCCATCAAAGGTAGCCAGTGGAGGTCAATGAGCAGGGGGGTGACATGGGAGTGTCGGGGGAGGTTGAAGACCAGGCGCGCTGCTGCGTTCTGGATAAGCTGAAGGGGTCTAATGGCCGATGCTGGCAGGCCAGCCAGGAGAGAGTTGCAATAGTCCAGGCGGGACAGCACCATCGCTTGGACCAGGAGCTGGGTTGAGTGGGTGGTGAGGAAGGGACGGATTCTCCTGATGTTGTACAGGAAGAACCTGCACGCCCGGGTCACCACTCCGAGGTTCCTGGCACAGGGCGTTTGGGTCAGTGGAGTGTCCCCTAGGGAAATGGAGAGATTGAGAGGGGGAGAGGTTAGAGCTGGAATGTAGATTAGCTCAGTATTGCCAGGATTGAGCTTGAGATGGTGGTTGTCCATCCAGCTCTGGATGTCTCTCAGGCAAGCGGAGATGCAGGCTGACACCTGAGTGTCAGAGGGTGAGAAGGAGAGAAAGAGTTGAGTATCGTCAGCATAGCAGTGGTAAGAAAGACCATGAGCAGTGATAACAGGGCCGAGGGATTTGGTGTAAGTGGAGAAAAGGAGGGGCCCAAGGACTGAGCCCTGGGGGACTCCTGTGGTAAGGGGACGGGGTGCCGATACTTTACCAGCCCAGGCAGCCTGGGAGGAGCGTTCCGAGAGGTAGGACTCAATCCAGGCCAAGGCAGAGCCGCCGATCCCCGCTGCAGACAGGGACGACAGGAGGATGGAGTGATCTACGGTGTCGAAGGCGGCAGAGAGGTCGAGGAGTATTAGCACAGAGGAAAGGAAGGCTGCCCGAGCTGCATGAAGCATCTCACTGACGGAGAGGATGTGGTCTCCGTTGAGTGGCCAGGTTTGAAACCAGACTGGTGGGGGTCTAGCAGGTTGTTCTGGGTAAAGAAAGGCGACAGTTGGTTAGAAACCGCAAGTTAAATGGTTTTGGAAAGAAAGGGAAGAAGAGATACTGGTCTGGAGTTTTGGATGTTGGAGGGGTCCAGCGTAGATTTTTTTCAGGATCGGGGTGATGTGGGCTCTCTTGAAGGATGAGGGGAAGCAGCCAGAGGTCAGGGAGGAGTTCACCAGGGAGGTCACAAATGGGAGGATATCTGGGGTGACTGCCTGGAGTAGAGATGAAGGGATAGGGTCGAGGGCACAAGTAGTGGGGCGATGGGAGAGTAGGAGATGGGATACATTGGTGGGAGAAAAGGTGGAGAATCGGGGGGGGGGGGCACAGAAGAGGAAGAGAGTGGAAAACAGTGTCCATGAGGGGAGGGAGAGTGGGGCTGAAGGAGCTGCGGATGTCTGTGATCTTCTCATCGAAGAAATCTGCGAAGTCGTCTGCAGTGAACGAGGAATGAGGAGCAGGAGGGGGTTTGCTGAGGAGGGAGGAGAAGATGGAGAACAATTGACGGGGGTTAGAACTGTATTTGCGAATTTTTGTGTGATAGTTACCTTGACAGCGGTGACTGCTGTAGAGAACGCTGCTAGGAGAGACTGGTCGGAGGAGAGGTCTGATGCGTCTCTGGATTTCCTCCACATCCTCTCTGCTGCGCGAAGACCGGCCCGGAGGTGCGCAGGGCATCGGACATCCACGGGCAGGGAGGAGATGGGCGTGTGGGCCTAGAGACAAGAGGGCAGAGAGAGTTAAGTGATGTGGAGAGCTGTGAGCAGGGTGTCGGATGCAGAGTCGATGGGGAGTTGAGAGAAGGGTTTGAGAGGGGAGGGAAGCAGTGACACAGGGAGCAAGAGAGGAGAGGGGGAGGGAGCAGAGGTTACGGCGGACAGAGACAGTGGGGGTGGGGGGAGGGGAGAGACGGTGTGGAACAAGAGGAAGAGAATGAAATGAAGTGGTGATCAGAGGGGTAACAGATCAGAGCAGGGGCTGTTCCTCTGGAAGACCAGGTCTAGGAGGTTGCCAGCCTTGTGGGTGGCGGGGGAGGGTTGGATGGTTGGATGGTGAGGTCAAAGGAGCGGAGAAGTGGTAGGAAGGCTGCAGACTGGGAGGCATCTAGATGGATGTTGAAGTCTCCCAGCAGGATCAGCGGGGTGCCATCCTCTGGGAAGGAGCTGAGCAGGGTGTCAAGCTCATCGAGGAAGCACCCCAGGGGACCTGGAGGGCGGTAAACAACTATAATGTACAGGTTAATAGGGTGGTTGATAGACACAGAGTGGTATTCAAAACAAACTAGTAATAGATAGATCAGAGGGGGAGAACAGAGAATGAACATGAGGGGGAAAGTAGCAAACCAGTACCACCTCGGCGACCAGACGGCCGGGGGGTGTGAGAGAAGGAGAAGGAGGAGAGGGCAGCGGGAGTTGCCGGGTTGTCCGGTGTGATCCAGGTTTCGGTGAGGGCGAGAAACTGGAGGGACAGGAAGGAGGCATAGCCGGAGATGAAGTCTGCTTTCCGTGTGGCAGACTGGCTGTTCCAGGGCCCCCCTGCGATGGTGAAGTTCTCACAGGGAGTCAGCGAGGGGTAGCGGAGGTTGGAAGGGTTGCGTCGCCGTGGAGGGCCACGTCGTTGGAAGCGGGTTCTGAATAGAAGAGAGCAGACAGGGATAGGGAGAACACACATAAACTTGGTAGTGTTGCTCTTCCAGAAGTCTTTTGAAATGCACACAGCTGATTGCAATTGGCTAACAGCTGTGTGAGACACTTCGCAAGCACTGATAAATAATTATTATCAATTAAAAAGCACAATACCCCGAAACTAACAGCCTATCCAATCTAACAAACAGCCAATCGCAGAACAAACACAAACTAGCAATGCAATTGGTATGATCCGTGTTCAACTAGGTCTAATTAAGGTCTAATTAAAATCACACAAGCAGCGGCTAGTACGCTTAAAACGACACTACCTTTTGTGGGACGGTTAAAAACTGCTCTTGCTACACAGGAAGGAAGATGAACTCAGTGTGGTTCAATCTCAAGAGTAGAGACTGAGATGTACAACAGTATTTTTTGGCTACAACTTTAACCCCTGGGATAAAAAAGGACAACCTTAAATATCTGAAAGCTGCTTTAAGCGACATGAACACGGTCTTGTACTCTTCAGAACAGTATTTATTTCCGAAGAAATATCAGGTTCTCCTTGGTTGTAGTGACTTGTGTGACTTTTCTATGCAGGGAAGTAAAAAAAGAACTAATTAAATACATATAGCTACATATTGATTATGCCATTTTAAGTAGGCTTCTTTACAGAATTGAATGAAGACATGACTCATAAACCAATATTAATGTGAGGCTATGAAGACTTGTAGGCTGCTATAATGGCAACCATCTCATTGGAATGTTATGATAAGTAAATGCCAAAATATACATCTGCAAAAACTTATAGGGTATACAAAACATTACACACTCAATATTCTACAACAAAAGTCTCAAACTGATTTTACAATAAACACATCATGCCTTTTTATTTGGGTATTGTCATATTGAGTTGCAGATGGTGGCTTTAACTGAAACTTTAAACATCAAACATGACCGCATAGCCCTGCTTTATCACTGTTGGAATCAACATGTAGGCTTGTGGTCTTTTAAATGACCAAACTCGGAGCAAGAGGATTCAACACAAACAACAAATGTCTATACACCGTCTTAGCAACCGCTTTCTCAATACTGAGTGAACTTTGCATTGTAGCCTACGACTTCATTACAGGTGTAGAATAATTAGAACAATCTTTTCACCGCCCTGTCGGGAGGGGTCAGGACCATTCCACTACACGTAATTCAAACTTTCTTCCAAATAGACATGACATTCCAGAGTCTGATATAACTTAATTTATCATAAGAAGATTTGCATGAATATACATACGCAGGCTGATCGGCTAAGCATACATATGTTTAAAACATTCTCAATCACATGGTCCAGTCTAAGTCCGTCAATTTCATGCTCACCCACAAGACGTAAAACAGGTCCGTTAATGACAGAAACAAAACATGTCAGCTGAACTTCATGGTGCTGCTGTTCTTTTATATTTTATTTTTGACCCCGCCTTTTTGGGGGGGTTTTCCTGTTTCCTGGGAGATTACTTTTCCCATGGTCTGCAGCGGTCTCTGCTGGTTTTATTTGAGCATCACAATTGACCCTGATTTTAAATAGTAGTTTTAATGAAATACCATGAGTCAATTATCTCAGAAACAGTCTGGCCATGGTCTGACCATAGTGGGGCAATACATAATAATGCAATGCTCTGATGGGTTAAATAATACTAGCTATAAGCTTTTAAAATGATATTTACCATGGGTGGGTGCTTTATAAACCAAAGACAACATCTTCCTCTCTAACATGAGAAATTATTTGTCGTAATATAGTCTTTTATACTAAAAAAAAGAAATGTTTTCTTTGGATTTAATAAACTCTGCACACACACACATACATTTCCAAGACTTGGGTGCTAGACGTTTTTAACGATCAGGCCCCAAGTAATGTTAGGGAGTTACTCATGTTATCTCTTCAGGCGGGCTAGGAACATAAATGTGTCTTCATCTAGTTGCCCATGTGTGTGTGAAGTGTGTGTGTGAATGGGTCCATTGCCTCCTTTTCAAGATAAGAATGCATAACTAAAACTCGTCTTGGGAAATTAGGGAGTGTTTTACAATATGGCTGTTGAGAGCGAGTTATTCCCTTCAATCTTCCTGCATGTGGGTGTGTGTATATGTTCTTGATTTACAGATGTCGAAGATGAGATCATACTGTGTGCCTAGCTTGGGACAATCGTCCATTAACCAATGCCGATACAAATAATGAGCTTGTTTTTTTTTCCTGCCGTGAGTGTCTGCCCGTGAATGTGAGGCCATAAATTTGCTGTGTGCGCCCTTTGTCTGTTTAAAATGGGCCTTTAGAACTGTTTTTGCAATTCATCCTACCACAGAAAAACATCTTCATATTAACACTATATTTTGATATAGTTGGTCATTACAGTAGTCTGTAATCGTGGTTATCATACTGATTTTGATTACATGTTTTCTATTATAGTTAATACAGACCTCATTGACTCGCTGAGACCTAACAATTCAGCAGGCTCCCAAATGGCCTCCCTGCCGCTTAAGTGCTGCCGCTATAAAATCGATTTGCCCAAGCGCCACTGACCAGTACTTGTGGGTAATTCATTGCAGTTTGCTTACGCATGTCCCCCATCACATGCGCTCTGTGGTCTCCTTCCACAGGAACTTCAGTTCTTGTTTGCTTTTGACCGAAGTGTTTTCTTTGTTACCCACATTTTCCTGACCTATGATGGTGAGGCAAATCACAGCCTTTTTTTTCACAACGAGACTGATGGTCTGTTTCTTGTCTGAGTACATACATACCACCTTAAAAGATTATCTTACTACCATAAGTGCAGCTATATCTAGATCAGCCATGGGTTTTAGTGCACAATCAATAGTGGTGGTACAAAATATTTGATTGACTAACATAAGATACTTTTACCGATATGATTATCCCTTTTTTTTCTTTGGTCCAAGCAGCCTCAGTGTTGGACCAGTGGACAGAGGAGAGGTTACTAGCACATCACTCAGCCACCGGTCTTTCTTTGGCAGATTCTGTAATGCGTCTATGTGTGTGTGCGTTCTCTCTATCTGCCATTGATGAGGGAGCACATAGCTCCTGATTGTGAAATTCTTTTTTCGTGTGTGTGTATAATCAGTGTTTGTGCTTTTCAACCCAGGTGCTTTGCACACCGTAAAGGGTCATCACTGTGGAGAGGTTGCTAGCACATTCGATGCACAGTGATCTGGCTCCGCTTTCTTCAGGCAGCATGACGCCATGCAGCCATCTCCATCCTTGGTCCTGACGTGCGCTGCATAGCTGTTCCAGAACAAGGGATCCCCCAATTTTCCGGCAGCCTGTGGATGGTGCTTCCAGCATTCCCACCCACATTTTCCCGGCTGCACGCCATGCTCGCAGAGTGGATTTCCAAACGGGCAGTCAATCGGGCCGCCCATGTCATTTACTGGTCTGCCGTACTCGCCTTATGTGTTGGGTCCCGGCAGTATACTATTGACCATGATGGGTATTGACGGCTCCTCGTATTGTGTGGCAGATGGCTCAGTGGCAGCCATCCACGCCAAGTCATCAGCTATACTGGCATTGTCCTTGTTACTACCTTCAGGTTCCATAGTAACCGTGAACTGCCCTGACACAGTCTTTGTGACAAACGATTTGATCAGTGGGATTACGCAGCATGTGGCGAACATAATTACCAGCAATATCAGTCCATTAGTCATCCCTATATTTGCCAATATCCCCTTCCACAAGTTTATGTCCATCCAGTCCCACATATTGCTTCCGAAACCCGCATTGTCCTTAACTTCCGTTCTCAGTTTTCGCAGTTTTGTCATAGCGACCGTGAAGGAACCCTCTGGAGAGGTGTTGTTTGGTATGAATGTGCAACATTGTTCTCCAAACAACACGCAGACCCCTCCCTTTTCCGCCAATATCCAGTCTAACACCTGTCTGTTCTGCCATGCTACTCTACTTGTGGCGTCTAATTGCTTGCCCAGAGCTGTTACACTTTGATCCTTCGAGCCTCCCTCTCTCTCAGGGGCAGCTCCAGGCTGGATCCCTTTCCGCTGAGTTCCTTCTCCCGGACTCCTCTGAGTGAAGGACCCTCAGCCTCTCTGCTTCCAAATGGTACCGTGAACGTGGCACACGCCGTATGCGTAGGCTGAGTCTGTGTATATGTTAGCGGCTTGCCCAGCTGCCAGTTGGCATGCTGCTGTTAGTGCTTTAATCTCTGCCAATTGAGCGGAACATGGCTGCACAACCTTTGTGGCTTGTATTTTAGAAAAATAAGTACCATCAGCACTTAGCTGCACTACTCCAAATCCAGCATGATTTCCGTGCTCATCCCTAAAACAGGAACTGTCTACAAACAATGTAAGGTCTGCACATATTGGCGTGTTCTGCAGATCATCACGTGCTTTAAGAAAAGTCTGTGTTCTGGCAACACAGTCATGAGGAGTACCGTCATTGGGTAACACCATTCTTGTTGCTGGATTAATGATTGTGCATCGCTGAATCATGTCTGGTGCCGATAAAATCACTTCATAGCCAGTTTTCCTGGCTTGAGTTAAAACAAAGCGTGGGTTCGTCAACAGGACATGCGATTGATGTGACGTGTACAATGTACCTTCTGATATGCGAATACTGCTGCAGCCAAACCTTGGTAACACGGGGGTAGTCCTTGCTCCACCGTGTCCAGTTTTGTACTGTAATAAGCCAGTGGCTGCTTGCCCGTGGGCATGTCCTGCATCAAAACTGCACATGCAAACCCAGAGCACTCTGCAACATATAGGTGGAAAGGTTTGCTATAATCCGGATTCCCCAAGGCTGGGGCAGATTACATGCATTGTTTCAGAGTTTGAAAGACATCTTCGGCCTCTTTTGTCCATAACAAAGGGGCAGTGCTACTGGTTTGCCCCGTTGCTTTGATCAGTGACCGTAATGGTGAGGTAACAATGGCGTAATCACATATCCAAGGTCTGCTGTACCCCGCCATTCCCAGAAACTAAAGCAGTTGTCCAACTGTTTGTGGCTTGGCTGCCTTTGTGACAGCTTCAATGTGTGCTGGTGCAACAAGTCTTTTGTCACCACTCAGCTGCCTGCCAAGGTAATCCACTGTTTGTTGGCAGAATTGCAGTTTGTCCTTGCTAACCTTATGGCCTCCTGCTGCTAGTGCTGTTACGCAGTTGAGTCTTTCTCACACTGTTCCCTAGTGTGGCTGCATATCAGTAAGTCATCTACATACTGTATGAGAGTGCTAGGTAAGTCTAGATGTTGTAGATCTTGAGCTAGCACTTTGTTAAACACTGTAGGACTTTTGCAATATTCTTGTGGTAGCCTGGTGTAAGTGTATTGTTGATTCTTGTATGCAAATGCAAACAGATGTTGTGATTCTAGTGCAATTGGTATGCTAAAAAATGCAGAACACAAGTCAATTACTGTATACCACTGTGTGTCAGGTGGTATATTGGACAGTAATGTGTGTGGATCGGGAACTATGGGTGCCTCTGCTTGAACGATAGCGTTGATCATGGACCAACCTATAATCATCTGAGCGCGGCTTTTTAATGGGAAAGATGGGGGTGTTGCATGGGCTTTATTAATACCCCAGCTCTCAGCAGACCGTCAATTGTGGGCTCGATCCCATTTATTGCCTGCTTGTTTCTGGAGTGGCAACTTTATACCTTGTTTCAGTGTGATGTGTACTGGCTGAGCGGAGTGTACGCAGCCAACATCTGTCTTGTGGGTGGACCACACTGCCTCTGGAATTTGCTGTAGCAATGTGTCGTGTATTGGCAGGAGTGACATCTGAGTTGGAGACCTGTCGGCCAGCAGAATCCTTTCTGCTACCCCTTCATCATGCGTTTTGATCGATATTTGCATGTACTGTCAGTCTGGGAAAACATGAATGTACTGTGAGTATTCATTCCAGAGTTTTTGAGGCTGTGGCTACCATTGGGCCTAAGTGATGTGACTCCCATCCTTCTGCTACAAACAAAGTCACATGTGGAGAGGAGTTCTGGACTTGGAACCACTGACGTAAAGATTGTGGCAGAGCCATTGCAGCTGCCGCTCCTTGGGGTCCTAAGTATATAGCCTGACCTTCAATCTTGAATTGTCTTCTGTTTATGACATCATCCCAACACTCTTGGTAGTCCGTATGTGTGCATTGCTCGTCAAACATAAGTGTGCAGTGTAGTGGCATATGCGGCTTTACATCGTCTTCAGGCTTGGCGTTTCCTCACGGTGGTCGTGGTTTTTTACCCTCTTTGAAATGGTTACATATCCATGGGTCCCAGAGCTTCCACTGGTGTTGCAGCATGGAGTCTTGTTGATTTATTCGTAGCCAGTACACCATGGGTTGTACAAGTTGTTCTTGCTGCGGCAACATTGCCATCATTGAGCTTTGCAGGTTGTCGGGGATGTCTACATATACGCCATTTGGTGTGCACATGATGGTGGCTTTAAGTGAACACAGAATGTCTCTTCCCAACAAATTAACTGGAGTGTGAGCTGAGTACAATATTGGAGCAGTGACAATTCTGCCTGCAATTCGCATAGTTACCGGTTTAGTGAGAGGGATTATCTGTGGTTTCCCAGAGAAGCCAATTGTCTTAACTGATGAGTTAGAGAGGGGAAGGGTGGAGCCAGTTTTTCCAATGCATGAATAGGTAGCACCTGTGTCCACCATGAATTGGAAATCTTGCTGGTTTATTGTAACTGGTATGGTGGGTTCTTGCAATTGTTGGGCCGATGCTATTGGTATCATTATCTTCCCCTAACATTATTAGCTTCTCTGGGCACCCCTAGTTGCGCAAATTTCCTGCTGGTCCCCACTCGTCATCGATAGGCCTATCCGTCTGCTGGGTTGTTTTGTTCATTTATGGGTTGGTGGGACATTCCCTTCTGTGATGTCCAATCCGGCCGCACCCCCAGAATTCTTCCTTGTTGTCTGGAGTTTGCGGTGGCGGGCCCTGATTGTAACGTTGTCGTTGTTCTGTTGGGTTCATTCTTCTGTTCTTTTTTTTTTTTTTTTTTTTTTTTTTTTTTTTTTTTTTTTTTTTTTTTTATTCCCGCCACCACCCCCCCCCCTCTTGGGAGGTCAACTTTATTTTTATTTGTTTTTTAATATTACAATTCTTTAAGGAGAAAAAAAAGGGGAGAAAAACATTGTGAAGTCTCTTTGAGGGGGGTTAAGTAAACAAAACAAACATGAGTGATAGCAATACAGGTGTAAAACAGTACATAACATGGTGTTGAAGGACAGGACAAAGGAGATAACAAGTCATGAAATAATCAGACCTGATAAAAACAGAACAAAACAAAACCAAGGCAAAGGACAGAAACACAAAAAAAAAGAAAACAACCAAAAAAAAACAAAAAACAAACAAACAAACGACCAGAAAGAAACATGGGTGTGTTTTGACCATTGCTGATGGTAGTAAAAATAATAAAAAGTAAAAAAAAAAAAAAAAAGGAATGACATTTGTTTGTGTGTGCATGCAAGTGCAAATGTGAGTGTGTGTGGAGAGGTCAGGTTTACACTTAATCGAAGTGATGAATGAGTGTAGATAGTGATGATGATGATGTTAAGATGATGTTGTGAAGTTGTGGAGTTGTGAGTGTGTCTGCGTGCGTGCGTGCGCGACACTGCGCGTGTGCGCATATGTGTGATAGAGTGTGTGTTTATTGGTATGTGTGCGAGTCATCCGTTCACAGGAGCAATTCAAATTACAGATTAAGTGCAGTTATGAATGGGGTCCATATTGTTATGAAGGAAGATATCTGGTTATTTTGAATATTTGAAGTTTTTTCCATTGAAATGTATTCTGTTAGGAGGTCTAGCCATTGTGTAATATTTAATTTTTTTCTGAATTTCCAGTTGAGGAGGATGGTTTTCTTGGCCATTCTTCTGTTCTGATATGTTCCCTCTCTTTGATTTCCTCTTCCTCTGTATTAGCCTCTCTCCCTACTGTAAAGGAAAGGAAGGAAAGGAAGGAAATCCTCCTGGGTTGTTAACATACACATTGATGGGCGGGAGTTGTGGTGCAGGGGTAACATCAGTGTTGTATAGTAACGAAGTAGAAATACTTCGTTACTGTACTTAAGTCGTTTTTTTGGATATCTGTACTTTACTTTACAATTTCTATTTCTGTCGACTTTCACTTTTACTTTACTACATTTTCCAAAGAAAACTGATACTTTTACTCCGATACATTTCCCATAAGCGTCTTCATTACTCGTTACAAATGTTTTTGTTTTTTTTTGTACTAGCCAATGATGTTGTAACACAGACTGCAAGAAGTTAGATCATTGGTTAATCACGTGAATGCGCAAGTGCAAACAGGTGCTCTTAAAGCCGCGGTTAAATTTGTATTTCCAGTCAGGTCCACGGGCAGCATATCGAGTCGACCATGAGACCCTGACTAGTACTACTAGCTAGCTGTACATGAATCGATGGAAGACTTCATGATGGAGACTGATTTGGAACCTGCTACTCCAGCAACAAATGACGGTGTTGATGAAGACGAACACCCGTGGCCATATTTGCGAGAAATGTTTTCTTACGTTGGAGTGAAAGTTTCTTCGTACCGAATGAAGTGCCTCTTATGCTTACCCAGAACTACGGAAATATTGGCATTCAAGAACTCCCCGTCCAACCTCAAGAAACACATTGAGGTAAATTAAGATTAATCCTGTGAGCCGCAACATTAATGTTTAGTTAGCCTACTTATCATCATTAGCAGCATAGCCTGTTCAGAGTAGTTCCCACAGGATTGTGTAACTTAGCTAACGTTAACGTTAGCTATTTGTGGCGGGGGAGGGGGGGAGACAAGGTAACATGGCGTATGTTTGGCTAACGTTCGCTAGCTATCATAAATCAAATGAAACAATTAGTGTAGACATATTGCTAGCGAATTAAAGTTTAATTGGCCATATGCAACAAGTACAGGTAACGTTACATTGGAATTTTTGGTCCTGCTTTTCTCTACAGTGGCTGAAGTTGTGAAGCCTGCGCAGTGCGCGTGTGTGTAGCAAGTGGGTCTAACGAGGCAAGCTAGTACAGTGAGGGGACAGGTTGAAGGAGCACTGCAAAGCACGTGACGTTAGCGTTTGGGTAAATTAGTAGTAATAATTAGTAGATTGGGACAAGGAAATATGTTACATAATGGTCATTGACTGTTAGTGTTATTGAGTAGCTTTTAAATCCTGTAGCTAAAGTTGTTATGCTTAGAACATGTCTTTCTCTCACTGTTTCAGAGAAAGCATGTACACCAGCTTAAAAAATATGGAGAGCTGACATCACCAAAGAGAAAGAGGACTGAGACTCCCTCCACCAGCAGGCAGACCACATTAGTGAACAACACCTATACTGTGTCTCAGAGGTATATCTTGTGTATCTTCAGTACTTTCTCTATCACTGCTGCTGTAGCAAAACCAAATCCCTCCCCCTCCGGGGATTAATAAAGGCTTATCTATCTTATCTTAGGTCCCTTGACAAAGCTGTCGTGAAGTATGTGGTCCAAGGGCTCCAGCCGTTCCGTCTGGTTGAACAAGAACCATTTAAAGTTTTTGTGAAGGATCTGCTGCCTAATGCAAAAATAATGACACGGGTGACCCTGGGCTCCAGGATTGATGATGCCTCCAAGGAAATGAAGAAGGCGGTGACTGAGGCCATGAGGGGAGTTGACCATATCGCCACCACCACCGACTGCTGGTCTGTCAGAAGGCGGAACTTCATTGGTGTTACTGCCCACTGGATTGACCCCGACAGTCTCAAAAGATGCTCAGCAGCCCTAGCCTGTAAACAACTGAGAGGTTCGCACACATTTGATGTGTTGGCAAGCGCCCTGAATGACATCCATTCCGAGTTCGAGATTCGGGGGAAGATTCTGAGAACAACAACAGACAACGGCTCTAACTTCATAAAAGCTTTCCAAGTTTTTGGTGAAGATGAGAACAACAATGCAGTCGGAAGTGATGGTGATGCATCTCAACCAAGAGAGGGTGAAGAGGATGAAGAGGAGGGTGAAGAAGTGGAGTTTGTAGATGTGTCAGCTCTTCTGAATGAAGATGATGGTTTGGAGTTCGAGCTCCCAAAGCACCAGCGCTGTGCTTGTCACCTACTCAACCTAATAGCTACGGTTGATGCCACGAAAGCAACATCCAATGAGGCATACAAGAAAGTGTACTGTTCAACATTTGGCAAGTGTAATGCACTTTGGAACAAATGTGGAAGATCCACACTTGCAGCCGAAACCGTTGAAGATGTGTGCTCCCTCCAGCTGCTGCGCCCGAATGCTACCAGGTGGAACTCCTTGTTCCTGGCAGTGGAAAGACTGCTGAGGATCATCAAAGACAAGGGAGAGGGGGCCATCAGAGTCATCTGCACAGACTTGAAGGTGCCAATGCAAGTAAGAATTATGATGTTTTATTATTTCATAATTGATGGACTGTCTGTTTCCCCACCCTTTCTTGGGAAATAATAACTGTTTCACAGTTGTATCCCAACTTCCACTTATCATTGGTCCATTTTAGTTAATTACTCATCCAGCTATTTTTTGTTGAATCCGATGAAATGGTTATATAGTGTTCTAAAACGGTGTTGTTGTTTTTGTTTTCATCACAGGTTCAATCCAGCTGAACTCGCATTCCTCACAGAGTATGCCACTGTCATGAGCCCAGTCGCCCAGGCAACCAACATCTTGCAAGCAGAAGAAAATGTCCAGATGGGGTGGCTACTTCCAACAATCAGCCTGCTGACTGTCAAACTTGACCGAGTCAAGTTGACACTGAAATACTGCAGGCCTCTGGTGGATGCTCTACAGGTATATTGTATTGTATCTCATTCCTTGCACAATGTTTATTGTTTACTGTCATGCACCAATGTACCAAAACAAATTCCTAGTAGGTGGAAGCCTAACGTTACATGGCAATAAAATTGTTTCTGGTTTCTGATACAGGTGGGAATAAAGAATCGTTTTGGCCACATGACAGAAGACCCTGAGTTGATCGCAGCTGCGATTCTTCTTCCAAAGTTCCGAACATCTTGGACAAAGGATGATGCCACAATCAGAATGGGTAAGACAACATGGGGATAATGAAAAATAAGTGTATGGGTGTACATTTTGACACTTTGTAATATTGTCAAATTCACAAATCGATTATGGATGCATGGATAGTGCATGAAACTAAATTTATACACCTCAAATTAAAACAAACTATTTAGTACAAAACCTTAGGTTGGGGTCATGACATGTTAGAAAGTTGTATTAATCCTATCATTTATATTTTCATCCTCACTATATTTCAGGAATGGACTACATCAAGCAGCACCTGGAAGCACCCTCCCTGCAGCTCGGTGATGCCCCCAGGTCCAGTTCATCTGATGAAGATGACTTCTTCTCTTCCCTGCAGTCGTCTCAAGCACAAGACAGCTCCAAAGAACTGGACGGATACTTGGCCTTTTCAGCAGATCACATGGAGTCGCTGAAGTCCTTTCCAGTCCTGTGCAAGCTGTCTGTGAAGCTGCTATTTAGCATCGCAGGACTTGTCTTCAGCCCAAGAAGAGCGAGACTGCATTCTCACAATTTTGAAAACCAACTTCTTTTGAAGATGAACAGCAAATTTTTCAGTTTCAAGTAATGACTGGGTTGTTACTTTCGGTGCTGCTTCAGTCATGTTTTGATTTTGAGTCATTTTGTGGATGATTATGTTATGATGTAGTAGCAGTCGCCCAATTGCAGATTCAGATTGAGCTAAACCTTTGCCTATTGTGTTCAAATCAGGCCCATAGGAGTTTACAAGGCAGGTGTCCTTTCTCAAAACCAAGGAGCACTTTATTTTAATGTTGTTTTATGACTGGGATAGTCTGTCCCAGGGCTATGGATGTACAACAAGGGGTTCTGTCCTGACTTTACAGGCTACATAAGACCATTGGACTGGATTGGTCAAGAGAGAAAGCAGGTTGTACACACACCAGGGAAGGAAGGAGGGAGGGATGGACGAATGAAGGAATGGGAGGGAAGTTCTTTAAATTATTTTATGTTGTGAAGACCTAATTTTTCTTGATATGTAGATCTTATGTAGACCAGAGGCTACACAATTAATGAATAAACATAATTTAAAAAACTTAAACTTCTGACCGCTGTTTTATTAACCGCATTTTTACGTGTACTTTTTACTTGTACTTTTACTTTCGATACTTAAGTACATTTATATTAAATGTACTTTTGATACTTAAGTACATTAATATCAGTTACTTTAAGACTTTTACTCAAGTAGTATTCTAATAGGGGACTTTCACTTTCACTTGAGTCATTTTCCAGTAAGGTATCTTTACTTTTACTCAAGTATGGCTTTTGGGTACTTTATACAACACTGGGTAACATGTGAGGCTGCCACTGCCATTGCTCTTGGTGCTTGTGGTTTCTGCTCCTGTGGTGTTGATGTGATCACCGGGGCTACCACTGCGGGGACGGCCATAGTCTGTTCTGTTAACACTAGCTGGGCTTGTGTCTTGGTGTGATCTTTTTTTACCTTGTTGAGTTCTCCCACCTGTAATTGGGCAAGCTTGTCAGCTAGCTGCTTGCTCTGCACCTCAGTTGCTTGTTTTTCTTTTCGGTAGATTGCCACATAGTTTCTAGCTTCATCAGTCCCACTACTCCGTTCAGTAGTGTCTGTACCTGCTGAGGCAGGCCTTTCTTTACCATCAGTTTGAACAGGGTTTGTGTTGTGTATGTGTCATTCCAGGTGCCTCCTGTTTCCTCTCTCCATTTGCGTTGGTAGTTAGCCAAGTACGTCTGCACACTGTCTCCATCCTTCAGCATTTCCCCATCCAGTTTTAATGGATCGCAGCTATCCGGGTAGCGCTGTCGAAGCTCCTTCCACAGGACGTTCCTGTACCCGCCGAACTGAATGTGGTCAGAGGAATGCATTTTACCCGCTTTGGATATGTTTGCCGCCGTAAAGATGTCTTCACTTGTGTGTTTCCCAACAAGGTGCATTAGCAGGGCCTTGATGTCTCCTATAGCCAATCTGACTCCTCTCGTTTTTTCCTCTAGGGCAGTGATCCATTTTCCAGCTCAATCTGTGAGAGTTGGCAGTCGTCCTGCCAGCCCCACTATGTCCATGTACTGCCATAGTGTGTATTGGGCCTGGCCCCCTTTCAGGATTAAGGGGGCCATACCCACTGCATATGTTCTGTCATTCAGGCCTTCTTCCTGGTCCTGTTGTGCCTCCTGTTGTAGCTCCCATTGGATCTGAACGTTCTGTTCACTCTGTGGGGCCGGGACATCTGGTCTTCTCTGGTGTGTGTTCCCACTTCTCATCGTGCGCCACGACAAGCCTTGTATGCCTTCCTGTTCTTCATCCATTTCCTGCTGCCTTCGCCTTTGTCTCACTTCAAATGACTGCATGGCCTTGTCCAACTCATCCATTTGGGTCCGACATGACTCAAGAAGAGCTTGTGTTTTTCTTCGTATGCTTTTCTCCCTTGCCCGTGCGTTGCTTTCCATTTCAATCCACAGCTCTCCATGGACCATGCATTTCACTTGGCATGTGCAGGGTTGGCCCCCCTTCATCTTTTCTTTGTTTTCGTCACCGCTGAGGCTTTCTACTGTCGAGTCACGCTCTGAGAGAGAAGAGTCCTCATGGGCTGGAGTGGGGGTTGGTACTTTTGCCTTGGATCTGACTGCAGGCGGGCTTTGGGTCCTCTTTTTGCGTCTGTCTGACATCTGGGCATATTCCAGTGGGCTCCTCCTGCGGTGGGTACGTCCCTCTGTTTCCTGTGCTGATGTGGAGCACTCGCTTGTCAGTGCCTTCAGTTCTGACGCGGAGGAACCTGCACACTCTAGGGCCTTCAGGTCCTGTGTTAGGCTCCTGTATAGTGGGGGCTCTGATATCGCGACTGGGCGTGGCCGGTGTTCCTGCTGAAATGGTTCTATGTACTGTAGTGTTTGTTGCAACCGGTTCGTCCGCTGCTGCTGGTCAGGCTCTGCTGCTTGATCGCCTGTGCTAGCTTTTTGCACTGTCAGTTTTACTGTACCTTTAAGTGGCGCACTTCTTGTTTCAGAATGCTTCTTATCGTTTTAAGTGACTCTCTGTACTGCTTCCCTTCTTCCTGGAACCAGCCCATCACCTCATTCTCCCTTATCCTTTTGCCTATCCGCTTGTCACTTAGGTCTTAGGGTTTGTGATGTTTTATGATTGCTTCTATTTCATCGTAGTAGGTGGAATCAAAGGTGCCCTCTTGCGGCCACTGTTGGCCACCAGTGGATCTTTTATTCAATTTTTTAATGCATTTCTGAATCTCTTTCTTCCGATCTGGGTGGCGCTTAATTATTAAGTCCATGGGCGTTGTCGCCCTTCGTTCCACAACGCTTCTGCCCCTTTTCATCTTTCCTGCCTGTGCCCCCATGTAGCCTTGTCTGCTACTCACTTTAGGAGTCTCTGGTCTTTGTTCTAAATGTGATGCTTTTTGATACACTTACGCTGTCTGGATTGTTGCACAGTCGGTCCAACAGTAAGCTAAGTTTTTCTGCTGTCCACAGTTGTCGCAGTATCAATGTCCACCTTACTTCTGGAAAATATGCTTGAACCTGTTCCATATTGACCCACTTTGTGAGTTGCCACTGTTTTAAATTTGTCAGTTGTGCATCCTGATAAAAAAAATGTCGACACTATGTACCTCCGCTCTAGCTACAACTATGTTGCTCTCCTTACGTTTCTCTATCTCTCATTAAGATTGGATGTATTGGTGTGTGCCTTCAATTTCCTTTAGCTGTATTTTGTAGTTGTGTACCATAATAAAATAGATCATTTTGTTCAAAAACGAAACTTGAAATCAAAAGTGCATGTGGGCATATTATATAACAGGAACTCCATGTATGCTTATTTTGGCTGCTGCAGCCCCCCTCTCCTCCTGGACGAATACCAGGCGAGAGAAAAATATTATTCGGTTACTGTCAAAAGTGATTGATGGGTATTGTATGAATATTGATGAGGTTATGAAAATGTTTAATTATGCATTAAAAATATTGGGGAAAAAAATTTAAATATTTTTTTAAAGATTATGATTATGTATTATTATTCGGGGTTGTGGGGGTTTTGTTTCAAGGGTTTGATGATGTAATTTTATTGGTGGTTGTTGTAAACGTTGGCAAATGGTTTTGTGACGGTTGTAAAAAAAAGAATTTATGGAGGGTCTTGGTGCTTTGGGGAACATTTTATTTATTTTTTAAATGTACTTTTTATTAAAAAAACATCATGAAAAAGTAATGGTGTATAAATGTATAGGTTGTTAGTAGTATTATTTTAAAAAAACAGTTAGCAGCTGCGTGTTAAAAGAATAAAATTATTCAAGCAGGTTGTTAAAACGTGAAAAATAGCCGATGCTATATCGAAAAAGCAAGTTAGTTGTCTGAAAGAAAGTATGCAAAACATTTTTGTAAATGTTTGTTAGAGCCCGAAGAAAAACTTGTTGCGTGAAATCGTAATAATGTGTTAAAATAGCCAGACGGAATATGTTTAAAAGTTTTTTTTTAAACGCCTATAGGCCGATAAAGAAAAACTATGAAGAATGATTTTAAATAAAAGAATATGTTTACAGAATTAAAACGAAAAAACTAAAAAGAACTTCGAAAATGTTTGTGTTGCGGGGTTCCATGGATATTCAGTCTTCGGGGTTTGTCGCGTATCTTTTGCTAGAAGAACTAACTTCACAGCACGACGGCGAGAGGCCATGTGTGACCATATGTTTCAGAACCGCCGGGGTTGTGTGTATAAAACAGGTATACGCCCAACATAACCGCTTCCTGTTAGGCGGAATTTGACGGGCGTTTACACGGTCCAATGATAGTGAAAATTTAATAAAGTTTCTGTCAATACGTGGTTCAACAGGGGTCAAGAAGTACATGATAGCTTTTAGCAGCTGTGATTCGGAACAGGTTTTTGGGTGAAGTCTGAGTGACGCTAAACAGCTGGAACATGCCAGCGGGGTGTCCAAGCCATTTTGAATGTCGTCAATTAGCTTGCATCATTTAACAAAGCTTAGAAAATAAACCAACAGTATACAAAAGACCACAAAATAGCGTTGAAAAAAAACCGGCCAAGAAGCTCTTTTCCCAAAACAATTAAAACTGTCCTATTAAAACTAATTACACTGAGGAATTTTATAATTAATTTATTTTTTATAACTTTTAATTATTTTTTCTGTAGGTCTAATAGGCTTGTTTAGTATCAAATGGCTCGTAAAAAGATGGGCTATTCAATTTAAACAGCTTTGCTCTATTATATGTAACATATAATGCGTAAACAAAGTTGCTTTTAAAAGTGTATTTAATTGTTGGAAAACAATTCCCCATGTCCCCAATAATTCACAAAACCATTTGGTCAAACAGTTATGTGGAAGGGTGGGGGGCATGTGGGTGTTTTTGTAAAAGTAGGGACAACCAATCAAAGATGAGGGCGCCAAAATCCAGTGTTCAACCCATAAAACAAGGCTTTACAGGATGTTGAAATTTCTCAAACTATCGGAGAAAACGACACGAGACAACAAGCGTTGAGAAAGATGTTAGCGGATTTTTCAACACAAAGTAGCTATGTGTTCCTATATTTAATTATTGTACAACTATGAATACAACTTGTTATTAATTAAACATGTCGAATGTTCTATTTCTTAACTTGGCTTTTGTTCATGTAAATGTATTACAGACTTTCATTTATGTATTAACGCTTTATTGAATATCGGCTGGGGGTCTAACAAAGTGTCTTTCGACCACGAGGAAGTGCTAAAGGATTTTATCGAGGCGCTACCAGATGAAACCGAATTAAACAAAGACATAGCCATTAGAACGGGTAAGCTGTATTATACATTTGTTTAAAATGTACTGTTAAAGAGGCTATATATATGTGTGTATATATATATATATTGGTGAATGTTTAATTGTATTAGATACAGGGTCTCTACACAAGGCCGACAATTGTGTATATGCCAAGATTGTAGCGTCGGCCTACAATTCTCGCTATGTTTATATTCAGAGTAGGAAACGTTTAAACACCTTGGTAAACATCTGATTAGGAATATTGAACATTGGTAGGTGTTGTTTTTTCAGATTTTATAAATTTTTTCTTTTTAAAAAGCCCCTGAAAGCAATCTAGAAAAGTTTACAGAGGAGACAACCAGCCGGCCTAAGAATCCGAAGAGAAAAAACAATGAGTTTTAAGTTTTTCTCTAAAAAATAAAATAAAACGGGCTTGCATGCGTGCTCAGGCGTGAAAGTGTGCGTGTGTGTGTGTGCGTGTGTGTTTTAAATTAAATGTATGCTTATTTAAGTATTTTTAATTTAGAATTTTTAAATTTAATTCACATTTAATTATTTTTATTTATTTATTTAGAATTTGTGTGTGTGTGTGTGTGTGTGTGTGTGTGTGTGTGTGTGTATGTGTGTTTTAAATTAAATGTATGCTTATTTAAGTATTTTTTATTTTTTTATTTAATTCACATTTAATTTTTTATTTATTTATTTTAAATTTGTGTGTGTGTTTGTTTTAAATTATTTGTATGCTTATTTAAATATTTTTAATTTAGAATTTTAAAATTGAATTCACATTTAATTATTTTTATTTATTTATTTTTAATGTGTGTGTGTGTGTGTTTGTGTGTTCGTGTGTTCGTTTTAAATTAAATGTATGCTTATTTAAGTATTTTAAATAACTTTTTTTTTTCTTTACAGACAGTGAAATAACAGATGATGAATTATTGGCGTTGGTGATCGACCGTAATATTTTAATCCCTTCTGAAGAAAGGTGTCCGAGCAAACGTGGGAGCCCAGACCAAAGTACAACACAAGAGCAGGTCCAAACAACTTTTGAGAAAAGCCGTCCAAACAGTGGACAACGGGGGTCTTCCTGCGACTGTCTCAGACCAGACAAAGAAGAACGAACTGTTACGATCCGCTCCTGCCTTCCCTTCCTTTTTGTGTTTTCCTCTGTTTCCCTGAACCTGATTGTGTCATGTCTGCGTTCATTGCCTAATTGTGTCTACATTGCACATTTACTACTCGCACCACATCTTAATTACACAATTCACACTTAATTGCTTTCACCGCATTCCTCACGTGTTTTCTAATTGTTCAATCAATTCTCTAATTTCGCACGCATTTCCCGCAAGCTGCAGTTTATCAGCTCTAATGACACTAGTTATATTAACCGTGCTGTTCCTGTGATTTCTTGTCAGAGTATTCTGGTCCTTGTCTTGTTTGTTACTTGCTTAGCCCACATCACCCACCGCACCATCCCCATCCAACTGCTTCTGTCCGGTAACCACCGGGAGACCATTCAACTACACATCATCAACACTCCTCACTCCCTTCTGGTCCTCGGTCAGCCCTGGCTGCACCAACACAACCCACTGCTCGACTGGATCACATCCAGCGTCACCAGCTGGAGCACCCAATGCCATGCCTCCTGTCTCCACTCTGCGGAACCTCCCTCTAGCACAGAAATTCAAACTTCCGTTCCAGAGGTCGACCTTAAGGGGGTCCCCCAATGTTACCTGTCTATGTCCCGTGTGTTCTCAAAAAAAAAAAAAAAAACCCCAATCATACTGACTGCGCCTAGTACTTAGATTCATATTTGCCTTTTTAGGGTTGTTTTTAAACGTTCTTGTTCCTAGTTTGAAAATGCACTATGTACGTCGCTCTGGATAAGAGCGTCTGCTAAATGTCTATAATGTAATGTAATGTAAGTCTCTTGCCTTGTCCTTACCCCCCCATAGACCCTACGATTGTGCCATCTCCCTGCTTCCGGGTGCTCCTCTGCCCTCCGGTCGCCTGTACAGCCTGTCCGGCCCGGAGAGAGCTGCCATGGAGGATTACATCAAGGCCTCCCTCGAAGCAGGTATCATCCGCCCCTCCTCCTCGCCCGTCGGAGCAGGGTTCTTTTTTGTAAAAAAGAAGGATGGCTCCCTCCACCCCTGCATCGACTACCGGGGCCTCAATGTCATCACCGTTAGAAATAAATACCCATTACCCCTACTTAACTCTGCCTTTGAACTGCTGCAGGGTGCCCGAGTCTTCACTAAGCTGGACCTCCGTAACGCCTACCACCTGGTACGGATCCGGGAGGGGGACGAGTGGAAGACCGCCTTCAACACCCCCCTGGGTCACTTCGAGTACCGGGTGGTCCCGTTCGGACTTACTAACGCCCCAGCCGTCTTTCAAAACCTAGTGAACGATGTACTGAGGGATTTCCTAAACCGCTTCGTCTTCGTGTATTTAGACGGCATACTTATTTTCTCCCAGAATCAACGGGAACACCTAGACAAGGGGTAGGCAACCCTGGTCCTGGAGAGCCGCAGGGTCTGCTGGTTTTTGTTGTTACTCGCCACTTAATTGATCAATCAAAGCAGTTGATTGCACAATTAACTCACCTCACTTGGTGCTGTAGTTGCTGTATTTAAGGTGAATACAAAAACCAGCAGAACCTGCGGCTCTCCAGGACCAGGGTTGCCTACCCCTGACCTAGACCATGTCTCCCTGGTCCTACAACGCTTACTAGAAAATAAGTTGTTCGTAAAAGCCGATAAATGCCTGTTCCATGCTCCCTCAGTCTCGTTGCTAGGTTTTGTGGTGGAGAGGGGCGACATACGGCCGGACCTGGCTAAGATCCAGGCAGTTACGGAGTGGCCGATTCCCACCACTTGGAAGCACCTGCAGCAGTTCCTGGGGTTCGCCAACTTCTACAGGAGGTTTATCCGCAACTACAGCCAGGTAGCCGCACCCCTCACCGCCCTCACATCCACTAAAACCCTGTTTTCCTGGAATCCCCTGGCAGATCAAGCCTTCACCAGACTCAAAACACTGTTCACCACGGCCCCCATCCTCTGCTGTCCGGAACCCGACCGCCAATTCGTGGTGGAGGTGGACGCCTCTGACACAGGCGTAGGGGCTGTCCTGTCCCAACACTCCCCCCTCAACCACAAGCTCCACCCCTGAACTCCAGACAGGCCCGTTAGTCGTTGTTTTTCTCCAGATTTAACTACTCCATCATCTTCAAACCCGGATCAAAGAACCTCAAACCCGACGCCCTCTCTCGGATCCACTCCTCTCCTGCCGACCTGTCTGTCCCGGAGACCATCATTCCGGCTTCCTGCATCGTGGCTGCGGTCCGGTGGCCTATCCAGAAGATCGTACTGGACGCTCAGGTGACGCATCCCGATCCTCGCCCTAACCCCTCTTCTGCCCTTTTTGTTCCCAACCCTGTCCGCTCCCAGGTCCTGGAGTGGGCTCACTCCTCCCGACTGGCCTGCCACCCCGGAGGAAACCGCACTGTGGAGCTGGTGCGCAGGAGCTTCTGGTGGCCCACCCTCCGGCGGGACACCCTGGCCTTCGTCCACGCTTGCCCTGTCTGCGCCAGGAGTAAGGTGTCTCACTCCCCCCCTGCTGGTCTCCTCCGTCCCCTTCCCATCCCGGGCCGTCCTTGGAGCCACATCGGGGTCGACTTCGTTACCGGCCTACCACCATCTGCCGGTAACACAGTCATTTTGACCCTGGTGGACCGGTTCTCCAAGGCGGTTCACTTTGTTCCCCTCCCCAAACTCCCCTCCGCCCTCGAGACGGCCGACCTCCTGGTGCAGCATGTGGGATCCCGTCGGACGTCGTCTCCGACCGGAGCCCCCAGTTTGCCTCCGCAGTATGGAAGGCATTCTGCGCCGCCCTCTGTGCCACCGCCAGCCTCTCCTCCGGGTTCTACCCGCAGACAAACGGTCAGGCGGAGAGGGCTAACCAGGACCTGTGAGCCGCCTTACGGTGCGTGACGGCCCGCAACCCTGCCTCCTGGTCCCAGCTCCTCCCGTGGGTCGAGTACGCCCACAACACCTTGGTGTGCTCATCCACGGGGAGGTCCCCCTTTGAGGCTTCCCAGGGCTTCCAACCCCCCCTGTTCCCCCCCCAGGAGGCCGAGGTGGCGGTTCCGTCAGTGGACGCCCACATCCGACGCTGCCAGCGGGTCTGGAAGGCCACCCGCAACGCTCTCCTCAAGACCTCCTCCCGGAATCGTCGCCTGGCGGATCAGCACCGATCCGCAGCCCCTCGCTACCGCCCGGGACAGAAGGTTTGGCTGTCTACCTCCACTTTCTCCCTCCCCGGCACCTCCCGCAAGCTCCAACCCCGCTTCGTCGGACCGTTCACTGTGCACTCTGTTCTCAACCCAGTCACCCTCAAGCTCCGTCTCCCTGCCTCCCTCAAAATTCACCCCACCTTCCATGTCAGTCAGGTCAAGCCAGCTGTCTCCTGCCCTCTCAGCGCTCCCACTACTGCCCCACCACCTGTTCGGGACATTGATGGTTCTCCGGCCTATACGGTCTCCAGCATCCTCGACGTCCGGCGCTGGGGACAGGGCCACCAGTACCTGGTCGACTGGGAGGGGTATGGGCCCGAGGAACGTTCCTGGATCGCCCCTCGTCTTATCCTGGACCCTATCCTCATCCGGGACTTCCATCGCCGCCAGCCCCAGTCGACCAGAACCTGTGGTCCGCCAGGAGGCGTACCTTGACGGGGGAGTACTGTTACGATCCGCTCCTGCTTTCCCTTCCTTTTTGTGTTTTCCTCTGTTTCCCTGAACCTGATTGTGTCATGTCTGCGTTCATTGCCTAATTGTGTCTACATTGCACATTTACTACTCGCACCACATCTTAATTACACAATTCACACTTAATTGCTTTCACCGCATTCCTCACGTGTTTTCTAATTGTTCAATCAATTCGCTGATTTCGCACGCATTTCCCGCAAACTGCAGTTTATCAGCTCTAATGACACTAGTTATATTAACCGTGCTGTTCCTGTGATTTCTTGTCAGAGTATTACGGTCCTTGTCTCGTTTGTTACTTGCTTCCTGATTCTCTAGCTTGCTAGACTCTGGCTATACTAACCCAGGTCTGGATGCCACACGCCCTGGCTTCCCTGGCATGTCGTTGTACATGATGGCCACGTCTGGAGGCATTACCTGTGGTGGTCTAATTATGGTAACACCTTCTGGAGAGCAGCACATCTGGAAACCTAATTTACATAATAGGTCACGTCCACAGAGATGGACTGGACAGCATTCACTCAAAATAAATTTGTGTGTTAAGTGAGTATCATCCATCACAACATCCAATGGCACAGTTAGTTTCTCTAATTTCACAACACCTGAAGCACCCACAGTTTTAGCAATTTCATTTGTTAATTTAGGTAGTACTCTCATATTAGCAGCACTGAGCACAGATGAATGAGCGCCAGTGTCAGCTAAAAAAACAAGTTGTTCACCATTTACAGTCACAGTAATAGTTGGGTCTGCAGATGGTGTTGTGTGAAGGTTAAGGTATTGATTTATATGAACAATCCTCTCTCCATCCTGTACCACACTACTGTCCCTAACTTGCCCTGCAGCATTCCCTGTCTGTTGCTCATCTAGTCAGAAATCACCTTGTGGGCCATTCAGGGAAACTCCAGCAGGAGGTGCTGAAGCCCAGAGCTGAGGATTTAGCTGTTGTTGAGCTCTAATGTAATGCGAACATTCCTTCTTTATATGACCCATGCGACCACAATGATAACAAACAGCCGGAGCTGGCTAACTAGTCTGATGTCCCTGACCCGCACGATTTCCCTGACCAGTATTTCTTCTATTACCTTTTCCCTGTCTATACTGTTGCCGTGCTCCACCACCCTGTTGTCTATCAGCATTTCCATCTTTCGCAAAGTACCTGAACTGAGCTGCTTGTAACCTGGCTGGGGTGGAGCAGAGGCAGCTTGAGAGAAAGGGGATGGTTCAGAGTGAGGGAGAAGAGGAGCAGGAGGATACAGTTGAGGAAGAGGAGGTAGGGAAGAATGAGGGGGAAGGGAAATTTGAGAAGAGGAAAGAAGGGGTAGGCCAACCTGAGGGGAGAGGGAAGGGGGAGGAGGGGAAACAAGCTGAGGTAATAAGAATATAATTAACCAAAAACTGTACAGATCTACCAGTAACAAACACTTAACATGAAGGAACAAACACACAAACAGTAACAGAAAAACAAAAATAGACAAACAAAAATGAAACTGTAGTTTCAGTTAAACAGAGTTTTAACTAAGAAACCAGAGACAAACAACAAAATATAGCGCTATGTCCATTAACGGGCTAAATTACAAGCACATTTGCCAGGGCATACCTTTGTGCAGGACAAAGTTATGTAAAAGCCGGATTAATGCCATGCATGAACTGATCACAGGTAAATTACAAACACATTCGCCAGGGCGTACCTTTGTGCAGGACAAAGTTATGTAAAAACCGGATTAATGCCATGCAAGAACTTATCTCAGGTAAATTACAATCACTTTTGTCAGGGTGTACCATAGTGCAATACAAAAGTACCGTAAAACTGGATCAGGTACTAGCTAGATCAACAGACAGCGCCAACCGCTATCTCATGCCACATCTGACAACCTACAAGACAAAAACCCAACATTCAACACCAATTATCAATGAATATCAGGAAAAGCCACTATTCTCGTTAGCTCAGCATGTGACGAAGGCCATGAAGGTCACAAACAATCCAGTAACATAGCAAAACAAAACCAAGTTTAAGATCACTTAAAACCAACGTGGGTCTTAAAACAACGTACCGTAATTCAACAACCAGCAAGAAAGAACAGGGAGTTTTCCAAAATCACCGCGCCGTCTACCACGCGTCCGTGCTGTTCTCCCCACCAGCTGTTGAAATACCGCAGTTGTCCCAAAAGGTACTATCAATAATGAATTAGTAACCTTTAATTTCTCGTCGCCAATATTGTTAAGGAATTTCCAAATCTAAGTTTGCTAAATTTAGATTTAAGAAATAAGAGTGATCAACCACGAGGTTAGGTTAAGCCATTTACAAAAGATTTTCGTTTATTCATTTAAGAAAACTTCTGCAGAAGGGTGCTATCAGGTCAAAGTAGATGATCAGACAGAACCCCAATTTCTGTTGAGTAATTCATTAAATAGACTAAAACTATGACATCACAGGAAATCATTTTCATTGGTTAAATACAGTTTTGGGGGTCTTGAAACTGTCCACCAAATGAAGACATCAAAGGAATTCTTACAATGGAGGGCACAGGAAGAATTTCTATGGGAACCTAGCCAGATTATTATTCCTAGGGTAGTAAACCAACATCTGCTTCAGTACTCTTCGCAGTTTATAGCCCTTCCAATGGTTTTACAAAGAGTTCCTTCAGACAAGAGAAACAGTTGTCTAACCATTTTTAACTCAGGAACTCTACATCAAAGGATTTCACCAGAGCAGAGAACAGTGGTAATTAAATTTTATTCACAATCCCCCGGTTTTGTGGATTCGACATCCACATAACAAAATGTAATTTAAAAGAAATTTAGATCTAAAACCAAACATAATGAGAAAAAAAATATTTGTTCCTGCATAAAAACCCTAATCTAAACACATGGAAAATATGTTATCCCTTTTTCCTTGCTCCACTAGGTGGAGTCAGATTTAAAAAACTACATGTAATTAGATGTTTGAATTACTAAACTCCTCAAAAAAAGTTTGGAAACGTTATTTCGGTCGATTATTCCTCCCCTTTAATAATACCAATTGGTATTGTATTTTATATCGTTGGAAAGCCTGATTAGTCACCTTTACAACGAGGTACAACTTGTAAGGATCATGCATTCGTGGAATGAGCAACACAGCTAACTGTGTGGGTAGCGGCCCAAAAAAATGTGCCAAAATCCCCTGCAATATTCTTCTGTTGGTATTCACTCTCGTTTTGAGCTTCAAGTGCTGGCAGGTGTATGCCAGTGGGATGGAATGGGATGCCATCCCACAGCAGTGTGTGACCAGGCTGGTGACCAGCATGAGGAGGAGGTGCCAAGCTGTTGTGGCTGCGTATGGATCTTCCACACGCTACTGAGGTCCCTGACAGTGTAAAATGAATAAAGTGTAAAAATGGCCAATATGTGTTGCTTTTTCCTTATTACTGTGGGAGAGTGCAATCATCCAGTCCACCAAGCAACTCAAAACGAGAGTGAATACCAACAGAAGAATATTGCAGGGGATTTTGGCACATTTTTTTGGGCCGCTACCCACACGGTTAGCTGTGTTACTCATTCCACGAATGCACGATCCTTACAAGTTGTACCTCGTTGTAAAGGTGACTAATCAAGCTTTCCAACGATATAAAATACAATACCAATTGGTATTATTAAAGGGGAGGAATAATCGACCGAAATAACGTTTCAGAACTTTGATATATATAGAATGAACCTTGATATATATGGAATGAACATTGATATATATGGAATGAACTTTGATATATATAGAATGAACATTGATATATATGGAATGAACTTTGATATATATAGAATGAACTTTGATATATATACAATGAACATTGCTATATATACAATGAATCAGATCAGGCATCAGATCAGGGCATCTCATTTGGTTTTTATTGAGACATAATCCATGTAATTCAACTGATTTGTAATTGATTTGGGACTGACAATTATATTATTATCAGAATTTTGAGGTCAATATAACCAGTGAGACAGAAAAATGTAGCAATCTATCAGATTGTAATACAGGCAAATTTTTGCTCCGCTTCTTATGGTCTTCATGAGATTTCTTGGTGTGTGCACTGCAGTCAGTGCTGTTTACAAATTTAGCTTGTGACTTCGGCTGGAGGGCTGCTTTGTGGTGACCACTTGTTCGGTCACCTTTAGATATTTATGTAAATACTTGCAGACGCATGTTGTAGACCGGGGATGTGGAGCAAACCACATTAAGACCCAAATAAGCGGAATAAAAATGTCCCTGTATTAAAATCACTACATTTGACTTTCTCACTGGTTATATTGACCTCAAGATTCTGATGAAAATATAATAATATAATTTTCAGTCGCAATTAAATTAACAAAAAACATTTGAATTACACTGATTATGTCTCAATACTCAATGGGATGCCCAAATACATGCCTGATCTGATTTATTGTATATATCAAAGTTTATTTTACAGATGAACGTTCATTATATAGCTATATATATATTTATATATATATAAAAGTTCATTTTATATATATAAAAGTTCATTTTATATATATATAAAAGTTAGTTTTATATATATTAAAGTTCGTTTTATATATAAAGGTTCGTTTTATATATATAAAAGTTCATTTTATATATATACAAGTTCATTATATATATATAAAAGTTTCATTCAATATACCAAACTTCATTCAATATACAAAACTTCATTCAATATTCAAAACTTCATTCAATATAGTTAACTGTGTTTCCTGTTCCTGTTCACAATAACTTCCGTTTCCTGTTATTGCTAGTTGAATTAGCAAACTGCAACAGATTTTTAGAAGCAAAGCAATGGCTGCTGAAGTCCGAGGGTCAGGTTACCTTGGAAGACCAGGAAACACGTCAATTTACCCATTTAGAAATTAAGCTGTTGGTGGCAATAAAGTTTTTATCTTTTAATATGAACGGATCAGAAAAGAAGGAAGTTGGTGAAGTTGGCCTGACAGCGGTGACCACGTCGAAGCATGAAACAATCAAGCTCAAACTAGTTAACATTAGTGCTACATTTTAACATTAGTGCTAAATTAAACACTCAAATGTGTACACGCTTACAGTCAGTGCAGGAGATCATGATAGCTAAATACTAAGGTCAGGGTCGAAACACACCTCACGGAAATACAAGAACGTGAACGCTTCGAGCTACGCAAATCGTTTTTTTTTCCCACTGACATTTGTGAAAGGCAAAACCAAGCGTTGCAGCGAAAGACGCGATAGCAGGCTACAACAGTACACTACTTTCTTGTTCGATCTGTGCTTTCCTCTGGTTTGTCTTTCTCAAATGTCAGTTGAAAAGTAAAAACGGTTTGCGTAGCTCTAAGCGTCCAGGTTCGCGTATTTCCGTGATCTCCTGCACTGACTGAAATAAGCGTGTACACATTTGAGTGTCAGTGTTGTAGTCGAGACCGCCATGCCCGAGACCAAGACCAAGACCAAGACCGAGACTCATGGTCCGAGACCAAGACCGAGACCAAGACCCATGGTCCGAGACCTAGACCGAGACCTGAATGGTCCGAGACCAAGACGAGACCTCGAGACCGTGTGCACTTACATTTAATATACGTCTAATATGGCACAAATAAACAAAAGTGACCAATATCGAAATGCAATGGTAATAAACATTTATTGGCTTATTGCACACTGCTTCATAATATATTATCCAACCTTAAGTTTCACTCCATAAAATAAATCCAATTTCAAATGAGGAAAAATAAGTTCATGATGAATATTCAACACTATTTCGTATGAACTGATAGCAACATTACTCAAACGGCACACTGCACCAAAGTAAATGTAATGTGTATGCATATGCAACATATCTTTCTTTTGTAGCAACGTGTACTATGCAACTGTAAAACAACCATGCATTCAATTACTTGTGAAGACAGATAAAATATGCTCAACAGAAATTAAGAATTATTCTGGGGGGAAAAAATATTTTAAAAGGTATTATGCCCGCTTTCATAAATATCTTATTACAAATCAAGATGCCTGATGTACTAACTTGTAAATCACAAGTACAACAAAGGGTATCCAGTGTCTTATCCACAAAATTACCACTCCTATGTATGTAATGTAAGAACATTTATAAGTACATTATTTAAGTGAAAATGCAAAGGATCTTATTTTAAGCCTAAAGATAAAGGCACATTGTTCAGTTATTTGAAGAAAAAAAAAAAACAATGTTAACTTGTCATACTCCTAAGACTTTTGCAGATTTCATTTTGTATAGCCCATGTGGACAATGTTTTATTTTAATGAAACAGCCAGTTAAACAGAACAAAAAAAAGTTTCCTTTGGTGTGTTATTAATATTCAGTTTAGGACATGTTCATTACATTTCAAAAACATAAGCATTGACAACATCTCATCTGAAAGCCGGGCACGGTGCGGTCTCATGATAATCCCACCCCTGCTGAAAATTTATAAATTACATGCACGCTATCTCGGCCAGGTACTGTATTGTATTCACGTGTTTGGGATTGGACGCTTTTCTTGCGAGTGACGTGTGCACCATAGAGTTACGTGGTGTGCACACACACGCACGCGTATACACAAATCGTAGGGGTGTACGAACTTGTACTATTGTACTGAAATATAATAGACTCACAATAATCCCTACGCGATCAACGGAATTTGAACGCCGAAATAATGCTGTGATCTGCGTGCGACGTGTTTTATGGGAGGCAGTTGCGGGTATATAAGGTATATAAGTTCATTGCTTGCTGCATTGCGCATTTACTTGATAACGCGATATGTCAGCACCCATGAAAAACAGTTTCAACTGCGTATTTTAAATGAAAAACGTCAGCACATTTTGTCTCAATTTACACCAAGATATCATATATATTTTTTACCGGTCTCGATGGTCGAGACCAGCATATTCGAGACCGCAAACCTCCGAGACCGAGACAAGACCGAGACCGTAGAGAGCCAAGACCGAGACCAAGACCGAGACCTGGAAAAAGTGGTCTCGAGACCGGTCTCGAGTCCTACAACACTGTTGAGTGTTTAATTTAGCACTAATGTTAACTAGCTTGAGCTTGATTGTTTCATGCTTCTACGTGGTCATCGCTGTCAGGCATCTTCACCAACTTCCTTCTTTTCTGATCCGTTCATATTAAAAGATAAAGACTTTATTGCCACCAACAGCTTAATTTCTAAATGGGTAAATTGACGTGTTGCCTGGTCTTCCAAGGTAACCTGACCCTCGGACTTCAGCAGCCATTGCTTTGCTGAAGTTATTGACCTCAAAATTCAGATAAAAATATTATAATATAATGTTCACTCCCAAATCAATTAAAAATCAGTTGAATTACACGGATTATGTTTCAATAAAAACCAAATGAGATGCCCTGATCTGATTCATTGTATATATATCAATTTTCATTGTATAGATATCAAAGTTCATTCCATATATATCAATGTTCATTCTATATATATATCAAAGTTCATTCCATATATATCAATGTTCATTCTATATATATCAAAGTTCATTCCATATATATCAATGTTCATTGTATATATATCAAAGTGCATTCCATATATATCAATGTTCATTGTATATATATCAATGTTCATTCTATATATATCAAAGTTCATTCCATATATATCAATGTTCATTCCATATCAATGTTCATTCTATATATATCAATGTTCATTCCATATCAATGTTCATTCTATATATATCAAAGTTCATTCCATATATATCAAAGTTAATTCCATATATATCAATGTTCATTGTATATATATCAAAGTTCATTCCATATATATCAATGTTCATTCCATATCAATGTTCATTCTATCAAAGTTCATTCCATATATATCAAAGTTCATTCCATATATATCAATGTTCATTCCATATATATCAATGTTCATTCTATATATATCAAAGTTCATTCCATATATATCAATGTTCATTCTATATCAATGTTCATTCTATATATATCAAAGTTCATTCCATATATATCAAAGTTCATTCCATATATATCAATGTTCATTGTATATATCAAAGTTCATTCCATATATATCAATGTTCATTCCATATATATCAAAGTTAATTCCATATATATCAATGTTCATTCTATATATATCAAAGTTCATTCCATATATATCAATGTTCATTCTATATATATCAAAGTTCATTCCATATAAATGTTCATTCCATATATATCAATGTTCATTCTATATATATCAAAGTTCATTCCATATATATCAATGTTCATTCCATATATATCAAAGTTCAATATATATTTCCTGTTTGGCTTGCCATATATATATATATATATATATATATATATATATATATATATATATAGCTAGCTTACAGTTTAGCTTTTTTGAATATTCTAGTAACCTATTTTTGGTATATTTTTTATAGTTAGCTTGACGATAACCTTACCTTGATATACTACTTAAAAGAAGTTAAGAGTCAAAAATATTTTTACATATACATATAAGCTAACGAGCTGAAATGGTGACGACTAATGACAAAATAATTATTTGATGGCTCAAGAACAGAAAACACAAAACAAAAAACTTTTGATTAGACATTAGTTTATCATGCACCCCCCAAAATGATGATGAATGGAAAATGCTCAGCTGTTTTATTGCTAAAATTGCCATGCATGGAATGACACTCATGCAGAACACGTGCAAATGGTGCATGAGGTGTCACAATGGGTGTTTCGAGGCAGTTTGTCAGTGTAGTCTGACTAAATTTGCGCTTCAAATCCGTGAAAAGAAAATCTGGGTTAACTTGAAAAGTTTCTAAAGATAAGTGCAATGAATGCATGTCCCATAATAACGTGATGTCTATAGTCCAAATGACAACCCAAAGGGGGATATTCTAACCCTATCTGGTTTAAAAATACATACTTACAAAAATGATCAAAAATTTCCTGTGACCCTTAAATTCTTTTGAGTAGTATATATAGTTTATTAAAAATAAATGGCATGGGTAACTATTTGTACAGCGTGTGATTTGTTGTTTACTGGCCGCATCATTATAAGCCCAAACGAGGCTATCCGTGTCGCATTCTCCACCATTGCTTCTGCCTCAGCAGCGGCAAGCTTCTTGGGGCTCACTTGAGCGTGGTTTGATACCGGTTTCAGCCCCTATAATACCACCTTATCATGCCCAGATTTAGGCATTTTTTGAATTTCAAAAGGGGGCAGGGTCTAGCGAAACCAGTGTGTTTTGTTACTCTTTAATGTAACTTGGCCCTGTGTTTCTTTATCTTACCATCTCAAGAGAATGTGGTCAATAAAACTGTATGTTCCACATCAAACTGCAAAATGAGAAAAATTTATATCAGAAATACTCTGATTCAGATGTGTTGCACTTAGAATTAAACAGAAAAATGACTACACCATAGGGCATGTTTGAACAATTGTCTGCATCCAGTGCTTTGGGTCTATGAAAAGCACAGAATTAATAAAATTTATTATTATTATTCTGTATTTATTGATTTATTTATTTGGAATATTTGGATTTCTATCAAAACCTGTGTGGTCCTACAGAGCATAGATATGCTTGTGGTCACAAAATTTTGTTCACAAATATTATTATTATTATTATGTTAAGAAAATTAGTACGATTACTTATTTGCCATCATCTGACCCACAAACATGTCTGGATACGTTTGTAAAAATGCTATATGTACGCTATTTTCTAGGTAAAAATATTACTAATTTGTATCTGCATTTATTTATTCATCCCCCCCTTTCTCAATTGTACATGATGTTTCTTGATATAAATGTGAATTGTAAAGAACAAGTAAACTTGCCAACAAAGTATAACCAAATCCTTTCTGGAGTGTAATTATTCATAAACTGTTAAAAAGATTAATTTAAATCAATAGTTGTTCCATGAGGCACAATTTCTTCACATGCTTAGATGAAGAAACACAGGGTCAAGTTGCATTAAATAATTTCGAAAAGTTTGGATAGCATTGCTTTGGAATAGAGCTAGTGTATTTAGGGTGAGCTACGATAGGCAATATTAGTAACTTGGCCACATTTTGATATCAATACTTTTAAAGGCAGGCCTAGTTTTTTCAAGTTGGAATTAAGGACTTATAGATAGCGCTCTGTAGGCTATGCATGAGTAACTTGACTTTTTTTACATCAGAAACTTTTTTCATGAGATAACAATACAACATAAAAAAAATCTGAGCATAATACATTATTATTATTATAAAAATGGTAATAACAGAAAAATTATAAACAGACAGGATGGTTTTTTTTTTGTTTTTTTTTTGTTAGAAACATCATCATCATCATCATCAGCCGCTTATCCGAAGTCGGGTCGCGGAGGCAGTAGGCCAAGAAGGGGGTTCCAGACGTCCTTCTCCTCAGCGACGCTTTCCAGCTCCTCCTGGGGGATCCCGAGGCGTTCCCAGGCCAGGAGAGATATATAATCTCTCCATCGGGTTCTGGGTCTACCTCGGGGTCTCCGCCCAGTTGGACGTGCCCGGAACACCTCCAAAGGGAGGCGCCCGGGGGGCATCCTAATCAGATGCCCGAACCACCTCAGCTGGCTCCTTTTGATGCGAAGGAGCAGCGGCTCTATTCCGAGCTCCCTCCGGATGTCCGAGCTCCTCACCCTATCTCTAAGGCTGAGCCCGGCTACCCTACGGAGGAAGCTCATTTCGGCCGCTTGTATCCGCGATCTCGTTCTTTCGGTCACGACCCAAAGTTTGTGACCATAGGTGAGGGTAGGAACGTAGATCGACTGGTAGACCGAGAGCTTCGCCTTCCGGCTCAGCTCCCTCTTCACCACGACGGTCCGGCACAATGCCCGCATTACTGCGGACGCTGCACCGATCCGTCTGTCGACCTCCCGCTCCATTTTACCCTCACTCGTGAACAAGACCCCGAGATACTTGAACTCCTTCGCTTGGGGCAAGGACTCATTCCAAACCTGGAGGGAGCATTCCACCGTTTTCCGGCAGAGAACCATGGCCTCAGACTTGGAGGTGCTGACTCTCATCCCGGCCGCTTCACACTCGGCTGCAAACCGCCCCAGTGCTTGCTGGAGGTCACGGTCCGATGAAGCCAGCAGAACCACGTCATCCGCAAAAAGCAGAGACGCAATTCTGAGGTCACCAAACCGGACACTCTCCTCACCTCGGCTGCGCCTTGAGATCCTGTCCATGAATACCACAAACAGGACTGGTGACAAGGGGCAGCCTTGGCGGAGTCCAACACCCACCGGGAACGTGCCTGACTTAATGCCGAGGATGCGGACACAGCTCTCACTTTGGTCGTACAGGGATCGGATGGCTCGCAATAACGGCCCCGGTACCCCGTACTCCCGCAGTACCCCCCACAGGATCCCCTGGGGGACACGGTCGAAGGCCTTCTCCAAGTCCACAAAGCACATGTAGACTGGATGGGCAAACTCCCATAACCCCCCGAGCAATCCTGCTAGGGTAAAGAGCTGGTCCACTGTTCCACGGCCAGGGCGAAAGCCACATTGCTCCTCCTGAATCTGAGGTTCGACCAACGGTCGGAGCCTCCTTTCCAGCACCCTCGAGTAAACTTTCCCGGGGAGGCTGAGAAGTGTGATACCACGATAATTAGAGCACACCCTCCGGTCCCCCTTCTTGAAGATGGGGACCACCACCCCGGTCTGCCACTCCGCAGGCACTGTCCCAGACTTCCACGCGACACTGAAGAGGCGTGTCAACCAAGACAGCCTAACAATGTCCAGAGCCTTCAGCATCTCAGGGCGAATCTCATCCACCCCTGGCGACTTGCCACTGCGGAGCTTTTTGACAACCTCAGCGACTTCCGCCAGGGATATGGGTGCGGACCCCCCCCGAGTCTTCAGGCTCTGCCTCTTCCACAGAGGGCATGTTAGTCGGGTTCAGAAGCTCCTCGAAGTGCTCTTTCCACCGCCCGACAACATCCCCAGTCCGGGTCAGCAGTTCTCCTCCCCTGCTGAACACAGCCTGGGTCAAGCCCTGATTTCCCTTTCTGAGGTGTCGGACGGTTTGGCAGAACTTCCTCGAGGCCGACCGAAAGTCCTTCTCCATGGCCTCCCCGAATTCCTCCCATACCCGGGTTTTTGCCTCAGTGACCGCTGAAGCCGCAGCCCTTCTGGCCCTGTCTGCTGCTTCAGGAGACCCCCGGGCCAACCAAGCCCGAAAAGCCTCCTTCTTCAGCTTGATGGCTTCCCTCACCGCTGGTGTCCACCAGCGGGTTCTGGGGTTGCCGCCACAACAGGCACCGATGGTCTTCTGGCCACAGCTCCTGCCCGCCGCCTCGGCAATGGAGGCTTTGAACATGGCCCACTCGGACTCCATGTCCCCAGCCTCCCCCGGGATACACGAGAAATTCCTCCGGAGGTGGGAGTTGAAGACCCTGCGGACGGGGGCCTCCGCCAGACGTTCCCAGTTCACCCTCACTACACGTTTGGATTTACCGGGTCTGTCCGACAGTCTCCCCGGCCACCTGATCCAACTCACCACCAGGTGGTGATCGGTTGACAGCTCTGCTCCTCTCTTCACCCAAGTGTCCAAGACATACGGCCGCAGATCTGATGATACGACTACAAAGTCGATCATCGATCTTTGGCTTAAGGTGTTCTGGTACCAGGTACACTTATGTACCACCCTATGCTCGAACATGGTGTTCGTTATGGACAATCCATGACCAGCACAGAAGTCAAATAACAACATGCCAAACTGGCCAGACACAAACAAAATAACTTGAAATCAAAATAAAGGTGGAAAGCGGTGGTGTTGGTGGAGAGAGGCACCAAGGTCACTATCCGCAGTCTGAGGTGGTGGGGGGCATTAATGAGGGCCAAGCCAAAAGGAACAGAAGAGAATAAAACCAATTAATAATGGGTGGGTAAACAGTTTGGGTCCAACAAACTCACAGTAAAGTAATGGACAGCACTTCTATTGATAGCACAGTGAACTAGGAAATAGAGAAATGTGTGAGTGAAGACAATATCAAGTAAGCAAATAGTAGAAAAACCTTACCTTCTGGGATCTTTAATCTGTAGCCCACTCCTCCATGCAGGACTGTGAGCACAGCCCTGCATATTTTTTCTCTGAGTAGAACCCCTGGCAAATCCCCCTTCTTCCATCCCCAAAATATCTTACAAGTCAGACATAAAACAAAAAGATGCACAAAAATACTCATTTGTTAATTCTTAATTAAAGGCTTTAAACTCAACTGGGACTGGTTACAGCCCATATCTGATGATTTTAAAACATACTGTAACTCTATTAATCTAACCCAGTTGATAAACTCACCCTAATCTTAAACATCCAGAGAGTTCTACACTAATTGATTTGATTTTGAATAATGTTTCTTATAAATACTCTGCTACTGGTGTCTTCTGTAATGATTTAAGTGACCACTGTGCTGTTGTTGCTATTAGAAATACTAAGATCCCTAAGACAAAACAACGCTTCATTCAGAAGAGAAATCTGAAGCGTTTTGTTGAGCAGGGTTTTTTACACGACTTGTTTTACTTTGAATGGAAAAGGATTGAGCTTATTCCTGATGTTCCTGAGATTATTCCTTATATACTGCCTGGGCATTCTTTCATGATGGCTTTTTGCTAATTATGAATAAACATGCCCCCTTCTGTAGGTACAGAGTGAAAGGTAGGGATAACCCCTGGGGCCCTATCTTACACCCGGCGCGAATCCAAATGCAAGTGCCTTTGCTATCTTACAGGGTTATAACGCCTATCGCTCACGTCGTTTAAAAACCAAGTAGTCTTGCGCCCATTGCAAGTTGGTTTTTAGATGAGGAGTGGCCAGGATAATTTTTGCCGTATTGCTATCTTGAGCCAGCAGAAAGCGTTGCGCTAAAACCACCACAAACCTGGTCTAAAGTCATGATGCAGTTGTTTACATGTTATTTTAACGGCACATATAAGTGCATATAGATAGGCGTGTGCACAACGCACGTACACCCTCCTGTCTGTTACACACAGTGGCGCGCACAAGCATGACTAAAATATCAAGATTACAATGTGAAATATTATTATTTTGTAGGCTATATCAAAAAATGCATAATAATAAAAGGGTCCATAGGTCAAAGACCACATACCTGTCCCTCAGCAAAGAGGAATGCCTCATTAAATTGCTTTCACCCCACTCCATCAACATCCAGGCAATGTGCAATGGTACGTGTAAGGTTACATGTATAGACTATTTGCAATTACCCTGGATCAAGGTATATTTGCCAATAGTTCCTGTAGCCTTATCAGGGTTCCCACGCTACCTGGAAACCATGGAAAACATGGAATTTATTTTTTCATTTTCCAGGTTTGGAAAAGTCATGGAAACTGAGCAAAAGTGAACACTTACATGGAAATTGAAACAGTTGTCCTGGAAAATTTTATTGGATGATGTGTAAAATAGTAATAAAATGAAACTATTGAGCACAGAATTAAGATGAGTTTATAAAAACCCTTTACATGTGAACAGCTTTTACTGTAGATAGAAATCATGATCCCATGTTGTAGAGCATGCTCTTGGCATCCTATCTGGTATATTGGATGTTGGAATTTGATGCAGGCAACCTGGTGATATGGACTTTAAAAGTATAGTTTCGGATTGGTGGACTTCGGGAATAATAACCGAGAAACGTTACTCGCGATCTCAATAGAAGGGTCAAATACATGCATTTCCCAGCCAACACGGGAGCCTTGACATCTACAGTGAAACTTCTTATGCAAGTTTATCCTCAAATGTAAGTAGCTGTGTTTTAACTGTGTGGTAAACCTGGGTTTATCAACGTTAGTTAGTAAGCAGTGCAATCTTGCTAACTAGCTAGCTAGCTAGCAACTTGCTAGCTAGCAGCTTACACTAGAATTGTTAAGGTAATTTTTACCTTGCTTTTAAAATACTAGAACTATGTTTGATCCCCATATGTATTTCACTCATTGACTTTTCCTAAAACCGTGTTATTCACCACATTTAGGGGAGTTTGTTTTGAATTTGGATTAATTAATGATGGTTAGCAAGCACATGCAGTGCAATCTTACTAGCCAACATTCAGCTTGCTAACTAACTAGCTAACTACCAATACATTTTCACATTAGGCTGTGACATTACTTCTATACTAGTTGACATGACCAGTCTAGTCTTGATCAATTTTGTAACATTCATTCTTATATCTACTTTTAGCTATTTTGTGATTTTTCGTTTTAACTTAACAAAGTGACACAAACAGAACAGATGGATATCATTCTGCGCTACTGGAGTGAACGCGAAGGGAAAGTAGCTGTGCGTTACTTCACTTCAGAGTTCCTAGGACACACTCAGGCAGAGAAGCTCTTGGAGGGTATCAACAGATCCCTGTCACCTCTGGACCCCAAGAAGCTCCTGCAAATATTGATGGACGGCCCTACAGTGAATTGGAAGTTCTTAAGAATATTCCAAGAGGACAAGAGCAAAGAGGACCCAGATGCACCAAAGCTCATCAACCTGGGAAGTTGTGGTCTGCATGTTGTGCATGGAAGTTTCCAGACCGGAGAGAGGGAAACAGGTTGGAAAATCGGAGATGCGCTGAGAGCGCTTTGGCAGGTGTTCCATGACTCGCCAGCAAGGCGAGAGGATTTCAGTGAGCTGACTAAAACGGCAAGATTTCCTCTGAAGTTCTGTGCCACTCGATGGGTTGAAGACTTGCAAGTTGCTGAGCGGGCAATCGAAGTGTGGCCAGCTGTGACGGTGTACATCCACAGCCACAAGAAACTTCAGAAGAGTAAAGTGCCAACATCTGCGTCCTACTTGACAGTCAAGAAGGCAACCGAAGACCCTCTTTTCCTGGCTAAACTTGAGTTTTTCGCTTTTGTTGCAAGACAGCTGAAGCCTTTTTTGGAGGTATTTCAGACAGATGCCCCAATGGTGCCATTCTTGGCAAAGGAGCTCCAAAGCACCCTGACAGGCCTGCTGTCATGCTTTATCAAGAGAGAAGAGCTGGCAAAGATCAAGACACCTCTCCAGCTCACTAAACTGGACCCCCAAGAGAAGCAAATCCATGTCCCACTCAAACACCTGGACATAGGATTTTCAACCAAGCAGGCTTTGCAGAAGGCATCTGAGAAGCTCCAGGAAAATCCAGTGAAAATCGTGGAGTTCAAAAAAGAATGTGTCTCCTTACTCGCAATGACCTGCAAGAAAATGATGGAGAGAAGTCCTCTCATGTATCCAGCTGTGCGGCATATGAGGTCCCTTGACCCTGTGATGATTGTGACAGAAACCGAAAGTGCAACAGCAATGTTTGAGAAACTCCTTCAGGTTCTCCTCAATGCTGGATGGTGCCCTGCCACAGAGTGTGACAAAGTCCTTTCTCAGTATAAAGCATTCTCACTCGATGTCAACACAAACCACAAAGCAGAGTTCCAAGAATTTGTTTACAGCTGCAGACTTGATGAATTCTTTGGAAGATATCTCAGTGGCAAAGAAGAGTATGCAGAACTGTGGAACATCATGAAATGTCTCTTCACGCTGTCTCATGGACAAGCTGCAGTAGAAAGGGGGTACTCTGTTAACAAGGATATGCTTGTTGAAAACCTACAGGAGAAGACGCTAATAGCAATGCGCTTGGTCCACGATGCAATGGCTGGGCACACAGATGAAGCTCTTCCAAAAGACCTCAAGCAACACTGCAGAGGAGCAAGGACAAGATATGAGATGTATCTGGAAGACCAGAAGAAGTTTAGAGAGCAAACCACCAAAGAGAGGAAAAGAAAGGAGCTCTGCCAGGAAATCCAGAAAGTGAAAACAAAGCAGCAAAAAGTAATGACAAGCGCTGAAACAATGGAGAAAGAAGCACATGAAATGGCAGTCATGGCAGAGAAGAAGCACGATTTTACACTGCTGTCAAAATCAAATGCCTATCGGAAAGGGGTTGCTGATAAAAAGGAAGAGGTGGCAGCTCTAGACAAAGCCCTGAAAGAGCTGCAAGAGTCTGTTAATAAGTTAAAGCAATGAGGTATGTGCAATAGCCTTTATGGATGTATGAAAGATTGTAATATTTATTGGTCACCCTCCTAAAGACAAATATAACACCATTTTAGCTTATGGAGATGACCAATTTTAACTCAAAATAACATTCTGTTTCAGATCTTCAGACTGTAGAGAGGAGGAGGAAGAGGAGTGGAGAGGGGGAGGAGCCAGGAGGGCACAGAAGGAAAGAGGGAGGAGGAAGAGAAGAGGGGAGAAGATGAAAGAGGAGAAAAGAGAGGAGGATAAGAGAGTAGAGGATGACAGAGGAAAAGGGAGAAGAGTGGAGAGGGGTTGAGAAGAGTAGGAAGAGAAGACAGGAGCGGACACGAGAGGGGAGGTGTGGAGAGAAGAGGACAGGATGAGATAGGAGAGGAGTGGAAGAGAGAACATATATCAATCCCAGTGCTCATGTGTCTCAAAGTTCCAGTTCAATAAATTGTTGTTCATCTACAGCTTGTTGCATTATTTCATGCATTGATATTATCAATAAGACATAATCTCTAAGCATTTACAATGTAGACTTGACTGGCACATCTTTTAAATCAAGTAAGTAGTCAGGTGTCCTAGGGGGTTGTGTGTGTGAGGGGAGGGGGGCGCGGATGGGGGCGGAAAGCTTCAGGGGCCTATAGATCATCACTTAATATGGTACCTGGAAAATCGGGAGGTAGCATGGAAAAATTTTTCAAGGCAAGCGTGGGAACCCTGCTTATCTTCCATCTTCTCTTATGTGACAATGGCTATCTATTGAAAACTTTGCTGATAACACCTATATCAAGCCTATATTGTCATTTACACCTAATGCGTGAATTTTCATTCAATAAAAAACTGCAATAGACGGACATTTGAGTTCTGAAAATGCGCTTCAGATGTCATTACAATACAGCTCTCTAGGCCTACAGCCTGTAAGTAAATAGAATGGTTTTGACAAAAAAAAGTTCAAAACCTTGTCCAGTGAATATTGCATTTATTGTTTTTCAAATTGTCTCGGCTACTGGCTACAACGGAATCGCTGTGCAGAAGGTTTTAGCCTACAGTTAAAAATAAATGTCACCATGTTAACTGAACCTTATTCTTCGTCTTTCATAGCTATTTTTTAAATTACAGTGACCAGATTTCCATACTCTCAGCTTATTAAAACCCCGCTGATTTCACCTGTTATATCATAACTAAACAAAACAATTTTAAAGAGAACCATTAATTCACAATTCATTTTAATGCCATTTTCTGCATGTGCACTTTAACTTCATGCAGGAGAAGGTCTGTTTCACCTGCTTTAAATTGCACTTTTCACGGTCTTCCCGGGAAAGTGGACTTGTTTTTAAAGCATAGAATAGAATAACTTATTTTCCTGTTAGGGAACTTCAGTTGTTGTTTCCAGCAGTAACAAAGACATAGATAGTGGGGCAGACCCACAAACACAAAACATACATGTTAAATAAAAACATTGAATTGAATCAGATGTTTCACATTATAGTGAAGGTATGTGTCATTAAGCTGCTAGTAAAACGTGTTGGTCACATTTCCATAAGCAGGACATTATAAAACAAGGGGAAATGTGTGTGGACCTCTGGGTTGCCAACCTTACAGCTTTACTATATTTTTCTAAGGTGAGACGGAAGCCATTGGTTGCTTATTCTCAGCTGTTGCAGGTGCTTTTAACGAAATTTAACCGCATATATTTTGTTAAATAACAGCACTGTCAGGAATTACCGGGAACTCATAATGGTTAGTCCAAATAATATTGATCCATATAGCCTATTTCTTGATCACACTAAACACGCACGAGCATGTCTGTTTCGCCATCATATAAGCAATCCGCCAAGGTGGGCAAGCAGGCTTTTAAAGGGAATGGGATATGACATTTTGATTGGTTTATTGCATGTCACGCCCAAGACGCACCTATAATTAATGAAGAGACTAGGTTCAGCGCATTTGCACATTGCACCGTGCTCAGAGCAAAAATTGACTTGGACACGCCCTGTGCACTTTACGCCATGCGCTTAGACAAAGCGCTAAGCTTGCCAAGATAGAGCCCCTGGTTTTCCCCTGAGCTATCAGATATATTTCATGAACAAAATTCAGTCTGGGGTAAGGCTCGGAAATCAGGGTCTGAAGCTGATTGGCTTCTTTTTAGGCAGTTACGGAACACATGCTCCTGTGGCTCAGGAGGTAGAGCGGGTCGTCCGCTGATCGCAGGGTTGGCGGTTCGATTCCCGGCTCCTCTGGTCCACATGTCGAAGTGTCCTTGGGCAAGACACTGAACCCCAAATTGCTCCCAATGAGCAGGTTAGCACCTTGCATGGCAGCTGCCGCCATTGGTGTGTGAATGGGTGAGTGAGAGGCCATTGTAAGGCGCTTTGGATAAAAGCGCTATATAAGCGCAGTCCATTTACCATTTATTAAGAAGGCTAAGTCGGCATTTTATTTATTTGTTACTACTGAAAATCTAAATGATCCTAGAAAGTTTTGGAAGGCTATTAAATCCATGTCTGGAAACTAAGTCTGAAAATTTACCATCATGTGTCATGAAAAACTAAATTCCTGTATAGGACTGTCTGAAATGCTGAATTGTTTTAATCAGAATCAGAATCAGAATCAGAATCCCTTTATTCGCCAAGTATTTACATACGAGGAATTTACTGTGGTTGTACTGTGGTTAATGAGCACTTTGTATCTTCCGGCTCTCTATTTGACTCTGCTCCCTCTGTCTCTGTAACATCATGTGCTGATGAACCGATGAGTGGTGGTCAGACTTTCAGCTTTACACCATTTTCAGTGCTGGAGGTACACAAAGCCCTGAAATCACTAGACATCGCTACAAAGCCTGCAGGTCCTGATGTTCTTGACCCCTGCTTCTTGAAATTAGCAGCTGATTTTATAGTGGAACCACTCACATATATTTTCAACCTGTCTCCAGAATGTAATGAAATTCTTAGGATTTGGAAATCAGCACATGTTCTTCCACTATTAAAAGGGGGAGATCTAACACTCTTAAATAATTACAGACCTATTTCAAAGCTGTCACCTCTGGCAAAAATACTTGAATCTCTTGTCAGTGAACAGCTGAACAACACCTTTTTATCTACGTTCCAATCAGGTTTTAGAAAAAAACATAGCACTATTACAGCAGCAATGATTTTACAGTCGCCTTAGACAAAAAGCAGCATTGCGTTTCACTTTTTATCAATCTTTCTAAAGCATTTCACACAGTCGACCATGGCATACTGAAACAGAGATTATTTAACATAGGTTTTTGCAGTTGCATGGTTTGTAAACTACCTAACAAAGAACTCTAAATTCACATCTAATTTATTGACTATACGTAATGGTGTGCCCCAGGGTTCTGTCTTTGCTCCCCTTTTATTTACCATCTATATAAATAATTTGGACCATGGTGTGCTGAATGCCCTTTAACCATCACTCTGCTGCCAGAAATACAGTAGATATGGAAGGATCACTTTAAGGCAGTGGCGGGCCGTGCATTTCACACCTAGGCCTTCAGTGATGTCCTACACAGTCCTACCTGAATTATTCCACCTCTTAATACCATCATTATGACGCCATGGCTCTAGAAACTATACATTTAGACAGAAACGCAGTATAACCGGGCGTTGCATCACCTTAACATAGTCAAGTACAACAGAGTTATATTAATATTTCCGAAGCATTTATAATCAATAAATCCGCATTTACAATTAAGAGTGTTAAACTACCAGCTTTAAGATCGCTTGGATACTGTCAAAACTTTAAAATAAAAGGCGCTTTTAAGGGATTAGTCTACAAAGTTTTATTAAGTCCACCAAAAGTATGTTAGCTTTAACAAGTTTGTTCGCTAAACAGCGCATTGTCGCACCCAAAGCAGTTTCATTTAAGAAACGTGACGATAAAGACACAAACTATTCACTGAAAATAAAAGAAAACAAACAAATAATTTGCATTTGTTCAAGAGGATATATTTGCGACAGTGGTGAAAGTGTATTCCTAGCCTTGAATGTCCACTTTGACTCGCTAGCGTCGGCTCGCTAGCGTCGGAGTTGGCCGTTCTCTTCTGACGATGTCTAGCTTTTCTTGAAAAGTTCGTCTTGAAAATGGCGTTGTAATTATATTTGCGACCAAATCGATCTCTTCTCCTCCTTCAGCCATTGCGGGTTGAAAAAAAACAGCTTGTAGAAATCTCGTTCAAGTTCAGTTTGCTATCTCTGCGATAGCTCTGCCTCTCAATAGTGCGTATCCAATCAAAAGACATGCACGTGCTGACGTTATCGTACGCCTGCTAGCTGGCCCCGGAGTCGCCAACTCGAAATCTGATTGGTTAACACCACAGGGTTGTTTCGGTTCACTTTCAGCTACAGGCGCCCGCACTGTCGATTCTGAAGGCCTAAGGGCAGATTTCTTGGACCCTGGCAACACATTATGGCTGAAATATGATTGGATAAAAGCTCTAACATAAAGGCCAGCCCTCCAAATCTCGATCTGAGGCTGGAAGCAGCGCAACCAAGAGGAAAGCTATGAAATGAAGAGAATAGACTATGGGGAATAATTTAATACATATTTGTGGAAAAAATATATCAAAATTAAATTTATATTCTGATGATGTTTAGGCCAGCAGAGAAGGCCTTGCTGGCCCTGACGGCCCGCCACTGCTTTAAGGGTTGTTTTTCCTGACAGATTTTCTTATTGAACTCTATGGAAAAATAAGTCAGGAGAAGAAAACCTTCAAGTTATCCATCCATATCTACTGTATTTCTGGCAGCAGAGTGATGGTTAAAGGCTTGTTTAATACATCAAACCCTTGATGACTTAGAGCCACTTAGCCAACCATGTGTTGAAATTGAAAGGAAACCACAAATACCTTCAGACACCGCGGCCCTCCAGGACTGGAGTTTGACACCCCTGACTTAGAGCCACTTAACCAACCATGTGTTCTATACTGTTCCAGTGTAATTTACAGCTAAATCTTGTCTCACCCCCCAATTCCCATAGAGATCCATTCAAATGCAGAGCTGTTATAGTATCGCTTGTAAGAGTACCAGCAAATAAGATACCAAGAGCCTTTTGATGTTGTTGGGTCACAGACATCATAAGGTCATGGCATGCAAAGGATATGCAACCAAATATAAAAAATATGGCTTTTCTACCAAGTATTAAATACATTTAATTTAGCGTGTTCAATACTTTTTTCCTGTGTCATTTCACTTTATTGCACATAACTTTTTTAAAGAATTGGAACCTTACAATTTATTTAGCTGTCTAGTTTTATTGAGTTAATACCAATGTCTGGTCAAAATCTCATGTGAATAGCTACATTGGAAATATGTTTGATAATAAAATTGTTGACGTGTCCAATACTTATTTCCCCCATTGTAGATTTTAAACACATTTTCTGTGCAAGTTTCAATTGAGCATGATCAGATAAGCAACTCACCATTATTACAAACATCCCACAGTCGTTCCTGTGAGTTAGCTTCTTTGCTGTGGAAGTCCCTGTTCAAGAAATTAAATTATTTACTTGTTTATCAAAACAAAATTAAGGGTCGAAAACCCTTCTAATGTTTACACCTGTATGTGTCTGTCTGTTTGTGCGTGCATGCATGCATGCGTGTGTCTCCCACCAAAGTGTCAGCATTTGCTAACTGCACATTCGCTTGATGCTTTGGCCCTTGCAACAAGCAAACACTGCATGTTCGCTTGATTCTACCTCAAGTTGGATAATGTCGTGGAAATTTCACTTTAACCCACAATGAAACAAAGTCTGTCCTACAGAATCACAACAAACTTCGTGTTATGATAATAATTAGTTTATTTGCAAATAAACCAATGAGAGAGTCATTACCTGAGCTCTCTCTCAAACAGAATGAAAGAGAAATATAGATAGGTGAAAGAGAAATATAGATAGGTGAAAGAGAAATATAGATAGGTGAAAGAGAAATATAGATAGGTGAAAGAGAAATATAGAGATACTTTCTCCACTCCTAGGCATGGATTAACCTTTGGCCTTGATGGCCCCCTCTCTTCCATTTAAGAATGTTCCCAGCGCATGGAAGGATGTTTCTCACTCAGGCAAGGACATAAACATTCTCTTCACCGTCCGCTGACCTTCTACTGATATGAGACAGACACAGAGTCTGCTGACTGAAACTCTCTGTTCTCTTACCTCTGCATTACTGTTAGACTAAATAATAATCAAAGAACATTAATAAGTGTTAAATGTTAATGAGATCGTCTCTAAATGAACACACATATTGTAATACAGAAAATTGCCATCACAACAGACCAACCAACTGACCAGGTGACACTGTTTATAACCTCTAAACTGAAATTCCAAATACACTGTGGAGTGGCCTCATGACCTACAGGGAACAGGCAGACTGGGCAATAAGCAAACAGCATATCTTATGTAATAACCAAAAACAGATCGAGTTACCAGCAGAATGAGAAATGGTGCAGGCTTAGACATAAAACACAAAAAAATTATTCAATGCATGTAAATGTCTTGTACATCCTATGATGTTCCTGGCTACATAACTTGCCTTTCATTATAAGCCTTAGCCACACTGACACTAAGCATTCAGCACTTACACAGAGCAGGAAGTGCCCGGGGATCCACAATGGAAAAATAAGGGTGTCCTTCTGGTTTGCATCCACCTAGTACAGGGGACGTAATGCGTTGAAAATTCAGACTCCTTTTTATTTACATGAATATGGTGTAAAAGAAGGTTTCACTTACAGGAAGACTGGTGAAAGGGTCACAGTTGCACGGTGAGAGCCATGTTGAGCTTGTGTAGGCATCAGCTATGAAAACTGATTTTTCCTGCAGGAAGACAGGCTAATACATAATTGACTGCACACAATTCCTATATTTTGCCAATGCCACAAACTAAGAAAGAATACCTGCAGCTGTGTCATCTCTTGCACCATCTTCAAGCATCCATTTAGCACCTCTATGCATATAGAAGCAATTCTATATAAAAAAATCTATAAATAGAATTTTGAATCAAATCAACAGTTCAGAGACTTTGGCTTTATTTTGTAAAACTATCTGGGATCTTTAAAATGTTTCACTTAACAAAAGAGGTACCCACCGTGGAGTCCATGTCCTTCCTTAGGCCCAATGTTAGAAAGTTCTCCCTTGTCAGACACATTTGTCCATCTTTGACAATTATTTCATTTGTTAGTCTGTGCTGATCCAGAACGTAGTTCACCTAGAAGGGACATGTTACAAAAGTATGGAAATTAATAATAGACATGCATCATCCATTCATCTCAAGCTACCTGAAATAATACAAGAAACATACAAGTTCCACAAAGAACAGATTTGAGGAAAAACAAAAATGTCTCTATATACCATTTGCTCCTGAGTGGGATTCCCTCTCAGGGTCCATGAGTTTCTACAGGTTTGATGCCTGTGTGATCAATTGAGGGCACATTGATCACACTGGTGGACAGTGTCCGGTGCTATGCTCACTGTAAGACATCATTTTCAAGCATGTTAATGGTGACATTCAGCGACTAAAATTTTGCAAATTTACAATTAGGCTCATGTCTTAAACTTCAAAACATGTCCTAGCTTCATGTGATGCTTGTGTTGCATCCACTGATGGCTGGATAGCTGCTGCTGCTGAAAAAAGCAACAATAACTGATGTGTGACTTAACATTTGAATGGACGTTTTGACATTTTCACACAAGTTAATAAATACACTGACCCAAAAAAAAAAAATTTTTTTTTTTTTTAAAGACTGATACAACACACCCAGAACAGCCATTCCATTGCAATCAATGGTTATCTCCATATCTGCATCTATGACTTTCTTGAGGTCTGCCACTGCCTTCTTATTGACCCTGTCATTGTGGTTGTGTGCGCACCAGGAAGATGTGACTCCCTGGAGACAGCATATTCAAAAAATAATTGTTTTTCCTCATTCCGGAGAAGAACTGTTCAGCCTTTTGTGAATTCAGCCATCCACACAGCTCAGGCACAAGGCCAATTCTTCTTAGGGCATCCCTCTCGTCTTTTGTATTATATCGGTGAAATGTATCATAGAGGGCATAATGCTCCGCAGCACGGGTTACTGGGTGACCATTTTCATCTGGTGTCTCTTTTTTGGTCTCCAGCCATGATAAATGTATTTTTAGCTGTTTTCAGGTGTAGCTTCAGCCAGCCTTCCTTCATGAGGGCTGAAGGGCAGTCTTTCAGATACTCTGAGGTTCGTGTGAATGACCAAGCCCCTGGCAAAGTCATAACATTGGGGAAATGCTGAAATGAAAGCAGCATGTTTGTTAGGTACCTTGAGGGGGAACAGGACCCAAATGCAAGACTCAGAAATGGCTCAAAGGAAAACTCCACCAGGAAGCACATTTACTGGGAAGACAGGCAGGGGCAAGACAAAAACAGATAGGAACTGATGAGAAACTCGGAGGGTCAGGAACTCGGAGGGTCAGGAACCAGGTGGGACAGGAACTTAAGCGGGCGCAGGGGCCCGCAGTAGGGAACAGGAGCGGGGGACGGGAAATGGCGCGAGGGCGTGCGGTCAGGGCCAGGCACACAGCCTGGGGACGAACAGGGGAGCCGGAGAAAACTGGGGAGCCTGGGTAGGAAGGGGGGACCAGGGCAGGAACTGGAAGCCAGGGGCAGGAACTGAAGGTCAGGGCAGGAACAAACACAAAACGCACAGGACATGACGAGAACACACAAGATACACAAGGTACACCACAAGATGGTCAGTCCCTGAACAAAGAAACGGGGAAGACTAAATACAAACTTAACGAGGACAGAACGAGGAACAGGTGAGGTGACAACTAACAAGGAAACGAGAGGGAAACACAATGCAGGTGCGGGGAAGTGGAGAACACAAGTAGAGGGAGAGAGGGAAAACACGGGGTGGATTGACAGACAAATGGAAGACCAGGAACGGATCACAGGACATCACAATGTCTGCAAAGTCTCTTGGGCTTTCAGCTCTTAAGTTAAATTTAACGGAATTGACAATCCCACAAGGGCACATGATCACTGCCCAGCCACCTGAGAACAATAAACATAAATATGATTAAAAGTGGGATAAAGATGAATTTCTGTAGGCTCTCTGTTGCCTTGTGATAACCTTGCAACTGTATAAAACTGACAATTAATCTAAAGAAAAATACTGAAAACATACAAGCAATGGAAGCGTAAATATATTTAACATTTAAAAGATAGACAGACAGACAGACAGACTTACCGGATGCTCCCCAAACCTTCTCAAACACCTTATCATACGTACTCCTGTTTTTAATTTCCTCCCTCTTACGGAGCATAAGATCCATTTAGGAGCCCCTGTTGTCCAGGCCACACTCTTTGCAGAGTCGCCTTACAGCATCAACCTGTGAAGACATCAATGCAGCAATACGTTCCTCTTAATAGTTGAGATCGTCTCTGCCAAAGTAAAAATCTGTAAGGATCTGTGTTTTGCGTGTTCTTTGTATCTTTATTTTGTATGTATTGTTTACCCTTAGTTTGTATCTGGCTTGTTTATTTTCCGGTTTTTCCTAGTTGTCCTTTGTCTGCTTGTTTACTTCTGATCTGGCACTCCCTGTTTACGTCTCTGTACCATTCGGGTGATCTCATTGGTGTTCGGGTTCCCTCTTGCTTCGCACCTATCTCTGTGCACTTAGATTTACTAATTACCACTAACATACTAATGATAGATTAGATCTACTAACTCCACTAACGAACTAATTTGTATATACTTACTAATCGTACTAACGGCAGGGGTGTGTATAGTTACTAATCTCACTAATATATTAGAGCCCACATTTTCACGCTGTTCTGTCATTGCTAATCATTCTCAGCTGCATCTGATCTTCTCTCCCTGTCCTCTTAATCTATGCACGATTTCCTGAAACTCCAGGTCATCTGTTATCGTGTGTATGTTTGGAATCCAGTCCGCATTTTCCCTAGTTGTCTCCGTGATTGTTTCATTGTTCCCAAATGTTTTTAAATTGTCTCTCGTTTGGATCCCCGCCCTTTCACACACCTGATTCCCTTTGTGTCATTTGTACCATGTGCATTTAAGCCCTGTGTTACCTCCAGTCTGTGTCAGAACGTGATTGTCTTTTCCAGTGCCTACGAATTACTAAGCCTGAGATCAGTTTAATTATCCGAGATACCCTTTGAACGACTATTCTTTTGCTTTGCCCTTATCTGTCTAGTTTGCCTTACGATTTTGATCACGCCTGTATTACGACTATTTCAATGTAAATAACTGCTGTAGCAAATACAGTAACAAAAACAAGTGTGACCAATATGTACACACAGCCTGCCCCTGCCAATCGCCTGCCCAATGCCTGCCTGAATAATTACAACACCATATACTGTAAAGCAGCTTTGAGACAATGCCATTGTAAAAAGCACTATATCGATAAATTTGACTTGACAAACACAAGTACTTACTTTTTACAAAGCCTCTGCCTAAAATCTATTGGCCAACTGAATTCCAGGAATCCTCAATCTTTACGTGGCCATAAAATTCTGGTGGAGAATCTTTAACATTACTCAATTTATTTTATTGAAGTAGCCAAAGTTCAAAGACACAACAGAATGTATACTCACAAGGCATGCTGAACACCCCTCTTTTATGGAGGTTCATAATAACAACTGGTGTTTGATGGCCACAAGTGCACACATGAAAACATGTAATCATGTGCCGTTAGGGTCTCAAAATGAAGGTATCCGTGTAGTATAGCATCATGGTTAGGGAAATTTTGATTATTTGTTGATTCGAGTGCATCCAAAACCCGTCCAATTGCTGTGTGATTCTGTAATTATATATATTTTTTAAAAGGTCAGGTTTCACATTTAAGTAAAATATAGTGGGAGGACATAAAATGTATTATCAATATTATCAAAGGAGATTACCTGTAAGGAGTTCATTAAATATAGGCAGAGGTGGAGTGTCATTATTATGCTATATGCTATTGAAATTATGCAACCCCTCTCCATTCCTAGTATCGGTAGAAACTACCACATACCTCACAACATTTACAGTATGTTGTCACATCTGTAAAACATAACAAGGGAGATCATTCAGTCACATCATATCTAATGAGAGTGCTATTCAAAATAATTAGTACATTTTCTATAACTGGTCTGTCACAAAAATGTAATCAACTCATACACTACAAACTATGAAAGTCTTTAGTATGACGTTTCTTATTGAAATTATTTCCTGATATACAAGTAAGCCTGGCATGTCCAAGGTTGTGTTTTCCCTTAGGTTTCACTGACCTTAGGTCAGGTGAGGACAACTCGTACAGTGTAACTACAGGGCTAATGCTAATAGGACGTCATACTTCACACAACATGTACATACCTTCCAAAACGCCAGTGAATGTGATGATCCTAGCCCTTTGTGTTATTACAATCGGATCAGAAAGGGGAACCCTTTCCTGGACAGTCTGAACAAAAAGTCTCAAGAGGTATTAAATGATGTGCAGAGGAAACATCAGCAGGCAGGACAGCAGGCAAGGTGGTGGATACAGAGGAACATCCGGCGCAGTTTGCTCATCTTGTGAGCCACCGTGATCTTCAGATTTAAAGGTTCCAGACACTTGGCTCTTTGTACTCCTAACCTTTCTAAAAAGGTCAGCATGTGTCTGAAACAAATTCCACTTTGCCACGGATTTGCGCAAATACAAATTCCTAGGCTTTGAACATGGGCAATGCCAAGTATTACATTTTCTGTCATAACACACCATGACTGTGCCAACCCTAGAATAATATGAAATCTGTGGTTCCCATACTGACACATACAGTTATGACTTCCCATTGGATTGATCTTCTCCAAAAACCTTTTTGCTTAATGGGGCTCCCTCTGCCTCAAATGCCCAGTTTTGCTTTAGGCACCGATTTTTCATGTCCTTGCTGAACCATTAGGTCTTGCACCATTTATATTAAAATGTCTTAATTTAGAAGTACATCTGTCTCTGTGGACAGTAGGCCAAAGACTTCACATGGCAGCACTCAAAACAAACAAAAAAATCAGCCCACTCCTTCTTGAAAATTCCGATGCACGCTTACATTTATCCAGCTCACAGCTTGTCTGATGACTGTTTCCTCATGTGCACTTCTGGACATGAATTGCATGTCTAGGTCCTCTGAATGTTCTGGCTACAGAAAAAATGCCCCTTTTTCGGGGGATGCATACTGATGGAAGAGTGAGCGGTGATTTGAAGATGTTTTCGCTTTATGTGCGTTTTAACTCAAATTGCAAAAACAACAGGTGGTTTGGGTTTGCCTTGATCGGAGCACCATTAAAGTAGAAGAATGGCTGGTGGCTGCAGGAAGGTTGGTGGTTGTAGAGAAGCTTTGGGTTACAGGACAGCTGAAAGTTGGAGGAAAGGTTACTATTGAGGGGCTTGGGATTGCATGACAGCAGGAGGTTGCAGGCAATGTCATTGTGAAGGAGCTTGGGGATGCAGGCAGGTTGATAGTTGGAGGCAAGGGTACTGTAGAGGGGCTTGGGGTTGCAGGCAGGTTGATAGTTGAAGAGAGGCTGGGGGTTGTAGAAGGGCTGGTGACTGTAGAGGAACTGGAGAGGCATTTATGCAGATGTGCAATTAAACCTTTCTTGGTGATAATTATTTTGGGGCAATAACAGGAGTGGTAGTGGATGCTGCCCACACAGCTTAGACTGCACTTGTATATGGTATAGCCTTAAAAACAAAATATCACATATACATGAACAGAATACATATACATATCACATACAGGTGCAGCTCAAAAAATTAGAATATCGTGAAAAAGTTCAATATTTTTTGTCACTCATTTCAGAAAGTGAAACTCATATATTATATAGATTCATTACACATAGTAAAGTATTTCAAGCCTTTATTTCTTGTAATTTTGATGATTATGGCTTACAGCTAATGAAAACCCAAATTCAGTGTCTCAGAAAATTAGAATATTGTGAAAAAGTTCAATATTGGAAACTCATGGTGTCACACTCTAATCCGCTAATTAACTCAAAACACCTGCAAAGGTTTCCTGAGCCTTTAAATGGTCTCTCAGTCTGGTTCAGTAGGCTACACAATCATGGGGAAGACTGCTGACTTGACAGATGTCCAGAAGACAGTTATTGACACCCTCCACAAGGAGGGTAAGCCACAAAAGGTCATTGCTAAAGAAGCTGGTTGTTCACAGAGTGCTGTATCCAAGCATATTCATAGAAAGTTGAGTGGAAGGAAAAAGTGTGGGAAGAAAAGGTACACAAGCAACAGGGATAACCACAGCCTTGAGAGGATTGTCAAGCAAAATCCATTCAAGAATTTGGGGGAGCTTCACAAGGAGTGGACTGAGGCTGGAGTCAGTGCATCAAGAGCCACCACGCACAGACGAATCCAGGACATGGGCTACAAATGTCGCATTCCTCGTGTCAAGCCACTCCTGAACCAGAGACAACATCAGAATCGTCTTACCTGGGCTAAGGAGAAAAATAACTGGACTGTTGCTCAGTGGTCCAAAGTCCTCTTTTCAGATGAAAGTAAATTTTGCATTTAATTTGGAAATCAAGGTCCCAGAGTCTGGAGGAAGAGTGGAGAGGCACAGAATCCACATTGCTTGAAGTTCAGTGTGAAGTTTCCACAGTCAGTGATGATTTGGGGTGCCATGTCATCTGCTGGTGTTGGTCCACTGTGTTTTCTGAAGTCCACAGTCAACACAGCCATCTACCAGGAAATTTTAGAGCACTTCATGCTTCCTTCTGCTGACAAGCTTTATGGAGATGCTGATTTCATTTTCCAGCAGGACTTGGCACCTGCCCACACTTCCAAAAGTACCAAAAGCTGGTTCAATGACCATGGTATTACTGTGCTTGATTGGCCAGCAAACTCGCCTGACCTGAACCCCATAGAGAATCTATGGGGTATTGTCAAGAGGAAGATGAGAGACACCAGACCCAAAAATGCAGACGACCTGAAGGCCGCTATCAAAGCAACCTGGGCTTCCATTACACCTCAGCAGTGCCACAGGCTGATCGCCTCCATGCCATGCCGCATTGATGCAGTAATTCATGCAAAAGGAGCCCCAACCAAGTATTGAGTGCATAGAAATGAACATACTTTTCAGAAGGCTGACATTTCTGTTTAAAATATCCTTTTTTATTGATCTTATGTAATATTCAAATTTTCTGAGACACTGAATTTGGGTTTTCATTAGCTGTAAGCCATAATCATCAAAATTACAAGAAATAAAGGCTTGAAATATTTCACTATGTGTAATGAATCTATATAATATATGAGTTTCACTTTCTGACATGAGTGACAAAACATATTGAACTTTTTCACGATATTCAAATTTTTTGAGCTGCACCTGTAATATATCCCCAACCACTTCACGTAAAGCATTCGTCAGTTTGATCAGATTCATAACATTTTCTGTCTTCCTATCCTTCAGCTTAATCATCACCTTCCACTCAGCTTTAGCTTTCCCTTCCTCAGTCTGCTTCCTCACCTTAGTTTGATGATCCTGTCTTTCCTGATCTGTTCCACTACCTCCCGACTCCTTCTGCCTGACCCTCTTTAGATTTATCTTATTTCCCCTGGAAACTTTCCATTGCCCCTCATCTTTCATACTCTCCTTCTCCTCACCAGACCTAATACTCATGTTTTGAGCTCAGGTCACTTGGTAGTCTGTTATTAGCTGTTAAATTTTAAGATAATCCTCAACTCTGAGTGATGCTTTGCTTGTTTGCGAGGTTATGCAAGGTTTTATTTTTGAACAAAAACTAAAAAGAACAAACAGCCAAAACCCTCAGGCGTAGCCCAGTGTCAGTGAGACACTCCCCACTCGTCGCTCCTCGTGGAGCATTTAGCGGTTTGGAATGTCCTTAAAGATGGTGGACCTTGATCGATTTCTGGGTCAGGCGAGGACCGAGTAAAGAAAGACGGCTAAAATAAGGCATCTTGCGGTGGTGCCCTTGTGGAAAAACCAAATTGAATAGGGTTGAATGGAACCACGTGACCACGTTTCCTTTCTCGTTACTATATAGTTGTGTGGTGCGAATGTATTAGAAATGAAAAACACAGGTAATTTGTTTCTCAAGATGGCATAAAATCACACCCATCTTCTTAAAATTGTATGAACTTGAGCAAATAAAAGCTATTAGATTTCTTGGGATTTGGTTTGATGAAAAGCTCACATGGAATGTTAATTTGGATTAAGCTAAGATCAAACGTAAAAAGGTCATCAATATACTTAGTTATTTGTCAGATCTGGGGTGGGGAGCAAGAAAAGCATCTTTACAAAATATATACTGGGCACTCATGAGATCTGTCTTTGACAATGGTTGGGTAGCTTACATGTCAGCAGCAGAATCAAACAAGAATCAAAAAAGAAATTAGATTTATTACAAGCTCAGGCCGTGAGAATCTGTCATGGATCATTTAAAACATCTCCAGTATTAGCAATGCAGGTGGAAATGGGAGAAATGCCTTTAAGGATCAGAAGAATTACGTTACCAGGGGCAATATGATACACATCCTACCAAGAGTGTTTTAACAGACTGCTGGGAAAATGAGACAAATTACATATGTTTTGGGTGGATTGGTGATACAAAGGCCAAAAACATCAATTACAGTACAGTCCCACAGTTTCAATTTCTTCCATTCCTCCCTGATTATTCCCCTTGCCAAATGTAGACCTTAACAATACAGCAGGAATTGAAGGACAAGTCAGAGCAACTTCCAATATGGCACATAATCCAGAACTATTTTGATCAGCATTTTTCAGACTCTGTGTTTATTTTTACAGATGGCTCCAAAGATCCAGATACAGGGTGTGCAGGCGCAGCAGTATGTATACCGGTGAGTGAGACATACATTAAGACCATTTATCAGTATATACCACAGAACTATTGGCGGAGGAGCGGAAGATACTCAGAAAACTCAAAATACAGGCAAAAAACCAACAACGCTATCAAGGGCGAAGAACTCACAAACAGTGACTTGGAGAACTGGGTTAAATACACAGAGGGAGACAAGAAACAATGAGGATCAGGTGTGAGGAAGCAGGGAGGGGAGATGGCTCACAGGTGAGAACAATGAGGGTAACAAGGACCAATAAAACAATAACGAGGGCAGACGTAAAACATGAACTGGATCTTCACGTAAACAATGATAACAACAGACCTGGAGTTAACAGGTAACAAGTGCACAGCTCGAAGGGGAGAAACGCGGACACGTGCAGAGAATGCGAAATCACAGATAGATACAGGGATAAGATAACGAGGGAGAATGACAGCTGCAGGGAGAGAATTAGTAATGTTAGTAGAACATTATAAATCCCTAATGTTAGTGGTTTAGTATTATGTACATGTTAGTTTGTTTAGTAGGTTAGTATTAATTATAATCTAACAGTTAGTACGATTAATATGTTAGTAATATATATAAAATCGGAAGGAAGAACACAAGATATGAAATACAGAGGAAACCCGATTGAAACAAAATCACCCGAATAGTGCAACGACAAAGACAGGGAGGGGAATCTCTGGGAACACGAAACAAAGACAGACAGATGAGACTCGGACAACCCATGAACAGAGGGGAATGCAATGATGAATGAAAAGTAATAATCCAGAATAATAATTAAAATACAAAACAGACAGAACTCAAACACTCAGAACATAACAATATTGGGATGATAATAAAACTGGAAGACATCTATACAATATACAAAAACAAGTTGGTGCTGGGAGGATGGTGGGCTGGAAACGAAGGGAAGAAAATATTATAACTCGTCTGAGAATAGGTCATACAGGTCTCAACCATGCATTATATAAAATAGGCAAGCACCCAACCGGAAAATGTACACTGTAGCCAACTAGAAACAGTCAAACATGTACTACTTAATTGTAGGAAATACAATATCAAGAGAAATCACGGAAGGAAGGCAAAACATCACAACTTTTCTTTGTCAGGTCTCTTGGGGGAAAAAGCAGTCAAAATATATTGTGACATTATTAAGTTTCTAAAAGAAGCTGATTTAGATTTTTTTTTTTTTACTGCATAATCTCTTGTTCCACACCCCAGTCCAGTTGGTGGCGGTAATGCACCTTTACGCTGGTTGAACCGCCAATAAACACTAAAGAAGAAGAACTATTAGGAATGAGCTATGAGGTTGCCTGCACTGAATTTATAGTGCATTTTATCTGATACCGGCAGTACGTATACGTGAGTGCATTTTAATACTACTTTAAGTACTACTCTAAGTGTTTGTGGAGACATGGGCTAGCCAGCAAGCAGTCAAACGTTTTAGTAATTTTTTTAGCCTTGTATTATGTGTTAAACATTGTGTTTTCTCTTGCTCCATCTGGACTTCTGGCTTTCGATACGAATATCTTCAGACAAATATCTTCTGTCTGAAGATATTCATATCGAAAGCCAGAGGTCCAGATGGAACAATGTTTTCTCCAGCAACGTGAAATTATCATTTATTGACATAACGTTAATGTCCTTACCAGTGAATATGTCTTTAATTCACGATGGCGTAGTAAACGAAGCGAGTTGAGCATTCTGTAGCGAAGATGGTTGCTAATTTCTTTGTTTATGGGAATTTTACATAATGATAAACGACACTGACCAAAAAGAAAACCGCATATAATGAGAGAATATGGTTGACACAGCATATCGGCGAAAAATGGTGTGGCGCTCGGGCCTGGGTAAAAGCTGGAATCGATCGACGGAAAGAAGCTCGGAATGGCCAAGAGTGATCTATGCCAAAAAAAAGCCTCTGTTCAAATGCTTGCAGCACTCGCTTCGATACAATTCGGTTCGATTAAATTTGATACTTTAAAAACATTTAATAGATATGCTAATGTGATTTGATACCGATACAGTCAGCAGTAATTAGAACCTTACGCCAAGTTCACAGAATTATGTTTATTGTTAAGGCATGCTATACATTTTGCAGCTGTCTGCAGCAAATAATGCAGCAATAAACATGACTAACAGTGTATTTTCTAAAGTTGCCCTATTGAGGTTATTGTTTTTCAAACAGTGTCAGACATGGTACCCCAATACCTTTCCTTTATTCACTAAAATGTTTTCTGTATGGTGTATCTAGGTTCCACGACATTCATTAAGTGTGAATGGATCCCTTTAAGGGTTGTTTCTCCTGACTTTTTCCCCCATAGAGTTCTATAGGAAAATGAGTCAGGAGAAATAACCCTTGCAGTGATCCATCCACATATACTCCATATCTGGCAACAGAGTGATGGTTTGGGGCTCATTCGATAGCTCAGACCCTTGATGACTTACAGCCATTTAGTGTTCCATACTGTACCAGTGTAATTTACAGCTGAATCTAGTCTCACCCCCCAATTCCCATAGAGATCAGTTAAAATGCAGAGAGGTTATAGTATCGCTTGTAACAGTACCTGAAAATAAGATATCGAGAGTCTTTTGATGTTGATTGGTCACATACTTCAGGAAGTAACAGCATGCAAAGGATATGCGACCAAATATTAAATATGATACTTTAAAAATATGTTAAAGCAAAATATTCTAATTTTCTGAGACACTGAATTTTGGGTTTCATTAGCTGTAAGCCATAATCATCAAAATTACAAGAAATAAAGGCTTGAAATATTTCACTCTGTGTAATGAATCTATATAATATATGAGTTTCACTTTCTGAAATGAGTGACAAAAAATATTGAACTTTTTCACGATATTCTAATTTTTTGAGCTGCACCTGTATATGTTGCACGTGCTACGAAAAAATCAGTCTGTGCGATAAATTAATTTAATGCAGTAGCACCCGTGCGATAGCCTGTGTGTGAGGAAAAAACTATTTTTATTTTGCGTGTGAAGTGAGGGTTTGTGTTAAGTGAATTGATGCACCTCGATATTCTATTTGGTAGTTCTAGCGTGTGATTAAAAACCATGTGCCCGTCTGTGTAGAGTCCATACATCCAACACCAAATTCCACAATTCCTAGCGAACAATCCCCTTCTCCTCAGCGAATCGAGCGACCGAGCTATTTATCTGGATGACGACAAAATGAAGAGGTATTTTCACGTATTAAATCAAAGCAAAGTAGGAGAAGTGCTAAACAAAACCCCAAACGAGCCCGCGAGGAATCACTGCCAAAGTAAAATTGCGATCACGAGCTGGCTAGCATAACCAGAATGTTTGTATTTTAATAACTTTGTCATTACCATTTCTCTTGAACGTTTGTATCACAATATACCTGATGGCCACCTCCATTTAATTCATTAGCATATTGATGGTGGACAATTCGAGGGAAACCTCAACGTTTGTTAACGTTACAGATTAGCCTCTGTTAACTAACTTACGACATTTATTCATTTAGGACAGCTTGATCAGAGTGACCGTGATCTCCTACATGCTCTATATCGCCATCTGGTGTTCTGAAACTACATAGTATACCTTTAATGGGAAAATGCATTTAGCCTACATTCTACATTTTCCACAAAGAGCTACTAAACACTTTAAGCTCTGAACTCTGTGGATTTAGAAAGTCGACGGTCTGCTGAGTAGAAATGCCACTATGCGGAAACTTCGTTGTGGTGGGGGACAAAAAGTGGCCAGCAGACATGCTAGATCTGTGACACGTGCGCGCGCGCACACACACGCACACAAAAACACAAACCGTTTGTTGTTTTTGTTCTCTTATTAGTGATTTAAGCACTTTCTCAATTTAAAATAAAAAAAATATTGTATGAATTTAAACTGAGATTTGCACTGCTAATTTGAAGCGTAACATATTGTGTTACTGTCTTGTATACAGTTATGATGTCCCTGCAATTTACCATTATTGGCAAATAAAGAAAAAATGTTTGTCTGAAAACATTTCTTAAGGTTTGGATTTTGTGTGCCCTGTATGCAACATTCATGTCATTTGCCAGTCACATACCTGTTTAAGTGATGAACTGCATTACTTGTGGTTGTTTTTAGAGATTTTAGAGACATTTTATACTCGTGCTTGGTCTGTGCTAAAAAACTATCAACCTCTGTAGCACCAGTGCTATGTGCAAAAAAAGTTAACGTACAGCCCTGTTATAGAATCTTACTTATTCCTTCATCATTTCAGGCCTTGTGCTATTTTCAATTTACTAATTTAACTAAGGTAGCCTACTGTAGCGTAATTGGCTCATTGTTTTATTTATATACTGTATATATATATATATATACAGTATATATATACACGGTATATATATATATATACTGTATTATATAATTTTTTATTTGATAGTGTATTTTAATATATGTGAAGTATTCTGTGAAGTTTGAGGAAAGCAGGGCTGACTAGCCAACACGCAGTAGGCTATAGCTAACACGCACGCAGGCACGCACACAGGCAGCCAGCTAATGCAATGCTGCAGATGTTTCGCAGAATCGCAGCTATAACAATTAGGTTAGATTAGGGATGCAAATTTAAAGGAATTTCCTTAATCGATAGTTGTTAACCTTAACAAACAATAGTCGATTAATTGATAACATAAAAGCTAAATATAGCTTATGATATACAGAATACAAAATGCATGTTATATTCCTCAATCAAAGATTTATTGTAACATTTGAGAAACAGGCATTATTGCAGCGTAACAAAAATAGAATATGAAGGCGTGTATAGGCTACTTCAACAGAAAAGAAATTGCGCTCCGTCTCATCAGTTGCAAGCGAAACCGTTGCTCCGCTAGCCGCTAGCAGCATTAACATAATCGCTCTTGAAATGGAAAGGCGACAGTTAAACTAGCAGACCTAGCCTAGAACAGTCAACTTAAATCATAGGCTATTATGTTTTGAATAGGCTCCTCATATGTATACTAGATAGACCTACGTATTTTTATTCAAGAACATTTAAGCATATCTACGTGGTCGGGAGTGCGCAGCCCGTTTATTAGCTCTCGAAATCCCTCACCGTCAATGGTGCTTATGGGCATCATGTCCTTTTCAACCATCAACCTCTTACCCTCCGCTCGTCTATCGTCACATACCCTCTTTGCCAACACTGAGGTGATGGTAGGTTGCGATACACTTCGCCCTGACAGCACGGTTAGATGTAGGCTTTTCAGGTGGTAGTTAACGAAGTAGTTATACTTCAATTGAGCGACCATCGACCGTAAGAGCCAATCAGAGTTCCACACTTGATATTTCCCCAAACGAAACGAAACCATTTCGTGAATAATTGTTCTGCCCGATTTAACTCAAATTGCAGCAATGGAGTAGCAGCTAATAATAATGGTCCAAGCCTACCACGTCCTGTTCAATGTAAAACATAACCTTAAAGGATATGTGTAGCTGTTCTACCAATATGATTGAGCCAAAAAATACATGTTGAGTTTTATACATACATCTATCTATGTATCTAGCGTAGATAGATAAAGATCAGTAGCTCGCGACGAAGATAGATATAGGCTAGCCTATCGCTAGCTAGCGAGAACCCATCATTATCAGTGTCATGACATAACTATAAAGAATAGGATGCATCGCAAATATGTCTTTGTTATACGTAGGCTATTTCCGTTGTTTCTCTTTATCAAAAAATTGTAGCTACACGAACTGACTTGGATGACACAACAGGAAGCTCTTGCCCCGCCCCCAGCCTAGTAGAATTGACCGACTCAGCGACCAGTCGATCGCTGTGAGAACGCAGCGTTACACTAGGCTAAATTTGGCGCCCTCGCGTGGAGACCTTAAACCATGATTACATTTCACACAAAAACTCCCGTTGAAACATGACCGCAGTTCAGTTAATTGTTTCATTTGAAATCTTATCGATTAAATTCTTATTAGCAATTAATCGATAGTCGATTAATTGTTAACATCCCTAGGTTAGATGCAACATGTAATCAATCTATTTAAATATTTAAAATCGAATCTCCCAGACGAAGACTTTCGCCAATGGTTGGGCATCGAGAACCGGTTCCAAAATTACAATTCCAAAGGAAAGACATTTTTATTTTGATTCTGCTTATCGGTTCCTAAACAAATTTTTAACGTTTGTCTTTTTCTCAACAGCAGTGGATGCAAACAATTGTTCAAACGTATGCCCTTTCTTGTAGTAATTTTTATTTTTAATTTCTAAGTGCAACACATCTGAATCAGAGTATTTCCACTATACATTATGTGGGTCATTCCGGGTCACTTCAACGTGATTTTTCACCTGACCCTCACAGATTGAAATGATATTTGGTGTGATTATTTGCATATATGAGAAACCCCTAGAACAGATTTTTTTGTAATTTGGCTTGTTAGTTTTTGCGGTATGGGTCGACAAACCTTTGATTAATTAGCATGACCTCTAAACTTTAAATACTTGTATCTCCAAAAGTATAGCACCTACAAAGCCAAGGTTTACATAATTTAAGTTCATTGAATGGCCTCAATTTAATAAAATGAAACGAAAATCGTAGCATGAAAAAAACATATATGGGTCAATGACAAATAAGGTTTTTTCACAGGGGGAAAAAATGTATATTGAGCTAAATGGATTGAAAATGCATATTGAAGTCCTCAAGAATGTATTGTATATATAAATATTTGTTTTAAAGCTTGTAAGATGACATTCCCTTCCATTTGCCCGAGTTGTTTATTCTTAATTTAATATCTCGTATGCTACGCAATAGAATGCTTTGACATTTGTTCATATAACCTATAAATAGATACTCTTCTGAAACAAACAAAATTATATTAACCATTTTTTTTCGTAAAAAGTGTAATTATGCATTAACGCGTTACATAAACAAGTTACTTGTTACTACTCACATGTCGTAGTATTGCGCCTTTGATATTCAACATAATAATACGGCACATAATGTACTTTAGCAAAATATAGATCAACATATTAACAGCGTTTCAGAATCATTCCTTTAGTCTATGCGAAGAAATAATACAAAGAGTTTCTTCCTACTTGATGTAAACGCAGGGTATGTTTCTAGTCACCGCTTGTGCCTTTTCTATCAATAGTAGCGCTATTTTGTTTTCCTTGATTCCAACACACCAGTACGATGGGCTTGTTATGATTTACCTTTCACGTTAATCTAACATAATAAAATTTAATATTCACGAAGCGAGAGTGTTTTAAAGATAACAAACACTTTTAATTCCCTCTTAACACAACAAAATTATGTACGGACTCACCATTGAACATGAATGTTTTGTTATCAAAAACTGCATTCTGACCTCTAGAAATTACAACATTCTGTTTGGCTTGTGTTGGTCTACTCTTGTGTGTATTTGTAGCCGATTAAATGCAGTAAAACGCACAATATGGTACTTTTACCAAAACTGAAACACTTTCTGCTATTATTACCGTGCTCACAAAGCGTAACAAAGAATAATCTAGCGCGAGGAACATCGAGAACCGCTCAAAACAAGCCATAATTCTTTGCCGTTTTGAAGATATTTGCTCCTTCTTCGCTTAGCGTTCATGTAATCTGAGTACACATAACTGGGGTGGACTCAGTAGATTTCAGGGCATTTTTATTGCATAATAAGTATGTTTCGTAATTGCATGATCTAAGTCACGTCCACGTGCGCTTACAATTTTGTAATTACAAAATGCAGTTTACAGCATCTAAAATGACTATTTCATTATTTTCTATTGATGATATGATCTAACATCAAAATACATTAAATGAGACAAAGAAAACTAAATTGCTGTGAAATTTGTTTTAATCACCTTTGTAACACCAAATGGAGATTGTGCTACTAATCCAAACATTTTTTTTACAAGATTTATGATTTCTTTATTAATATTAATTAAACAAAATATAATTTTAATTTATTTCCCACAACTGAGAACAAGTACATATGATTCATTGCAAGTTATAAAATACATAACACATCATGAATTCCTCTTTTATTACATTTCTTAGAAACGGACACTTATTGTTTCTCTTGGGGACAAAGAAAAATATTTTTTAACTGTAAAAAGTATTTGTATATATTATATCAGGTGTTATAGTTGTATTTACAACTTAACTTTGCAGTTCCAATTAAAAATTATGTTTTTCCATGTAAAATAGCTGGTTGCAGCACTTGACCATGACCGGTTGCGCCTCCTGAGATGCTCAGTAACAACTGATTACCACAAAATAACAAGAAATAAGTTAATACATTCATTTTGATTTTGATTTTAAACCTCGAAACAATTTATTCTGAAATAATTCATATGATTTTATTTAATGAAATGGATGTGCATTCTGAACAATTAAAATACGACATGTTTTATCGTATTGTTAACATAAGTGGACATAATAGTTAGTTATTCAAATGTGAGTGGGCTGTACTGTAAAAAAATTTGCAACAATACTATTAAGTATTAATAGTTTCTGTACTAATGTTGTGACCATGATAATAATCAACCCCATAGTGACCTTAGTTGTAATTTATCCAGATATTAATACAATATATTGCTTTTCTTTTGGCAAGATACTCTGCCCTTGCAATTGGATCATTTTATAAACAAGCTCTGCGTCGTGCTGATTTGTCCTTGCTTGATAATGGCCTCTACAAATTTTTAAAAAAATAGATGTACTTAAAGGGTGATTCCACCCAAAAACAACATTAACCTTATTGAACAGATCAAGACGCAACTACTTAAGTTGTTCTTTGTGGCTGACCAAAAGTATAAAGTTGAAAATTCGGTAGAGGTATATGTCATTTTGACATATACCTCTACCACTTCATCATTTTTGAAAGACTACAGTGTTTTCAAGTGGGCGTGTAAATTACATAGCAAGTAGGCGGAGCAAGCGAGGGAAGAATTGCTGCCTGCATCTCACTGTTCTGAATAGGGCCTGAATCCACTGTTCGTAGATCAAGCTAGCTATCATTGCTATTTTATTATAATGTCAGAAAATTCGATATTCCGATCGATCACCACACCAAATAATACGGTGTCCGTTATTTCACTGTTAAAAATATTTAACCAAAATTAAAAATACTTAAATAAGCATACATTTCATTTAAAACGCACACGCATTCACGCCCACACCAGCACATACATGTTTTGTATAGAGAGAACTTAAAACTCACCGCTTTTTCTCTTCTGGCCCTTAGGACTATACGGCGACACCTCTGTAAACATTTCTAGAGGGTTTTCAGGGCCTTTTTAAAAAAGTAAATAAAATCTGAAAAATAACACCTAACAATGTTCAATATTCCTAAACGGATGTTTACCAAGGTATTTAAAAGAATATAAACGTAGCGAGGATCGTAGGTCGAAGCTAAAAACTTGGAATATACACATTTTGTAGGCCTTGTGTACCCAGTATTTAAAACAATTACAAATTCATCAATTATATATATATATATAAAGCCTCTTTAAAAGTACATTTTAAACAATTGTAAAAACATCTTACTCTGTCTAATGGCTAGGTCTTTGTTTAATTTCACTTGATCGGGTAGCGCCTGTAGCACGTCCTCGTGGTCGGCAGCAAAGTTGTTAGCGACACCACCGATATTCAATAATTCGGCCAAGTCTGTAATACATTTACATTAACAAATGCCAAGTTAAGAAATAGAACATTCAACATGTTTAATTAATAACTTGTAAGCTTCATACTTGTGCAATAATTACATATATGAACACATAGCTACCTTGTATTGAAAAATCTGCAGACATCTCTCCACGCTTGTTGTCTTGTCTTCTCAAAAAGTGTGATAATCTCAACTTCCTGTAAACTCTTGTTTTATAGGTTAAACGCTATGATGATTGGCGGCCTTATCTTTCATCGGTTGTTCCGACTTTTTTCAAACCCCCCACATAACGGGTTGATCAAATGGTTTCGTAAATTATCTGAAACTGCTCGGAAATTAATTACACTTTAAAGTAACTACGTTTACACAATATATGCTACATACATGTTTAAATTGAATAGCCCATCTTTTTACAAGCCATTTGATACTGAGCAAGCCTATTAGACCTACAGAACCTTGTGCAAATAATTAAAGTTATTAAAAAATTAATTAATTATAAACTGCATCAGTGTACTTAGTTTTAATAGGACTTGTACGTATCGCTACATGTTGTTTGGACAGGGTATTAACATTTGTTCAGGACCAATCAGAGGAACCGGTTGAGTCCTGGGGTCACTGCCATAGATAGGTTCTATAGAGTTCTCACTGCACTCACTCAGAGGGGTGGGTCGATGGAGAACATCCCTTAGTAGCCTACCGTGAACAAGCTGTTGTTTTGTGGACGCAGTTTGTAACATAATAAATTGACTGTCGCTCATCTTCAACATGTTTGTCATCACATATTCATTTTGGAGTGAGCTATGATGTGTCTACTATGAAATAAAATACTGTTTTGTGAGATGAGACAGCAGGGAATGTTGCAGTTACTCTACAGGCCCAGCATCTCGTAGCAAGCAGCCAAACTGGGTTGAGCATCTGAAATCTACCTGTATAACCATATCAATTTAGATATTAATTTAGCTATTCCACCCCCTCCCGTACGCAATCGCCGTAGTCCCCCTGCCATGAACGTTACCATTGCTTAGCAATGCTCGGTTAGCTAGCTAGCAAGCTAATGATAGCTCACGGCAAGTCGTTTTAACATTTAGGTAGCTAGCTACCGTGATTGCCTAGCTAACATTACTACCCAGCTTCTCCAACTAGCTAGGTCCTAAGAACAGCGAACGTTAGTTATACATTATACATGATTTTGGAAATCGAGTGGTGCATAAACTGCACCGTAAAAGGCTCCGTTTTAATTGGACAGGGTAACCTGCTTATCACAATCTACAGTGCAGTGCCGTCCTCGTAAACTAACTTTAAATAGTTAGCCAAATTTAGCTGCCATCAGTTGAGCTAAGCTAATGTTATCAACTGATGGAAATGGGAGAGGCGGGGGAGCGCCGCTCCCTTGCTCTCTCACGCCCTACTACCACTACACCACTGGCAATAACAAACAAACAGAATGATATAGAAACAAAACTGTCACAAATAGGCTATTATGCTTACGCGCTTAACTAGGCTATACGTTTTTTTAATTTTTGCCTGTGGCTGAATTTTTTTTAGGGCACCCCCTGGTAACAAAATAAAACACCTGCTGATATTAAAGCACCACCTGTTTTAGCAGCATAGTGGTAGAAAATGTTCCTTGTGATTATAATATGCTATATCGTTTGGTTGACTGGCGTTACCGTTGTGACAACAAACATCCACAAATTAACAAACTAATTGTGCAGAGAATGAACTTGAATTGACAACTGAGAGGCTGATAAGGAAATGGTTTCGCAAGCGGTGACACAAATGGTTTTAAGTGGTGACACTTTCCCTGCGTCACATATTTTGGGTGTTTTTAATTAGGCCTAATTAGTTTTCATTTAAAATTTCAGTGAAATATGAATAGACGACTATAATTGGGACGTTGACGACCCAACACAAGGGGGACACCGTGGCATGGCTGTTTCTAGACTGCTTTGATTGGGGGGGGCATCAAGAAATGTTGGTGGGGCACAATGGGTAAACAAACTCGTGGGGGACTAGTCCACACCCATAAGATTTTGAGCCTTTAAAACCTAATTTTCTGCATTTCTATACGACCTCACACAAGACATTTTCTAAAATAAAATGTTTTGTTTATGAAAATAAAAAGCCCTAAGCAAGATTTGAGATGCTTTCATATAGGTTTTATTTTTTAATTAATCAGCAGTGGAGTGGATAAGATCATTTTACTACATTTTAAACCTGGGCTGCGGTCCAATCCGTTAAATGCTACGCCCTTCTGCACTTTCCTTCGCCACTTGGGAGGATGCTGGTTGGCTTGCGCTTGCCGTCGTTCCACTGGATGGTGAGAGCAGAGTAGAACTGGAATCTGCTACGGCAGCAGCACTGGAGTGCACCCTCGGATGAGGAAAGGGTGCTGAGGGAGCTCTGTGGTCGAGCTGTGGAGAATAGGCTGGAGGGCACGCAGGACAGTCCAAATCCAAATTAACTGTTTATGCTTGCAAGCTGTCTTACATCGGGATACAGAGAGCTACAGGAATGTACAACAGGAGACAACACTGAAATGTCTTGTTTCAGTTTCTCCTCAGTAAATACATTTTTATCTTACCCCTTTTTGGTCTGTTTTTCCTGCCTTAATTTTGATTATTTTTCCCACAAATTTATCGCATTCCAGTCAGGTTTCTATTTGACTCTTTTATTACTATTTTTAACCTCATGTAACTGCAGCCGCATTTTTAGGTTATCGATCTGATTTGGGCTAAAATAGCCTTTTTCAGGGAAACCTAATTTTTCCCATTTAACATGCTTGTGTGTGGTTACCGGACCATATTTGTCGTCCATTATTTTCATTGGACCTGAAAATTCTGAGTCCTGTCTCTTAGTATTTAGCAAACCCATTGTCGTGTGTTTACCCCACCACCAATCTATGCATTATTAATTTTAAGGTTTTAGATTTTTTAGCGCACTAATTTGAGTCAGAATCAGTTTCAGATTCTTCACTATCTTCTGGGTAATTTTTCTCACTTTCTGGATGAACGTGTAGCCTACCTTCTATTACTGCCTTTTCTTTTTGTTCTAACCAATCACCTCTAGGTACAGCTAAAACAGAGAACCCGTCTCCAAGCGCATCACTCTCATCAACTATCTCTATCATGTATATATGATCATAATCAACTCCTCAGAAAAATGCCTCCTGTACTGGCCTGTGTATATCATTCGCACTTACTGACAATACATGATACCACATTACCAAAAAAAAATGTCTGAGCTCAAGATAAATATAAACATCGAACAAAAAGTTCGGAAATTTGTGTTTGGTACATTATTTCTCTGTTGTAACAATTTTTCTTGGCAATACATTTTATACCGTTGGAAAGCCTGTTTCTTTCCCTTTTTATTTCCCCCGAGTGAGGAATGTTTCAGCAGAAAAAGACACAAACTTTCATCTCAGACTACTGGCCTCCTACAGATGAAAAGACAGACACAGAGAAAACCTGCTTGAGATCAACTCTGTGTTTGCAGGGAGTACATGTTTAATTACTTAATTCATTATAATTAAACTAAATAATAATCAAAAACGTATTTTTTTTTTAATGATAATCATGTGATTGTCTCTAAGTTAATACACACAATACATATAATTCACACATAAAAGACAAAAATTCCCTTCACACCTATCGAAATTCAGATTCAAATCACATAATTAAATTTTGAAATGTATATACAAATGCAAATTATGAAATACAAATTCAGTGCAATAAAATGCTTTTTCTAAATGTATATACAAATTCAAATTATGAAATACAAATTCAAATTTACTAAATTCGAATTCAGTTTTCTGGTGGCACAAGTTTTACGCCATACAAGCGGCCCTGACTTATTATTATTTTTTGACCAGACGTCTGCGACCCACCAGTTAAGAACCACTGATCTAAAACACGGTTGTTACCAGTATCGACCCACTTTAAATTGATCATTAACCTGTTTTCATGAATTTCCCTTGATTAACAAGTGTTCCAACGATCTGAATAATCCATCGGCAAGTAAACACACCACTTCTTTTTTCATATCATGTTCGAGGGAGATTAAACAATAAATTTAATGAAGAAAAATCTGTTTTAATCACTAAGTACACTTAACAAAAAAGGTAATGCACCACCGTGTTAGCTTTCAGCACAACCGGCTATCTTTAACAAAACCTGCGCTTCAAGAGGGTTTAAATTAAAAAAAATCTGCACATTGCAGATCTTTATGGTAAACTCAAGTAAACTTTTATAATTCCAATTGCATTTGAACTGAAAATGTTATTGTTTAGATGAACCGTTAAAATAATTGATAGATCTATTGATTACAAAATAAACTGTTAGTAGCAGCCTTAGAGCCCTGTTTCCAGATTCTGTGGCACAGAAAAAACTTGTTTTGTTGCCAGTGCACTGGTCAGTTTAAAACTAGGGCATGTTGTGTATCAAATGTATTTTTTTCCTGATATTCTCAGCAGCATGGTAAGTCAGTCTCAGTGCACCGTCAAGGCTATTTTTTATTCTAGTTAAGTACAGGCATCTAGCGTTTTTCTGCTGTAGGAATGGTCTTGTGTAATGGCCATTTTAGATGTGGCTTTGGAAGTCGGTACTTCAACTTAAATGCCAATAAATATAAAATAAAGCTTCTCAGTTTTGCTGCTGGGGTCATCAGTGTATGTGTAGTTATCAGTGTGTGTTTGTAGTAAGTTTTTGTGTGCAGCTTGCATTGTGTGTGTGTGTGTGTGTGTGTGTGTGTGTGTGTGTGTGTGTGTGCGCGCGCGCATGCAGTCAGCAGTGTGTTTGTGTTTACAGTCGGCAGCAAGCATTGGGAACACAAGGCACACATGGGGAAGAGGTATTACTGTGACTACTGCGACCGCTCATTCCAGGACAACATGCACAACCGCAAGAAGCACTTGAATGGTGTCCAACACCATCGAGCGAAGAAGGCCTGGTTCCATAGCTTCAGAGGCAAGCTCCTCCTACCACTGCACATGCTCCTCCCACAAATGCACATGCTCCTCCCGCAAATGCACATGCTCCTCCCGCAAATGCACATGCTCCTCCCGCAGATGCACATGCTCCTCCTACCGCTGCACATGCTCCTCCTGCAGATGCACATACTCCTCCTACCACTGCACATGCTCCTCCCACAAATACACATGCTCCTCCTACCACTGCACATGCTCCTCCCACAACACACAAACACACACTACCTCCCCACACACTGCACATGCTCCTCCCACAAATCACATTGCTCACCTTATTTTTTTATTATTTTTTTATTTTTTATATTTATAATTAAAAATAACAATAAATAATAATAAATTAAAATATAAAATTTATAATAATATAATAATAATAAATAAATAAATATTAAATAAATAAATATATATATAATATATGAACATAACAAAAACACAACAAACAAAACAATAAAACCAATAACCTGCTAAAGTATAACAATCACTTTTTTTTTTTTTTTTTATTTTTTATTTTTTAGGCACATTACAAAAACGAAAATAAATCAATCATCTCTCAATCTTCAATCTCTTTGCTTTCTTGCTTGCCCTAAATAATATAATACTTGTGTGTGTTGTGTGTCCATCAATCAGTCTTGTTGTTGGCCTGTCCTTGTCCTGCAGCCATTTAATTGCCTTCTCCATTGCTTGTGTGTGCAGTGCAGCAGCAGGTGATGAAATTTTTTTAGCAAGCAAGTTCAGCATTTGGTTAGACAGACAAGACCTCCAGTCTGACTTAATTTTTTTATGCTGAAGAATTTTCGCTCGCAGCAAGAGGAGCTCATGGGGAACACAAGGCTAATCTCGACTATGACTATGATATAAGTCCTCACATGACTCAAGGATGGCTTGGAAATGCTCCGTGAATGCATTGAGCTCAGAAATGTCAAATTTTGCCAGGTGGAGTTTGCATACAGAACGCCGACTCCCAAAGCGTTCTGTCACAAATTCACAAAAGTCACTGGTGAGGCGGAGCTTCAGTGAGTTGATCAGTGAGGCGTCAACATCAGCTTCACTCTCTGTACATCCTGCCAGGTGTTTCCAGGTTCGATCTCATCCAGGAACTGCTGGAGCCTTGGGCCTGGGTTTTTCTAGAGGAGGAAAAAAAGGATAAAGTAATTTTAATCATTTAATTTATTGAATTATTAGTTATTTTAATTACCAGAAACATAAAATTAAGTGTGTTGAGTTGTGATGTAGTAATAAAAAAATACTTAAAATGTAACAACAACCAATATTTTAAAAGTGTGTAATGTATGTAATAGAGCCCGACCGATAGTGGGGTTTTTGGGTCCGATTGCGAAATTTAGAGGGGGATGAAATCCGATAACCGATATATAGCTGCTGGTAATAATAATAAAAAATTACTATGAGAACACCCTTTTTTTTGTTGCATGGATCTCTCGTTGGTTATCAAAGAGAAATTGTGAGAGAGATCTACTGAAGGCAGTTTATTCTTATTGAACAATTTAATTTATTGTCAAAATTTACATAAGAACATTTGCAATGTACCAAGAAGTATAGAATCAATGTTTCAATGTAGCTGTATCAATGTACTTTTGATAGTAATCATAGGCTTAGATGAATGCTCATCACCAATGATGATCAATCCATTGAACACAGACAGATATTAGATCATTTAGCATAGTCTGCCCTTTTAAAAATCTATTTCACAGATCATCTCGTGTAGCCTAATGTGCCACTAAATTCAATCAAAGTAAATGAGCATTGGTATTTAGCGGTACAAAGTTTTATCTTTCAAAATAAGTTTAGGGTGTGCTCCCCTTTAAGCAGCATACTCTGCTAAAATGAAACCGGAACATGGTGCATCTGTAATGTGAGGCTGTCCAGGTCCGGAAATATCTTTTTGGAAAGAAAGGCTACAGACTTTTGAAAAGCTGGATGTTATGAATGGGCGATTGATATTTGATGACTGGCAAAATGATGCACCACAGAGATGACACTGAGTTTCATCACAGTGTGTTTGTTTTGGTCTACTCAACGATGCTGTTGCTTCCCAAATCAGTTGCACTGGTACTGTCTGCTCGGATTTCTTAAAGGGTAACTACACTCACTATTTCAGCCTGTCTCTGCCCACGAAACAATTTAGAAAAATACTTTGTGGGGTGAGCGAGGGAGATGGGCGGGGGGCGGACGAGCTGTGTCCATCATTTGCAGAAATGAACGTACATTGTACAAATGATTACGTATAACTTGGATCAAACTAGACATTGCACATCAAATATGAATCAAAATTCAGCAACTGCATGGCCTATTTCTCACCTCATATATATCTTCAGAAATATATTTTAGTGGATTATTTAGGTGGAATAAGAGAGTTTATGTACCGGATGCAATGTTGTTCCGGTTTAAAAACGTGGAGCTGAAACAAAAGTAACATAGTGGGACTAACCAATCAGGTGCCGGGTGTTTCCGTTGTGGGCGACAACAATTATGACCTAGAGGTACTCTGACATCACAATTGGGGCAGGGGCAGTGTGGGGAGCAGAAAGGGAATTTCGACCGTTAGGGGCGGCACAAAGACGCTTTTCTACCAGTTTCTCCTGATTTATGTTATTAGAATTGTTGAAGTAATGGAACGGATGAATACGTTTCTTTATAAGGTAGGCATACAAACACGTTTGCAGCTAAAAAAAAAAAGTGATCTAGGGTGTTGTTACCGTTTAACAAGCGATTGTATTCATGTCTGACATTTGTCCAATCGGAGAAGGAACACCAGCGCATTTGGTACCTGCCACTGTAGCTGCAGGGTTGATAGATTTACCCATCATCGTATGCTTAGCTGTGGTAATTCAGAAACACATGCAGCAGAGATATTTCAGGTTTAAACACTGACTCCAGGTGCTCTCTGTTGGCCAAATTATATAATGACACTTAGTAGTATACTGAGACGCAATAGAAACTTACCACTTTTTCGAACTTAAATTATCAGTAATCACAATGCACAAATGTAATGTGTGCACTTATTTTGGCAAGTCAGTGTACCCCCTACAGACAAATCGGTCACACATGGTCACGTGACCTTTGAGTCGTTCTCTTCATGGCCCAGGGGCGTAACACCTGGTTTGATCATCAACGATTGCTCAAGGGGTATGTGATGATTTTAATTGGCAGCACGTGATGTCTGGATATTGGCCTTATAAACGCTAGTGCAAAATTAACATTTCTTTCAACATGCCACGATTGTCAAGTCATCAACGGCAGCGTGCCCTGGGCATGCTGGAATGCGGAGTGAGCTACCGTGAGGTGGCACGTCTCATTGGCCGCACACACCAGACGATATCGAACCTGGTGCACAGAAACTCCCTCTACAACTCTGCTGATGATAGACCTCGACCAGGGAGGCCAAGAGTTACCACTGTAAGGCAGGACAGGCATATCGCCCTAACTCACCTTCGTGATTGATTCCGTGCGGCATCAAACTCCAGGGCGTGACAACCCATGCATCTCTAATGACACTGTGCGAAGACGACTACGTGACTACATGGTCTGAATGCCAGAAGGCCATACAGAGGTCCCATTATGACAGCTGTCCATCGCCGCTACCGTCAGAGATGGAGTAAGCAGCATCAGCAGTGGACCTTGGCACAGTGGAATGAGGTGGCCTTCAGCGACGAGTCGAGGTTCTGTGTGGACTGCCCTGATGGACGTGAGTGTGTGGCGTAGAACTGGTGAACGAGATGCAGATCCGTGTATGCGTCAAGCAAACAGGTGGGGTGAGTCAAGTGTGATGGTTTGGGCTGCCATATCAGGCCGCTACAAGACACCACTAGTGGTTGTGGATGGAAACATTTCTGCCCAGCGGTATGTGGACGAGATCCTGAGACCCTGAGACCCTGAGACCTCATCTGCTACCATTCATGCAGGACCACCCAGCACTGAGAACTTTTCAGCATGACAATGCTCGTCCACATACTGCTCGCATCACCACCCTCTCCCCTGACCTGAATTCCATTGAGCACCTGTGGGATGAGCTGCAGAGATGTGTAGCTGGCACGGCCAGGACTCGTGCACAGCTGATTGAGAGCTTGAGGACTGAATGGGACAGGATCCAGCAGCATTCCATTCAAAGACTGGTACGCAGTATGCGCCAATGATGCACTACCTGCATGCAAACCAATGGTGGCCACACACGCTAACTGTGACTAACGTGACCCAACGTTTCACGGTGAAGTGGATACAGATAGGATCGAGTACAGTGGACAAAACATGGACATTTCCTCAATAAAATGCCAACATTTCTAATCCAAATTGTTGTGTTGTCTTATTTTGAACCATTACAATTTTATGCTATTCCAAAACAAGTGGTAAGTTTCTATTGCGTCTCAGTATATATTACATGACGTGCTGCCGTTTGTTTTTTGGTTATTGGCCAAAGCCTATAACAAATATCTGATAGGCCAATATCCGCCGTCCCATAAATCGGTCGGGCTCTAGTATGTGATACCAATATGAATTAATATGTATATTTATTATAATTTTTCCCCCCTCACCTGCATGGCCACGGGAGCCAGCGTTATCCTCTGTGACCCATTCAACACCATTTGTAGAGTGAGACTGTCCTGCGGAAACATGAGGCTGAGCTGCTTCAGTTCTTGGAGGACATCCAGCATCAGATGGATGAATAGAAATTTTTTTTACTGCTTGAGGGATTGCTGAATGAGCGTTGCCCTCACCTTCATGGCTTTTCTGTCGTTAGGGTCGCTGGCATGGTTTTCAAAATGACAGGCCTGTAGTTCTTCATCAAGGCTTCCAGGCCATGGGACATGTGTGGCAGCCAGCATGTTCCTTCTGTCTTGCCAGGTCTAACTATTAGACCGATATGTTTTTTTTTGTTTTTTTCAGGGCCGATACCGATTATTAGTAATGAAGGAGACCGATAACGGATATTTGGGGCCGGTATACATTTGCAGTGAATATGAACGTTTTTGTGTCAAAATTTACAGTAACACAAACTCCAAAACTTTCTTTAAACATATGTTTAATTGAATACTAGAAAACTGAACTTTTTCAACAAATTTAAAAATTAAAGTGCATGGAGATCCCAGTAGTATTTATTTTAAACTGAACTGGAATTTTAAATAGATAAAAATAAATAACTAAATGGCTCCCCAAAACAAACAATATTTATATGTGGGGGTTAAGACTCCCTGCATGTGAGTTAACTTATTCCAATAATGATATCCATCTGATAAGTAGCCTACTTTATGCAGTTTGCCTACCTTTAACCAGCAGTCTTGCCCACAGCTTACTGTTCGCTAGGGGAACCTGGAATTCAAACAAGACTGTCAACCTAGTGCAGGGGTAGGCAACCCTGGTCCTGGAGAGCCGCAGGGTCTGCTGGTTTTTGTTTTCACCTTAAACACAGCAACTACTTAGACCAAAGAAACCAGGTGACTGCTTTAATTGATCAATTAAGTGGCGAGTAACAACAAAAACCAGCAGACCCTGCGGCTCTGCAGGACCAGGGTTGCATACCCCTGACCTAGTGCATGCCAGGCACTGGAGGTCTTGCCCCGGAGATGGCTCTCTCAGCCTAGTGCAATGTCGGTGTTCTGTCATAGTTGAGGGGCGGGGCCAGCGAGGGGGAAAATAATACCGCGTCTGTCACCGTTCTGAATGGGGACACCGTAGATCAAGCTATATTATATTATTATATTTATTATAATGTCTGAAAATTACATTGACACGTTGTTTCGTAAAGATATTTTGGAAATATCATACATAACCAAACATAATAATAATAAACTTTATTTGTATAGCATCCTTCATACAAAAAATGCAGCTCAAAGTGCTTTACAAGATGCACATAAAAAATAAAAACAATCGAAATAACAAATAGAATATTAATAAAAACTGACAAATAGAAATAGTTAAAATATAAAACATTTATAACAGACAATAAGACAAATAAAATAAAACAATAAAATAAGATTGATAAAAACTGACAGATAAAATAGTTAAAACAGTAAAAACATGAAAAACAAGACAAATAAAAATAAGACCAATAAAACTATAATATAAAACCCCAAAAAATGACAAATAAAAAATAATGATTAAAAAAAACAGGAAAAATAAATTATTTATAAGCTTGTTTAAAAAGGTATGTTCTATTTCATACCGGTCAACACGCCACGGTATGGGTCATCCTCGTCGAGAGGAGGAGCTGTTAGGAGACTGAATAACAAATTAACCACCACTACGGGCAGACCCACGGCACGCCATAAATATGGCGCTTGTACGCCGCCCGACCTCTTTGCCTCCTCGTGAGTTGAGCTGAGACTGTTCTTTATGGTTCCCTTTGGAACCCGCGGAGTTGCGACTTTTCTTGCCTCTCCCGATTGCCCGTAGCTACGTCCTAACGGAGTATGCTTCTTGAGCTTTTCCTCCCTAGCAACGCAGAATCGCGGTTTGCTACTGGTTGGCTAAACGTTTCAAGGTAAGTGCTAGGCAGTTTACGGGTTATGCCGATATTGTATTTAGCCATGTTGAGGCATTGAATTGTCTTTCTGCTCGTTGTTACTAAGAGAAAGAAAGGGAACCGGAAGTAGTCTGTGTCGGTAGACACACGCTACCTGAGGTTTTCAGCGCCCTCTGGCGGCTCTTCAGTGCGACTGATTCGGGCTGGTACTGTGTAGTAGGCAGATGACTGCCGTTTTTATACAGAAGTTATATTAGTAAATACTAATACCTTTCTGTTGATACTTCTGCGTTGGTTCCCTCGTTAGTTGCACAGCAACAATAATTAACAGTAACAACAACAGATGAAATGAGTAAGAATAAGTAAGCCAGAAGTAGCCTCTGTGTCAGTACACACATGCTACCAGGGCTTCCGCACCCTCTCGCGGCCCTTCAGTAACACTGTTTCGGGCTCTTGACTTGGCGCTGGACACACTTGTAATTATTGTTATAGGCAGATTGCTGCCGTTTCTATACAGAAATCAGATTAGTTTGTACTAATACCTTTCTGTTTATACTAGCCGTATTAGGCATTGTGTTGGTCCCCACACTCCTCGCGGCCCTTCAGTACCACTGATTTGGGCCCTTGGGTTAGTGTTGGACTCATTTGTTAACGTGGTTGTAGGCAGGTCACTGCCATTTTTATACAGAAATTATATTAGTTGTAACTGATACTTTTACTTTTAGTCAAGCCTGCTAAAAATAAAACATGTACCAGCTTCTCAGCATCCTGTTGGATTAAAAATGGCCGAACTTTAGAAATATTTCTCAAATGGAAAAATGCTGTCTTGGTCACTTTATTTATATGTGTTTTAAAACTTAAATCTGAGTCTAAAATAACACCTAAACTTGTTACTTCTGCTTTTTTCTGCTGTGCCAAATTTCCTAATCTATTAAAAAGTGCATCCCTTTTGGCTTTGGGGCCAATTAAAAGTATTTCTGTCTTATCCTCATTTAGTTTAAAAAAAGTATTACTCATCCCTTGTTCAACTGCAGACAGACAGGACATCAGGGAGCATAAGGAGTTTGTGTCATTCGGCTTAACAGAAATATATAATTGTGTATCATCAGCATAGCTGTGGAAGTTAACATTATGTTCTCTGATGATATCACCTCATGGTAGCATATAAAGTGAAAAAAGAAGAGGATCAAGACAGCTTCCTTGTGCAACACCAAAAGTCAAATCTTGGCTACTCGAGTGCCGTCCTTATGCGGTTAGTGGACAAATGATACAACTCAGTTGCCTCTGGTATCATTCCCTGACATCATCTTCTGTCTTATTATATCCCCGGTAAGGAACCATGTCAACTACATTATGATCCAGTGGCATACCGTAAAATAGGCCTTCTGTAACCTTAACTTTATACGGATATTAATGTAAACCTGCCAATGGATACTATGTATAAATGCAAAATAAATTGTGTAAGTCGCTCTGGATAAGAGCGTCTGCTAAATGCCTATAATGTAATGCCATGTTTCCATTTGTAGTTCTTAATTATCAAGCAATTAACTGAATAACAAATATCAATGAATGTTTTTCTGTGCTAGCATTTTTCTTCGTGTCATAAAATTTGTAGCACTGGACTTATGTAGCTATTGATAGCTGGTGCGCTAGAAAAAGTGGGGTAGGCTATTAGACTTGTTTCCGTTTATTTGACTTGAGTAGCCTAGCTAATCAAGCAATTCGCTGAATAATTAAGACCATATTATGTAGCCTATAAGGATTAAGAAATGACAACAAAAAAGATAACTAACTTGAGATTGTTTACCAAGAATCAGGCAACAAATTTATGATGCACAGAACAATAATGCTATCTCAAAATAAATTGGTAGCCTAATAATTTACTTTAGTTTTGGTTATTAAGCGAATCAATTGTCTTAGACTTGTCGCATTTTAACGTGGACAATTCTTCAAAATTGGTAAACTATCCCGTTAATGTCAAGCCCTGATAATAATTTACCGACACAATGTAGTTTACAGAGCTTCTAGCTAATGTGCCGGAGTGAAAGCAACGCATTGGCTTGCTTACCATTCATGTAACAAACACAAGGCAGCTTACTAACTGGGTGGAAATATCCAAATAACGTATCCTAATATTATTTCCAATGTAGGCTAACTACTGATTTTGTATCCATACGTATCGCAATCAACTATGAGACTCAAGGATAGCTATTGGTGCTGGGTTGAGTGGGTGGTGAGGAAGGGACGGATTGTCCTGATGTTGTACAGGAAGAACCTGCACACCCGGCTTTATAATCGGTTTTATAACCGAAATATAAATAAACACGGGAGATTAACTATAGAACTATATATTTTTAATTGAACAATTATTACTATGCTTAATTGAAAATGCAACTTAATTAGCTAGCTAGCTACCTAGTTACCTAACTTACCTATTTATCTACAGCGAGACAACAAAACCCTTGTTTTTGACCGTTCTCACGCAAGCATCGCGCATTGCTAAGTAACCTGCTCAGAAACGGTAGTGTCCGAAATAGTCTCCTCCTTTCACCAGTCAATCCCTATCTAGTGCTTTATGTACATTCCCTAAGTAGTGTATAGGGAGGGAGGGAGTGAGCGATTTTGGTGTTGCGATTTTAATTAATACTGAATACTGCAATATATTTGTTTGGCATAGATTTAAATAGTCAAGTGCTTTACTGAACCTTAAACATGAATACATTTATTAAGAGGCAATTCTTTTCTCGATATACTCCAATGGTAATCATTGATTTTTGTCTATTTTTTATTATTTTCTATTTAGTCAAATTAGATTTAAAAATAACAATGAGAACAGGCTCAAAAGTAGTTTACAATCTACATAGGCTACCATAAACTGAAAACTATTAAAGTATTGATGTGTAATTTATCCATCTCTTCCAGTGTCCAACGTAACATTTTTCCCCCACTGGCCCCCCGGGCCAGTAGATCAGAGTTTTACTGGCCCCTTGTATATTTTTACTGGCCCCGAAAAAAAGAGAGAAAAAACACTTTTCCATGAAACTGTTTATTTATTAATCGTATATACATTGTAATGATTCGCCTAAACAACAAAGAACTGATTCATTTTCTTCTTAGAACATTTTAAAGATTTGAATATACATTTTTGCATATGTTTTGTGTGTGTATGTGTATGGGTGACGGCTACTGTATGTTTCCAAGACAAATTTCCTTTGGGACAATAAATTCTATCTTATCTTATATTAATACTGTGGACTGAACTGTGGATCTTTCACTGCAAGCTCTTTCTGTCTGCCTCCTTGAGCCACCTCTTCACTACTGGCATGGGTCCACTACCTTCTCCTTCCATTGGAACAGGTCTGCCTTATCCAGTGCTGTAGACAGATAGACACATTTGTTTATTGTTGTACTCAACAAGTGAAAACACAGCAACACAAACGACAGATTCAATAGCCAATTACCAGTGCTCATCGCAGCATAATGCCCAGGCGCTGTGGCGTGCTGGAGCTCCTCTACACCAATAAACATGGTCTTGGGCTGTCCACGGCTCAAGATCCTCACAAAAACCCCTTCCAGGTCTCTGCCACTCACGTCAGTAGAAGAGTCTGACAGAACACTTAAAAAATGTGCTGCTTTGATTTCTGCTGCACAGCTCTCCCACAGCTCACAAAATATAACATCTACAAACCTGAAAACAAACAAAGGACAAGTTAGGACAACTACAATATTGGGTCTATTTAATGTGTTTAACTTATTCACTCATACCTCAGTGTTCATTACCATTTTAAACGCAACGGACACTAAAGTTTAAACAGTCTCGGAAATGAGTTGGCTAACGTTAGTGTACCTTCGTTTAAAAAATTATTATTATTTTTTTAATCCGGCGTTGTTAACATTAGTAACAGATGCTCGTTTTTTTATAAAGCAATATTTAACCAGGAAAACATGACATTTCAGTGCAAATTATGTCAATATGTAATTTAAATGTGTACATTAATAAAATAATAAGTTTAACCGACTAGTATTTCTGGTGCCGACTAGCGAGGGTAGCAACGTTTAATCGTCTAGTCCAGCGGTTCTCAAACTGAGGGTACTGCAGGTGGTCCGTAGAAAAAAAGAATGAATGAACGTGAATGTGTTTACTCACTATCTTGCAATAGCTAAATTGCACCATCTTCACACACGCACACACACGCGCTCCCGCGGCCGACGCACAACACGCACACCCGCGGTACATACGTTACATAAACCGTTAAATAAAGTTTTTATAACATTTTTTTAAAAAGGTGATTGCACCTCCCCGTCAACAATTACAATCGAGGTCCGCGAAAATCCTTGATAATAAAAAGTGGTCCGCATAAACAAAAAGTTTGAGAACCCCTGGTCTAGTCGACTAAACGCGCACATCCCTAGTTGTTAGCTGACTGACAAGTTATAGTAACATATTAGCTAGCTGAGTAACTTACCTTCGACATGCGACATCAGTGGTGTACTGAGAGCCAACGTCTTCTCCGTTCTTCTTTAGAAGGGCGACCGTTCTCTCATAAGAGGTGAAGGGGAGCTCACTTTTTACGATGTGGAAAGCTGTGTTTATTAAGTTCTCCACCCGCTGGATTGTGTCGTCGTTTGCCCGTTGTGTCCAGACATGAAGTGGCCCATCTGACGGGTTGTCCGCCACCCGCTTTGCCAGCACAGAACCCCCTCTTATTTTAGTAGCCTCATACGCTTCCTTTGACATTATTTTCAAAGTAGCTATTTGCTGAGGTGAAACCTTCAGTAGCTAGGTGAAAATACTGACTGCAATCGCGGGCTAGCTTCAGCCAGTTAACTTAGCATCATTACGTGATCTGACTCGTGACTGTGATTGGCGGAAACGTCACTGTCCCGAACGGACCAGCGACTGGCCAATCAACTTGCCCGAAATACTTTTTTACTGGCCCCGGGCCATCGGGCCATCGCTTATGTCGATCCCTGATCTCTTCTCCATTTTCTGGTTTTCACATGTCCACGTTCTCTGACAAAATCTTTCTATTGTGAACCAATATTTATTTTTTAAACATAGCTATATAGCTCAGCAGCTGTAACAGAATAATTTTATTTTTTGTTAAGACATGTTCAATAACTGTATAGCTCAGCTGTGACAGAAAATATTTTAAACCTTAAAACATAAGGAATTTTAAGCATCTACTATATTATTCCATTACTTTTCTTGATGTTTTAGGTTTTTGTTTTAGTTTATCTCGCTTTTAAACGGATTACTCGTCTCATATTTTTTAGTAGGCTTGGCTATAATTTGCCAGATCGCCTAATAATTGATAGATAATTGATTTCTCAATAACCAAGATGAATAGGTAAATAAACTTGTGCAGCATTTTACTATATCCACGTGTGCTGACGCAAAATGCGTTAATAGCCTATGTCATGTGAAGTGATCAATGAACAGTATTTGGGTAAATTTGTTTTTCTAGCTTGAAAGCATGCATTGCGCTCATCGCTGGTTCTAAATTGAGTGCTGTCTTAAATTAACGACATTCTTTAACTTGATGAGAAGAAAACGTAACGCTAACGTGCAACTCGGAGAAAACGTTGGGATTTTTTGCCAGTTAATTATTCAGAATTATTGCCACCCTTTATTAAACAATCTCACATTAGTTATCGCTTTGTCATTGTCATTTGTTAATCATTAGCCTATAGACTACACAATTGTTCTTGATTATTATATTTGATTGACATAAGCAAGCAAAATAAACGGAAACAGATTGAGAATATGTTCGGTTTAAATGCTTTATCCCAGCACACGAGCTGTCCTACCTATTTAAATGCTAATACACGATTTTATGACACAAAGAAATATGCTAGCCCACAAAACTTGCTGTATTAATTGATATTTGTTATTCAGTAAATCAATTGCTTGACTAATAATTAATGTAAACAGGTTGAGAGTTTCATCCGTTTAAAGGTAGGCTATGGTGACACGTTTTACATGATCAGAGTTCCCAAGATACGCCACTGTGCAGAAGCATGGTTAACTTCTGTGTGCGTCTCAATTCAAATAACCCGCTCCGCCCTCGCTCCCTCCCACTCGCTAAACACAAGTGTGCGTCACATCCTCCCAAGTGAAGTTTGCAAGTGAAGTTTACGAGGGTGGAGAAAAAACTGGATTGGGACACAGCCTAGGACCCTCTCCTCCGTCTTCCATTGTGCATTGAGCTATTGCTGTACGAGGAAGGGTAGCCGCTGCACTGGTCTTAATTTTGTTAACATATTTGCGTGCGCCTCTCGCATATTTTCTGTCAGTGTTAACGAATGGCCAGTGAGAGTGAGTGGGTGCTCAATTGGCTCAATCTGATTAATGTGACAAACATATTTAAAAATATTTTCCCTCTTTTGTTCCGAATGGCGTCCCAGGGATGATTTCTGCTCGTCCCAAACACGTTTTATCGTCCCCGGGAAGTCAGGACACCATTAGTCTCGAGCCCTGGGCTTATATTATTATTACTATCCGCCTATTGTGTTACTTCACAATCACGTTATGATTTAGCCTACATTTAGGCTAAAGGCAGGCTAGTCCCGACAATTTGCTGTCGGCTGCAACGGAGAAGGCTGAATATATAATACGTTTAGCGTACATAAATTATCACATAGCCTACTATTTTAAAGAGATTAACTACTTTGCAAATGTTAGCCTCCTACCCATAAAATTGTTATGGGTGTTGGCCAGTGCTATAACAGTGCACCAGAGCACTGCTCCAGGACTTATTTTTAATTGTCAAAAATTGTATAAAAATAAACCCATTGTCAATGCGGCAAATAAATAAATCCATTCCACCTAGTGCAAAGGTGGAATGGATTTATTTTATTTGCCGCATTGACAATGTGTTTATTATTTAAATTTTTTTTTTTTTTGACAATTAAAAATAAGTCCTGGAGCAGCGCTCTGGTGCGCCTTTATAGTTCGGCAATGTAGCATTCTACGTTGTGCTTGTTTTAATAATGTGTATTTGAAATAAAGCTTGTCCTCTGACTTTAATTATTGTGAACTGTTTATTGGAATATCAATGAAGGGATCTAAAACAAGATGACGTATATTGCCGTTTTAGTCACTTTAAAAACAACCAGTGGTTAGTGCTATTATTTTTTAGCAATTTGTCTATGATATGAGATGGGCTGCTCTGTAGGTGCCCTGCAGCAGAATTGGGATTTCAAAACTGAATACACATGTAGCCTATCGCAGGACTACAGTCATTCACACGCACAGTGTTTCCATGTCTGCGGTTTTACAGCTAAATTGGGCTACTTTCAAAATGCAGTCACATGTAAAAATAGTCACAAAGCACACACTTATTTTAAAAAGTTAAAATATGATGATTTGTATTTAAAATATGTTTGTTTCGGTTAAAAATATATTTTGGGCTAGTTTTGAGTTGCCATTTGGCTGGAAAGTTTTGCAAGATCTGACAACCCTGCACACGCATACAATGCAGAAGCGCGAATGGACGGTAGGGAGAAGAGCTTATTTTCGAACAATTACATTGTATTTATAGGAATTAAAAAATGCTAAAAACATTGTGCATTAGAATTTGAAACAATTAATTAAAAATAATTTTAAACAGCCCAAAAATCGCCTTTATGTTGACAAAGGCAATCGTCTTGTCGATCATCGATGCACAGTGTCATCGTAGAGCGGCACAACCCTACCTCCCGCCACTGCACATGCTCCTACTCCTGCAGATGCACATGCTCCTTCTATGTGTGTTACCGTTTGTAGTGAAGTTTGACGTGAGGATGAAGGAAATAAAATGTATATTTATTCAATGCACCTTTAAGTCTTTTTTAGTCAGCAGAACCTAGTTTAACAAACCAGTCCATTTCAATCTTGACTATCCTCACACAGGGCACCAATTATGTACTGGTGTTGGGTATTTCTTATTGTTTCGCCAATCTGAGTTCTCTACCTCAGAGGTTGATCAAGGGTTTCCTCCCATAACAGGGCACCAGCTAAATGAACCATTTATAATAATTTAGGAGGAAACCAAGACCTTTAATTTGTTGTTTTAATCGGTAGAGCCCACTTATTAGAATAAAGAGACGACACATTTTGTAACACAAAACATTTATTAAAATGAATACTAAAGACAAAGAGAAGAGTTATGGGAGAAAGGTTATGCTCAGACAACGATTATCTTATACTCAAGTCTTTGATGATTAGAGGTTGTAACACTCAGTCTGTTGGCTGAAGATTTGATTGAGGGTCCATCTGGGTGATGGCAGGAGTGGCTGGGCAGTGTCCTTCCCTGGATGAGGACACTGGGGGAACTCTGTTCCTTTTTCCAAAGGCCTGCTGGTTTACGTTTTTCACTAAAACCAATGTCTTGATCTCAGGTTTACTCAGAATCTCACACCGTGAGTAAGCTACTGGAGTGCCTCATGGCAAAGGTGAGTCCCAGCTTACGAGATATATTGGGTGGAGTGTGTGTCTTTTTGGGAAATTTGTTCCAATTGAAGAATTGCTTCGTATTTTTCAATTGCACTGTTCGTTGCCGGTACTTGCAATTACATTAGAGGAATAAGAGGGTCTTGAAACGGTTCCGTGGTGAAAGACTAGCTATAGTTTATTCGTCAGCATGATGTTTGTCAGCTTTCCAGTCTAACATGCTTTACATTCCAAACTGGCCCAGCATTTATACACATATAGCAGGAAGTATCATATAGGTGAGGCTAGACAGGGAAGTCTCGTGGATGTGTAACTCAGTGGGGCATTCATGCAGGTGGCAAGGAGTACTTAAGAGTACTTACATCTGAAAGGGCGCTTCACACCCTGACAGTGACTGGGTGGCAGTTAGGCACCCCCCCAGATAGAAACTGGATAGTGTATTAGAGTATACAGGTTTGACCAACTAAAACATGTTGCTAAATGAAATTACTAAAATCTATGAAGTGATATGAAGTGTGCACACCCAGGTATCTTGTAAAATCTGCGGTTTCCCTTTTTTGTCTTATTGTTTTGGCACCCAAATACGCAACAGCATGATGCTATTTTAGCAGTTTGTTTAATTTAGAAGCAGCTAGCTATCTATAAATGTGTCTCATTGGCTGTTTGGAGGAATAACTGTTTGCCTCCAGTTACAGTACACACGCATGTTGTTATTATGTAAAAGGGTCTATTGTGAATGTAGCAACTTTATATAAATTATTTTGATATTTGTGAGTAGATGCTAGATAATGGGTCAAAGCATCTATGATGAGATAGATTTTAAGTGATTTTTAAATTTGATTCAAAATGGTGGTACATCCACATTGATGCTCTGATGGATCCTTAAGGCATATTTATTCTGTGAGAGAAGAGAGAAGGGATTGTGTGACATTCATTCCAGGTAGGTCAAACAGGAGGACCTATCAACATTTAATTCTTTGGAATAAAAAGTCAACTATAGTGCCACCATATTGCCAATCGGCACCACATTTGGTCAGTGGTGTTCGGGATCCACCTTCTATTAGTGTGCCCAGTTTGATTAGAATCAACCTGGTGAAAGTGGGAAAAGTAGCATGTGCCAACAAAATCCAAAGCATATATGGTCATGTTCAGACCCAGGGGTTTAGTTGCTGTTGCACATTTCAAATCTACATTAAAACAGTGATTTTTAGTGAATTTTATTAACATTGCGCTCTATAGCACCACCCTGTGGGCTAATCGGGCCAAACCTATGTGGCCGTCTTGAATGGACCTACCAAGTTTTGTCACATTCCATCAAACTGTTTTGGATTTATGAGCTTTTTGGTAAAAAGCCACGCCCACATGCAAAATGATTGGCTTGTTGTGGGCACAATTTTAACCATGGCAACTGCTTTTATATTGGGTTTTTAGATATTCAAGAGATGCTAAATTCCAAGCTTTGTGAAAATCGGTCAATGTGTCTAGGGGGAGATGGATTTTAAAGGTTTTTCAAAAAATGTAAAATGGTGGACTTCATTTGTCCAAATGGAAAAGTTGTTCAGTAAGAGGAGCTGGATCTGTGGACATTGATTTCCTGTGAATGGGAGTAACGGTTCAAAAGTTCAAATTTCCATTTCAATTGACTGTTATAGCGCCACCTTGAGGCCAATCGGCATAAAATTTAGGTTTTCTTCATTTGGGGTACCCCTTTGTCAAGCTGCATTGTTTCGTAAAAACTGACCAGGTGGTTATACCAGAACTGAAAAAACCCATGGAAGAAAGAAAAATAATAAAACTCAATTGCAATAGGGTGCCATTGCAACCTTCTGTGCTTGGCCCCCTAAATATAGCTGCTCGCATCGATTCCCGGGGACCGAGCAACATAAGCAGCATTTGTCAAATGCAGAGACTGCAAAATGGTGGACAATTCAAGACAGGGTTGACCCAAAAAGCAAACATTTGTTTGTAATCAGGGCTTTTGTCATTGCTGCAAGTTTGAAATTTCTGCAAGGGAACAGTGAATTTTTTGGATTTCTCTAGCGCCACCATGTGGTTTGATTGGGCTAAGCCTTTGGAACTGGAGTCTTGATCTAACTCGCAATCACCCCACCAAATTTCAGAACTTTATATCAAATGATTTTGGAATTATTAGCATTTTTGTGATAAGCCATGCCCACCTCAATATTTATTGGCTTTTTATTCATCCATCTTTTAACATATCAAAATTATGTATACAACTTTTATGACACTTGGCCTAAGGTTTCATGTAAATTGGTCAATTTTAGTGTGCTAGGAGTAGCATTTTAAGTTTTACAATGTCACCAAATTTGGGTCGGCAGTGCACGTGCCTATGTCAAAATTTTGTCATGTGCACTACAGCACCACCAGGTGTTCAATCTGCATCATAATTTAATGCATCCAAGAGTTCGGACATCGCAACAAGCCTACCACATTTGCTGATTCTAGGCCAAACCTGCTCACAGGAATTTACGGTGAAATGGGAGACAAAATAAAAACAGAAAAAGAATCGGAACAAAAACAATAGAGATCGGTCCCTGAATTAAAGCTGCAAGCAGCCTCCATAGATATTCACAGCCTGTAACTGCCCTCATCTTCTCAAAATCACTGAGGACTTGTATAATAAGTGTCCACAAGCAATTTGGAGTAAATCTGAGTCAGCTGTTTCTCAAAAACGGTAAATGCTACAACTATGGTTCATAGCTTTTATTTTTTAAAAAGTATTTTATTCTGACTAAGCAGTCCGAATGCATATACAGTGCCCTCCACTGTTATTGGCACCCCTGGTAAAGATGAGTAAAAAGGGTTGTAAAAAATTCACCGTTTGGTGAATTAGCTTAATCTCACACTGAAAAAATGAGAACAATCTAACCTTTAATTGAAGTAAATGTATTATGAGAAAAACAAATCCCTCATCAAGAAATAATAATTTTTAACAAAACCACATGTGCCACAATTATTGGCATCCCTGCATTTATATATAGAATAAAGTAATCTTTTTAATATTTGGTCGCATTTCCTTTGCATGCCATGAGTTTCTGATGTCTGTGACCCTACAACATCAAAAGACTCTTGATATCTTCTGGTCCTCTTACAAGCGATACTATAACGTCTCTGCATTTGAATGGATCTGTGTGGGAATTGGGTGGGACTTTATTTAGCTATAAATTACACTTGAACAGTGTAGAACACGTGGTTGGCTAAATGGCTGTAAGTCATCAAGGGTCTGATGTATCAAACAAGCCTTAAACCATCACTCTGCTGCCAGAAATACAGTAGATATGGATGGATAACTTGAAGGGTGTCTTCTCCTGACTTATTTTTCCGTAGTTCAATAGGAAAGTTGATCGGAGCATGGAAGTATGCGGTTTGAGACACAGCCTCTTTACGAACTGAAGATTATGAAACCAATCACATAGTGGTCAAAATGAGAAAAACATGCGTAATCCCAAACAAATAAGCAATCACAGTACAGAAAATAACATGACCAAGAGGGTATCAAAAGTTCAGTATAACACATTTTGGCATAGAAAAAAAAACTTTTGCTCTGTGTATGTATTTTAACCTTATCCTATGCAGGTTGCATGTGCAAAAACAAGCTCTGAGACTCGGAGGTCTGCTGGTCCATTGCATTTGAAATATGTCACTCTTGTGTAGCAAAAGCATGAAAAAGATATGTTAAGTGGCAAATTGAATTATGTCATGTATTTTGTCATGCGATTACAATAAGAAACTGCTAATGAAAATGTGGTTTTGCATTTTCATTTGAATTATGTCATGTTTTTGTGCACATCGAATGTAAACGAAATGCAATCGCCGATTTTAATTTTCATTAGAATTTTGGCGCGGATATGCTTCCATACATAAGAATATCCGCAGACCGCCGTGCCCTGTTAAAAGTTTCCCACTGGCTGCATACAGGCATCCGGGCTGAGCTCGGCTTGCCTAGTCTGTTTTTTGTTTTGTTTTTTTGAGGTGAGAGAAGTTGCACAAACACTCATACACTTTTGAATGTTACATCAAGAACTAAAATGATGAAATGTCATAAAAATGCATTTTCATACTTTATCAATAGTTTGTTTAACTAGCATCCTAGCTTAGTTAGTCATTTGCCTGTTTGCTAACTACTGATTGAATCGTATGGTTTTAAGATCATAATATGTAACTAGATTTCAGTAGTATTTCAGAACAAATGTTATTGAACTTTTCACTGTATCATTTCATGTATATGCATTGTCTTGTGTGGTACTACATGATAAGGTTTAAAACAGGTCTTCCTTACAGAAAGACAATAGATGATATAAGTTTGAACAAAAACTTAATTTCCTTGAAAAAGCAAAGGACAGAGAGCACTATATTTTGGGAACGGAAATGAGACATTACACAACAGACAATATACATTGTTTGCAAAGACATATATTAGTATGAGCATGTTGAACTGAAATAGACTATATGAACTGAAAGCTAAATGAAATTGGATGAATGCAAGTTCTATTATAAACCATGAACGAGTTGAAAACGCACAAGCTTTACCCATCAATAATTCCTACTGACTTTAAAACAGTTAAAATTTTAAGTGGAATATACTGTTAATTGTATGAAATATTTCTAAATGGATAGAGGTGGTTGCTAAGGTCTTTCTTGGTGGTTGCTATGGTCTTTCCTGGTGGTTTATATGGTCTTGTTAGTTGCTAGGGTTCTTGTTGTTTAATAGGGTGTTACTAGGGGATTGCTTGGTAGTTGCTAGGGTCTTACTATGTGGTTGTTAAAGTATTTCTATGTGGTTGCTAAGGTCTTTCTAGGTGGTTGCTATGGTCTTACTTATTGGTTGCAAGGGTCCCTGTTGGTTAGTAGGGTGTTACTAGGGGATTACTCAGTGGTTGCTTGGGTGATACGAGGTGGTTGCTATGGTGTTACTAGGTGATTGCTAGGTATTTATAATAGCCGATCAGAGGTGAGTTGAGGTACTATTTGCATAATGCATGGAAAGTGGTATAATGAAAGCATATCATTCTGCTAGAGAAGAAGTTGTGTCGTCATTTCCTCCAGATTTGTTAGCATTTCCGAGACTTCCAGATCAAAAAATAGAAAAATGAATGAAAATGAATGGGAGTCTATGGGGAAAATGGGTGGAAATTTCCAAAAGCTGTATACAAGTAGGCAGGACAACCGAAAAATGTATTTTGGGAAATCAACATAAATATTGTGCTTAAAATGTCAGTTTAACCTTAAATAAACATATTATGGACAATAACTGTCCTTATACCATGGCTTGAATAAATACTCGATTCTGATTGGCTGTAAGGTGGGCATTAAATTTGTGTATACCGCCCAGCTACGAAGTACCATCTTAGCGCTGGCAACATTTTAATCACAGTTCTAAATACGCCGTCTACGTTATCTGCTGCCAGCGCCATAAATGGTAAATGGTAAATGGTAAATGGACTGCACTTATATAGCGCCTTTATCCAAAGCGCTTTACAATGTCCTCTCACTCACCCATTCACACACACATGGCAGCAGCTGCCATGCAAGGTGCTAGCTTGCTCATTGGGAGCAATTTGGGGTTCAGTGTCTTGCCCAAGGACACTTCAACATGTGGACAGGAGGAGCCGGGGATCGAACCGCCAACCCTGCGATCAGCGGACGCCCCGCTCTACCTCCTGAGCCACAGCCGCCCCATAAGAGTCGACCCTTGTATGAATGGTAACCATAGCAACACCAACAGCTGATCAATCTGCTGATTTAAAAATTTTGTATCCGCCAAATATCTTAGTTACAACAACTTTAATCTAGCAAAGCGGTTTTGTGGTTAGAGGTGCAGTATTTATTCAGTTTGGGAATATGAACGTAACATAGTAAGTAGGGCTTTACCTAATGTAATGTAACGTTAACATGAGCAACGCTGGTTGCAAATGCTAGAAAGTTACTTCACAAAGCAAGTTAATCTGTGTATTAAAAAACATTTTATCCAGCGAAATGTCTTAGATATGACAAGTTACATCTAACAGTAACAAACTGTATCTATAAGTAGACTGTTTTTTCAGATCTCATGATGCAAATCTGAAGTGCAATTTCCTTAGCCTAGGCTGTTTAAAATAGGCTGCGTGACCAAAGCATTTTTTAAAAGCAAGACAGAGAGGGAGGTAAATTGAGTTGCAGTTTCATGCAAATTTCTTAAATAATGTAACTAATGACAAAAAATAACCTAAATTTGTGCTAATTTTATGGTATACAAGTTGAGGAGAAACTATTTATTTCCTTATAAAATCAATTGTTTTCAGAACTACCAACGAGAGGTTTTGCATATCTACGGACAAAATACAACTAGTAACCAGAAATGGAATTAGCCGGGCATTACACAGCTTGAATGCCCTTTACTAACTTCGCGTCGGGCATTCATTTTCCCAACATTCGATCAATGATAAGAGTAGGACTGACGACACCGAAAACAGATCAGCACAGCCATATCTCTTTTCCACTGGTCAAGTGTACCGTACTGGACCCGTACTGGTCCACATTAAATGGCCGCGGTACAGAACAGAATCGGTACCCTTTCATTTTCCGCTTAAAAGGTCAGGAGCGGTAGTCTCCTTTGCGTAAGAGAGCAACGCTTGGATGTAGCGAAAGCAAAAATGTTACTACCACGGTCACCAGTGAGTGTTACTAACATGAACAACAAACATGACAGACCCGGAGTTAGTGTATTTTTTTTCCTGTTGTGTCTTAGCTTATATCTTTCTGTTGAATGTTTTGCAGTGTAACAAGTTATCAGTGAGCTAGCGGGGATTTAAAAATGCCGGTTAAATTTTGTTGTGTGTGTGCGTGCGTCACTGGCGTAATTACGACACCCATCGGACCGCTTTTGAGAGTCGACCAGTACCACATATATTAGGGCACCTAACCAGCACGTCTTAGGCATACCGTGACCGTACCGAACTCTCCTCAAAAGGTAATTGAAAAACGTACCGCAGCATACCAGTACGGGTCCAGTACCGTACTCTTGACCAGTGGAAAAGTGATACCAGTATTATGTTCTCGCGGTCATTCTGGCAGTTGACTTGTTCAACTTATGAAAGACTGTCAGGTCAGGATTTTCGCTGGGCACTCTGTTTATCCCACTTTATAACTTAAAAGTCCCAGCTTATTGGTGAAAGTTGAAGATGTCTGGACTGAGCTGGGAGTGCAGGCAATCTTCAAAAGGCAAACAGGGAAGGAGAACATAATGTGGGGGAGGAGTGAGGAGATGACTGGGAAGATTGACACAGGTCGGTGCTCCGTTTCGGCGGTGTACAGAGACCGCAGGCGCTGTGTGTTTGGAGGAGAGTTGTGGAGGCGGCGTTTGTGTGTTGTCCAGTGTCACCAAGCAGTCCATCTTGGGACAGCGGGGGCTATTTTTAATCATGGCTGTATTGCACTTTAATTCACTTGATTGATGTAATGATTCTGTTAGATGTCTTTGTTTGATATGTTTGTTTGTGTGTTGTGGGTCTGCCCCACTGTCTGTCTTTTTTTTTTGTTGTTGCTGGGGCTACAACTGAAGTTCCCTAGCGGGAAATAAAAGTTATTCTATTCTATTCTGCTAGAGCGCATTGGGACATCAGCTGCAGAAGCAGAGAGGCCAGCTGGACTAGTATCCTATTATGACATCATTCACCTGCTAGAGGGCTGAGAGGGCGTTGTGACATCACAAGGGTCTACATTCTGCCATTCATTTTCAAGAGTACTCAAGTGACTACGTCACACTGGTTTTGGAAATACATTTTTTATTTTCTGGTACTCTTACAAGTGATACTATAAAGTCTCTGCATTTGAATGGATCTCTATGGGAATTGGGGGGTGGGACTAGATTTATCTGTAAATTATGCTGGAACAGTATGGAATACATGGGTGGTTAAATGGCTGTAAGTCATCAAGGGTATGAGGTATCTAATGAGCCTCAAACCATCACTCTGATGCCAGATATGCAGTAGATATGGATGGATCACTTTAAGGGTTTTTCCTGACAAATTTTCCTATTGAACGCTATGGAAAAAATATTGACACTTCAATAAGACTAGTAAACTAGGTGAAACATAAATCATTCGCTTGAATGGAACGACTGCTGATGCAACGTGCAAAAGAGAAGATTTCAAAAAATTGCCAATCCAGTGGGTAGCGCTAGGCATGTGAGTTACTAGCCTAGGAATGCTAGTGACCAGCCAAATCAGTCGCACATCCAGTGGGTAGCTACGCTCGGCACCAGGCACTTATCAGTCGTTATATCATTTGCCAACGCCGGCCAATCAGTAGTCTCCGCCGGCCTCTCAGTAGTGTTATTTTTGGCACGTATCCCACGCCATAGAAAAGGAGTTATGTGAATCTGCTCTTGATTACTCTTCTTCAGGGACCCGGATGTGTGTCACAGTAAACTGCAAAAACTTAATTAGAATTACGAGAACTGAATTTGAATTGTGAGAACTGAATGTGGAAGTATATAGAGAGTTTAATTTCCAGTGAGGATCAAATGCAGTGTCAGAGCAACTTAATTCAATTTCATAATATTACATTCAATTTCAAGTTTATTGGAATTCAGGTCCAAACTAATACATTCTATTTCAAATTGTGCTATTCAGATTCAGTTTTCCAATGCAATTATTCAAGTTGAGCAATTCAAATTCAAATATAAATGATTCAAATTCAGTTTCTAGTGGCACATATTTCTGCCCATAGAAACAATGTAATGTAACTGAAAACACTGGCTTAACTCACATCTATCTTCTTCTTGAAGAATGATGAAATGTCCTGTCATGTTTTTTTCTCTTTCTGTATCGCTCTCTACCGCGATCATACGGGCAACATTGATTCTCATTTAGGCTACTACTCTTCAGACTGCAAAACCTCCGGAGTAAATACTGCTTTGTGGAATTACTGTCATTGAAAAGGTTATTTGTGTATCGCAACAGAGCTCATGTAGTAGCTGCAGAGAAAGCCAGCTAGCCCAAGTAATTTAAAATTCAAACGATTCTGACATTTAGCCTAAATGAGCTAAGATGGAAATGTGTTCAGCACTCTTAGGCTTTGCATTTGCATAAACAACTAGGCTATAGTATCGCTTCTCTAGCGCACTTTAGGCTACCATGTATGAAACATGGTACACATTGCAATCGGATACGCTGAGACATCAAACATTATTAAAAGGTTATTTGTGTAACAACCAAAAAAATTAAACCAGTAAAAGTGGGGGGGACAAAGTATAAATTTTTTAAATGTATATACAATGGTTCCTACGCCCTTGGTTCTGCTGTCACACAGAATAGTCAGTTTCTTACTGTGTTTCTTAGGTGGGGCTGGTTCACTTTTCTTCCCACCTTTAGAGGGGGAAGGGTTGCAGTCCAAAGGGGAAAATAAGTACCCCAAATCCCCATTTACTGATGGCAGCAGGAGTCCCTTTGTTAAAAGGAGAGAGGTTAAAATAAGAAGCCTAGTTCAACATTGAATGCAACTCATGTACACTACACATTGCTAGCAGTGCATTTCCCCTGCAAGTGGCTATAGGGGGTTCTGTCTGTGTCTCATGCAGCTCTTAACTCTTTGTCTCCCTGACAGATGCTGCAGCCATACTGGCTGAGGAGCAATCCAAGAAACCCTGCAGGAAGTTTATCCAGACAGGTGTGTGTGTGTGTTACATCTGCATAAACAAATAAATGCTCACATCGAGGACATCAGGACTGGCGTTGTAAAGAGTTTATTTAGTCCAATATTTTGGTGGAATGTAAGTGTGTTTTTTAAATTTTGTTCTAACTGGTTCTAGAACATTGTTGCAGGAGGAACAAAAGAACAGACATGTTAAATTCAGATTCTGCTTAGAACAAAAAAAAGCCCTGATCAAACTATTAAATATGATGACTTTATTTACATTTATGTTCATTTGTACAATTACTTTTGGTCCCCTAAAATGAGTAATAAACAGGGCTATATAAAGAGGGCTACAATTGCTGCATGATTCCCCCTTATGGATGTAAACACCCTCAAAAGCTGAAAGTCTGCACTTTGACATCATAATCACTGTTTCATTTCAAATACAATGTGCTGGAGTACACAACCAAAACAACAAAAAATGTGTCACTGTTAAAATATATTTGTACTGCACTGTATATAGGATTCATGGGTTAACCATCTACCAAGTGTCCTTCTTACAGTATCACATTTGAATAATAACTCTGCTATTCCAATATTCACTAACATCAGGATGGTTATGATTGATTCAGGGCAGTGTATGTATGATTGGTTCTTTCAGGGCAGTGTGGGTTTGGATCCAACTGCAGATTCTCTCATATAACAGAGAAGGACATTGCCAGCCTGGAACAGCAGATAGAAGGTTAGTGAGTCTGGGCTCCACCAGGGGGCTGAAGAAGCACAGCAGTGAGCTTGAGCTCCACCAGGGGGCAGTGGGAGCACAGCAGTGAAACCTCCTGTGTTACAGGCTTTGACTGATGCTGTTTTATGATATATCGAGCCAAGAGGAGGCTTGTCTTTCACCATTATTTTATTAAAGTAGAGGAAGGGAAGCTTATTTAAAATGGCCATGTGCTTGTAAAGCTTTATTTCAGACACAGTGAGGCATTAACACAGTTAAATATTAGCCTATAGGTGCTTCTATCAGGTAGATAATCCTTTCTGTGGCTACTAAAATGCCTAGACTATGCACTGCATTGAGGTCGGTGCTGTGAAACCATAGTGAGGTGTGTGCTGAGACTCCAAAATTATGTCATCTCATTATTTACAGGTGAAAGGCAACAAGGAGCTGAGCCAGCAGAATGGGGTGTGTCCCCTGAGCACAGTGCAGCTGAGTGGCTGTCCTGTAGAGAGAAGAGACTGGCCCTGCACAATAGCGGGTATACATTCTAGTGTCACTAAATGCTCAGCACCATAACTGCCAAACATGCTGTCCCATAACCAAAAAACACTGTATTATAGCCCCAAACACTGCACCAAAGCCTTCACAATGCAACATAATCACCAAACGCACTGCACCATAATCAACGAAGACTGCGGCATGACCACCAAAACATTGCACCATACGCACTGCACCATTACCACCAAACACAATGCACCATAATAAACAAACCCACTGTGCCATAACTACAAACAATCGACCATGAACACCAAACGCACTGTGGGGTCCAGTCAAAGCTTGTTAAGGAGAACGGTTTTTATTACCCGTCTCCTTATTTAGTTTACATACATAAAAACAAACCAACAAACAGACCGTCAGACATCAGTCTTCCTGATGAACTCCCAGAAGGCTCCTTTTGAATGTTCTCAGGCTCACTGTTGAATAATCAAGGCAATTGGTAAATTGATACACACAAACACACTGCTCCATAACCTCAATACACAATGCACCATATTCACCAAACACACTGCTCCATAACCTCCATACACAATGCACCATATTCACCAAACACACTGCTCCATAACCTCCATACACAATGCACCATATTCACCAAACACACTGCACCATAACCTCCATACACAATGCACCATATTCACCAAACACACAGCTCCATAACCTCCATACACAATGCACCATATTCACCAAACACACTGCTCCATAACCTCCATACACCATGCACCATATTCACCAAACACACTGCACCATAACCTCCATACACAATGCACCATATTCACCAAACACACTGCACCATAACCTCCATACACAATGCACCATATTCACCAAACACACTGCTCCATAACCTCCATACACAATGCACCATATTCACCAAACACACTGCTCCATAACCTGCATACACAATGCACCATAACCACCAAAAACACTGCCGGTACAAATTCCACAAAAATATGCGAGCACAACACTGCAAATACTTAAAGGGCAACTTTCAGGTTAAATTTTGTTAATGGATTTACAATTTTGGGCTCATGGAGAGGGTGATTTGAAATATAAAAAAAAATTATTTTATAAAAATTTTTTGGAGGCCACAAGGGCAGAAATACAGAGAAAAATTGGCATTATAAGCCCCGCCCCATAAAAACTTTACTTTTTTTACATAACGCCCAGTGACGTTACAAGAGGTATGTACAGGTGCAGCTCAAAAAATTAGAATATCATGAAAAAGTTCAATATTTTTTGTCACTCATTTCAGAAAGTGAAACTCATATATTATATAGATTCATTACACATAGTGAAATATTTCAAGCCTTTATTTCTTGTAATTTTGATGATTATGGCTTACAGCTAATGAAAACCCAAATTCAGTGTCTCAGACAATTAGAATATTGTGAAAAAGTTCAATATTGGAAACTCATGGTGTCACACTAATCAGCTAATTAACTCAAAACACCTGCAAAGGTTTTCCTGAGCCTTTAAATGGTCTCTCAGTCTGGTTCAGTAGGCTACACAATCATGGGGAAGACTGCTGACTTGACAGATGTCCAGAAGACCGTTATTGACACCCTCCACAAGGAGGGTAAGCCACAAAAGGTCATTGCTAAAGAAGCTGGTTGTGCACAGAGTGCTGTATCCAAGCATATTCATAGAAAGTTGAGTGGAAGGGGAAAAGTATGGTAGGAAAAGGTGCACAAGCAACAGGGATAACCGCAGCCTTGAGAGGATTGTCAAGCAAAATCCATTCAAGAATTTGGGGGAGCTTCACAAGGAGTGGACTGAGGCTGGAGTCAGTGCATCAACAGCCACCATGCACAGACGAATCCAGGACACGGGCTACAAATGTCGCATTCCTCGTGTCAAGCCACTCCTAAACCAGAGACAACGTCAGAAGCGTCTTACCTGGGCTAAGGAGAAAAAGAACTGGACTGTTGCTCAGTGGTCCAAAGTCCTCTTTTCAGATGAAAGTCAATTTTGCATTTCATTTGGAAATCAAGGTCCCAGAGTCTGGAGGAAGAGTGGAGAGGCACAGAATCCATGTTGCTTGAAGTCCAGTGTGAAGTTTCCACAGTCAGTGATGATTTGGGGTGCTATGTCCACTGTGTTTTCTGAAGTCCACAGTCAACGCAGCCATCTACCAGGACATTTTAGAGCACTTCCATGCTTCCTTCTGCTGACAAGCTTTATGGAGATGCTGATTTAATTTTCCAGCAGGACTTGGCACCTGCCCACACTGCCAAAAGTACCAAAAGCTGGTTCAATGACCATGGTATTACTGTGCTTGATTGGCCAGCAAACTCGCCTGACCTGAACCCCATACAGAATCTATGGGGTATTGTCAAGAGGAAGATGAGACACCAGATCCAACAATGCAGACGACCTGAAGGCCGCTAAAGCAACCTGGGCTTACATTACACCTCAGCAGTGCCACAGGCTGATCGCCTCCATGCCACGCCGCATTGATGCAGTAATTCATGCAAAAGGAGCCCCAACCAAGTATTGAGTGCATAGAAATGAACATACTTTTCAGAAGGCTGACATTTCTGTTTAAAATATCCTTTTTTATTGATCTTATGTAATATTCTAATTTTCTGAGACACTGAATTTGGGTTTTCATTAGCTGTAAGCCATAATCATCAAAATTACAAGAAATAAAGGCAGAAATATACAATATTCTTGCTTTCATGTCAGTGGGCAAAATGCACGTATTAGCCACAGGGTGGCAGTCTAAGACCACAAATGGAGCTATGAGGTTCAAAAGAATTGTTTGTCAGCCCATGGTTTCACACGCATCCTAGGAGCAGGAGAACTTACTTGATTGCAATAGAGTGCAATATTGATTGCACTCTATTGATCCATGTAAGCAATCAATATTGGTGAATTGCATAGTTTACTTTTTCTTTTGGCTCCTATTGGCACACCTGCACTACAATGACAAAGGCAGCCGATGTTGATGTCTACCGCAGTCCACCATATTTTTAGCGGTGGTGTGTGCACTGTTTGCAGACTTGTAGTGAAATAGATCCACATTAATCAACACATCGTTTTTCTTTAGACTTACAAACGAATCGTGTATAAAAATAGTTAAATAAAATGTGTCTCGGAGGTCAGGAAGTTCATTTCCCACCCTGACGTACCACCAAACACTGCACCATAACCAGCAAACCCACTGGACCATCACCAGCAAATTCACAGCAACGTAACCACCAAACACAGCGTACCATAGCCACAAAATGTCATGCTTGTTTATTTGTCTTTTGCAGGTTGCTGGAGGAGGAACCGTCTTCTCAGGCCACCGATGTGCCCCCCCACCTCCTTTCCATCCCCAACCTGCCCCCCTCCCTCTTGCCCCCACCTCTCACAGGATGGCAGGACGCTTCCCATACTGTGTGGGGTTAAGGGTCACATAGGCTTTCCAGCATCTCAGGGACAGTTGACTGTAGAGAGATTGCCATGCACCAGCTGTGAGGACTAAAGGGAGCAGGGAAACAGGAAGGAGATTTGTTAAAATTTTAAATGGTATGAGTTGTGTGCCCCTCAACAACTATTCTGAGGTTCTGAATGTTTGGTTCATGTGAAAAGTTAGACTTTTTAAAGTACGGTATCTGATCCTGCTTGTTCAAGAAGTAAAGCCTTTGTCTCTTTCTGTACCCCAAGAAAACCTTCATTTTTTGTTTGGAAATGGTAGTACTTGCCTGTTTAACATTTAAAATCTGAGAATTTGATTCTCTTAGTTTGTATTGTGAGTGCATTTCAATAAATATTAGGGGGCTCTCCCTATGTTTGTTTTGGTTGGGACTTACATGTTAAAACACAATTTTTGACCGGTAATGATAGACACTCACAAATCCGACAGTTCTGACGATGAAGAGGAATTTGAATATTTTGAGGAGGGACAAATCGAAAAAGTAGTTTTTTGAGCAGTTTCGCTTTGAACCTGATGCCGCGCCACGCCAGGATGCAGTTTCGGCAGTGTGCCTTCATCAGAGTGCAGTGTAGTTTTTAAAATCTGATTTAATAGGCCGCTATTCAGCACCTTTTTGGTTCTTACTACTTTTTTCTAATGTTCGTAGTCTACATAGGCTAAACTCTTTTCCATTGCGCTCTGAATTTTCTCTTTCTGTCTATCTTTCGCGCTTATTGCTTATTGTCTAGATTTCTGTTTGTCAATTTCTCTTCGTTCGCATGTTGCATTGGGAAGCTGCTGAAGAACGCTGACAGTACCACGTATGATGTCAGCATTTTGACAAAAATTTATGAAAATGGTGGAGGCGGGGCAAAAGCGGTACTGAAAATGTTTTGAATTCCCAGCGTTTTAAATGTTCTGGTGCTTACACTTTAACTAGCCTACTTGATTTGAATTAATCCAGCATAGTTTATCTGTATGAGGTCAGTGTTATCGGGATATAACTATATAATAGCCTACCATTTTCACGTCACATGATGGGAGCATCAGCTGGTTTGAAGGCCAGTTTTGCCGCACTGGTGCAACTATCCTTAAATTTATATATATATAAACATCGAACAAAAAGTTAGGAAATTTGTGTTTGGTAGATTATTTCTCTGTTGTAACAATGCTTCTTGGCAATACATTTTATACCGTTGGAAAGCCTGTTTATTTCCCTTTTAAATGGTGCCCCATTTGTAAGGAACATGCATTTGTGGGATGAGCAGCACAGCGGAGTATGTGGGTTGCGCCCATGTAAAATTTGCCAAATCTTCTCTGCCAATGCCAAACAGCTTACACCTGCACTGGAACCTGAACATGTGGAGGAACGTTATGTTCAGCGATGAGTCCAGATTCTGCCTACGGAAGTTAGATCGTAGGGTCAAAGTGTGGAGAAGACGGGGAGAACGCTATGCTGATTGCTGCACCGATAGAGTAACACCTTTTGGTGGAGGCAGTGTGATGGTGTGGGGCGGCATCTCCATCACTGGAAAAAACGAGGCTTGTCATCATTGGAGGCAATCTCAATGCAGAGAGATATCGAGATGAGATTTTGCAACCAGTGGCAATCCCATATCTCCACAGTCTGGGACCGAACTCCATCCTCCAAGATGACAATGTTCGCCCCCACAGAGCGGGGTTTATCAGAGACTACCTCCAGAATTTGGGAGTAGAGAGAATGGAATGGCCTGCCAACAGTCCTGACCTCAACCCAATTGAACACTTGTGGGATCAGCTTGGGCGTGCTGTTCGTGCTAGAGTGACCAACACAACCACGTTGGCTGACTTGCGACAAATCCTGGTTGAGGAGTGGAATGCCATTTATTTTTGTACTGTGTTTTTTTTATTTTATTTTTTAAATTTTGTTTCTGATTTTCCCCCTTTTTCTCCCAATTTTAGTAGCCAATTGAACCCCTATTCTAATTCAATTCCCCCCATGTAGCAACCGCTAGAGAACCACCGCTACACAATCCCGTCTATCGGTACTAGTAGTAGGAAGGAGGACGTCATGTCCTCTACAGGGCGCGACTCCTCGAGCTCCTGACCGCGACTCGCCTGGGTCCCGTGCGCAGCGATTCTCTCCGAGCCCCTCCCCCCACCCGGAAGCGGCTGCCAATTGCCGCTTCCACAGGGCACCGGCCACGCTCGGATATGGCAGGACCGGGGCGCGAACCCCGATCCTCGGAGTACAACTGCGCTGACTGAAAGTCAGCGCTCTTACCGTTGTACTATCGCGGCGGCCTTGTACTGCGTTTCTTATGAGTAACTGATTATTAGAATCTATATAAAATCATGAACCATATGATAATTAAATCTTGAGAGAGCATTTGGTTTTGGTTGCAACTTTCATGTTAAAACCCAAATTTTGCCCGTCAATATCAGCCGTTTTAGCACCAATTACCAAGCCACTTGGCAGATCAATTAATCTCATCAATTTCTCCTGCGACACTGAGGAAAAGTCCACTGCAGTCGGCCACGCTATTGATAGCATGCTGGGAAGGATTGATTCAGTTAGCCGACGTTAACTTCCCAGTAAACATTTTTTGTTTGCCCAACTTTGGTCCACTATCATCTTCCAACGTTGGCCAACGGTTGTTTTTGCTCATCGGTTTGATGTTGGACCAACCATGATGGCCCAACATTGCACTTCTTTGTACTTAAGATGATGGGCCAACCGTTTATCTGCACGGATGGCCGAACGTTGCCAGCCAACTATAATCCGTGTGCATTTGGTTCTAGGACGTAGTGCCTGCACTGATGGCCCAACGTCGAACTCCATTGTTACGATGTTAACCCAACCATTTCTCTGCATGGATGGTCTGTTGCTACACAACCAACAAACTTTAGCCAACAATTTATTGCAATAACGATTACGACCATTGATTATAATGAAAAGTAGCCTATTGTCAACTAGTGATATATCCCTCTTGCAATTATTGGTAGGCTATTTAGCGTTTTGATGTTTCACAATCACAACTCCATGTTGTTATGGACCATAAACAAGCTACCCAGCTAACAATATTTGGTTCTGCGAAGGTTTTTTTCAAGGTTAGGGGAACGTTCCCATATGGTTTCAATTAAGGTTCCCTTACGGTTTTCCAGGAAAGTTTTTTGACGTATCTGGAACGTTTTCTTCTGGTATTTTATGTGGTTCCCAGAATATTGCATAGTTGTGGGATAATATTACCAATAATTCACATCAACATTAAATAAATATTTAAATATCTTAGGTTTCTCATAATAATATATTCCAACGTGGTATTAGCCTACTTGTTTCTCGCTTTCTGAGTTCTTAGATCTACTGTTAAAATACCCGTGGAAAAGGCAGGCAGGTCTGCATTCAAATATAATACGCCTTAATAATAGTCATCATTGAAGGAAAGTTAAAGATATAAATAGGCTATGTTTCATGTTTCATTTTACAGATCACTACATGCAAAAGCCATATGAGCACAAGTGAGAAATAAACATTAACATATTTATTTCAACCTGCATACCGAACAACAGTAAAATTGACCAGTGCTTCTTCCTACTTTTGTGCTGTATATTTATGTGCTGTATAGTGTGATGAGTCTCGCAGTCTTTTAGAAAAATCTAAATCAAACTTCACAAAAGCTAAATATTGTGCTCAAGTCTTAAATCATCCCTTGCATTTCTATTCATATTCTTAAGTTATTTTTTCATATGAAACTATATACAGTATATTACTATTCAAACAAAATATGCAAAAACAACCAAACATGTCAATCTCAAAAAATATTCACTGCACATCCATAGTTTAAAGTTCACATTGATAAATACATACACCTGTTTTAAAAAAAATGTTTTTATATGTGTTAAATGTGTTCAAACATACAAGCATTTTTACATAACAGCAATGTATTACAGCTCCACGTGCGATAGGTAGTCGCTGTGGAAATGTGGTGTGCATTGGCGAAATGGAATAATAAACAACAACTTGAATTTCAGAGAAATCTGAATACTGTAATTGGGATGTCGACAACTACCACTAGGGGGGGCCATCATGTATAGGGTTAAATCACCTCTACATGTCTGTTTATATTCAAGTAATTTTTTCATGTAAAACTAAACTCCTCAAAAAAAGTTAGGAAACGTTATTTCGGTCGATTATTCCTCCCCTTTAATAATACCAATTGGTATTGTATTTTATATCGTTGGAAAGCCTGATTAGTCACCTTTACAACGAGGTACAACTTGTAAGGATCGTGCATTCGTGGAATGAGCAACACAGCTAACCGTGTGGGTAGCGGCCCAAAAAAATTTGCCAAAATCCCCTGCAATATTCTTCTGTTGGTATTCACTCTCGTTTTGAGTTGCTTGGTGGACTGGATGATTGCACTCTCCCACAGTAATAAGGAAAAAACAACACATATTGGCCATTTTTACACTTTATTCATTTTACACTGTCAGGGACCTCAGTAGCGTGTGGAAGATCCATACGCAGCCACAACAGCTTGGCACCTCCTCCTCATGCTGGTCACCAGCCTGGTCACACACTGCTGTGGGATGGCATCCCATTCCATCCCACTGGCATACACCTGCCAGCACTTGAAGCTCAAAACGAGAGTGAATACCAACAGAAGAATATTGCAGGGGATTTTGGCACATTTTTTTGGGCCGCTACCAACACGGTTAGCTGTGTTGCTCATTCCACGAATGCATGATCCTTACAAGTTGTACCTCGTTGTAAAGGTGACTAATCAGGCTTTCCAACGATATAAAATACAATACCAATTGGTATTATTAAAGGGGAGGAATAATCGACCGAAATAACGTTTCCAAACTTTTTTTGAGGAGTTTATGTACAGTATACTATTGAAACACAATATGTATAGACAACCAGACATCACTTCCAATATAATTTTCAATCAAAATTATTCCAAAAAATAAAGCCATTCTTTGCCTGTGTGGGGCAAATACTCAGGGCTACTGCGATGAGTTCCTCCACATCAGTTGCCTTCAGGTTTTTATGATTGCTCCTAGAAATAGAACATATGTTTTGTTGTTTTTTTTTTCTTTACCATTTGAACACTACATTAACACAATACATGCATGTTTGTATTTGACTAATACTGTAAGGCAAAACTTCAATACCAATTCTTCATGATGCAAATATTTCACTCATTTAAATTGACAGTAACCTGAAGTGCTTTTGCATAGAAATTCAGATTAAACCATAGACTAATTTAGAAAACCTGTATACAATAGGTTCATATACATATATAATATACCTCATAATGCTCATATACAGTGGTGTTCAAAAAAATAGCAGTACAACATCAGTAACCTGGTGAACCACTGTTATTCGTAGTAGTGATATTTCTGCATGGCAAATAATTTGCTTGTAGATGTAGTAGTGTAATATAAAAACAACAGACCCAACTGTCATGACATGCACGCTGCTTGTTCTGAGTAATTGACTCATTCATTTAAAGGGGCGCGTTCAAAATAATAGCAGTGTGGAGTTTAATTAGAGATTTAATTCATTCTGTGAAAAAACAGGTGTCATTAATTGTCCTTTATTAAGGAAGAAGGGAAGCAAATGTTTCACACATTGTTATAAAATATATTTCTTTCTGAATTGCTAAGTAAAATGGGCCGTTCCAAACATTGTTCGGAGGAACAACGTAATTTGATTATAAAGTTGATTGGAGAGGGGAAAACATATAAAGAAGTGCAGCAAATTATAGGATACTCGGCTAAAAAGATCTCAAATGCTTTAAAATGGCAACAAAAACCTGAAACGCAGAAAATAACGAGCAACTACTGTTAGAAGAATAATCAGAATTGGCAAAGATTCAGCCAATCATCACCTCCAGAAAGATCAAAGATGATCTAAAATTACCTGTAAGTTGCTGTTACAGTCAGAAGACGTTTGATCGAAGCTAAGCTGTCAGCAAAAAGCACCATTGTTGAAAAAAACGGCATGTGCAGGATCGGTTAAAATTAGCAAAGGAACACATCGATTGGCCCAAAGAGAAATGGCGTAACATTCTGTGGGCTGATGAGTAAAATTGTTCTTTTCGGATCTAGTGGTCGTCGACAGTACGTCCGACCCCCGGGTACTGAATTCAAGCCACAGTACACTGTGAAGATAGTGAAGCATGGTGGTGCAAAAATCATGGTATGGGGATGTTTTTCATACTATAGTGTTGGGCCTATTTATCGTATACCAGGGATCATGGATCAGTTTGAATACATCAAAATACTTGAAGAGATTATGTTGCCGTATGCCGAAGAGAAAATGCCCCTGAAATGGGTGTTTCAACAAGACAACGACCCCAAACACACGAGTAAACGAGCAACATCTTGGTTCCAGACAAAAAGGATTGAGGTAATGGAGTGGCCAGCTCAATCCCCCGACCTCAACCCCATTGAAAACTTGTGGGGTGACATTAAAAATGCAGTTTCTGAAGCAAAACCCAAAAATTCACAGGAACTGTGGAATGTAGTTTGTTCATCCTGGCCTGAAAATACCCGTTTCTAGGTGCCAGAAGTTGGTTGACTCGATGCAACGCAGATGCGCAGCAGTTCTCAAAAACAATGGTTATGCAACTTGAAAGATTTCTTCAGTTTATACAGTAAGTGTTTTTGCTATTTTTTTTAACAGATTAATATTCCTTTTCTTTGCTTCCTGTAAAAGAATAACGCAGACTTGATCAAATTTGTTAATGCTTTGATTTGGAAGTGAATGTGTAATGTTTCCACTACATTTGAAATATGGAACTAAAAGCTATTAAAAAATATTTGCACTTTATTCACTTTTTTAACACACTGCTATTTATTTGAACACAACTATACATATACTTTAGGTAAAAATTTATGAGTTTTAGGACATGGTGTTGGTATCCTATTTTAGGCAAAAGGCAATTTTATGCAACACTGTCAGTTTTATGACCCTTTCAAGAAAGATCAAATGAAAAGTCACCAGCGTAAACTAAACTTGCCTATTATCACATGACAATTCCTGAGGTCTTGGAAGGCCACCTTGTACAACTGCCCCTGGGTTAGGTCCTCGAAGAGAATGAAGGCAGTTCATGATTCTGTAGCCTACTACAAGATAAATTAATTTAATTTACTGTATAAGTAAAGAATAACAGTATTCATAAAGTGCTACTGCAGTTTAGACTGAATCATGTCATAGCTGAGTGGGTATCTTAGTATTAAAATGTTATTTTCACAGCTTCCTCCATGTGTATTACCATCTTTTTCCTCTTTTCCATCTCGGTCCTCCTTGTCGAGCTGTTGGAGCTCCTCCACATTCTGACATGGACCATTTTCCATAATGTCCTCCTTTGCCTCTCCCCTAGCTGCCAGTATTCTCCTTTGCATTGCAAGGATTTCTTGCTGAGTCTCTGAAAATTCTTGCAGTTTTTTGCAAGACCTTTGTGAGAATATCTATGGGGAAAATTAATGTTGTGGGATTAGATCATTGAGTGTAGGTGTTTGTGTGAATGTGCGTAGTCACATTTATTTTTTGCTACTTCTGACAAGGCCCAGCGCTCTTCAGACTTAAGTTGTGACAGCTGTGTCATAAAATAAAAATATATTTAAGCACCAAACTATTCGATTATTTTTTATATATGATAAATTATGACTTGTCGTGCATCCTCCATACCTATACATCAGAGAGTTTGGCCTTTTTTAAATTTTACTATCTGAAAAGAGGGTGGTTTTGCATTTGTGTTACTCAATTTAATCTTATTTGTGTCTTTGAAAGCAAACAATCAAATAATAAAATAAGTTAATATTAGGAATATAGCCTACTAGAATGTTGTTCAGTTTTGTGTGAATCACACACAACTCAAATTGTACTTCATGGAGGGAACTTACATGTTGGTGGGACAAGTTTGGACATTCTGTAGTAACGCTAGCTACTACTAGTCTGTCATCATCTGGAATGGAAACATTTCAAAATGTTTTCCACATTTTAAGTAAAACACCAAGTCCCTCAGTTAAGGAGTGAAGAGTGAACCGTGTACTCTTCACAAACAGTGAGCAAATGTTCACAACACTAAAAGGGAGAGAATATAGTGAGAAATTAGAGGTTGTCTTTATCAAAACAGAAAATCATGCCAGCGCACCCTTTAATATCAGGAAAAAAATACATAGCCACTGTGGTGCTGAGGGTAAATGCTGTTAGTAGGCTAAGCTTGATGAACAAACATAACGTTAATTGAATAGGCTTAGGCTATCCAAAATTATCTGTCAATTGGTTGCTAGGCACGTTATACTTTTAATTTTTAATTTCTCACTGGAGCCGAGGCCTACTCGTTGTGGTAAATTTAAAGCTTGTTTAATGTTTCTGTTTAGCCTGGCTTTTATCTATAGTTAGCCTATAGTGTTACACTTTAGAAGTTGATATTCTTATTTCTATCAATTGATATTTGTTTATTCTAGCTGCTAGGGCCTAATTATAAATGTATTCACAAAACTAAGTAGGGTTAAATTACCTACCTGCAGCCATTATGTCCAAAGCAACTGGACTCTGAAGTAGGCTAGCGGTCAGACGGCAGTGCTCAAATGAAGAAGAGTCGTTAAATTAAATATCCATGTTTTCACTTTGTCATTATGGGCTATTCCGTGTAGAATTTGGAGACAAAAAATGAACTCAATCTATTGTAGAATGTCTGTAACGTAATAAAACGTGGAGAAGGTGAAAGGGGTGTGCAGACTTTCCGGCTTGACTGTATTTTAGGGTGTGTTACAGTACGCCTGTTGTAACCATTGTGATGTCATGCCCACTGAAGTAATGTAAAGCAAGCTTGCATAACATTTTACATATTTATTTGCATAAACAGCATTAGCTGTAATTATACAGATTGCAATTGTGATAATTAAAAGAAACTTACTGCTCTAATCCCCTTATCCGTAAAGGCCCATGGTTAGCTCTGTATATATTGAAAGCGTTTTGCAGGGAGTAAATGTTCAGGCATACAAGGTCTAATCCAGGATGGTCGACCATACATGATACATTACTCTCGATCTGCTGCATCCGTCTCGTAACCTAGTGTGAATTACATAAGGTAAGTGTCATAGTATGTGACAAATGGTATCTGCAATCAGACAAATTAGTGTAAGCTAATAAAAAAATTAAAAAAGTTACCGGTGGTATTTCCATGCAGCATACATTCTCTCGCTCTGTAGGCATCATTGCACAATTTCCACATGTGCAGCTACGCAAGAAATACACTGCTCAAAGAAATGAATGGAACACTTAATCAACACAGTGTAACACCAAGTCAATTAAACTTCTGGGATATTGATTGATTGTGAATGAATTTCACCTGCATTGGTGCAAATGAAAGTGACAACAGATGGACAGGAGAGGCAACAGCAAGACAACCCCCAAAAAGTAAATGGTTTTGCAGGTGGTGGCCACAGCACATTTCTCTCTCTTTATCCTTCCTGACTGATTTTTCTCTAGTGCCCATGTCACTACTGGTAGCATGAGGCGGTACCTGCAGCCCATTCAGGTTGCACGGGTAGTCCAGCTCCTCCAGGATGGCACATCCATACGTGCCCTCGCAAGAAGGTTTGCTGTGTCTCCCAGCAGTCTCAAGACAGTGGAGGAGATACCGGGAGATGGGCCATTACACGAGGAAAGCTGGACAGGGCCGTAGAAGGGCAACAACCCAGCGGCAGGACCGGTATCTGTGCGAGGAGGAACAGGAGGAGCATTGCCAAAGCCCTAGAAAATGACCTCCAGCGGGCTACTCGCGTGCATGTTTTTGTCAGAAACAGACTCCATGAGGGCACTACGTCCTGTAGTGGGACCTGTGCTCACAGCCCAGCACCGTGCAGCTCGATTAGCATTTGCCAGAGAACACCAGAGTTGGCAGGTTCGCCATTGGCGCCCTGTTCTTTTCACAGATGAGAGTAGGTTCACACTGAGCACATGTGATAGACGTGAAAGAGTCTGGAGACGCCGTGGCGAATGTTATGCTGCCTGCATCATCATCCAGCATGCCCGGTTTGGTTTAATTGACTTGGTGTTCCCTTAATTTTTTTGAGCAGTATAAACAATTTGAGCATTTCACCAAAATATAAAGCTTATGAAACAAAAAAATGTCAAGCTGAGGTGGATGAGGTGAATTTCATGCTACGAACGGACACACGCATGTCACATATAGAAGCGGCTGCACCGCATAAAAAGTAGAAATAAATTGTAAACTAACCATTCAGAAACGTCCTGCTGCATTTGCAATGTTTGGGTTAGGGTCGAACTTCTGCAGGAACTTCTCCTTCTGGATCTGATTCGGGATCAAACATATACGGTTGAATTCCTGCCATATTCGTTGTTTATGTGTACATATGATATTTTACATATGTGTTATTATGGGTTATTTTGTGTAGAATTTTGAGACAAAAAATGAACAAATGATCTATTGTAAAATATGTCTGTAACATAATAAAACGTGGAGAAGGTGAAAGGGGTGTGCAGACTTTCTGGCTTGACTGTACGTCATTGCTGAATAAGATGAAGAAACAGGAAGACTTTTTCACAGTGGTCAGAGACAAGGGGAGAGGGTATTCTGAGTATCCCTAACACAAGATATCAGGAGAAGTGAAGGCCAGGTGAAGATTTGCACATGCACCAAGAGAAGCAACATTATTTCAGCTATTCTGTCACATGCACCCTGACTCAGTCTCAAATACAGAAACTCATTGTTCCCACAAAAGTGCATAATATTTTTGATCATACAAATTGTATTCTTCTTCAGCAAAGAACAAAAGATGGATTGTGAGATGTTTACCATTCTGCAGTGTATGTCCGTGATCTTTCCACTATCAAATTGGCAACTGTAACAACCCTCCTATTTCTTCACAAGCATTCAACTATTTCTTTAAACCCTCTTTTCACATGGTCTTTACTTAAAACATTAAATCGCTTCTACTAATAAATCACAGGTTAGTTTTACCAAGACAATATTCATTTTTAACTGTTTTTAGCTCCAATTACATACTAGTTCAACTACTTGCAGTTACATTTCAAGCTTTTCGATTTAGTTCCAAATAAACATATTTCATCTACACAAAGTAGGTGTGATGGCAATTTTCTGTTTTACAATATGTGTGTAGAGACAATCACGTAATTAACACGAAACCTTTATTAAAGTTCTTTGATTATTATTTAGTTTGATTATAATGAATTAAGTAATTAAACATATTCTTTCTGCAAACACATGAGTGGATCTCAAGCAGGTTTTTTCTGTGTCTGTCTCTCATATCTGTAGGAGGCCAGCAGAGAGTGGGATGAATGTTTGTGTCTGTAGCTAGCGGAAACATTCCTCACTAAGGGGGGCCGCCAAGGCTAAGAGTTATCTATAGTCTAAACACTGGGAAGCATATATTTCTCACGTTTAGGAATCCGCCCCCCCTGTGGCAAATGCTGTAAAGATATATATAAATGTCTTGCGTGTCCTCCTGTTCAATAGAGAGCTCTGGTAAGGACTCTCTCACTGTTTATCTGCAAATAAACTAATTATTATATATTACAATACGGATTTGTTGTGGTTCTGGTTTTATCAGACTTGCTCGCTGTGGGTAAAAGGGAAAATTTCCACGGCATTATTTGGCGTAGAGGATGGGATTGCTAACTTGATTTTTTCCAACACAGACCCCTCTCCAATCGGGAAAGGCATAGACAGTGCACTGTCGGGTGTTTGGAACCCAGAAGCCGCGACCATTCTCAGAGACAGGTAACTGTAATCAGTCACGTAGAGAAAGGACGGCGGCGACCAGACCTGAAAGAGAAGGGCGTTTGTCTGGAGTGATCAATACGCAATCCTAGAAAAAGAACCACAGGTGAGGCCACGGCAAACCATACAAAGAGGCCGGTGTGGCGCTCAACGAGGCCTGTATGGCGCTCAACTTAAAAAGTTTGATGAAGGGCCGACGGGTTCGTCACTCTGTGGAGTGATTCAAACTGTGGAGGCTGTAAGCTGCTCCCACCCATGGGCAAAACATATAATAATGTAATAAAATACGTGGAGTATGGTCATCTACATGATAGAGATAGTTGACGAGAGTGATGTACTACTTGGTGACGGGTTCTCTGTTTTATCAATACATAGAAGTGATTGGTTAGAACAGAAAGAAAAAGCTGAAATAAAAGGTAGGCTGCAGGTTAATTCAGAAAGTGAGGAAAATTACCCGGAAGATTCTGAAACAGATTCTGACTAAAATAGAAACCTCAAAAGTAATAAGACATAGATTGGTGGTGGGGGAAACACATGGAAATGGGTTCAAAAAATTCAAAGGAACAGGACTCAGAGTTTTTGGGTCCAATGAAAATAATGCATGACAAATGTGGTCCGGCAGCCACACACCAGCATGTTAAACGGGAAAAATTAGGTTTCCCTGAAAAAGGCTCTTTCAGCCCAAATCAGATTGATAACCTAAAAATGCGGCTGTGGTTATATGCGGTTAAAAATAGTAATAAAAGATACAAATGTAAACCTGACTGGACTGTGGTAGATTTGTGGGAAAAATAATCCAAATTAAGGCAGGAAAAACAGACCAAAAAGGGGGAAGATAAAAATACATTTTCTGAGAATAAACTGAAACAAGACATTTCAGTGTTGTCTCCTGTAAATGCATTCCTGTAGCTCTCTGCATCTCGATGTAAGACAGCTTGCAGGCATACACAAAATGAACCTGGATTTGGATTGTCCAGCTTGTCCTCCAACTTATTATCCACAGCCCTCAGCGGACCGCGGGGCTCCCTCAGCCCCTCGTGCTCAAGTGGCGCATTCCAGTGTTGCTACCGCGGCAGATTCCAGTTCTACTCTGCCCTCACCATCCAGTGGAGCGACGGGTGGAGCGGGCTGACCAGCAGCCTCAGGCAGCTCAGATTCCACAGGACAGGTAACGGACGGAAAGGGTTAACTGCTTAACATACACCTGACTAGCCTGCCGCACACCAAAAGTGGCGTCCCGTACGTTCTGCCTGCACCGAGGTTGTCATCTGTACCGGAGCCCGAACAGCTGTTCCCCGACCTCCCCGACTCCCCTGCTACAATGGGCAGCATGTACCCTATGCTGGAATGTCCCAACCCCAGGGCGGGACAGGACAGACAGGAGGCGAAAGTCCTGGTGTATCGCCCCTGGAAGATGTCGGAGTTGCAGGCTGTGTGTGAGGATTTGCCGGATCCAACCCAGGTGGGTGGTGTGAAGTTAATGGAAGCTTTGAGAAGTCTTGTTAAAAGCTGTCGCCCAACTTCAGGTGAATTACAAACAGTACTGACTAAAAAGCTAAAGTTACGGTGGGGAAACGTAAGGGGAGATTAGTCTACGGACCATCCATACAGTACTGCTCCTACTTCTCTCTATGTGCTGCAGATAAATGCTTTAGAGAACAGAATGAAGATCAAATTTCCTGTTCGGCTGAACTGGGAAGCAGTCAGGCAGGTGAAACAAAAGCCTGGTGAAACTGTTAATGATTTTCTTGAGAAACTTGAAAAGTATGATGTGCACAGTGGAATCGATACACCGGATAACAACGACGCACTTATGCCGTACGAGACCCAATTGACCCATTGTTTCCTGGATGGACTGGACAAACAGCTGGCGACCGATACGAAAGCATCCTGCGTTAGCTGGCAAACCCGGCAGTTAAAAGATGTTCTCCATTATGCCATCCATTGCGAAGAACAAGACCGCGACAAGCACTACAAGGAGAGGAAGAAAAGCGACAAAGTGAGTTTTCAGCTGCAGCTGGCACAGCTCCAATCCTACCAGGATGACCGAGACGGTGCCCGCAGACAGCAACAGCACCAGAGGGGTCGCGGCAGAGGTCGTGAACGTAATGGCCGAAAAGAGGGGAACCGGCAGAGACCCAATTCCATGGGACCCACTTCCAGTGGGGATTCTGATGTCTGCCTCAGATGCGGACAGAGGGGACATTGGGCTTGTGGTTGTCGGAATTCTGTTAAAACCGATAAATGGGACACGGCCCCCAACGGGAATGTCACTTTCCAAAACCCTGGGGGCCAACATGGATTACAAAGACAATGAAGTTTTGTGGGGGAGGAGAGGACGTATGCTGACGGTGGTGAGTCTGCTGTTTTCCTGTATCATACAGCTCCAAATGCTTTACCACTGTGGTCATTTAAAGTCGATGGGCGAGCGTTAGACTTCATTGTGGATACGGGAGCTAGTAGGTCTGTAATAACAGCTAAATCATGGGGCGAGATGCCCATCTGGAGAGATGCCCAGTCACAGCTAAAGCTATTGAAATGGCTAGAAGTCAGTGGATAGGTAGTAGAGTTACAACAGTAACGGCACATTTCAGTCGGGGAAGAGATTGGGAATCTGAAAAAAAATTTGGTGTGGTAGCTCCACACTGAATACTACATTGCTTTTAGTTGGTTGCGATTTCTGTGCATTGTCTGTACAATTGAGCTCAGCACAACAGCAATTCTATTCTATTGCGGGAAGTGCACCCCATGTGTTGCTGTACAAAGCCTCAAATAAAAAATGGGAGGAAACAGGACCATGGGTGAAATTGTGTTTGGACACCACGGATTTGGAAAAGAGAGGGGAATTCTCAAAATATTGTCCCTCTCTGCGCATCAGTTTCAAAACTCTCTGACAGTTAATTGCAATATTCATGAATTGCTAAGAGAGACGCACTCCTATTTGTAATTGTCAGACCCAAAATGCAGTGCAATTCCCTCTCAATTGTGGGCAATGTCCCAATATGATGTGGGGCTCATATATGGAGTTACTCCACTTCAAGTAACCCCTAAATCTGAATACAAACCATGCAAACGTTAATATCCTCTACGTCCAGAAGCTGAGGACGGAATTGTCCCTGTGTTTGATGCATTGCTAAAAGCTGGTGTCGTGGTAGCCTGCCCAAATTCTCCATGTAACTCACCTATCTTCTCTGTAAAAAAGCCTGATGGGTCTTGGCATTTTGTGCAAGATTTACGAGCTGTAAATAGCGCCGTTCAACAGCGCGCCCCGGTTGTGCCTAACCCTCTACCATTCTAGCTGAAGTCCCGGGCAATGCTAAATATTTTTCTATGATTGATCTAGCAAATGCATTTTTTTAGCATTCCTGTTGATGTAAAATCCCAGTATTGGTTTGCTTTCACTTTCAAAGAAAACGATATACCTGGTCTCGGCTATCCCAGGGGCATGCTGAGTCTGGACTGGACTGGACTGCACTTATATAGCGCTTTTATCCAAAGCGCTTTACAATGGCCTCTCACTCACCCGTTCACACACACATTCACACACCAATGGCGGCAGCCACCATGCAAGGCGCTAGCCTGCTCATTGGGAGCAATTTGGGGTTCAGTGTCTTGCCCAAGGACACTTCGACACATGGACAGGAGGAGCCGGGGATCGAACCGCCAACCCTGCGATCAGCGGACAACCCGCTCTACCTCCTGAGCCACAGCCGCTCCTGAGTCACCTGCTGTGTTTTCAGCGGCGCTTCAAAACAAAATGGAACAGTTCCAAGTTTCTTCAGGCCAAAGTACTTTGATTCAATGTGTTGATGGCCTCCTCGTTTGCTCTCCAGACGAGCACAGCTGCATTCAAGATTCACTTGAACTGCTCACATTCTTAGCTACACAGGGCCACAAAGTTAAACGGGAGAAATTGCAAATTGGTTTACCTACTGTTACATACTTAGGGCACACAATTCTGTAGAGGGGAAATCTTTGGGGACTGGCCGAATCCAGGCGATTCTAGATCTCCTTAAGCCTTCAACAAAAAAGCAAGTAATGTCTTTTTTAGACATGACAGGATACTGTAGACAGTGGATCGCTGATTATGCAGAACTCTCCCAGCCATTGCAGGACTTGGCACATGGCCATGATCTCTCTGCTAATGATATGGTTACCTGGACAATGCTTTGGGTCTGCCTGACACGGATAAACCTTTTCTCCTGACTGTTGATGAGAAAGCGGGTTATATGTCTGCTGTTCTTTTGCAAAAGCATGGTGATAAACACAGACCTATTGCATACTATTCTCAGACTCAATGCCGTTTCAAGGGGTCTTCCTCTTCCTTGTTTGCGTTCGATTTCTCACTGTTCTTGTTCCTCATGCAGTAGCAGAAATTCTGTTAAAACAAGACTGCCCATTTTTCACCAGCCCGAATGCTTCACTACCAACATGTGCTGCTCTCTTTGCCAAATGTCAGTCAAGCGTTGTACAGTTTTGAATCCAGCCACACTCCTACCTACTCCTGAGGATGGGGAGCCACATAATTGTGTTTATGTTTTAGATCAAGTTCTCTCTCCCCGTCCTGACCTTGCCACCAGTCCCCTGTCAAATACAGACTTTGATATTTTTGTTGACGGTTCTGCCAGAGGTTGCCCTCACAGATGACAGTCAGGTTGGCTATGCAGTGGTGATACATCATCAGGTTCTGGAGTCAGCCCGCCTTCCTGGACACCTCTCAGTGCAGGCTGCTGAACTTTTTGCTCTCACACACACCTACCATTTGGCTGAAGGTAAAACTGTAAATATTTTCACTGACAGCAGGTAGAGGTAGATTTCTATCAAAAATAAACAAGCACAAAAGTATAATCCACAATTGTATTTACCATCCACACACACACCTCTCAATTTGGGTTTCGTAAAAATAATCCACAAGTATGTGTTTTCCATCCACACACAAACACCTCTCAACTTGTGTTTCGTAAATCATCATTTGAATGAATGCAAAAATTATATTCACAAATGCAAATAACATTTACAGATATGTTTCCAATGTTCACATCTACAAATCAAAAGCTTGGCTTGCGAACTGGCGAATCTACATTTGCCGATCGAAGGACACGCTTGATCTGCTTGGATTTACGGACAGAATTTTAAGACACATATTCCGCTGTTTTTTACCGTGTCGATTCACGCTCGCTTAACTTGCAATTCGTAAGCTAAACTTCTTCTTCTTTGGTGCTACATAACACGGCTTGTGTGTTCGGCTCATCAGCGCCACTTTTAGAACAAGTGGCGAAAATTGCACATTATCTTTAAGAAGTGGATTCATGGTACATTTAATTAAAACAACCGAGTTTTGAGTTTATTTGTATAATGCTGGGCAGGGTCAGAAGGTCCCAAATGCAGCCCACCCAGCTCCAAGGGGCCTTTCAAATATCTTATGATGGATTTCATTGAACTTAACCCATGCAGGGGTAAAAAATATTGTTTGGTGTTCACTGATATGTTTTCAAAATGGGTTGAAGTTTTTCCTACAGGGCATGCTGATGTTGCAGTAGTGGCGTAGGCCCTACTAAAAGAGCTTATTCCTAGGTGGGGGATCCCGAGGAAACTCTTCAGACAGAGGCTCAAATTTTGCAAACAAGGTACTGGACAAAATGACAGAGCAACTGGTGATCTGGTTGAAGTTCCATTGCGCTTACCACCCTCAGAGTGGGGGGGGGGGGGGGGGCGGTAGAGAGGGTAAATGGAACCATTAAGAATCGGTTAACCAAAGTAATGGCAGAGAAAGGTTTGGATTGGGTCCAGGCCCTGCCAATTGTCCTTACAGGTATGCAGGGGAGGGTCCACGCTGTCACAGGGTTGTCTCCATATGAGGTGATCACAGGGTGGCCCATGAGGACTGGATGTCACCCCCCCAGGGCTGATGTTGGACAAAGACTTGGCAGACACTTGAATGGTGAGCTGCTGTGTTCAGCTAACCAATGTTCTGAGATCTGTGCACCAACAGGTTAAAGCAGCTCTCCCAGAGCCAGACCTGCAGCCAAGAGATTGGATGGTGATAAGTGGCACCAGCCAAGGTGGATGGGACCATTCCAGGTACTACTCACCACGCCCACACCGTGCCTCTTGGGTTCACGCCAGCCACTGCAAAAGGGTTCCACCAGCGCCACAGGAGGGATAAGAGTGAAAGACCCACCTCGACCGACGCGCAGGATGACTACGCTTCTCACAGAGTTTAAAAACTCAAAGAGAACCACCACTTCAAGGAGCATGTGACAGTAATATCAGCTCCCAACATACCACATGTATAACATGGTACAACCCCTTCAGAAGAGCAGGCTGCAGCCTCGAGGTAGGCTTGCTTCTGCTAAGCCTCGCAAGCATCATACTTGTTTTGCCCATCATCCTGATTCATGAGAAGCTCTACAACAACACCAGCGAGCCAAGTGGTACAGCTGTAATGACTAAAAAGCCTAAAAGGTATGCCACCACCAGGAATAAAGCTTGGCTGACACCAGGAACTGTAAGACATCATTATGCTACTAACTCTTGGTTTCATTATAAGGTAGGCATACAAACACGTTTACAGCTATAAATTTTTTAAAAAAAAGGTGATTTAGAGTGTACTTACCCTTTAAGTGTAGGCTCAAAACGTACCTCTTTAGTCAATCCCATAGTTAAAGATGTCTGGGAGGTGGGGGGTAAATCAGGACTACAGGTGTAAAATCTAGGTTCAGAAAGTAAAAGTGCTCCCTAGTATTGTGTTCAAATCACATGGATTTGCTAATTAACACAATTATTCAGCCAGGAGGTAGATCTAATTAGTGAAATCAGCTGGCTGATCAGCTGAGTACATGGGTGGTCACATGATATTTTTCTGACTTTACAAGTTGACAAGGACCGATCAAATGCAGCATAATACTGATGCTTTCTCCTTCAAGGTGGCAATTATCACAGTCACTCTTAATTCCTTTATTGTTGACACTGCAGGGGGAACCTATATTGCTCAACTTCTGATTTTCTTTTACCACAGGATGATTACTTATTCAGACAGAAAATGACACATTGTTTTCACATTTTTAGATTTGTTTTATTATGTGTTGCAGTAGATTTATAGTTCAAGAAAAAGTGAAAATGATTTGTATTGTATCAAGTGTGGTTAAGTCCTAAAACTAAACAATGTATGGATGGATTCAGAAAAACATACGCTTTCCATTTTCTGGCTAAGGATATCCCCCAGTAAGTAAGCTTTGCTTAATGAAAAGTGCCAAGAACAACACTATTTCATCAGAGTCAGTGAAAAACTATACAAAAGGCAATAGAGAAAAGAGGTGTGGGGTGATGCTACCGGCTCACAGCAGGACGTAGCGGCTATTTGAGATGGGGTGGTGCTACCGGCTCACAGCAGGACGTAGCGGCTATTTGAGATGGGGTGGTGCTACCGGCTCACAGCAGGACGTGGCGGCAGTGTGAGGTGAGGTGAGGTGGTGCTTCAGGTTCACAGCAGGACGTATCGGGTGAGGCCGACTCCCCGCAGCTCACGCAGACGCTGACAGTGCCGTAGCATGCTCAGAATGGCCTGGAAGCGCTTGTCCACTTTTAACTGTGTAAACTCCCGAATGTCTGCTTCCACCACAAAAAAATTACCTGCAAATACACAAAACTACGTAAAAAGTTCCTTAAAAACTGCAAAATACACCAAACATACATTTTACTGTCCCAGAAATATGAATACCGTTCAGCAACCAAACACCTAGGGTTAACATGAGGAATGCATTGGAAACTCGGATACAAACACATGAAGAATGGGGTCATTTGGAACTCAGTTTGAATCCTTCATCAGAATGGGCTACTCTCTTTTTTGTTGCATGAATCCCAATATAATTAATCACCATAAAAAGCAGTAAGCTGGTAAGGCCTTGTGTTTGTGGCAGACACAGACAAGAAGACAGCAAATATCTGCTTCTTTTAAGAAATGGCATTGCACAACCTTGGAATGTATTGATGACTTTACAGGTCAGAATGAAAAGGGTACCCTTAGTGTCCTTGGTCTCCTCATCTTTGAAGCGCTGTCGAAGCCTGCGAGTTGCATTAGTCAGGCTCTTAGCTGCCTGCTGCAAGATGCTGTATTTCTCTGTCACGGCTGTGTTGATGCTTTGTACCACTGCATTAAGTTGGGTGTATGTCACACGACCCTTCATGTATCTGCAACAAAAAAGGGGCGCACCAAATACTCAGACCGATTTGTGAAGAAGCCATACAATGTGGACTTAGATCAACTCAATGTTGGTGGCCCAAATGGTAACGCACCCCATTAGGAGGGTTTTAGTTAGTGGGACTATCCTCTGATCTTGCAATAGCACCATCTCTGGTTGATCGGACATCTGTAGTCTGTTAGCATATCTGACTTAATGAATGAGAGCTGGCAGACCACAGAAAATGAGAGGCAGCTGGCAGAATTGTCTGCATTAGCTTTGGGATGAGAAAAAAGGTGCTGGAGCCATTAGACAGGCCTATCAGTACAACTGGGTGTTTCAAATTGTGAGAACAGGTCCAAGTGGGCCCAAGCGTCATGAATAGAACATCTATGTTCTGAAAAACAGTAAGTTATTAAAAAAAGGCAGTAAGGCACTCTATTTTGGAGTCCTGTTGACTCTTGTGCACTGGCAAGACTCACTGTGGAATGCTTTCAAACTCCTCAGTAGTAATGTACACCATTTCACGGATCTGGGTACAAGAGGGTTTCCTCTGTAGGTTCTGCTCCTGGCCTTGCCCGGTCGCATCCTGCTGGCTCTGGCTTAAATCCCTGTGTTGACAAGGGTCAGAGCAGGAGGAAAGCAAAATTAAACTGAAATTTTAACATTGTGATACAATGTGCCTTTTCCAATTCTTCGGTAGTGTAAACCTGTGTAACTTAAACCTGCTTACTTGGCAGTGTGAAAGCCCTTCCTTGGCATGTGCAATGGCACATTGTCACGGAGATAGTATCCTTCATGCAAGTCTTCCTGGAAGAACTCCTCAAGCTCCTGCAAGAGCACAGCCACAAAATAAAAACATAAGGCAAGACTACTTTATGGGAGAAACAAAATTGGAATGTGCTCAATTTGAAAAAGACTTAGGAGTAGTAGTTAATCAGCCTTTCAGGTTCTAGGCATTGGGCTGTAGCAGTAAAAAAAGGCTAACAGGATGCTGAGATATATATCCAAAAGTATTGAGTATAAATCCAAGGAAGTTATGCTTATGTTATACAATACCTTTGTCAGACCACACTTCGAGTACTTACAAAACAAGACTAGGTCAACCTTGCCCCGGAGATGGCTTTCTCAGCCTAGCGCAATAAGTAGCCTATTGATAGCTGGAGCACTGGAAAAAGTGGGGTATTATAAGCTACAGCATTAGACTTGTTTTCGTTTATTTGGCTTAAGTAGCCTAGCTAATCAAACAATTAACTTGCTGAGTAGGCTAATCAAGCCTAATATCCTAATGATTAAGAAATGACAACGACAAATATGACTAACTTGAGATTGTTTAACAAGGATCAGGCAATAAATAATCTTAATGCGTTAAAGAATGTAGCCTAATTAATTTTAAGACAGCACTCAAATTAGTCAAAGTGAGTTAAACATTAGAAAGCATATTTAAAGTGTCTCTTAAAAGTGTCTCGAACCGAGCGCAATGCACACAGGCTAATTAATACTTGAAAAAAAAAAAAAAAACTTTTTTTTAAACAGAGAACATTTAAAAGTCAAAATCTTTGCATGATAACAATCATGTGGATACAGAAAAATGCAACATGTTTATGATGCACAGAACAATAATTATATCAAAAATAAATTGGTAGGCTAGCCTAATAACTTACTTATTGGTTTTGGTTATTAAGCGAATCAATTGTCAGACTTAATTTAGGATCTTAATTTAGACAATTCTTCAAAATTAGTAAACTATCCCGTTAATGTCAAGCCCTGATAATTTACAGACAGAATGGAATGTAGCCTATAGTTTACCGAGCTTCTAGCTAATGTGCCGAAGTGAAAGCAACGCATTGGCTTGCTTACCATTCATGTAACAAACAAAAGGCAGCTTGCTAACTGGGTGTAAATACCAAATAGCCTATCGAAATAATATTATGATACGTTAAATAATGATGTCATCCATACATAGGTCTATCGCATTTAAGTAACGTTAGCTAATCAGCTAGCTATTGCTGTTGAATAACAGTCACGTTCATGTAGCTTCCTAGCTAGCCCGTTTAGTAAAGGACAAAAGATAACGCAAGACAACAGAATTTAATTCACAAGGGAGGTGAAAGTAATGGCTTTAATGTTAGTGAAGTTTACGTTAAGTTTGCTAAACCAAATTTATCATCAGCTAACAAAAAAATCGTGCACCTCACTGCTGATGAAAAAAATGTTACTTTGACAAAGTTAGCTATTCTCGATTGTGATTCATAGCCTACTTGCTGCTTAAGCTGTTGGTCCGACTTAGATCCGCTGAAAATCTACGAAAATGCGCTTTTGGTGACCTGATCTACAATCAGTCGCTCTAACATTAGCCGACTTTTATGGCTTACAAAAGAACAGATGCCTACAATGAGTAGCCTACCTGGAGTCCGGATGGGTTTATAATCCCAAACTGCACTCAAAAAACATGCCTTGTAATAGGAAGGTTAAGTAAATGGATAAAAAGCTGGCTGTCATAAAAAATAATTTTTTCCTTCTTTCTGGTTTAGCTATCCCCTAAAGTGATGTACCTTCCTAGCTAGCCAGCTAAGATATTGCCAGCAGCCTAATATTAGCTAGCTAATGTTAACAGCCTAACAGAAAGAGGGTAAAAAATACTTTTTTATGACAGCCAGCAAACAAATATCAGTGTCCATTTACTTACCCTTCCCTATGACGATGCACATGTTTTTTGAGTAGACTAACTGTTACAGATGGTGCAGTTTGCGATTATAAACCCATCCTGACCCCAGGTAATTGTACGTTAGGCATCCGTCTTTTTGTAAACCTTCAGAGACTCTAGTAGAGAGACTGATTTTGGATCAGCTAGGTCACCAAAAGCTCATTTTGGTAGGTTTTCAGCAGGAATTAAGTGGGACCAGCAGCTTGTTAGGCAGCAAATACGGAACAAAATTTAGAAATAACTTAGAAATAACTTTGTCAAAGTAACATTAGCTAATGTTTATTTTTCATCAGCAGTGAGGTGCGCGATTTCTTTGTGGCTAACGTCTCCCCCACTCACTGACTGAGCGTGAGGGACCACTGCAGCACAAAATAGGTCCTAAGATGGAGCCGTGTTTACACTGTCATTGTGATAGAAACCTATGAATACTGTCTTCATTCAATTGAGTGCCTAACGTTGGAAGTCAAGCAAGTGTCCTTCATCATCCATTTTAGCTTCTGCAACTAGAAGTTGATGTTGATTTCTTTTGTAATACTGAATATTCTGCCCCAGCTTTGTGTGCGCACCTCATTGCTGAGAAACCATTCTATTTGCCCATTCCCAGCTGTGCACGATATGAAAAAAGTGGCGTCGGTTGATAGGTAACCGTGCTTAAACACAAACACCACAAGATCAGTATACTGGCACAATTTTCTGCCTATTTACACCACTTTTTACATGATTTCTAGAGATAGACATCAGTCAGTTAGCTACTTTCGCTCTTCTAGGCCAGCCTAGCGCCTGGCAAAAAGATATAGAGGCTCTGGAAAAAGTCCAAAGTAGGGCAACTAAGTTGGTTCCTGGTATGAAAGATAAAAGTTATGAGGAAAGACTTAATCTCTTTAAGCTTAGTAAAAGGAGACTTAGGGGTGATTTGATAGAGGCTTTTAAATTAATAAAATGGATTAAAAGTGAACTTTATGCATATTCAATAGATAAATACTCAAATCCACCTGCACCGTAGCTGAAATAACTTTGTTCAGATCATTTGGAATCGTCTTATGCCCTATTCACTGGAGTAGTATTACCTGGGGACTTCATGTGATTTGTGGAGGTCGTCTGTGAGCAAACCTACCATATTTCGCACAAAACAGGTAATCTCATAATATTCGTCCTGTGTGAATCGGTATCTCAGTAATTTGGGGTGATATTTTTTTCCCCAGCAAGGATTCCTTGTTTTTCTCCCCGCTATTTTCTTCATCTTTCCGAGTTTAGATTTATGGAGGCTGCGGTAGAAATGATGATTGCTAATTCCAGGGGTGGAAAGTAATGAAGTAAAAGTATTATTTTGGGGTATCTGTACTTTACTACTTCTATAAAGACATACTTTTACTTCTACTTCTACTTCACTACATTTAAAATAAAATGTTGTACTTTTTACTCCACTACATTTCGGTCAGACGCACTGTTACAAATTTCCAAGCAAAGGTCAAAGGTTGTGGTTTTCACTGTCTCAAACGCGAGGCGCACTTGTGAGCATTGCTAGTTAACAGCAGAGCCATTGAGGTAACCAGAAAAGACAGGGTCGCTCTCAAAGGGTCATTCTCGTTGCTATGCAACACAAACGTTGACATGCGGCATGGCGCGAAGGCACGATGGAAGATACAGGAGGAGCCGACGGTACAACAGATCGCCAACGACAGCCATGGCCATATCTCAAGGATCTATTTGAATATGTCGACAAGAAAGACTCATCATATCAGATGAAATGTGTTCTCCATTTGCCACAGAGTCACACCATATCTGCCTTCCAAAATTCGCCATCCAATTTGAAGAAGCATGTTGAGGTGAGTGTAACATAGCTGTATTAACAGACTTATTTCAGTCACTGCATAACGTTAATGTCTAGCCATTAGTACCACGTGAAAAGCAGTAAACCTTTTGGGGGTCACTAAATAGTCTATTCAAAAAAATGATTAGGGGCGCCAATCATTTTGAGACCTATCGTTTTGAAAAAAATGCTCTTCTGAGCAGTTGTATTAGAATAAAATAATGTAGTTTTCTCTTTTTTTGCATAAAATATAGCTCTTTACTTGTGTTGTTTATTTTATTTGCTCATATTTACCAAGGGTGCCAATAATTCTGGAAGGCACTACATCTGTACGTAGAATAATTAAATAATAATAAATGTTAAATAATAATAAATAAAAGTGTTCAAGTAAAGTGTTATCTGTTAACATAGGTCTGGACTACATCAAGCTTCAAATTGAGCCTGTGCCTAAGCTGGAGCCTCACTACACCTCCTCAGATGATGAGGACTTCTCTGCCATAAAGACCCCTCAGTCCCAAGAAGGCGCCAAACAGCTTGATGGTTATTTGGGTTGCACAGCAGACAGTAGGGACATTGTTAAGTTTCCATCGGTCTGCAGTGTGTCCATTCGAATCAACACGCCCCTCCCTGCCTCAGCAGCCTGCGAAAGGCTTATGATTTTGGAAAGAAGAGAATATGCAGGTGGTGAACAAAATAATTTAAATAATAATCCTAGGATCCTTAGGGATTTAAGTGTTTTTCACAAAATTCAAAATGGTTATGGGTTTTTGAGTTAGATTTGTTCACTTTGAGGAGAGGCATATGTGTACAAAAGTTCATGTCTGTAGCTCAATTGGGGCATGCGATATCACTGTTCAAAGTTTGGATTTTTAATCGATTGTTTTAGCGCCCCATTTGGTGAATTCTGGTTAATTGGGGTTAAAGTTTGTTGTATGAGTAGTTCATGGCATGCTCTTCCATTGTGCAAAGTTTCGTAAAGAACGCACATGCGGTTTCAACAAAGTTCAACAATGGCTTTTAGAATATAATTGACATAAGCCGTTTAAACACAGACAGTAAACCTGAAGCTAAATACTGTACATGCTTTCTGCAGAGTGTGCACATACCTTGTTTGTGTGTGTGTGTGATTTTATTCAAGTGTTTATAGGTGTTGTATTTCAGTTCCACTGCTGTGGTTTGCTGTACAATGTGTACAAATCTATGGTTTGCACTTTATTAAATCATATTTCCTACTATCAGACTCACTGTTTATTTTTATCTACAATATTAGTAATTACTTTTACTTTTTGTACTTAATTACATTTAAAAATGGATACTTCAACTTTAGTAAAATTTGAGATGAGAACTTTTAGTTAAGTCATTTTTTGACAAATGAACACTACTTTTACTTAAGTACAGATTCTGAATACTTTTTCCACCCCTGGCTAATTCTGACATTTTGGGTGCGATTCTTATACCCAGCTGAATTTAACGTGCCTGAATTGAAAGGAATTGTAGCCTATTTGAGGTAGCCGGTTTCAACACACCAATTTGAATATGATGTGCATGGAGAATATGGAAGTAGCCTATAGAAATGTTACGTTTCATTCGTACCCGTTGATAATCCCTGGGATTTCATAAGTAAATTAGAGTGAAATACCGTGCCAATGCGCCACATGAAACTCGTCGGGGGATAATTCCCTAAATCATATGAGGTCACCAGCTAGGCTAATACCCTAGTCCATTGCGAATAGGCCATTTGACATCCCGAAGAACACAGAGGGCGACTTTAAGCCTGAATGTCATCATAGCGGGAAGGTAGCTCAGTGAACTCCCTGCTCTGTTATCCCAATTTTCACTCTCGTTATTCCCCTAAATGCCAGCTCACGACGACCCAAGAATCGCATTGATCAACCTCTCAGGATTGTCACTCAGGTGTTTTCCACACAAACGTTATTTTGTTATGCTTGCAACTTCATCAATAAAATGATCATTCTCAGACTCAATTCGCACGGTTACACTACTGTCATGCTCCTTTGATTTTACATGAATTTTAACAGACCTGAATTACGTAGCCTAAATAATGAAATCAATCTCTCGCAAACATTGAACATCTCTGTAGCAACACACTTGGATAAAAAATAATAGGCTATCCTTTAAACAACACACATGGCCAGCAATACACACGATTCCGTTAGCAAGCTGCCTGTAACTAATCCACCTTGACGTAGGCTACTACGAGCATTTAACGTTAAAGCTCTGACCTACCGAGCCCACTCAGTGGATAAAATTGATAGAAGGCTTTGGTCTCCCATCCGCCTTCACTTGCAATCTTTCTTCACAGTTGAAGGATTGAAAATAGCGTTACATTAATAACTTGAAGGGTTTCTTCTCCTGACTTATTCTTCCATAGAATTCAATGGAAACATTTGTCAGAAGACACAACCCTTAAAGTGATCCATCCATATCTACTGCATATTTGGCAGCAGAGTGATGGTTTAAGGCCTCAGACCCTTGAAGACTTACAGCCATTTTACCAACCATGTATTCCATACAGTTCCAGCATAATTTATAGCTAAATCTAGTCCCACCCCCCAATTCCCATAGAGATCTATTCAAATACACGTTATAGTATCGCTTGTAAGAGTACCAAAAAATAAGATATCAAGAGTCTTTTGATGTTGTTGGGTCACAGACGTCATGGCATGCAAAGGATATGCAAGCAAATATAAAAAATTATTACTTTATTCTATATATAAATACAAGAGTGCCAATAATTGTGGCACACAGTTTTGTTAAAAATAATTATTTGTTGATACGGGATTATTTTTTTCTCATAATAAATTGACTTCAATTAAAGGTTGGATTTTTCTAATTTTTTCAGTGTGAGATTAAGCTAATTCACCAAACGGTGAATTTTTTTATAACACTTTTTACTCATCTTTAATAGTGGAGGGCACTGTATGTGGTCTTTGACTTATGGACCCTTTTATTATTATGCATTTTTTGATATAGCCTACACACACAATAATAATATTTCACATTGTAATCTGGATATTTTTAGTCACACTTGTGCGCACCCCAGTGTGTAACAAACAGGAGGGTGTATGCAAGTTGTGCACACGCCTATGTAGACACACTTATATGCACCGTTAAAATAACATGTAAACAACTGCGACATGACTTTAGACCAGGTTTGCGGTGGTTTTAGCGCAAGCGCTTTCTGCTGGCTCTAGATAGCAATACGCCAAAAATTATCCTGGCCACACCTCATTTTAAGACAAACCCTCCCAGTTCACTTGCTATGGGAGGAAGATTACTTGGTATTTAAACAACATGAACACTAGGCGCTATAATGAATCCTGCACGGGGTGTAAGATAGCAAAGACACTTGTATTTGGGCAAACGCCGCTTAGCGCCGGGTGTAAGATAGGGCCCTGGGTGTTTTCAAGACCAGGCTTGATATGGTGCTGGATACCATCTTGTTTGTAAAGGAGCACTAGGTACCTTTTAGTGGTAGGAAGATGATGAGCATTGTTGGGCTGAATGGCCTGTTCTCGTCATTAAGTTATGTTATGTATCTGCCTGGTATATTGCACACAGACTGATTTAATTTATTTAGCTCAACTTGCAATAATTTGTCATTTGCAATGGAATAATTTAGGCTTGGTATTTGTCACAGAAAATATTGGCTAAAGTCCCGGAGCAGTCACAAATTTTTTTAAAACGGCTTGCCATATAAATGACAATTGCAGATATCTGTAATTAAATTTTGACTAGCCCAAATAATAGTTGCAAATATCTCAAACGTTATTATTATTAGTCCGAATCGTTGTGAATGACGTTGCTCATGTGAGGCTTCCCATCAGATATAGGCCCATTTCACATTTCCGGGTTGCCAATAATTAACTGAAATTATTGGGAAATTGGTCAGATTTAACTCTAAGCTTTAGCTACTTACCGAATCTGGCCAATTTCCCCGATAATTTCAGTGCTCATACTACTCAACAATAACGTTAATACATTTTCACCAGTAAATACGCTAGCTAATGGTTCGTGGGAACATTCTCCACTGCACTTGAAAAATCGGCTTTCATAATCTGTAGCTATGTCTTAATGCCACTTTCGGAGTGAAAATATAATGCACAACAATTTGGACTAGTCATAATGACATTTGAGATATCTGCAACTATTATTCGGACTAGTCAAAACTGAATTACAGATATCTGCAATTGTCATTTATATGGCAAGCCGTTTTAACATTTATTAGCCAAGTTTGACAACCCGGAATGAACATTACAGATATTAACAATGTAATTGACTAGTCGTAATTCCATTGTGACTAGTCAAAACGACAACTACCAGGTTCTTAGATTGTCAAATCAGCTTGGTTTTCTACAGTTCTATTGCACTCAGCACGCGCTGAAAAAACCGGAATAACATTTCACATGATTCCGGTTTTATACGCAACTGTTTTATCGAATAGAGGACAGTATTTCCTTTTCAACGGTGTTTGTAATTATTTCTGGGATGCTTTGACCAATAGTTTACAATAGTTTTACCAATTTCGTTTCACGAAAGTTGCAATGTGTGACCTGCGATCTGCGAGATGCGATCAATTTCTCCCAAATATAGCTGTCGTGTGTGCTCCTATTTAGTCCCAGGGTATCACATACAACTTGTTGACCACACTGTGCCAGATCAAGCGGTAACTCCACCAGGATTCTCACTCCACCGCGCCAACAGGTCAGTCAAACTACATTACATTACATTATAGGCATTTAGCAGACGCTCTTATCCAGAGCGACTTACACAGCATTTCTTTTGCATTTATACACAGTATCCATTAATACAGCTGGATATATACTGAAGCAATGCAGGTGAAGTACCTTGCTCATGGGTACAACGGGAATCGAACCTGCAATCTTTCGGTTACAAACCCAGTTCCTTAACCATTATACCACACTGCCGGCATATTATCCTAGTATCAGGGATGCCTACATGGTTTTTATCAAATTTACTCACTTTGCCAGCATCACGACTCTTGGCTCTCAACTTGTTGACTTGAGATTCAGAAATGTCAGCACGTTCCTCAGCTTCTTCCAGCTCATGCTGGAAGGGTACAACGGCAGTGTCCGACCTGGGAATCGAACCTGCAACCTTTTGGTTACAAACCCAGTTCCTTAACCATTATACCACACTGCCGCCCGTTAACTATCCATGAAAACCAAAGGCGGTGGTATTTGTTTTGAAATTATTTACTAATCTCAGGAGAACCCACAACCATCACTGACTCATTTAGGCCTAGTTCATAAATAGTAGTATCCTATACTTAACGTTTAATTCCAGGAAATACATAATACTGGAAATACTTGAAATACATAGGCCTATTCAGTTTTATAAAGTTGTCTACGTCTACTTTAAAATAAACTTGATGTACTTAAGTAGGGTGGCAGTGTAGCATAATGGTTAAAGAGCTGGACTTGTAACCGAAAGGTTGCAGGTTCAATTCCCAGGTAGGACACTGCCGTTGTACCCTTGAGCAAGGTACTTAACCTGAATTGCTTCAGTATATATCCAGCTGTATGAATGGATAAATGTAATAAGAAGTTGTGTAAGTCGCTCTGGATAAGAGCGTCTGCTAAATGCCTGTAATGTAAAGTATACATTTTAAAATAAACTTTTATGTAGGCTACTACGTTTTTGTAAATTATATCTTTCAAACAACTAATGTCTGTAGCTAGCCATCTAAATGGTGGAAGTGATCAGAAAGAAGATTCTGCCTCCGTCTCCACACAAACAAAGGAAACGCCATTGCGAGTAAAAAAATTTTGCGAGCAGCCTGTAATCGTCACACTTTTATTTGTGATTTGCGAGGGACGCGTATGCCATGCATTTTTGTGAAACACATTAGGGATGTGCGCGTTTAGTCGACTAGCCGATTAAACGTTGCTACCCTCGCTAGTCTGCACCAGAAATACTAGTCGGTTAAACTTACTATTTTATTAATGTACACATTTAAATTACATATTGACATAATTTGCACTGAAATTTCATGTTTTCCTGGTCAAATGTTGCTTTATAAAAAAACGAGAATCCGTTACTAATGTTAACAACGCCGGATTAAAAAAATAATTTAAAAAAACGAAGGAAAAAAACAAAACGCATTAGCCTGTTCGCCCTGCAAGTTAAACCAGCGAGGTGGAAAGAGTAAGTAGGCCTATCGCGTTGTTGAATAGCCCAATAAAACGAATCTAATGTCACGTCGATCAGTCGGCCTCATTGTTATTTTTTTGTGTTCCTATTATTGGTAGCTTTTCTGATGACCGATTATTATTTTTTTCTGTATTTACTATGCGATCGCGTTCACCCATTGAAAATTCCGTTGTAATAATCAGGCACGTTTCCTAAAAATGTTTTGTTACGTTGAATATTGTTTTCAATAAATGTTATTTGTTAACTTTTATTTAGTGAGTTGTTGTCATGTTTTGTAGGATAATGTGCAATGTTCATAATGCAAGGCGCAAAGTGCCACACATTTCAGCGGCATTTAAAATACGATTTGGTTATTGAAGAATGTGATTAACGGTTTCAAATGGCTCTTAATATACGCAATATTTTTTCGGACAATGTTTAACCTTATAGATTAAATTGTGCTCAATTTTGACTGTTTTCTGAGTGTTTTCTTACTTTTAGACTAGTCGACTAGTCTAAGTATAAACTTCCGTTTAAACGTCAGGGAAATTAGTCGTTAGGAACATCCCTAAAACACATCTAGTCAATGTACAACAGCTACAGAAAATGCATTTGCTGACAGCAATATGAAAAAAAGTACTGCCTGTAATTTGCGGTTCTTCTCGCTGGCTACATATGTACGTTAGTTTTTCCACTCGATCACCGTCTTGTCCAGTAGGCTACATTAGATTTGGTTATTTTCACATTTTGAGTGCATTTCACACACTGTAGTGTAAACATTCATTGCTCAGTTGTGTTTTCTGGTTGATGTACAGACTTTCATTGAAGCTTGAACATTTGGCAGCATTTTCCTGTTGGTGGAATATTATTTTATTGTAGTGTTATCGTACATAATATAGGCTATAGGCGTATCTTCCTGGGCTATACTTGTCACTTGGGGCATGGAAAATACTCGAATTTCCTGTGGGCTGATGGATGAATGTAAAAATTTTCCTTGGAGTCATTATGAATGGGAACTACCGAAAAATACCATCTGAGGGCAAAAGAATACATACTGTAGAGTACAGGAGAAACTGATGTTTTATTGAGGTACAAGAGTGAATGATTAGGCTACATATTTAGGTGTGTGTAACAGTGTGATATCAATGTTTTCATCTTAAACCATCACAAGTGGCAAATGTATACGCTTTATATGCTATAAATATCTACCCCCTATACTGATGAAAATATCGTAATTCCCACTTGAAAACGATACAAAAGTGAGATTTATGATCAAAACATTTAATTTGTAGTTAAATATATAATTATTTTATGATTTAGAGCAGTGCACAATTTAGCCATTTGGATAGATTTGGAGACACTAATGGACAACAGGGTACACTGCCTATATTTAGCATCATTTAGTAGTTCTGCATATCATCCTCAGATTTTGCACGCTTGTGGTCACAAAGTTTATGTATAGAAATGTATAGATTTACCTGTTTCACATATGTAGCTCTCTGTATCTCATTGTAAACTAAATTAAATATAAAAGTTTCTTTCCATTTGTGGCACTTTATTTTGACCTAAATTACGAAAATAAACAAATACGAAGTTTGTATTGTAAACGGCAAAACGGTCTTGTTCCATTTAAGCCATTTGCCAAGTTTCTCTGAAGCTCACACCTGGAGGTAAAAATTGACCAAATTTGCCATCTGCATGAAGGGGTTAACATTACAATTGTTCATTATTAATGGGCCTTTGTGCCTTCTTGGTGAAAATGCATTTTTGTATTCCAGAGTTGCACTGATATTCTCCACTTCTGTATGTCACTCAGGATAAAAGTGTATGGCAAGTGATGTAACGTACACTTACACAAAATGTTGTGCTACATATTTAAACAAATACAGTGCTTCTGTTCCAAATGTACACATCTTCGGCAATTACAGTGACTGATGGAGATTGTCACTATGTCTTGATGAAAGCACAGACAGTCCCAATAGATTGTTTCAAGAACATATGCATACAAAAATGTTTTTGCGTAGTGTATACATGCTATAATATGTCATAAACCTGGATTTTGTGGCGTATGAATCAAATCTTTGTATGCTATACCTTCAAACAGTTCAGCGTGTCTCGTTGTTGAAGAACATGTGTTTCAAGCATATCAAGGAGTCCATTTATGGCAATGATATCCTTTCCCATCTTCACCAAAATATTTTGCTTATCCTCTTCTTTTGCTGGAAGGAGAATATGGATGAAAGAGTGAAGTGAATTTCTGAACAGTATCATTGACTGCAAAAACACACCAATCCCATGCCAGTTAAAAATGTGCACATACAGTGAGCACAATAATTCATTGACACCTGTTCACCCTTTATACAACACCTTCAGAGCAGATTTCCCCTTTCTACAAATGATCCCCAATATACAAACACACCAACACAGTACTTAGTTGCGTTAAAAGAAATAGCAGTACAACATCAGTAACCTGATGAACCAGTGATATTTCTGCATGGCAAATAATTTACTTGTAGATGTAGTAGTGTAATAGAAAAACAACAGACCCATCTGTCATGATATGCACGCTGCTTGTTCTGAGTAAATGGGTGCGTTTACATGCACTCAATATTCCGATAACTGGGAGTATTCCGAACATGGCAATAATACGATAAATGCGTTTACATGCACTTAAGTAATGCGATAATGGGAAAAATCCAGGTTTACATGATTATGTCAATATTCCGATTTCTTTCCCTGAACGCGATGTGTAACTCAAACGTAAATTAGAAACACATATTAGCCTAACGTTATATATTATAAATTATATATTTTAACGTTTATACATAACGTGACTATGCTTCCTGTTGGGTTGCTAGAAACAGCACGCGGGTTGGTATGCGTAACCGTAAGTTAGTAAACACGTTAACTTTAGCCTAACGTTAGTTACATAAGAAAGAACAGCAGCCTATAACGTATAAGAAAGTAACGTTAAACATGGTAACGTTAGACAGGAATGCTCTTATGGGTTTCGTCGTCATATGGCAGATGTTATGGTTGCGGTTGGCAACTAACACTGTCTTTCAAGCGTTCTGTGTTATGAGCAGAAGACGACGAAGAGCTTTAACGTTACAACAAGCGCTGATTATTGGACCAAGAATAGGCCTTCCTCCAGCACTGATAAGGACCCGGTCGTGCTGGATGCGCGTTAAGAGCAAGGACTGGTGGGAGAGAGTGGTGCTAAATTAATTCACCGATTCAGACCGTAGACTTGTGGACACCAAACTAGTTCGCTATCAGCCTGTACTCCCCGCAGCTACCGAGTTTGTACAGCGCTATTGCGACTCGCATTTGAAGAGGTACAGCTGGACGCACGGTCACTTCGTCAGGGCTCATTATGTTCTGTACCAAACCACAAAGTTTCATAAATGATCTCCGAGCTATCCTGAAGTTGCCTCTCCATTCTGAATCGGTGAATTAATTTACCATATGACGACGAAACCCATAAGAGCATTATTGAGTGCATGTAAACGTGCTCATTATTTCCGCGTTTCTAACTTTTTTCCCCATCTATGAGATGAAGTATATTCCTCTTTATTATTTCGGATAACATTAGGAGGGTTTCCTCCTCGCTCCAGAAATTACTTCTCCGGTTGGTTGACATCTCTCTCAGACCTCTCTCAACTGTTTTGACGTTAGCGTTACGTTACTAACAATATCCGGAGTGGCTGTTGCTGTCAAACACACACATGCGCAGATTTAAAAAAACGACCGAGATCGGAATAAGCGTTTACATGCAACCAATAAAACGAACAACACAGCAGAAATCCAGGTGTAGTTATCGGATTTCTCATGTTCCGAAAACTGCTTTTTTCCGAAAAAGCTTTTCGGAATATTGCGTTTACATGACAATTTGAATAATCCGATAACAGCCATATTCCGAATATTATCGGAATATTGAGTGCATGTAAACGCACCCATTGACTCATTCATTAAAAGGGGTGTGTTCAAAATGATAGCAGTGTGGAGTTTAATTAGAGAATTCATTCATTCTGTGAAAAAACAGGTGTCATTAATTGTCCTTTATTAAGGAAGAAGGGAAGCAAATGTTTCACACATTGTTATAAAATATATTTCCTTCTGAATTGCTAAGTAAAATGGGCCGTTCCAAACACTGTTCGGAGGAACAACGTAATTTGATTAAAAAGTTGATTGGAGAGGGGAAAACGTATAAAGAAGTGCAGCAAATTATAGGATGCTCAGCTAAAAAAATCTCAAATGCTTTAAAATGGCAAGAAAAACCCGAAACACGCGGAAGAAAACGAGCAACTACTGTTAAAACGGATTGGAAAATAGTAAAAATGGCAAAGATTCAGCCAATCATCACCTCCAGAAAGATCAAACATGATCTAAAATTACCTGTAAGTGCTGTTACAGTCAGAAGACGTTTGATTGAAGCTACGCTATCAACAAGAAGCCCCCGCAAAGCACCATTGTTGAAAAAACGGCATGTGCAGAATCGGTTAAAATTTGCCAAGGAACACATCGATTGGCCCAGAGAAATGGCGTAACATTCTGTGGACTGATGAGTAAAATTGTTCTTTTCGGGTCTAGTGGTCGTCGACAGTACGTCAGACGACCCCCGGGTACTGAATTCAAGCCACAGTACACTGGGAAGACAGTGAAGCATGGTGGCGCAAAACTCATGGTATGGGGACACTACGGTGTTGGGCCTATTTATCGTATACCAGGGATCATGGATCAGTTTGAATACATCAAAATACTTGGAGATTATGTTGCTGTATGCCGAAGAGGAAATGCCCCTGAAATGGGTGTTTCAACAAGACAACAACCCCAAACACACGAGTAAGCGAGCAACATCTTGGTTCCAGACAAAATGGATTGAGGTAATGGAGTGGCCAGCTCAATCCTCTGACCTCAACCCCATTGAAAACTTGTGGGGTGACATTAAAAATGCAGTCTCTGAAGCAAAACCCAAAGATTCACAGGAACTGTGGAATGTTCATCCTGGGCTGAAATACCTGTTTCTGGTGCCAGAAGTTGGTTGACTCGATGCAACGCAGATGCGCAGCAGTTATCAAAAACAATGGTTATGCAACTACATATTAGTTCAGTAATTTAAAGTGAAGTTAAATCTTGAAAAATTTCTTCAGTTTATACATTAAGTGTTTGAGTTTGAAGAGAAAAATGTGAACACTGCTATTCTTTTGAACAGATTAATATTCCTTTTCTTTGCTTCCTGTAAAAGAATAATGCAGACTTGATACAATTTGTTAATGCTTTGATTTGGAATTGAATGTGTAATGTTTCCACTACATTTGAAATATAGAACTAAAAGCTATTAAAAAATATTTGCACTTTATTCACTTTTTTTAATGCACTGCTATTTATTTGAACACAACTGTACATTTTAATTTTTTAATTACATTTTTTTTTCTTTCCTTTCTAACACCATAAAACAATTAAAACACAATGTGCAGTTTGTCTCACCAGCCCTGTTTACTTTGTCTGTGCCCGCCGTATAGGGCTGTCGCGGTTTGAAATTTCCCCACCGTGGTTGTGTATCGTGGCTCATTGCCGTGGTACCGCCCATTTTTATTTTTATTCATTAATTTTTTGCATAAAAACATGCGAGTTAACCCGCGATCGGTTGGTCGTAAGACAATAGCGGGTCCTAAGAACAGGGAAAAAATTCTAATGTCGTCGGGAGACCCGAAACAATTTCAAACATGTTTGATAATCTATGCATTTGTCCCTCAACATTCTGAAATGTGATAAATGTAGGGATGTGAACGTGTACACAAAGTTTGAATCATAAACGTTTAGAAAAAATCCCTATGCAAAAAACGTATTATTATTGATAATTTATAATTTTTGTACACAAAAAATACATTCATAACAAACTGTAGCCTAACCTACAATCGGTGTCATAAATGGGGAAATAAATACTTATCTACTAAATACGAAGCGTCTTTCAAAACAATCATGTTAGTTAATCATGTTAACCAGCCAATGGGTGCGCGGCTGCGCGCGCTCGTAAATTCACTCTGACATCATCGACACCGACTCACTAAATACGGCAAACTTTAAAATGCACACAGCGAAGCTCTTTGTGGCAGTTTTTTTCCACAAAATTGAGAGAGATTACCAAACAGAGCAATGTGTATACAGTCAAGCCGGAAAGTCTGCACACTCCTTTCACCTTCTCCACATTTTATTATGTTACAGACTTACTACAATAGATTGAGTTCATTTTTTGCCTCAAACATCTACACACAATACCCAATAATGATGAAGTGAAAACAGGTTTTTAGAAAATATGCAATTTTATTTTACTGACAAAAATAGGTTATTTAGGGGTTACATATCTGTACACACCCTTAGCCTAATACTTGGTTGCTGCACCTTTGGCAGCGATTACAGCTTCAAGGCGTTTTGGGAAAGAAGCTACAAGCTTGGCACACTTGTTTCTGGACATTTTTGCCCATTCCTCTTGGCATATCCTTGCAAGCTCCGTCAGGTTGGATGGGGAGCGTCGGTACACAGCCATTTTCAGCTTTTTCCATAGGTGTTCAATTGGATTCAGGTCTGGGCTCTGGCTGGATTCAAAGACTCAAGGACATGCACAGACTTTCTCCGAAGCCACTCCTTTGTTCTCTTGGCTGTCTGCTTCGGGTCGTTGTCATGTTGGAAGGTAAACCTTCGCCCCAGTCTGAGGTCCAGAGCGCTCTGGAGCAGGTTTTCTTCAAGGATCTCGGTGTACTTAGCTGCATTCATCTTTCCCTCTATCAGGACTAGTCGCCCCGTTCCCACTGCTGAAAAACATCCCCACATCATGATGCTGCCACCGCCATGCTTCACTGTAGGGATGGTTTTAGCCAGGTAATGCCTGGTGCCTGGTTTCCTCCAGACGTGACGCTTGGTATTCAGGCTAACAAGTTCAATTTTGGTTTCATCAGACCAGAGAATCTTGATTCTCATGGTTTGAGAGTCCTCTAGGTGCCTTTTGGCAAACTTCAAGCGGGCAGTGATGTGCCTTTTACTAAGGAGGCTTCCGTCTGGCCACTCTACCATAAAGGCCTGATTGGTGGAGTGCTGCCTGGATGGTTGATCTTCTGAAAGGTTCTCCCATCTCCACAAGGATACGCTGGAGCTCTGTCAGAGTGACCCTCGGGTTCCTGCTCACCTCCCTGGCTAAGGCGCGTCTTCCCCGATTGCTCAGTTTGGCCAGGGCGGCCAGGTCTAGAAAGATTCTTGGTGGTTCCAAACTTCTTCCATTTACGAATGATGGTCACCACTGTGCTCTTTGAGACCAGTAAAGCTACAGAAATGTTTCCGTACCCTTCTCCAGATCTGTGCCTTGACACAATCCTGTTTGAGGTCTGCAGATAATTCCTTTGACCCCATGGCTTGGGGTTTTCTCTGACATGCACTGTCAACTGTGGGACCTATATAGGCAGGTGTTGGTAATCCCCAATCATGTCCAATCAATTGAATTTATCACAGGTGGACTCCAATTAAGTTGTAGAAACATCTCAAGCAGTATCACTGAAAACAAAATGCACCTCAGCTCACTTTTGGGTGTCATATCAAAGGGTGTGCACACTTGTGTACATATGATATTTTACATTTAGATTTTTAATAAATTAGCACAAATGTCTAAAAACCTGTTTTCACTTTGTCATTATGGGCTATTTTGTGGAGAACTTGAACAAAAAAATTAACAAATGAACTCAAGAATATGTCTGTAACATAATACAACGTGGAGAAGGTGAAAGGGGTGTGCAGACTTTCCGGCTTGACTATCTAGTGAAATCTCTGGATGGATAAAGAGCACTCCAGGTATATAAAAACATATCTTAGCCGCCGCGGTGGTACAGCGGTAAAGACCGCTGACTTTCAGTCAGCGCAGTTGTACTCCGAGGATCGGGGTTCGCGCCCCGGTCCTGCCATAGCCGAGCGTGGCCGGTGCCCTGTGGAAGCGACAATTGGCGGTCGCTTCCGGGTGGGGGGAGGGGCTCGGAGAGAACCGCTGCGCACAGGGGGACCCAGGGCGTGTCACGGTCAGGAGCTGCGCCCTGTAGAGGACGTAGCGTCCTCCCTAATAAATACCGATCGACGGGGTCGTGCAGCGGCGGTTCTCTAGCGGTTGCTACACGGGGGGGAATTGAATTAGAATAGGGGTTCAATTGGCTACTAAATTGGGAGAAAAAGGGAAAAATCAGAAACAAATTTAAAAAAAAAAAAAAAAAAAAAAAACATATCTTAATTCATTTTTTGGGTTAACTGCCCCTTTAACATGAAATGTGTGCATGCCGTTCATGTTTCTATTAATGCATTCATTATACTCACAAAACCAAACGGATTGTTTTAAAAGTATATATATAATTTGTTTTCTATCTTCTCCCACACTGCTGTAGCAGTGCATGCCATGCAGGGTTCTCCCCAAATAATGCAACAGGCACTGTGCCACTCTGTTGCCTGACTTGAGTCACTGTGTAATAGGGGTGGGAGAAAAATTTGATTTATGTAATAATGGCGTATACATTTTGTGATTCTGAATAGATGCGCAAATTTCAAATATCAAATATCTCGTTATATTTTTCTGGGCTCCATTTAGTTTTTATGCCAACATCGAATGCCAGTTTAAACCCAACAATAGATAGCGCATTGACAAAAGAACAGAGTTTGTTTCAGAAATAAAGTTTGAGATGCAGATACTTCCTTGTCAGCCAGAGCTGTGTTTTTAGCATGATCGCATGGCAAAAAATAGCATGGAAGAAGGAACTTGATAAGTTAAAATATTGTAGGAATATCATGAATATTTGGAACCACATCATGCGGTTACACAGAGATAGAAAAAAAATAAAACAACATCCTGTTCTCGCCAGCAATCAACGCATTCTAGATCAAGTTCTTGGAAAACCTCCACTCAACTGTGTGAGTAATTAACATAACTAAATCGATAGCATACTTAATCTGATACAAAAAACATTCCCAACGTACAAAAATGCCAAGTTACTCAGTTAAGCAGTGTCTGTAAGTCATTCATTAAAACTTGCAAAAACTAGATCTGCCGTTAAAACTACCGATATCAAAATGAGGCCAAGTTACAACAAACAGTATTGTCTATCGTAGCTCACACTAATTAAACTATCTCTATTCCAAATCAATGCTACCCAATCTCTCCTAAATTATTTAATGTAATTTGTAGGGTTGCCCCCAACCAAAGATTTGCTTAGTCGACCTGTCGTCAGTTCAAACCCAGTCGACTAACCATCGCACATTTATGATATTAATTTAATTATTTAAATATGTATTTTTGAGCATCAAAAATGGTTCGACTTTCATCTGATCTATAGTAAGAAATACAAAACCTTCATTATGAGCATTTAAAATATCAATTATAGCAACAAGCACAGGCTGCGATTTGCTGGCCTGCGCTACCTATTAACAGCATCGGTTTTCTTATGGCCCGCGCTGTAGGTTATTAAAGGCATAGACAAAGCGGTAAATTAATCTGTCAGAACAACAAGCAGTGATACATTTAACATAGATTTTTATTTATACTCTTTATAACAACACACAACTTAAAAATAGTGAATAACTAAATTTAAAAAGCAGCCTTTAGTCTGGTGATACGAAAGAGCAAAAACAATGTAGCTAATTTAACAACTTCACGGTTATCAAAACTAGATGGGGGGGGAATAAATACTTATTTTCTTTTTAAAATGCAAATAAACTACATTATATAAACAAACAAATAAAAAACACAGCAAACAAACACAAGAGAAATATCAACAACAGGCCAAACTAAATTAATTATAATCTACATTAGCAACGTAAAAGTGTGTTTTATCCTACTTGCGACCAACGAACCTTGTTACATTAGGCCTACCCACTGCTGTTTTTCCTCCAATCGCAGTCTTCTCATTATGTGTGAGGAACACAAGTTTGTTGCTCGGAAGAAGTAAGCTCTGCGTTGAAGCTGACAATGAAGCCAGCCTTTAAGAAGATGCTGTGGAAGTCGATGGAAAGGAGAGGAACAGACGTGAGTGCGAGTCTTCCTTCAGCTTACTTCCAACTTTATTTTTTCCAAAACACTTCCTACTTCCGGCATATATATCTCCTCCCCCCTGACCCTTCCGTTCTCGTCCTACTTCCGGTATATATATATATCTCCTCCCCCCTGACCCTTCCGTTCTGGTGTGAGATACGCCCCTAAAGTGACACTACACAGGCCCCCCCCGAACACTCAGAATAGACACCCACACAGCAACACACCCTGTAAACCCCCAAACAGTGCAAACCCATAGTACTCAGCCCCGTGTGGGAGGTCTGACCACATGACCATAACGACTGCGCTTAACAGTCACAGGGGAAGGGGGAGGGGCACGAGCAGGCGGCTGCCCCCGCCGACGGTGAGGCCGGACTGGTGGAGAGGCAGGAGCTGCTGCCGGGGCAGAGGTAGAAACGGGGTGAGGGCATGAGGCAGGGGCGGAGTTGGGCGGGCGGCCGCGTCGTCGGGGCTGAGCCAGCTCCACCGGCCCGTCCGGGGCCACGTGAGCGGGTTTCAGTGGTCCACTGAAACCCGCTCCTGAATCCCCCCTTTGTCCACGACAAAGTTCTTGGGCCCTGCTTCCAGGACGCGGAAGGGCCCATCGTACGGAGACTGGAGTGGAGAACGGTGGGCATCGTGGTGGATGAACACATAGCTGGCCAACATCAAGTCCTTTGGGATGTCAAAGTCAAAGTGTTTTTATTTATCAAGTGCACAGTATAACACAAGGTCATTCTGAACAATGAAATTCTTAGGACATGGCAAGCAACAACTATGTAGTAGGCATAACAAACAGATGTAGGACTGGGGAATGCAGTGGTGTGCAGGCACAGGGGTGAAAGTCACGGACGGTCAACCGATGAGCTGCAGCGGGCTTGTGGCACCTGGGAGGAACTCCCCAGGGACTCTTAGTGGCTGGCCAAATACGAGCTCGGCAGAAGAGGACTGCAGATCCTCCTTTGGGGCCAAGCGCAGGCCTAACATGACCCACGGAAAACGGTCGACCCAATTACTGCCTGTGAGGGTGGCCCGGAGAGCAGCCTTCATGGTGCGGTGAAAGCGCTCACACAGCCCATTGGCCTGCGGGTTGTATGCCGTGGTGCGATGGAGTTTCACCCCCAGACTCTCGGCCACGGCGTTCCACAGCTCAGAAGTGAACTGCGAGCCCCTGTCGGAAGTCAGGTCCGATGGTGTACCGAAACGGGCCACCCAGGTGGAGACGAACACCCGGGCCACCTCAGCAGACGTGGTAGACGACAGGGGCACGGCCTCCGGCCACCTGGTGGTTCTGTCCACCATAGTAAGGAGGTGAGTGAACCCATGGGAGGGGGGCAGCGGACCCACCAGGTCCACATTGACGTGGTCGAAACGCCTCTCAGGGATGAGAAATGGCTCCAGCGGGGCCTTAGTGTGCCGGTGTACTTTGGCGCGCTGGCACGGCACACAAGAGGCCGCCCACCCCTTGACGTCCTTCCTGAGGCCCGGCCAGACGAACTTGGCCCCCACCAGCTTAACCGATGCCTTCACCCCCAGGTGTGAGAGGGCATGAACGGCATCAAAAATGCGACGGGGCCAGCCAGTGGCGTCCTGGAACGCTATATCCTCCAGTCTCAGTCCTGTCGCGGCCGTCCTGAATGCTTGGATGTCTAAGTCCGTGAACTGGTCAGCTGCCATGGCCGCGTAGTCAACGCCCAGGTGCACAGTGTTGACATGTGCTCGGGAGAGGCAGTCAGCCACCAGGTTGTCTTTGCCAGCCACATGCTGAAACGGCAGAGAGTTGGCGCTGCTGCCGCGCTGACCACGGTTCCGTAGTCTTGGCCATGGCAAAGGTCAGAGGCTTGTGGTCCACGAAAGTGGTGAACTCACGGCCCTCCAGCAGGAACCTAAAGTGACGCGTGGCGAGGAAAAGGGCCAGGAGCTCCCTGTCGAACATGCTGTATTTCCTCTCATTGTCGCGAAGCTTCTTGCTGAAGAAGGCGAGAGGCTGCCAGGCGCCGGCCACCCACTGTTCACACACCACCCCCACTGCATAATCTGAGGCATCGGTCGTGAGGGCTATCGGAGCAGCCGGGTATGGGTGCGCCAGCATGGTAGCATTAGCGAGAGCAGCCTTAGCGTCCTCAAATGCCTGTACCCTCGCCGAGGACCAACCCACATCCTGATTGTCCTTCTTACCCCTAAGTGCCTCGTACAGGGGGTGCATCAGGAGAGCCACCCCTGCTATGAAACGGTTATAGAAGTTCACCATGCCGAGGAACTCCTGTAGGGGCTTGATAGTGCGGAGGCGTGGAAAAGCAGCGATTACTTCCACCTTGGTGGGCAGAGGAACAGCTCCCTGCGAGGAGATGTGATGGCCCAGGAAATCAATGTCCAGCCGGCCGAACTGACATTTGGCTGGGTTAACAATCAGCCCATGCTCGTTGAGCCGCTCGAACAGCTGTCGGAGGTGCAACCGATGCTCCTCAGCAGATGTGCTGGCCACAAGGATGTCATCCAGATAAACAAACAAGAATGACAAACCTCGCAGCACAGAGTCCATCAACCGCTGGAAGGACTACGCTGCCCCTTTAAGTCCAAACGGCATCCGCAGGAATTTGAAAAGCCCAAACGGGGTGATAATGACGGTCTTGGGCACGTCTTGTGGATGGACCGGTACCTGGTGGTAGCCACGCACCAAATCCACCTTAGAGAATATGGCGGTCCCTGCCAGGTGAACAGAGAAATCCTGGATGTGTGGGACAGGGTACCGGTCATGAGTAGTCACATTATTGAGGCAACGGAAGTCGCCACAGGGGCGCCAATTCCCATCAGCCTTCGGGACCATGTGCAGAGGTGAGGCCCACGGGCTGTTGGAGCGGCGCACAATGCCGAGCTGCTCCATCGTGGTGAACTCCTCCTTGGCGATCGGCAGCTTAGCGGCATCGAGGCGGCGCGCACACGCGAAAACTGGTGGGCCGGCCGTGGTGATATAATGTTCCACTCCATGTTTTGCGACTATGGCAGAGAAGGTGGGAACAGTCAGGGCGGGGAAATCAGCGAGGAGCCGCTGGTACACATCCCCCGTGGCGAGGATGTTGGCGAGGGCGAGCGGCCCAGGCCCCCCCAAAGTGCAGGGGTACGTGGTAAACGAAACTGCGTCGATCAGGAGACGGTTCGCTATATCCACTAACAGTCTGTGAGCACACAAAAAATCTGCGCCCAGTATCGGCACCGAGACAGAAGCCATAACAAAGTCCCAACTAAACTGACATCCCTTGAAACACAGTCACAAACCTGGTACAGAAGGTGCGAATAGGAGTCCCGTTAGCCGCGTCCAGCGGGGGGCCGTGGCTGCCACCCAAAACGTCCGCGACTGAAGCCGGCAGGATACTCCGCTGGGCGCCCCAATCCACAAGCAGGCGCCTACCGGACAAAGTGTCTTCTAAGAACAACAGCTTATCCGTGTCACCAGCACTCACAGCCGCTAATGAGCACCGGCCCTGGCGTTTCCGTGGCTGGAAAAAGAGCAAGGCTGCTCACAACGTCTGGCCTTGGCGCCAAAACGGCGATGAAAAGAACACAGTCCACTGTCCTCCCTCCGGCGATCTGACACAGCAGATCCCCCGTTGGAAGCATGGCATGCACACTGTAGTGGCGGGACGCTAGCAGTATCCTGTCGGCTTCCTCCGCCAAACCACGGTAATCCTTGATGCTCACGAGCGGCGAGCTAGCCAAGGCAGTGCGCACCGGAGGCGGGAGCTGATGCAGGAACAGCTGGATAAACAGAAATGACGCATCACCTGAGCCGAGCAGTGCTAGCATGTTCTCCATCAGCTCTGTGGGCTTACTGTCACCCAAACCGTTAAGTGACAAAAGGCGCTCAGCCCGCTCTGTGTCGGACAGCTGGAACACCCGCAATGGCTGTTTTTTGAGAGCGGCGTATTTTCCGGCAACCAGTGGGTCTCTCAGCAGTCCCATTACACGGCGGGTGGTGGAGGAATCCAACGCAGCGACGACATGGTAGTATTTAGTGTCATCCACCGTGACACCGCGGAGGTGTGCCTCGATTTGCTGAAACCACGGGTCCGGATCGTGTTGCCAAAACTCCGGCAGTTTGACGGTCACCACAGAAACCGCGGGGGGAACAGCGTCGTTACCGACATCCATAGACATTTTCAAACGTCGAGGTCACCAATGTGGAAGTCGATGGAAAGGAGAGGAACAGATGTGAGTGCGAGTCTTCCTTCAGCTTACTTCCAACTTTATTTTTTCCAAAACACTTCCTACTTCCGGCATATATATCTCCTCCCCCCTGACCCTTCCATTCTCTTCCTACTTCCGGTATATACATCTCCTCCCCTCTGACCCTTCCGTTCTGGTGTGAGATACTCCCCTAAAGTGACACTACAATGCGCTGAATGATAGGCGAATTGTTGCTTGCTGTAACGTTTTTGGGGTCACCCTTTAGACACTCAAAATGCTCCCCTACTTTAGATTTTCTCTCAGAAATTCTATACAACTGATCTATTCCATAATTAATAGACACCAATTGTTCGTTAAACGGCGCATGTCCGGAATGAAAGAATAGTTCCACTCTCGTTTTTTCACACTGCGACAGTTCGACCAATTAAAATTTTGGTCAACTAAGTTCTTTTGCTCGACGAATGGTTTAGTCGACTATTTGGGGGCAGCCCTAGTAATTTTGCCCTGTGTTTTTTCATGTTACTATCTGTGAATCTGTGGTAATGTGGTCATTAAAGTGTAAAATGGCGATTATTTATAGTGGAAATAATTAGCCATTTACATGCGTTACGCAAATGCAAGGAAATGAGTAAAGTATAGGTTATGTTTGAGTTGAACAATTGTCTGCATGCAGTGCTTTGGGTGTATGAAAAACACAGCATGCATAAAATGCATGATGATAATAATCAGTATTATTATTTGTATTTCAATAGAAACCTGTGTGGTCCTACAGAGCCTAGACATTTTTTTGTTCACAAAATTGTGTTCACAAATAACATTTGTTATTATTAAACATGTTAAAACAATTAGTGCTTTAGTACTTTGGCTTCATCTGATCCACAAACATGCAGTAGGCTACATTCATGGATCAAACATATGTCTGGATAGGTTTGTTACATAAACTATTTAGGGTATTTACGAGGTGGACATATTTAAATTCTTTATCTTTACTTATTAATACCCCCTTGCTCAATTGTAAATGATGTTCCTTGGTATAAATGTCTGTTTGTCAATTCAAATGTTATATGCTGCTAGGAAAATCCAGACCAGCATAGAACATTTTAAAAACCTGTACATTTTCTAAAATTATAAACATATACAGTAAAACCTTGACATACGAGTGCACTAACTTACGAGTATTCCGAGTTACGAGCCGTTGCTCGGACAATTTCTTGCTTCGCCTTACGAGCCTAGACCCGAGTTACGAGCCGAGCAAGCGGAGAAAGTTTCAGAATTTATAGAAAAGAAACATCCAGAAAAAGTGGCAACTGGTCGTGTGTTGGCGTTGTGTAATGACACTTGCCTAACGCATTTCCGAAAAATTCTGAAGGGAAGGAAGAAACAAACCACCATGGATAGTAGGGCTGCACGATTAATCGTAAAAAAATCGCGATCTCGATTCATACATCTATGCGATCTAACTTCTAAATGACGACGATTCTGCTGTATTTGCATTTGCGTCGAAATGGAGATCAGTTGCATTAAAACACTCGCTCCTATTCCCCTATGCATTCACGTCACGCTGAATTCACGTGTTGACTTATTTGCTTCGGAACAATCCCAGTTGCGATATCAATCACACTTACACGATGTAAAGCAAAACACGCTATTAATTCAACATTCACATCATACAACTCCATCAGTGTACTCTCATCTCTCTTCCTCACTCACAGCGCTCACTGCCGCTGTCTTCCCCATTCCCACAATGCGTATACAGTCTCCGTTACTATAGTAACCCAGACTACTCTTTTAGGATAAACAGTTCACACAACACGGCACGTGTCGAACGAGCAGGAAGGAGGCAGAAACAGATTAGCCTACTCGGAGCCTAGACAGAAAGTTTTCAAGCAAAAGAAAAAAGAAATGAGCGACACTGAGGAAAATCCCGGTGGTGAGGGCGAGAGTGATGTATCCACTGTGCTTATACCGAAAAAAGGAGCACATTCCAGTGTGTGGAACGTTTTCGGGTTTAAACCCGACGATGATGTACAAGGAGTCATACTTTGCAAGCAATGCTTTGGCATCGTCGCAGCACCGCAAGGTAACACTACGAATCTCTATAACCACCTCAAACGTCACCATAAAGTCCAATATGATTTAGCAATGAAGGACAAACAAACCACATCACAAAATCCCAGCCGCCAGACCACACAAACCTCAATAACGCAAACATTATACAGTGCATCGCCATATCCGTCAAGTTCCCATAGGCACAAGGAGATTACAGACGCCATCACCTATCACTTGGCTAAAGATATGGCTCCAATCAACACCGTTCAAAACGAGGGGTTTAAGAAAATGATAAAGACGCTAGACAAGCGCTACTCTATGCCCTCTCGCAACTATTTTTCAAATGTTGCATTGTCTGCTCTGTACACCCAGTGTCGAACGACAGTCGAGACAGAACTGCGCGATGTGCATAACTTTGCGGCAACAACAGATTTGTGGTCAAGCCGAACCATGGAACCATATATGAGCCTTTCTTGGCCAAAAACCTTTAAGTACAGTAGTTGGCCGTCCAAAAAGGACTGGGTGCTAGGTTTTATTTTTATTATTATTTATTCTAAAGCTGTAACTGAACATTCTAAAGCATTAACTGAACATTCTAAAGCCCTAACTGAACATTATATTTCATGTTAAAACCATAATTGAACATTCTAAAGCCCTAATTTAACATTCTATAGCCCTAACTCAACATTTAATCCCATTTTAGCGCCATAATTGCACATTCTAAAGCCCTAACTGAACATTCTAAAACACCTAATTGAACATTCTATTCCATTCTAAAGCCATAACTGAACATTCTAAAGCCCTAACTGAACATTATATAGCCCTAACTGAACATTCTATTGCCTGATGAACATTCTAAAGCCGTAACTGAACATTCTAAAGCGCGAGATGGACATTCTAAAGCCCTAAGTGAACATTCTATTTCACTCTGAATATTCTAAAGCCATAACCGAACTTCATTCATTACTGCTGAAGCAATCACACCAAAGTTTATTCATAAACTTTACATTCTAGTTTTTTTATGTTCAGCAGCATTTAAGTTAATCACTTTGATTAATTGTTCTAAAATAAGAGAGGAAAAGAGACTTGAGTTATTTTGTATTTTACAAGAGACTTTTAAGTTTAAGTCAAGCACTTTGATATATGTTATGTTATGTTTAAGTTTAAGTCAAGCACTTTGATATATGTTATGTTGTCTGTTTAAGAAAGAGTGCAATAAATGTTTTTATTGAAAAAATAAGAATCGTGTGAGAGAATCGTGATCTCAATTCTTAGGGAGAAAAATCGTGATTCACATTTTAGCAAGAATCGTGCAGCCCTAATGGATAGGTTATCGAAACGCCCTGCAGATCAGTCAGAAAAGCGTGACGAAAAAGCCAAAAATCAATGAAAAAGATGCAAACGTCACTGATGAAGATTAAGTGTAAGTGAAGAATAATAATGTAGCAATTAAGTTTAGAACCAGTTTATTTCTTTATATTCTATTTTATTATCTTTGTATTATGTTTTGTATTAATTATTTATTATTTATAAATACATTTATCATTTTTATAACTACGTAACAAAGAAATTAGGGTGTTTTTTGGGGGGCTGGAACGGATTAATGGTATTTCAATTAATTTCAATGGGGAAAATTGATTTGATATACGAGTAAACCGAGTTACGAGCTCGGTCACGGAACGAATTAAACTCGTATGTCAAGGTATTACTGTATGTGTCATTTCTCCTCAACTGTGTAAAACAATCAGCGAAATGAAGTGTTCTTCCATAATGCAATTTTTGTTAGTTGACATCTGAACTGTGTGACCACATTCTCTTCAGATGGTAAGATGAAAAAACACAGGGCCAAATTACATGAAATTATTTAGGAGAAATTGGGTAGCATTGATTTGGAATAGAGCTAGTTTAATTACTGTGAGATACGATAGACAATACGTAACTTGGCCTCATTTTGATATCAATACTTTTAACGGCAGACCTAGTTTTTGCAAGTTTTAATGAATGACTTACAGACACTGCTTTGTAGGCTATGCGTGAGTAACTTGGCATTTATGTACATTGGAAATGTTTTTTTGATCAGATATCACTTTTTGCACATTTATATATCATCACTTAGCTACACTAGTATGCATGAGACATAAGATAAGGAAATGTATAGACCTGCACACACAAGACATGCAAATGCACATGCATTGAGATAGGCATGGATTCTGTCCTTTACCATGAATGACAAATAAGTCACCGTGCGTACCCTGTGCAAGACAAGGGGGTTTTACATGTAACAGCCTTGTAGTGGTTTGTTATAGTTAAACGAGGCAACAACTTAATTTTATAAGAAAAGGCAACGTAGGCAAATTAATGTAAATGTGGTTGACAAATGTTACAGAGCCAGTGGGAGAATCAGAAGGGCATTTGAGATTTGAGCCTAGTAAACATTTTAGTAGCCAATTTCACGCTATCGTAGGCTACTGCTAATAAGTAGCCTACAGCTGGCCACATAACATAACGTAATTGTTACAGTATGCTATCATAATACATAAAGTTATGCAGTGTAGCCTATATCAGATTATTTCTCGGACAGGATTAGTTTCTTCATAGTAAGTGAAGTAAGTTCATAGTAGCCTGCTAAGTGAAAACATGTAGGCTACATGGCTACTCTGTAATTGCATCCATGGAATAGGGCGGCCTGTGCCATGAAGAGCATGTTTAAAAATTTGTCTTATTTATGCGACCCTCTCCGCCAAGAACAGAGCAAAGACGGCCCATGAGAAATTCCACAGCATTTTCCTTGAATATACAAGGCACATCAGTCATTTGAAAGACATGCAATGCTCTTTAAAGAGACATCCGACTTTATCCGACATTACAGTTTTCTGAACTGAGATGGACTTATAAGGTGTTTTGATTTCTTCGTAGTACATTGTAGTAACGTAGCTAGCAGCGGACTGAGGTTGAAATGTGAAAACGAGCTTCCAGAAGCTTAACGTTAGTTGTGCAACACAGACTCACAGACTGTATAACCTATAAGAAAATGATCTATTGGCCTAGTTTACAATAATGTAATTGTCTTTTGCAGGGTAACGTTACCTTGGGCAACTTAGAATAGCTTACGTGGGTGAATTTCATAATTGGTGACGACAAAGACAATAAAGTTAACGTTAATGGCGTTGTCATAAAAGTATGACAATATGATCCCCGAAGTGAACATTGTTCTTTTGAATGAGGTTTTGCTTGATACTTCAGACACAAATCTGATTCTCTACCAGAACAGCAGTAAGCTACGTAGCCAAGTAGGAAAACGTTGGGCGTTACCTCCAAGCGCCCACGCGAATGTCTCAGACAGAACCTGACAGAGTGCTGTCTGGGGTTAAGTTATTCAGTCCGAGGCTTTATGGCCTACCTTGTATTAATGTAGCTATCCGAGTCATGAAACCATGGAATTTTTATGTGAAATTTATTTATGTGGAAATAGAGAACGCATCTCAGAAATATAAAAAAATATATCTAGCAGAGCAGCCACAACATTTTCCAAGTGGGAAAACTACCTCCAAGCGCCCAAGGGAATGTCTCCCACAAGCAGAACCTGACAGAGCGCTGTCTGGGGTTAACAAAGCCTCGGACAAATTCAGTCCGAGGTTTTATGGCCTACCTTGTAACAATGTAGCTATCTGAGTCATGAAACGATATTATGTGGGATTTTTATGTGAAATGATGGAGAACGCATCTCAGAAATATTAAAAAAGATTGCTTCCCACAAAGATTATTCAGGTGTAAAAGCAAGTTTAATTTTTTTTAATGAAAACAAGCTAGCTGCTGCAGGAAACAAAGATGGCAACGACAAGTTTTTTTATTATTTGTGCAGCATTTGTAATGACGAATTGTGCAGAAAAAATTAGAAGAATTGAAGAATAAGAATAAGAAAAAGACAACTTAGATCAACTGTGTGAAACAATGCAGGGATGAAACTGAAAATAAACAAATAAAATAACAATGACACACTGGAAGTCGAATGGTTTATCGTTTCATTATTGTGCATACATTCATCCTTTTAAGAAAAACATTTCTATGACATAACACATAACACACCTGGAGGCTAGCATCGGAACAGTTATTATCTCTGGAGTAATAGGTTCTGTGGCACCTTCAGAACCCAGCTTCCCATTTGCCTGCACATGCCATTCCTCATTACATATTTATTCAAAACAGCAAGCCATAGACATAGGACGGCAAGTGTTCCCCTACCAACTGTGCGCAGTTCCAAGATTGTTCTGATGGCAGAGATTTTGTCATTTATTTGCTGGGTCAGTTCTGCCACTTCAGAGGAGTTCATCATTCTGGAAAAGACAGTCCAGAATTAGCCGTTATCATTTTTCATGCTTAAACTTGTTGTTTTGACCAGGATCAAATTTACCAGGTAAATGTATGTGGTAGTCAACTGGGCTACCAAGCCAAACCAGCCACATATTAGGATATGGCTCCATCGGTCCACAATCTGATAACTACAGCAGGGTATCTGGCTACTCAACATCAACTACTACATCAACTGGACAAAATCCAAAATTCTGCCTAACTGGGACGCTGAGGCTGGGGACTCCCCCCTTCAAACGTACAGCAAAATCTATTACTTATCTTGGCATCCACATCCACCCACCTCAGCGCTTGCAAATTAACGTTAGTCCACTACCTACAATGGGGGAAATAAGTATTGGACACGTCAACAATTTAATTATCAAACATATTTCCAATGTAGCTATTCACATGAGATTTTGACATTGGTATTAACTCAATAAAACTAGACAGCTAAAGAAATTGTAACGTTCCAATTCTTAAGAAAAGTTATGTGCAATAAAGTGAAATGACACAGGAAAAAAGTATTGAACACACTAAATTAAATGTATATAATACTTGGTAGAAAAGCCATATTTTATATGAGCATATGCATTTGAATGGATCTCTATGGGAATTGGGGGGTGAGACAAGATTTAGCTGTAAATGACACGAACAGTATAGAACACATGGTTGGCTGTTCAGCAGATCAAAATGACAAAAAGACACCGGCACGTCAAGTCAATGGAGGGCGATGGCGGGATGTGTGTGAGATTGGGACATTTAGGCGTTCCATTATCTAACGAAGATCGCAAACTTTATGAGTTAGTTACGCTCCTAGTAGGGATGCAAATTTTAAGGAATTTCCTTAATCGATAGTTGTTAACCTTAACAAACAATAGTCGATTAATTGATAACATAATACTAAATATAGCTTATGATATACAGAATACAAAATGCATGTTATATTCCTCAATCAAATATTTATTGTAACATTTGAGAAACAGGCATTATTGCAGCGTAACAAAAATAGAATATGAAGGCGTGTATAGGCTACTTCAACAGAAAAGAAATTGCACTCCGTCTCATCAATTGCAAGCGAAACCGTTGCTGCGCTAGCCGCTAGCAGCATGAACATAATCTCTCTTGAAATGGAAAGGCGACAGTTAAACTAGTAGACCTATCTTAGAACAGTCAACTTAAATCATAGGCTATTATGTTTTGAATAGGCTCCTCATATGCATACTAGATAGACCTACGTATTTTTATTCAAGAACATTTAAGCTACGTGGTCTGGAGCGAGTCGTGTGCGCAGCCCGTTTATTAGCTCTCGAAATCTCTCGCCGTCAATGGTGCTTATTGGCATCATGTCCTTTTCAACCATCAACCTCAGAGAGTCCTACTGAACTGACCAGCCTATATGAACGGCTGACTATCGCACCGCAGTAGCCTACATAATTGTCAACCGAATCCGTTACTCTCTGCATAGGCTACGGGCTACTCAATAGCCTAATAAACTAGTTAGCAACAAATGGCGGGGGTATTAGTAAAATAATATAGCCCGGTCAACTGTTTTTTGGTACAGTTTCACATTTAAAAAATATAGCCTGCAATCTTGATCGGAACCTGTAGCCTACCTACTGGCATCTGACGTCCTCCCAACGTAACGTTACCGAAAGCAAAACGGTTCAAGCATTTCTAATCAAAATCGCATAGGCTACTGTAGGCTATATTGTACATTTTCCATGTAGGCCTATTCTGTATCTATCAAACTAAGAGTTAATGAAAGTCTCCCCGTTATTAAACCATTTCAAATCTGTAATAATGATATTGATTAAATGAAGCACATTCGTGTTTTCTTTTGTGTCGAAATAGCACAATAAATGTAGGCTATTTTAAGAAGGCCTAATATGCTATAACCATGTTTTATATAGGCTACACAAATATAACCAATATGTGGCTATATGTTTGTTTCTTCTTTACACTTGAAATTCAGTAAGAAGTTTAGCTAAAGCCATTTTCTTTATTTGTTGTCAGGTAATTTGAGTCTAGATCACGCACTGCGTGAATGATTGCTATTTTAATCTGAACCGCTATTTTAATCTAGTAGCCTACTGACGAACAGGGTGATTAATAGCACTATGCTACATCAGTGCACCTAGCTCAACCCTTTGTATAAGGGCTCCCCCCATAGATGACTGAACATCGACATTCAATTTGGGAGAAAAGAATCATCTGCTTTCAAAAAAAAAAAAGAGGATAAACTATGGCCCTTGTCACCCTTTTGACAACTTTACCTTTTGAAAACGCAATGTTTTACAATAGGTTACTTACCACGCCATTGTCATATATTTAACACTGAGGTGATGGTAGGTTGCGATCCACTTTGCCCTGACAGCACGGTTGGAAGTACGCTTTTCAGGTGGGAGGCTACATTAACTTCGTGTGTAGGCTCAACTTCACGGTTTACACTAGGCTGAATTTGGCGCCCTCGCGTGGAGACCTTAAACCATGATTACATTTCACACAAAAACTCCCGTTGAAACAAGACCGAAAATTGTTCAGTTAATTGTTTCATTTGAAATCTTATCGATTAAATTCTTATTAGCAATTAATCGATAGTCGATTAACTGTTAACATCCCTAGCTCCTAGACGTGTTCCACTGTCACCATTCTCCCCCATCTCATTTAAGGCCGTTACACACTGGCCGTGATTTACTCGCCCAAATAAATCGCACGTTGAAAAATAAAAACGAACTCCTGTATTGTTCATAAAACCTTGCACATCAAACGCGAAATGTCTTTTGCGAAAAAGCGACATGTAATTTATTTGCAGAAAGTTCGTTTGCGAAACTATTTATCTATCCAATCATAACAAGTTTCCATGGCTGACGTCACCGCACTGCCACAACAAACTACAACATCCAATATGGCGGACCAACTAAAACATATAAAATCAGTTGGTCCACCATATTGGATGTGCAGTGCGGTGACGTCATAGACTACGACAATTTTATTTTAAAGATGTTTGTTTGCTGAAATGACGTAATGTATTGTTATGTTGTGGTTAACCCTTTATATTAGTGGAAGAGATCAAGAGGCGGTGGAAAACTCTCGGACACGCATGTCCGTAAAAGGAGGGAAGAGAAGGAGAGCATGTTGTAGACCAGCGGGGGTACTGCAGGTGGTCCGTAGAAAAAAGAATGAATGAACGTGAATGTGTTTACTCACTATCTTGCAATAGAGGCCCGTCACATAGAACTAGAACTGTCCAATAGTTACAGGGACGCGCCGCCATTTTGGAGGGCCAACCCTAACAGAGACGCTTGACGTTAGCACTGAACTAGTAGTGTTCGCTACTCCATGAAACGAGTTTCATGCTAACGCTACTATGATTGCTGTCCTACAATGACGAACTTCTGCAATGCGTACTGATGTGCGAATAAAACTGGGAAAAGGCGAAAATGTCCTTTTACATGATAATCTGAGTACTCACCATAGTAGCTAAACTACCAGGCAGGGTGAACGAACTAAATTTTACGACCAAAAGAAGAGACTGGTGGTTGAAAGCAGTGAGGTGTGAGCTGGACTTAGACAGCAACCAGGCTCGGATCATTACAGCATAGGCTCGGATCATTAATGGTAAATTACGTTTTATGAACAAATTATAAAGTTAGCCAGTTAATATATACATAACTAGCTGGCCTAATGTACATTTATGTGCATTATCTTAATGTTAGAAAGTTAAAAGTGAATTAATCGCTTGGTTTAGCTAACGTTAGTAGCTATATCATTTGTGTGATCGACTGCTACGCCTGCGAAACATTAATGTTAACCTAATGCGATACGTCAAGCATATTGTGAACATCAAAACAGTGTTCATTTGAACTATTATTACATTGCTAGGGGTGCTACGTTGTACGATGTCTCACAAATAGATTGGATAAACTAAACATTAGCTACCTGTGCTGGCCAGGCAGGGTGCGAGCAATATGAGAATTCAGAAGAGGGCGATAAGAAAATGTAACGTTACGATATTAAGCACCAAATAACAATGCATTTGAAAGTAATAATGAAAGTAACGGTAAATGTACTTTATGTGTTGAACTGATTTTCCTTTTATGGTGTCTACAACTGAAGTTCCCTATCAGGAAAAAAAAGTTATTATATTCTATCCATCGAGCTAAAATGTTTTATTGCTGAAGTAGGCTACTGTAGCCTACCGTTAATACTTTAACATGTAACGTATCTCTTTGCTCCCATATTAACTGCACAAGCACTTTACTTACCAAGGTGGTATACTACGAAGCAGGATTACTGAGTTAGTACTAGCTGGATAACTCAATAAAACCCAGAACAGCTCTTTTTACTTCAATCCATGCATGTTCCAGATTTGGGAGGGTTCCGGGGTTTACTCATGTAATTAATCTTGCTTCGTATGTATACACCATTCCAATATTTTTTGACATGGTGGCGTATTGAAGGCTATGGGAAACACTGGTTTGCTAATGTTAGAAATCAGTTTACGTAATTTTGTCATTTGCGTGAGCTACACACACCCCCACGTCTTGCGTAGGCTACACAGCTGCGTAGCCAAGGGTGAATATCAGAAAGAGATTAGAATTGTTGATTTACTTTTATATATTTCTTTATTATAATTATAAAAATTTTATTTAAATGCCTGGTGGGGCTAAACCGGGGCTAAGCAAATTTGTGACAGGGCTATAGCCCACACTTTCCCCGGTGTAGCGCCGTCCATGCATAGGCCTAACGTTACTACAGAATTGGAATTTGTATTGTAGATAGTGTTATCATTAGCTAGCCTACAGAGCTAGTAAACTGTCCCTTCCTTACCGCTGGCGTTGTGCTTGGAGCCTGGTCCTCCTGGCTACAACAACGCTGACTACTAGTACAGTCACCCTCACCCTGTGTCACCATAGTGCTCGCAATATGAAACATATAATTTATCTTCATGCATGTTGTAGCATCAGCTTGAAGTGACTTTTTAAAATTATCTCTAGCCTTTTCATCGCCGCCTTTCCTCTTCTTGCTCTGATTTTTGTCCATTTTGACGGACTTGGTCTGCTAGCTAACTATTTATCGTAATTAATCCACCTGTTCACGCGCTTCCGTTCTCTGACTGCTTGGATTGGGGGGGGGGGGGGCGGGTGTGGGCTGGGCTGGTGCATAATCAGAGTGGCCCGACGAGTCAACGACGCATCTCTTCTCGCTTCTCAAGCGGACCACAGAGCGACTGGCCCACCGGGATTTCTCCCAGTTCTCCCGGTGCTCCCGATGGCCAGTCCGACTCTGGCTACCCGTGAAAAAATGCCTGCTGCACACATAAGCCCCACTGAGCACTAGATGTCCATTAGATCATCTAAAGAGCCACTAAATCAGTGCCCACTTTACAAGCCTGTGGAGGCAGTGTTATGATCTGGGGTTGCTTCAATTGGTCAGGTCTAGGCTCAGCAATGTTGTTCAGCAATAAAATTAAGTCAGCCGAGTACCTGAATGACCAGGATATCCCATCAATGGGCATATTCCAGGATGACATTGCCAAGATTCATCAGGCTCAAATTGTGAAAGAGTGGTTAATGGAGCATGATGAATAATTTTCACACATGAATTGTGAAATCAGATCTAAAAATCTATGATTTCTTTTAGCTATTTTTTTAGCCCAGCTAAAAGGAGTCTACAACATAGACGTGCCATATAACACATTTTCTTTAACCATTTTCGTAGCTACAAGATTCATTCGTATTCAAGCTGCTTCAGAAAAAAGTAGTAGTTGAAATCTTCACACATCAACACATTGTTTTTTCATTCATTCAAAGAGAAACAATGTGTTGATGTGTGAAGAATTAGCTTCGTATTTCTCAATTACACTTTTGTTCGTTGCCGGTACTTGCAATCACGTTCAAGGAATAAGAGAGTCTTGAAACAGTTCCGTGATGAAAGACAGTAGCTGGTTTATTCGTAGTTACAGTTCAATGGAGTTTGTCAGCGTTCCAGTCTAACATGCAACATCTACCAGTCTACCATTCTAACATGTAACCTTCTACCAGTCTGACCGTCTAACATGCCATACATTCCAAACCAGGCCATCATTTATACAGATATCTCAGGAAGTATCCTATAGGTGGGGCCAGACAGGGAAGTATCCCCGGGAAACTCAGAGGGACATTGATGCCGGTGGCAAGTACTTTAAGAGTACTTGCATATGAAAGGGCGCTTCACACCCAGACAGACGGGGGGTGGCTGTTAGGCACCCCCCACCCCCCCCGGACAGAACCTGCATAGTGTATTAGAGCATACAGGTTTGACTTTAACTAAAACATGTTGCTAAATTATCTTTGAAATTACTAAAATCTAACATGTGTGAAGATTTCAACTACTACTTTTTTCTGAAGCAGCTTGAATAGGGGTTGTGATTAGCCTCTGTAATGACTTATTTGTGCATTGTAGGAAATTGTAAGAAGATGAAGAATTTGACACTACATGCAAAGACTGGAAATTAGTTGAAATTGGGGCTACATTACAAGCATTTAATGTTTTTTTTTTTTTTTAACATTACAAGCATTTACTTATCTTCATTATCCATTTACACAGCTGGATAGGTAAATACAAACATATAATAGATGTCGACAAATAGACGTTGATAAAACTTTAAAACTATTTTTAGACTTCCATTAGACATCCAACATAGATATCTATTTAAAATCTTTTAGACAAGAAAATGCTCACTGGGGTGCAAGGAAAGAAGAAGGGACATTGAGGGAGTCCAATAATACTCAGTTTGTTAATATACCTTTTCCTCTCTGTTAGACACAGGGTACTAAAATAGTCCTTTGACATGCTGAAATGTGGTGTTCTTAGCACTGACATAAAATGAAATGTTCTCGATGAGTGGTTCTTAGCTAGCTACCGGCGTTTTGTTAGCGATTGTTTACGATTCCCATTGGTGACACTGTTTTGCGCCGATTGTTTTCCCCCACAGTGGACGGTTTTCAGAGTATGAGGCTAGGCTACGTATAGCCTATTCATGTTCAGAAAATGATACGAAAATGTAAGCCATTCGTGCTCGCTGGATGTCTAAATAACTTTCGAGCCATTTAGTCCCAGTCAGAATAGTGGGCCTATAATTAAACTTGACGTGTAGCGCAGTTTTATTGATAGGAGGTGCAGCGTTGTTATGGTTTTTAAAGCTCGTATCCTCTCTGTAAGTAGGCTGTACACTTTTTTTTTTTATTCTTTTTTTTTATTGTTTATTTATATATGTATATGCATTTTAGTACACGCCGAAATATGCCTTTCTGATGTGTGCCTCTGTGGCTCCAGGCTGTCAAATAAATATGAAAAGCTTTTACGCTTATTTTAAGAAAGAATACTCTAGGCTACTTATACACCTTTGTAGGGTCCACCTTGTTCCCTAAACCTATTGTTTTATCAAGTAGCTAGTAGGCTAGCTAGCTATAAATTGATATCATGAGACACCACAGCATCACTAGGTCATAGAAACCAGGAGATAATCCCAACAGGGCATATTATAGGTACTCAAATCGCACTGCTCTAAATAGGGCTACCAAATAAATACATAAAAAATACAAAAACGTGTAGGCCTAGGCTACAGACAAGAGGAATGGGAGAGTCATGCAGCAAATGGTCAGATTCGAAAATACAACGTCGCGGGTGGCAAAGATCACGGAGCAGGCTACCTACTCAGAAATGAGTGAGTCACAGACACACTTCAGAAAGGCATATTTCGGCGTGTACTAAAATACATATATAAATAAACAATACCAAATGAAAAAAAACGTATTCAAAAATGTGAACTAGTACGCTTCGTCTAGTGTAAGCCACTTGTGCTCACTGGATATCTTTAGCTTACTTTTGAGTTTTATGAAATAAAAAGTGGCCTGTTTAGTCCAGACAGTTATCATAGCCATAGGCTAGGCTATGTGTAGCCTATGGTTTTTATTTTGTTTTGGTTTTTTAAAGGGTTTCCGCGCTGTTATGGTCGAGGTCGTTGTTTTTCATGGTAAGAAGACATTTTATTACAACATTAACGTTAACAGCATCGCCTTTTTATTTTCTTTCTTTTTTTGTTTTCGACGGTATTACTCGATATAATATAATTCAGCAGGCTAGTTATCTATAATTGCTAGATAACTAGCCTGCTGAAAAGCTAATGTTGTATCGCGCTATGCTAACGTTAGGTACCTGGCTGGCTTCAAGGTCCGTAGCCTACGTCTTATTAGATATAATTACCCACTTGATTATCAGTTACTTACATACACGTCTTTATATCCGAAACGTAGAGGCTTCGCTTAATTCAATAAGCAAGTGTGCGAGACAGTTCGTTTCCAGTCGCACAAGATACTCCGCCTCTTCCTTTCTTTGGTCCATAGCAGCAGTGTTGCCAACTAATTTCCAGGGGAAGTTCTTCTTCGTCTTTTCACGGATTTTGGCAGTCTGAACGCTGCAAAGCTTATTGCTGCCACCTACTGGACATAGTGGTTTTCACCCTTCTTCTCTCTAAGTTTTTTTTTTTTGGCGGATTACAAACCCTTTACGGTGCATACCGCCACCTACTGTACAAGAGTATGTAACATCATGTCATTTCTACTTCATTCTTAAATTATATTTATTAATCTTGTGTCTCTTAGGAAAGTGTAAAGTGCCTTCCTGGTGCTTTCTACTCCCTCTCCTTCTGTTCCTAAAATTCCTATCAGATCCCAATCCCTTCCTGCCTCGCGGACTTTATCGTGTAGCCGTTCTCTTTCCTCCTCATATAAGGTGCAATGCAATATGATGTGTTCTACATTTTCTTTAACTCCACAGTTCCCACATTTATTACTGTCCCTTTTCCCCATTATAAACATTGTGCCATTTAATCCTGTGTGACCCACTCTAAGTCTTGTAATAATTATTTCCTCTCTTCTGTTCCTTTCCTTATGGCTCTTTGTAATTACCGACTTTTGTATTTTATAGAATCCCCTTCCTTTCTGGTCTTCATCCCACCTTTTCTGCCAAATCTCTATTCCTTTCCTCTTAATTATTGCTTTACCTTCTCCTTTTCCCAGTGGAACTGTAACCTCAATTTCCTTCTGTAATGCCATTTTCGCGAGTCTATCTGCACCCTCGTTCCCTTTCACCCCCACATGTGCTGGTACCCAACAAAACTGGATATCTATGCCACCTCTGTTAAGCCTTAGTAAGCTATGATTAAGTTCAATAACTAAATCATCTCTTACTGTTTTTGTTGACTGTATGCCTTCTAAGACTGCTAGTGAATCTGTACACATCACCACTCTATCCGGTCTGACTTCTTCCACCCACTGTAACCCAATAATAACTGCAATTATTTCTGCAGTAAATACTGATACTTGATTGGATATTCTTTTGGAAATTTCTATTTTAAACTCCGGGACATAGATACCAATTCCCACCTCTCCCTGCTTGTTTTTAGACCCATCTGTAAATATTTCTAGATACCTATAAAAACTCTGTCTCAGGTAAGCACTAGTTTTAACACCCATTTCCTCTATTTGCCATCCTCTTTTCTTCTCCAGAATATTTAAATCTATCTTGACTTCTGGGAACAGCCAAGGGGGAATGCTGCTCATTGGGGTAGACCTGGCGAACTCTAATACCTCCATTTCGTATTCCCTTACCCTTTCTTCCCATGTCCATCCTAATCCATTGCCCTGGAACCTGGAATACTCCCAGCATTTTTGTAGAATCTTTACATTATTTCCTTCCTCACTTCCTTTAATCCTGACCCAGTATGCTAATGTAAGTTTTCTTCTTCTTAATTCCAGTGGCATCTCTCCTGCCTCTATTAGAACTGCGTTACTAGGGGTTGACTTAATAGCTCCAATACATATTCTTAGTGCTCTATATTGCAGCCTATCCACTTCTCTCAATGATGTTTTTGCTGCTGCTCCATATACAATACTTCCATAGTCTATTGTTGACCCCATAATTGCCCTATATATGCCCATTAATGACTGTTTTTCTGCCCCCCAGTCACACCCAGCCACAGCTCTTAATAGATTAATGACCTTTTTGCATTTTGTTTTCAGGTGTGTGATATGAACTTTCCATGTACATTTACTGTCCAGCCATAGTGGTTTTCACCCTTCTTTCCCTCCCTAACTTTATACAATGTATCAGGACATGAGTTCTTTACACTCATCACACAATCAATCCGAGTGCTTCCCCACCACCCGAAGTCCCGCCCCCAGAGCACAGTGGCCCAGCCTACTTCCTCCCTCCTATTGCCCCCCAATAATACCCTTTTTTTGCTGGACCTTGGGCTGTATTTAATACAGGTGTCTGGGCTTGGCAGAAGCCAGTCTGGAACAGCAGACCAAACTACTGAGGGTGCAATCGCCACTACCGCCAAACCCTGATTCTCGGCCCACTCTTGGGCCTTCCCCATCAGTCCTCAGCATGTCACGTTCCGACCTGTGAGCTCCCAACACTCCTGTAATAACCAGTCTGCCTGGCTCCTCCCTATCCGTTCCCTCAATTTAGTCCAGTATGTAAGTGCCAGCTTAATCCACCTAAGCCGTAATGGCCTTTCCCCAGATTCTACGAGTAGGGCCGGGATTGCAGTTGTACGAAACGCACCACATGCTAGCCGCAGAGCCTTGGCCTGAACTACATCCAGCTTTTTTTTTCAGCTTTTACATCCCGGGGGGAAAAACACAGGTTTTTAACGCTAAACATTTTGACCATATGCAAATGGTTTGTAGTGGAATGTGAATAAATCGGAGTGCTATAATGTTGCAGTATTATATTTGCAAGTGCAAAATATTATCATCCACTAACAAAAAAGTTGTGGGCATCCAAAGAACGATAATTTTTCATCATTGTATGCGTGTAGATTCCAAACAAACGGTGAGACAAAGACAAAGCAATCAGCTTTCAATGGGTAGGCTACTCTTCTCATGCAGGTTGTAACTGTTCAAGTAGGCTATGCTAGCGAAATAGATGTGACGTTGTCATAATTTTTTTTAAATTCTTACAGTGAAAATGGACGACTTGTTTACATTCTCGGACAGATGTTAAAGTAAATCTATCACTACTCGCCACAAGTCAGCAATTATATCAGGAAATGCCCTGTTTGAAAAAAAATTTAATAAAAGAAAAAGGCTATGCTGTTACTGCATACCAGTTTTTGCCAAAGCTGCATCATAGCGCGGAGCTTTCAAAACCGGAAACCCTTTAAAAAAACGAAATAAAAACCGTAGGCTACACATAACCTAGCCTATGATAACTGTGGACAAAACGGGCTGAGAAGAATGTAGTCTAATAAAGCAGGGATATGAGTATGAGTAGGTTATGAGTAGGCTATAATAAAATGTATATTGTTGTCCATGATTATGCTTTTTTGTTTTGTTTTTCATTTTTGGACATAGATAATATAATATTTCCGTTTACAAAAAGACACAGCAACAGCCAAATACAGCTGTATTGAAAATAATTTGAGGCCTCTGTATGGTGTTTTTAAACTCTTGTAGGCTTGTTCCTAGTAAATGTTTTGTTCCTTACAATCAATTTAGCTACTCCTTCAAATTAAAGCTGTATATTTGTCTTTTTAAAGAAAAGGACAACTACTAGCCTATTTGAAGAACAATTAATCGCCTATGTATATCCATATACATAACACATTAAAACAGGATTGTTGTGGAACTCGGTACCGGTTAGTCTGTACACATCAGATAATTAGTAACAGTAACTGTAAAATAAGAAACCAAAGTATATCAGTATGGGATTCCTTAACTCTCATATTAACATAGTTTTCCACTAGCCTATATACTACAACAACATAATAGAATTCCTGAAATTAAGTTATGGCTTTTGGTTTTGGTGTGCCACCCCAAGATTTTCAGTGGCCCCATCTGGCCACCCCAATGAAAAATTTCTGGGGGCGCCACTGTAGGCGGCGCATCAAATTAAGTCAAAATTGAGTCTTGGAAAATTTAGCTACTATCTTATGTGCACTTTCCATGTCAATCTCTCCTCTAGCCACACCCCCAGAAACTTGAACTGTGTCACCTTCTCAATTGGTACCCCATACAGTATCATTCCCCCCTTCCACTTCTTCCTCTTAGGGCCACACACTATATACTGAGTCTTAGAGCTGGAGATCCGAAAGCCCCACTGTTCCGCCCACTCCTCAACCACCCCCAGTGCCTCCTGTATCTTTCTGCCCACAAATCTCACATTTCTTCTCCTTTTCCATACTGCTCCATCATCTGCGTATAAAGAACACTCAATCCCTGGCCCTATCTTCTGAAATATATAATTAATCATGATGTTAAATAAAACTGGGCTTATCACACTGCCCTGGGGAGTGCCATTTTCAATCCCCACCGCAGCTGATAGTTGAAACCCCACCCTGGCCTGTATGGACCGATTTTGTAAAAAATTTCTAATCTAACTTAAAAGCCTGCCTCCCACCCCCATCTTGGACAATTTAATAAGCAAACTGTCTTTCCACAGCATATCATAGGCTTTTTGAATATCTAGAAAGACTGCTATTACAACTTCCCTCGATGCCAAGGCTTTCCTTATGTCTTTTTCTAGTGCCAGTACATTACCCATAGTGGACCGTCCCTTTCTAAATCCACTTTGATAGTCTACCAAAACCTGCCGACTCTCAAGGAAATGCACCAGTCTATTCGTCACCATCCTTCCATGACTTTGCACATTACTGACGTCAGAGCGATGGGTCTGTAAGATGCTGGATTGGACGCCTCCTTACCAGGTTTCTTAACTGGTACTACGATAGCATGCTTCCAGGCCGGGGGCAAGATCCCCTTCTCCCATACAGTATTAAACATGCTCAGCACCTCATTCAATACCACCTCATCTAGATGTCGTTCGTAACAGTTCATCGAACAGCCCATCTTTGCCAGGAGCCATATTTCCTCCCTCAGCTATTGCTTTATGTAACTCCTCCATGCTAAAGAAAACATTATATGCGTTCATACTTTCCTGCCCTACCTCCTGTTGTGCCAAAACTTCCAGATTTTTCTCCAAAAGGTCATTTTGTTATGTTCTGAGTGTCTGAGTTCTGTCTGATTTGTATTTTTATTTACATTATTATTACTTTTCATTTCATCAGTACATTCCCCTCTGTTCGCATTCGTGTGGTTGTTTACCCTGTCTCGCGTATGTACTGTTTGGGTGACTTCTGGATTTTCCGAGGGTTCACGCTGTATTTCCGAAGTTTCGTTTTCTGTTTACTTCCTACTTTCCGTTTCCCGTGTTTATATTGTTTATATTACTAACTTGTGCTAACAATCACTCGGGTGTTTATTAATTAGATGCACATTACTAAAACCATTAACTTAAATGTTTACTAACATACTAATTGTCTGTATTTAGTTAGAACTAACAATTAACAAGTTTCCTCGCTGTATCTTTTCTATCTGCGATACTAAGCTGTCCTTGAGATACTGGTTAACTCGTTTCAGCTGTCTCTTCTTTGAGACCACGCCTCCTTAATTCTAGTCACGTTCCACTCCTACTTGAGCCCATTGTTTGTAATGCTTGTTTCCGAGTCCCTTCCATGTGTTCGCGATTTCCTTGTTATCGAGTTATTGTCTCCTAATGTGTTCACCTTACATTGTTTGTAACCCCTCCCACTTCTTTGTCATCCTAATCACTCTTCGCGAGTTCTTCAACCTTAATAGCGTTTGTCTTTTTGCCTGTATATTTCAAGTGTTCCCAGTATTTGTTTTTCCGAGTCTTTGTTTCGTGTTTTAGTTAGATTTTTAGTATCTGTTTTTCCCCGAGATTTATTTGTTTCAAGTTTGTTAGTTTTGTGTTTTGTTCCTTATTGATTTCCCGGTTTTTGACTTCTGCCCATGTTCTCGCGACCCTGATTTTCTGGACTATGATTTTGTACTTCTGCCGTGCCTTCCCGTTTTTGACCTCTGCCTGTTTTTGTACTATTCTTTGGATTTTGATTTTGCTTCCGGATATTAAACTTCGGGTTTCTGTACTCCTGCCTGCTACTGGGTTCCTTATTCCACCGGTCATAACACATTTCTCACCCTGCGACTGTCAGCACTGACGTTTTCTGCTCTATGCACTGCCCTAAACGTTTCTGCTAGTAGGTCAGCCTGACTTGTATGTACCACCACCTGTCCCACCTCTAAAACTGGCACTGCCATCCTTCTGTAAATCCCATTCATCCTTTTGACAGTTTTTCATACCTCATTCACTGAAGTATCCCCCCCAAGTGTCCCGCAGGAAGCTCTCCAACAGTCACGCTTTGCTCCCTTGATGACCCGTCGAGTCATTGCCTTCATCTTTTTGTACTGGATTAAGTTGTACATAATAGGATACCGCCTTAGCTCCCTATATGCCTTATTCTTATCTCTTATTGCCTTATCACATAGATTCCACCATGGAACCATTTTCCTGGGTTTCAGCCCCCCCCCCCTTCCTTAGGATAGCCAAAGATGCTGCCTGGAAGATTACTGAACATATTGTATCATTCCATTTTTCCACAGAAGAGTCATCTACCTTATTCAGTCCCCTAACACATTACTCCTCAAACCTACTCCAATTGGCTTTATTAAAGTTAAAAGGTCTAACCCTGTGTTCCTTCTCAGCCACCAGCTGCCAACCAACTCTTATTACAATTTGGAAGTGATCACTCCCCATACTACACAACCCTAGCACCTCCCACTCCCCTTTGCCAGCTAACTCTGCAGACGCTATAGTTAGGTCTATGAATGTTACTGTACTGCTACCAGCCTGAAAACGTGTCGCCCGCCCATCTTTTAGACATATTAGATCTAATAGCTCCATGCACTCCTCCACCACCCTTCCATTGGCATCCACTCCTGTGCTCTCCCACAATGTATTATGTGCATTAAAATCCCCCACCCATAAAACAGGTTTCCTTAACCCTCCAACTAACCGTTCCAATCTAAGAGATACACAAGGGTTATAGAAATTTATAATTGTAAATCTACCCGTGTCGCTCCATACTTCCCCTATCACACACTCCAAATCCACTTCAACCTTCACTTTGCGGTACTGAAAGAACGTAATGCACCCTCCCCCTGACCTATCTATCCTATCTTTGCAAATAGACACATACCCTGGTATAATAAAATCCAGACACGGTTTTAGACAAGTTTCTTGCACACAAATAATCTCAGGCTTGGTTTCAAATTTAGACACAAATTTATTTCATTCTTGCCCATTCCCCATTAGGCTCTTCGCATTCCACTGTAAAATCGAATAAGACATAATTTACTACTTCTCCTATCCCCGCCAACCGCGCTCCTCTGAGAAGCCAGTAGCTGTGCCTCTGTCTCCTTCAGGGCGTTAAATATAGATTCTGGGGAAACATCGTCAATTTTTAGATGCCGCTCTGCCACCATAGCCACAAGCTGGATTAAATCAGATCTGGTTTTGGCTATTTTAGCACTGTGCATTATATCTACAAAAAACACAAGGAAATCTACCTTCTTAATCAAAATAGAGTTGGCCTGCACTGCAGGTGCTTGTACATGCGCCGGCATCTATGTTCCTACCATCAAGCTTGGCAATCCTTGAAATTCAGCACGTCCCAACCGCTTGGCTGCTTCTGCATACGATAAGTTTTCAGTAGACAGAAGGTTAATGGTAGACGAAAGCGTAAAAAACACAGGCAGCAAAGTGAAAGTTCACTATCGGAAGAAACCGAGAACGAGCAAAATAGAGTAGCAACAAGAGATTGTGTAAAGCAAACATTAAACTGGTTCAAGAGGGTGCATCTTTTGGTGAGTGAAACCCGATTCAACTAACCAAAGCAATAAACAAACTGAGTGCTGAGGTTAAAAGTGTAAGAGTTTCGCTCAATGGATCACTGTTGATTCTTTGCAGGGACAGTACTCAGCAAGAGAAGGCTATCAGATTAAATAAAATTGAAGGCAAGAGAGTACAAGGAACACTGGTAAATGATAAAAAGATGGTACAAGGTGTAATTTTGGGAATACCTACAAATGTAACGATAGAACAGATTAAAGAAAATGTGGTAGGAGCAAAGGTGACAGAGGCAAAACGCCTGAAAACCACACGTAATGGCGAGAAATGTGACAGCTTGTCAGGTAATGTTGGAACTTGATGAGGAAAGACTCTTGTCCAAAATATATATAGGGTATATGAGATACGAGGTCAGGCTCTATATCCCTCCGCCATTGAGGTGTTTTAAATGGCAAAAATACGGGCACGTAGCGGCAGTATGCAAAGGCAAACAAAGATGTGGAAGATGTGTCGGTGAACATGAATATGGAAAGTGTGAACATGGAGCTAAACTTAAGTGCTACAACTGTGGAAAGGAACACAGCTCAGCTTACAGGGGGTGCGAGGTCAGTAAGAAAGCAGCAGAAGTGCAGCGATTGAAAGTAACCCAAGGGATTACATATGCAGAAGAAGCTAAGAAAGTATATGTGCAACTAGACAAATCCATCACTAAGCCAATCAGTACAGAGAGCAACACAATGAGACTGTGTGAGGGATGTAACAAAGTAAACAAAGACCCACTAATTGTGGGGAGAAAGCCACCTTAATAAACTGGATGTGGAACAGGCGCAAGGACTAAGAATATGCAGTGGAGCATTTAAAACATCTCCAGTAGCTGCCATACAAGTTGAAATGGGAGAGATGCCATTAAGGATAAGAAGAGTGAAACTTATGCTGGCATACTGGGTTAATTTGCAGGGACATAGTCGCTCACACCCTACGAAGGCCATCCTGCAGGACTGTTGGGAGTACAATGAAACCCATTATAGAAACCTTGGATGGGTAGGAAATGCAAAAGCAGAAAGTATAGGGCTATATAACATACAGTACAGTCCAACAGTCCCATCCTCAGCCATTCCTCCCTGGTTATTTGTGATGCCAGCAATAGATTTAAAAATACAACAACTACTAAGGAAGAAATCCGAACAGGTACCTGCTGGGAGGATAGCTCAAAATTACATTGAGCAGCACTATGTAAAAAAAGTTGGTGTTATTTACAGATGGCTCAAAAGACCCGGAGACTGGACGTACAGGTGCCGCAATTATCATCCCTCAATGTGAGGTAGCAATTAAGAAAAGAAACTCCGATAACTTATCAGTTTATACAGCTGAGCTTGTAGCTATATTGATAGCATTGCAATGGTTGGAAGAAAACAATAAAAATAACGCACTCATTGCATCTGATAGTTGGGCAGGACTCACAAGCATTCAATCTGGGAAATCATGCAGGCAAGATCTTATGTTTGAAGTTCATCATTTAATATACAGACTGCACAATAAGGGTCTGATGGTTTGTTTCGTTTGGGTTCCTGCCCATGTATGAGTAGAAGGAAATGAGGATGTTGATATACTGGCCAAACAATCATTTAAATCGCAAACAGTAAACATGAAAATTCCACTGAGTAAAGCTGAGGGTAAAACAATCATAAAAAGACAAATGCAAAAAGTATGGCAAGAATACTGAGACATAAACTGGACACACTCCAGTGTCCAGTAGGTGGTGGTAATGCACCTATAAGCTGGTTTTCCAACCGCCAATCAAACCAAACGAAGAAGAAAAAGACGCTTTGACCGGGAAACTCAAATATCCCAAACTTACTCTGGCAGGGAGCTGCTCCTCCTCAAAAGTTAATAGTACTGCTATACTGTCACTTTTCTTCCCATCCCTAAAACTTTGAAACCGAATAGCCTCCGCCACCCGTCCTCCCTTTATATTCTGCCTTAGTTTCTGCACCGATATATCAGTAGATACCCCGTAAATTACTCCTTTAACCCCTTTTCTTTCTCCAGGTGCATACGTCTCTACTGGCCATGTCCCCAAACAACGTAATACAACTGCCTTTTCTTTCTGTGCGCTTGATTTGCAATAGACGATCAGATTTCCATTTGCCATTGATGCATAGAGGATATCCCCAATCTCCAAGCGCAAGGAATCAGTTAGTTTTAATGGATCTAGCTTCCTTGGCCCATCTCCAGTTGTTTTAAACTTAAAGATAACTTTAAACCCCTCTCTGTCATCCATCCGCTTTTCTTTCAGATGCGGGTCCTTATTTTGCCTTTCTTCGTTGAAACTCTTGTTCCTTTCCCTACGTTTTTTATTAGCCTTACCCTGCACTGCTCTCCATTCATTGTCTTCAGAAAAACTTGCTTCCATATTGACACTTCCTCCCCCTTCCCAGCCAGCACCTAGAATTTCCGATTAGTGTAACCACTTCCGTGTCCTATCTGTCTACTAGGGCTGCATTCCAATGCCTTATTTTAGCCGTCCTTCTCTCCTCGATCCTCGTCTGACCCGGATATCGATCGAGGTCCGCCATGCTCAGACTCAAGTGCATCACTGGTTAGTCTGAAATCTTTTTCATCCAGTTGTAGACAGGACATTTTATACAAAATATTGCAAACATTGTTTAGAATAAACAAACTTGCTTTTGAGGTTCTGTTTTTGTGGATCCCAGCTCATGTGCGGGTTGAGGGAAATGAGAGGGTTGACATGTTTGCTAAGGAAACTTTAAAATGGAAGAAAATAGACTTAGAAATACCTATTAGTAAAGCAGAGGCAAAATCATACATCTGGCATCAAATAAAGAAACAGTGGCAGGAGAGATGGGATAGAGATACGAAAGGTTGACATTTATATCCAATTCAAAAGATGGTTGAAGTTAGCAGACCATTAGGACGAAACAGGAAAGAAGAGTGCATCATAAGTAGATTGAGACTAGGACATACAAAATTAAATTTATCATTACAGCTCATTAAAAAACACCCAACTGGACAATGTGACACCTGTCATGAGAGAGAAAATGTGGAACATGTACTTTGCAACTGCATACAATATACACAGGAGAGAAAAATATTATCTGAAGAATTTAAAAAAGAAGGATTCGGTAATATGGACCTTAGATCAGTTTTCAACAATCCATCTGGGAGCATAATAATTAAACATTTATTCTCATTCCTACAAATAACTGGACTGATTAACAGAATATAAAGTATTGTAATACCTTCAGTAGGTGGCGGTAATACTCCATAAATGGAAGTGATCCACATGGCGGGACCACTCCTACACAAATGTAAGTGCCTACCGTTCCTTTCTATGTATTTTAAAAAGCGCTTTAATTTATAATGTCACTCATTCTTTCGGACAAACGAAAGGCAAGTTTATTCATGAAAAAATAGACAACAAACATTATAGTTCAGCGTGTAAGCGTAGAATTTTGGACATTTTTTTGTCCCATATAGTTGTTTGTTAGCTAACGTTACTGCATAGGAAACGCAAGTTTCAATGAACCCATGTTCTTTCAAAACTGCATAAAATTTTCCTATATATGTAGGCTATGCAATAGGCTATGTCACGTTTAGCCTATATTCACACTGTTGAATGCATCCCGGCAAGTAGGCTAACTGAGAAATAGGCTCTACAGTTGCTGCTCGTTTTCCAGTGCAACAACTGAAACATGAACACAAAGCTGCCTTGCATTCAAAATATGTTCTTCCTCACGCTTGTATGACTGAGAAATAATAATGTCATTTCAGTATATGTTTCTGCATTTGCTGTTTTTGACCGATGAAATTCATATTAGGCTAGCTTATTAGGATAGCCTACTATTTTTCATTATGTACTTACATATGTCATGTCTGAAATATGGGCTTGTGAAGCCCCTTGACACATGCCGTTGTGATTTAGGGCTATACACAGACATTACTAGCTGGTTTTTACTTTTACAGGTTTGTTGTGTCATTTACAGAAACAGATGAGAGCACCGTCAGCCTCAGCTAAGGTGTGAAAATTCTTTACATTCTATAATGTGTGATGTCACATGTAACTATAAGATGTTATACAGAAACCTTGTCAATAAGCCAAAAAAGTGTTAATTTCTTATTTTTTTGCGGGACCGCGTCACTATCCATATTGTATACGCATGCCTATACTCTTATATTTAGCATGTGACTTCATGTTCCCCATGTATGATAATCACTTTAAGATATCCATAAGGAGTTATATGTGGGTATCCCCTTACTTATTAGGCTGCTCTTAATAAACCTGTGATTGCTTTGTCATTGTAGTTACAGTTTTGTCATGTGAAGAACATTGTGAGACTGAGGGTGGGGTTAGTCTTTATTTACAGGGCACTGATGCTTCACTTGAAAATGTAAGTGTGATAGCAAGAGGCATGCCTACCCCTGTAAATGGGTAACACATGAACATGTTATGGCATGGCAGTAATTGTTGTAGGGCATTTGGGTATGGTATGGTAACATGTGTTGTTTTCCTCAGTGAAATTCTTCTGCAGATGGGCCTACAGGGCCAGGTGAGCCCCACCCAAATTACAAAGAAATGGGACAACCTGAAGCGAAAATATAAGGTGAGGTTCAATTTATGATGTTTTTCCTTTGTAGATTTGTAGTTTCTTTTGCATACTGAAACAAAATTATGCCTGTGCAATAGGCTCATGACTTCACCCTAGCATCTTTCCTTGTAGGTCCTGCTACAGGGACGGGACAGACAGGGGAGAGGCCACAGCAGCCACATGGCCATGGTTTAATGCAATGCATGAGGCCATCGGGAGAGGCCATCTATTGATCTTCCTGTACTGATGGACTCATGTGTTGCAGAAAACCTGGCACATGTAGCTGATGAGACCTCAGATGGCACTGGCTCATCTCTTCCTGGATTTGTGGGTGTCGTGTGTGGAGGAGGAGGAAGAGGATGCACAGCCTGGCTAAAGGCTGTGCCTGTCCCCCACCCCCCAAACGGAGAAGGACCAGTGAGGGAGCCGTTCTGCGGTTCCTGAAGGAAGATGCTGCCAGAGAAGAGGAGCGATTCAAGGCCACACTGGAAAGCTCAAACAGGTTACTGGACGTGTTTGAGAAAATGCTTAATAAAATGTCAATAGTTCACATGTGTTTGTCAATTTGTTTTTTACTTGTGTTTTTATCTTTTAAGATATAGTTTTCATCTGAGTGCCCCCTTCAGCAGCACAGAACAATTTGGGAGAAATAAAATACACAAATACGAACAATTTTGCTGATCGTGTAAACTTAATGAGGGTAATACCTGGGCTATTTCTGGCTTATCGGTCTCTCGCACTTTACTGGTAACTTCAAATAAATGTCTTCCTTTTTGTAAATTCTAAGTAGTCAGCCTACATTCATTAATGAATGATTTGCAGTCATAATTCTAATTGACTGTTTTTCTTTTACTGAAATGATGTACTCTTAGGCCTGAATTAGACTTTGTTTTAACTTGTTGCTTCCACCAGGTTACTGTCCGACTGACCTATGGACGAATTATGCGATTGAATTGATATATTTTTACTGCAGGATAAGTGAGGGGTTCTAGCACGCAATATCGCCTGTGTTCAGTATTCAGAGTGCTGAAAATTTTAACAAGGAAGGGCATTGACTGTTGGAAACGCTGGATTCAGAATATAGACATTTTACAGAATCCTCACTTCCCCGACAGGTGGTTGACATACATTGGTGTCAAAGTGGTATGCTTATAGTGTGTTTTGAAATACATAAAGGTTGTAATGAAAATGTGGCACAGAAAAGATGTATGAAACTGATATGTTAGTATCCAGAAGTGATTTTATTGACACTGACATAACAAATAAAACAGATGTGGATTAACACTATGGACAGAAAGAGGGGCTGCAAGGGAGAATATACAAACATAACAAAAAATGGAGACACTAACAAAAAGCTCTCCTGTATATTTAATATTTCAAACAATTGCCAAATTACATATAATCATGTTCATTCCGTGCTACTGGACACACATTTGGAGCAGACGGTTGCCCCGCCAGTCGGTCTCGCCGGCTATGTCCACTTTGCTCCCCCCTCACTGGATGTGGTGGAGCCACACCAATATCACCAACATCCTCAACGGCCTCAAGGATGTCCCCCTTTGTCAGGCAGATGTTATGGAGCACGGCACATGTGGTGATGACCGTGGGTACAAAGGTGTGGTCCACCTCCAGAGCCTTGCAGAGCAGGCACCTCTTGGACCCTTAAGTGGTGTGCCCAGCCAACGCTCCCCCATGCGGCAGTAGCATTATCAATGCTTCCATGGAGCCATGGCTCAGACGGTAGTCTACCATGAGGTCCTGGTCCCCATTAAAGTAAAGCTGGAGCACTGGCACAGTGGCATTTTCTTGGGCATAATGCCCAGCTGTTGGATCGTCGACCTAAAAAATAATTAAATGAAAAATATGAAGTGTGTACATGCAGCCTACAGTTCACACAAATTGATTGATTAACACCAAACCACAGTAGCCAAATGTACAGTTTGTAGTCCTACATGCAGGTAAATGTGTGGTATTATAGAACACGCAATTACTATGTGTGCATGACATAACTTTGCTGTATATTTATCCAGATGAATTCTACTCCACCCACTGTTCAAAGTGCTTCATGCTTATCAATGTCCATGTTTGATCAAGAGCACTGTCTTATGACTACTGTTGAGAATACATGTTTCTTACTTCACTTAGGAACAGGACGGCGCTATGCAGTCGCGATCTGAACTGCCAAAGCCACCGTTCCCGCTGAAGCCGGTGCCATGCATTTAGGGCGAAGGATAAGGCTCATTGCGGACATGTTGATTGCATACAGTAGCAGAGCAGTATAGTAGCCTATTGAAGTGCGCAATCTAAGTTTGGAAATCAGTATCTGTCGCTTATATACGATCAGATCATACATGCTTGATTAATTAATTAAATGGCATCAGATGGGTTATTGGCTGGAAGTTCTTTAATAATTGTATACCGCAGCTGATCTGATGGGACTGCATGATATGGAGCCAAATGACTGAAGTGTCATTTGTAATGTGCTCCGATTTTAACTAACAAACATGCATTCTGGTAATGTGCAGTTCGCGAACGAATCGGTATCTTTATGCTGAGTCGTCTGAGTCGACTCGCCAGTTAGAGGGAATCGTGCTTAGCTCTGGCTCTTAGCTCTGGCTCTGACTCTGCCTGCTTCCTACTACAGCCGGCAGACACTCAGCAGTGGTTAATGCATGGCGCGCAGTTTCTGATTGCTAAGTTAGAACCTGCGTAAGAATACATTTTAATTTGATCTAACAATATTGCACACACTTTTGAGAAGTTAATAATCGCCCCAGCTCATTCCAAAGTTATTATGACTACTAATGGTGAAAAGAAAGATACGTAGCTACAGTAGCTATACAACCCAACTGATCAGCACAAAATCAACTCGACTCAATTTAAGAGCCATGAGCCGTGGCAATATCCCACGGCTCCAGACAGAACCGGAACCAGAGCTGTGACACAAACCGAAGTAATTTTTGAGTTTTAACCACATAACTCTATAAGAACAGTTTTAACAAAGGGCAAAATGCAGTACACCATTAAGCTATTAATCGGGTTTACTACTAAGCGTGATTCAACTGGAAACCCTATTGACAAAGGAATTATGTTACATTACATTATAGTCATTTAGCAGATGCTCTTATCCAGAGCGACGTACATAGTGCATTTCCGAACTAGGAACACGAATTAAAGTACCAGGCGCAGTCAGTATAATTGGAAATATTTTAATTGTTATTAATTTTTTTGGGGGGGGTAACCACATAATCAAGGGAGGTCACAAGGAGGTAGGGAGAGGTGGAGAGAGGTGCAGTTTGAAGAGGTGAGTCTTCAATTTCCCCTTAAGGCGGTCTGACTTTGTTGTTCTGACCTCCACGGGGAGCTCATTCCACCACCGTGGGACCAGGACAGACAGACATCGAGGCCGGGTGCTAGTATGAAGAGGCGGGGTACCAGTTGTCCTGAGGAGGCAGAACGCAGGGATCTGGCAGGTGTGTAGGGTCTGATGAGCTTTTGGAGGTATGGAGGGGCAGATTCTCGGACTGCCTGGAAGGCGAGCACTAATGTTTTGAATTTTATGCGAGCCATCACAGGTAGCCAGTGGAGGTCAATGAGCAGGGGGGTGACATGGGAGTGTCGGGGGAGGTTGAAAACCAGGCGCGCTGCTGCATTCTGGATCAACTGAAGGGGTCTAATGGCCGATGCTGGCAGGCCAGCCAGGAGAGAGTTGCAATAGTCCAGGCGGGACAGCACCATCGCTTGGACCAGGAGCTGGGTTGAGTGGGTGGTGAGGAAGGGATGGATTCTCCTGATGTTGTACAGGAAGAAACTGCACGCCCCGGTTACCACTGCGATGTTCTCGGAGAGGGACAGCCTGTTGTCCATCACCACTCCGAGGTTCCTGGTACAGGGTGTTGGGGTCAGTGGAGTGTCCCCTAGGGAAATGGAGAGATTGAGAGGGGGAGAGGTTAGAGCAGGAATGTAGATTAGCTCAGTCTCAGATGGTGGATTGAGCTTGAGATGGTGGTTGTCCATCCAGCTCTGGATGTCTCTCAGGCAAGCGGAGATGCGGGCTGACACCTGAGTGTCAGAGGGTGAGAAAAAGAGAAAGAGTTGAGTATCATCAGCATAGCAGTGGTAAGAAAGACCATGAGCAGTGATAACAGGGCCAAGGGATTTGGTGTAGGTAGAGAAAAGGAGGGGACCAAGGACTGAGCCCTGGGGGACTCCTGTAGTAAGGGGATAGGGTGCCGATAATATACCAGCCCAGGCAACCTGGGAGGAGCGTTCCGAGAGGTAGAACTCAATCCAGGCCAAGGCAAAGCCGCCGATCTCTGCTGCAGACAGGGACGACAGGAGGAGGGAGTGATCTACGGTGTTGAAGGCGGCAGAGAGGTCTAGGAGTATTAGCACAGAGTAGAGGGAGGCTGCCCGAGCTGTATGAAGCATCTCGCTGACGGAGAGGAGTGCGGTCTCCGTTGAGTGGCCAGGTTTGAAGCCCGACTGGTGGGGGTCTAGCAGGTTGTTCTGGGTAAAGAAAGACGACAGTTGGTTAGAAACAGCACATTCTCTTCCGTCCTATCTGGAAGGAAGAAAACAGGCGGTCGATGTCAATGGCACCCTGTCCTCATCCTGTCCAGTAAACTGTGGGGTTCCTCAAGGGAGTATTTTGGGGCCTTTGTTATTTTTGATTTATGTGAATGACATGAATTCTGCTTGTGACTGTAACTTGTTCCTGTTCGCGGATGACTCGGCGCTCCTGGTCTCGAGCAGGGACAAGTTGCAGGTGGAGAGGGTGCTCAGTGCCAAGCTCAACAAGATTTGCTCCTGGCTCTCCGACAACAAACTGTCATTACATCTTGAAAAGACTGAGTCCATACTGTTTGGGTCAAATTCCAACCTAAATAAATCCCCGGGCTTCACTGTTAGAGCAGGTGATAGCATAATTACAAACAAAGAGGAGATCACTTATCTGGGTTGTATTTTAGATAACAAGCTCTCCGGTGAAAAAATGGCCTCAAAAGTTATTACTAAAGTCAGTCAGAGAACAAAATTTTTGGGCAGGATTTCATCCTACATTAACAGGAGTGCACTGAGGACCCTAGCTGGGGCCCTCATTTAGTGCCACTTTGATTATGTATGTTCTTCATGGTATTCTAACATCTCCAAACCATTGAAGACGAGGCTGCAGACCTCCCAAAACAAGCTTGTGCGACTGCTGCTAAATCTTCACCCCAGGACACACTTAACCCCAGGACATTTGATCAGTTTGGGATGGCTCAGGGTAGAGGAAAGAGTTTACCACCTGAAGATGTGTCTTGTCTTTAAGATATTAAATAGAATGGTCCCCAACTACCTGTTAGATTACTTTTCTAAAGTAAGTGACACTCACAGGTATTCCACCAGAGGGAGCCCTTCCGACCTTGTCCCTCCGAAATTTAGGACACGTCTGGGGAAAAATGCATTCTTTTATTCAGCGGTTGTACAGTGGAATGCCTTGCCAGCAGCATTAAAACTTTTAAACTCCCCTCAGAATTTTAAAACCACCCTGAAAAATTGGTTATTCTCCAATTTTAAATGGGCATAGAGAGGGTTTCACAGGTTAGGGGGGAGGATGTTTTATTTATTATTTATTATTATTTTTATTTATTTATTATTTTTTATAATTTTATTATTTTTTATTATTTTTTATTATTTTTTATTATTTTTAATTTTTTTATTATTTTATTATTTTTTAATATATACACTATATCATGTTTCGATGATTGTTTGAGTCTGTTTGAGTCTGCTTGTATTTATTAACTGAGCCTTCTATTTTATATATACTGTGTTTTATAATGCTTGTTTGTTTTTGTTTTGTATTGATGTAAATGGACCACAATGGAAACAAGCCTCATGGCTTTTTTGTGTACAATCCATTTGATCACAGTTGAGTCGATGTTTTGTGTTGCCTCTCATCTGTGTTTTCAATAAAATATTCAATCCAATTCAATCCAATCCAATTCAATGGTTTTGGAAAGAAAAGGAAGAAGAGATCTGTAGTTTTGGATGTTGGAGGGGTCCAGCATAAGTTTTTTCAGGATCGGGGTGATGTGGGCTCTCTTGAAGGATGAGGGGAAGCAGCCAGAGGTCAGGGAGGAGTTCACCACGGAGGTCACAAACGGGAAGATATCTGGGGTGATTGCCTGGAAGAGAGATGAAGGGATAGGGTCGAGGGCACAAGTAGTGGGGCGATGGGAGAGTAGGAGATGGGATACATCGGTATCAGAAAGGGGAGAAAAGGTGGAGAAACAGGGGAGGGGGGACACAGAAGGGGTAGAGAGAGGAAGTTAGTAGAGAACAGTGTCCGTGAGGGGAGGGGGAGTGGGGCCGAAGGAGCTGCGGATGTCTGCGATCTTCTCATCGAAGAAATATGTGAAGTCGTCTGCAGTGAACGAGGAATGAAGAGCAGGAGGGGGTTTGCTGAGGAGGGAGGAGAAGATGGAGAACAATTGACTGGGGTTAGAACTGTATTTGCACATTTTTGTGTGATTGTAAGTTACTTTAGCAGCGGTGACTGCTGTAGAGAACGCTGCTAGGACTGGTAGGAGGAGAGGTCTGATGCGTCTCTGGATTTCCTCCACATCCTCTCTGCTGCGCGAAGACCGGCCCTGGAGCTGCGCAGGGCATCGGACATCCGGAGAGAGTTAAGTGATGTGGAGAGAGCTGAGAGCAGGGTGTCGGATGCAGAGTCGATGGGGAGTTGATAGAAGGGTTTGAGAGGGGGGAGGGAAGCAGTGACACAGGGAGCCAGAGAGGAGGGGGAGAGGGAGCAGAGGTTACGGCGGACAGAGACAGTGGGGTTGAGGGGAGGGGAGGGATGGTGTGGAACAAGAGGGATAATTTTGGAAGGATCGGCAATGAGATTGCGCAAGAAATGGGAGTACTTGAAATGGAACTAAGTCCAACTGTAGTAATGGTAGCACCGTGGATGTTTAAACAGCCTAATATAGATGAACATATATTGGATCTACAAAAGAAAGAGAAAAATAAAATAGATCTGGTACATACTTATTATAATTATGTAGAAATACATTATAGTGAATACGAATGTTCTGAAAATGTTGTGTCATAAATATCACTTTCTCCTCATCGACATTCTCTCTAATTGTGATTTCTAGACACTGTTTTCAAATCAGCTTCTAAACCTGAAAAAGAAGTAATCCTGCTACAGTTGAAGTTACCAAAGCTCAGTGTTAACTGATATCATCACATTTGTGTTTGATTGGTTATCGTTTCAGTTAAACGGAGGTAATAAAAAAATCATTAATACCCCATGTTACAAAAACAAGATTATTTTGATATATATAATGTTAAATTTTTACTGACACCAAAATATTTTGAATAAAAAATATAAAAAAAGAAAACTGATATTTTGGTCTATTACAAGAATGTTGTTCTAAACCTATAACATTCCAAACCAGTGAATTCAGCATAAAGAAAATGAAAAATATCTGCACATATTAGATAAAGTAACCACATCCAAACATGCCCATAATTGACTCAAAGTACTGACAAATCCATACCTTGACCAAAGCTGTCCAAATTTAGCTTGTGCTTGGCTGGCAGAAGGAGCCTAATATAAGCAGCAGCACAGAGGCTTTCACAACAAAGAAGGACATCAATACCCAGCCTGTGGTGAGTCCCATACGTCTCTCAACTAGCAATGTCAGAGCAGATCCCATGTGAACGTTTTACTGTTTGTATTTACTGTGGTAAGGACCCATGCAGTTATCTTTAATGTGTGTTTGTGTGTGTGTGTGTGTGTGTGTGTGTGTGTGTGTGTGTGTGTGTGTGTGTGTGTGTGTGTGTGTATGTGTGTGTGTGTGTGTGTGTATGTGTGTGTGTGTGTGAAAAGGATTGTTAAAACACATCTGAATTAAAGTCGTCATGTGGTTGGAACATATGAGTATATATCAAAGCACTTTAGCACAAATATGTTGAACCAGCCTAGATGGCTGAATAGCTTGTTCTTGTCATTGGATATTTGTATGTTTTGATGATAGTTTTTGTATTTGACAATTTATGTGAACAATTTATGTCACAATTTATAGTAGAATTAAAAGTGTTTTTTTATTTATTAAAAAACATGTTTTACAGTGTCTTGGAATACAACTGCTCTTGGGGTGAAAAAAGGTATGCTTTTACTTCATACTATCTTTTATTTACCCCGGGTAAGTCCAGTTGAAATAAAAAAATATTTTTAAGAGAAGTTACTGCACACAGCATGGAATTCAGTACAGCGGTACAATTCAAATCATGAAACAGAAAGAGTCTTCTTGATCTTACAGATCAACAGCACCTTATCTATCATAGAAAGAACACATCAGCTTTTATGGTTCGTAACAAACTTTAAACAATAAACAAATGGATGAAACGCTAAAGCGAAGCTTGTTCAAACACTATGGAGCACAGTAACTAAAAGCCTTCCTTCCAAATCCCATTTTCATCTTCCCAAAATCAGAGGAAGGGTAAGACGCAGTAAAAAGCAGATGATAATGGAGGGTGAGATATTTAGCATTTGTGATAAAAGGCAAGGCACTGTGATAAACTATGCCAATGGCCTGCATGGTAGTGTTGGAGGCATGCATGTACAGAATGTCTCCATAATCAATCATAGGCAAGTATGTTGCTAAAATATGTTTTCTTCTAGCACAGAACATAAAATGCATACATTTAATGCATTTGAATACATTAAAGCTTGCAAAAAGCAGCTAAAAGACTTAAAATACTGAAGGTTCTGAACTACTTGAGACAAGGTGGTATAGACGCAAATGATTAAATTGTCTATGACAGAAATAATTATCAAACTAACCAGCTGCCTTGGAGCAATGTTAAGATGATTGCCTGTGGTACTTTTTCCTCTTCAAAACCTTAAGGAAGTTTTGTGGGGGGAGACTCAGTGTTGACTGAACTAACATGATCTGTACTACCACAGTGAGCAGCAACCATGAGTACAGACGCCGAAATGGCCATTTATGGCAAGGCTGCCATATACCTGCGGAAGCCGGAGAAAGAAAGAATCGAGGCACAAAGCAGACCTTTCGATGCCAAGAGTGCCTGTTTTGTGGCTGATGTTAAGGAGCTGTACCTTAAAGGCACAATCCTGAGCAAAGAAGGGGGGAAAGTCACCGTCAAAGTCCTCGATACTCAGGAAGTAAGTCTTTCACCCATTGCAGAAAAAATATCCACTGAGCAGTTTTAGTGCTGGACTATGTAGGCTGATTATCTCTGATCTGATGCCATGACTGGATGTTTTTCAGACTGTAACGGTTAAGGAGGATGATGTCACCCCAATGAACCCCCCGAAGTATGATAAAATTGAGGACATGGCCATGATGACTCACCTCAATGAAGCCTCTGTGCTGTACAACCTCAAAGAGCGTTACGCAGCATGGATGATCTATGTAAGACCGACAAAACTGTTCACCAAAAAAAAAAAAAATGTCTGTGTTGCAAAGAACTAGCAGGTTATCCAAAATCTGCTACCTTTCTGTTTCAGACCTACTCTGGGCTGTTCTGTGCCACTGTAAATCCCTACAAGTGGCTCCCAGTGTACGACCAAGAAGTTGTATCGTCCTACAGAGGCAAAAAGCGCATGGAGGCCCCACCACACATTTTCTCTGTCTCAGACAATGCCTACCAGAACATGCTCACTGGTAAGTTTGTACTTACAACGGTTTGTGGATTTGTTTTATTTTCATATTTCCTTAATTGCAATCAAAAATACTTATTGAAAATACACTTTGTTTTGCAGATAGAGAAAATCAGTCTGTCCTGATTACGTAAGTATTTCCATGAAGCTTCTTTACCTGTACAGACATAAAACTGCTCATCTTGTGTTGGATCCAGATTAAACAAGGCCTCTCCAGACTGATCTGCTCTTCCCTTTACTTCTCAGTGGAGAATCTGGTGCTGGAAAGACTGTAAACACCAAACGTGTCATCCAGTACTTTGCGACAATCGCAGTAGCAGGTGACAAAAAGAAAGAAGCAGCCGGCAAAATGCAGGTGAGAAAATTAGCTTATTTTGGTTGTCTTTGAGCAAAGTGTTATTGAAAGAGATAAATGTACATTAAATTGAAAATTGCAGGATAGACGTATTGAAAATGCAGGAACATGTTGGAGCCATGGCCGGATTTACCAACCATAGGCCCGCGCCCGTGGTTGGTATGTGGACCGTGGCTAGGGGCCCTCATAGTAGAAATTGTGGTCCGTGGCTAGGGGTCCTCATAGTAGAGACTGTGGTCCGTGGCTAGGGGCTATCATAGTAGAGACTGTGGTCCGTGGCTAGGGGCCCTCATAGTAGAGACTGTGGTCCGTGGCTAGGGGCTATCATAGTAGAAGACTGTGGCTAGGGGCCCTCCCATCTGGGCAGATTTGATTTAGTGATATAATTTTGTGAAATGCATTGAACATAAATGCGGTACTTTGCTTGGTCCAAAATATTGCCTTTGTTGGAGCTTATCTGTTGTGACCCGTGTTTGCTAAATCCTTTGCCCTCTGTAGGGATCGCTGGAGGATCAGATCATTGCAGCTAACCCCCTACTGGAAGCTTATGGCAATGCCAAAACTGTGAGGAATGACAACTCCTCTCGCTTTGTAAGTCTGAAAGAAAACCATAAATTAAAAAGAATAATTAAAGGAATTTCTTGCAATCTGTTGACAATTTAACTATATTAATAACACCGGACTGTTTCCAATAGGGTAAATTCATCAGAATTCACTTTGCTACATCAGGAAAACTGGCCAGTGCTGACATTGAGACATGTGAGTTTTTTTTATTTTTTAAAATCTGTTAAATGTTAGTTTATTCTTTTGGGAATGTTCATTCGATTTAACAACATTTATTGGACAGATCTGCTGGAGAAGTCCAGAGTGACATTCCAGCTTCCAGATGAGAGAGGCTACCACATCTTTTATCAGATGATGACCAACCACAAACCTGAGCTGATTGGTGAGATTACTGACATCAGATTTGTAAATTAAGGAGATAACATGGTGTCTGACTGATTTAAATCAACAATTTGTTTTTAACAGAAATGACACTCATCACAACCAACCCTTACGATTTCCCCATGATCAGCCAGGGCCAGATCACTGTGGCCAGCATTGATGACAAGGAGGAGCTGGATGCTACTGATGTGAGCGATAAACAGATCCACCAGTGACTAAAGCTCATAATTAGCATTTGCTTTCTCCCTCTAATATATACCCATCTTTGTCATCTAGACTGCCATTGACATATTGGGCTTCACCAATGAAGAGAAAATGGGCATCTACAAGCTGACTGGTGCTGTGATCCATCACGGTAATATGAAGTTCAAGCAGAAACAGCGTGAGGAGCAGGCTGAACCTGATGGCACAGAGGGTGAGTCTATATACTGTTTGACAAGGCTCCTCTGTGTTACATCCATTACATATTACTAGTATTAGTACTTTAAAATCATGGTATTTACCCTATTTCAGGTAAAACTATCTTCATGTGATACTTTAGCACTATATATTACTCTCTCTAATAATTATAATTGAAATTCATGACAATGCAATGACTCTGGTATTAAATGTGTTCAAGTAGTTAATATTATGGTGACCGAGACATCCCAAGCAACACAACATTATCAAAACATGAATGCAAATCGGAAAACACATTAACAAATAAAAATTACATTAACACAAATACCAATATGAAAAGAAAATAGCAAGTTGCAAAGCATCTGCAAACACCGTATTTAGCTATTTTATTTGTAATATTTCCCAAGTATGTTTGATTAACATGAGGTAATTTTTTAAATTATTTTGGCTAATTAAAATTAAATAATAACACTGAGAGACCTACCCACTTTTCAAGTTGATGTAGCAAAATCTTATGGTTCACAGTGTCAAATGAGCACTGAGATCTAACAAAACAAGAACAGACACACTGACACCACCAGAATCTATACACAGTCGAATATCATTGATGATTACCTTGAGTAGAGCAGTTTCTGTACTGTGGTTTGACCAGAAGCCAGACTGAAAATTCACATAATGGTATTCTTACTAAGAAAGTCATTTAACTGTCTAAAAACCACTTTCAATAATCTTGCTTAAGGAAGGGAGGTTTGATATGGGTCTAAAATGCTTAAGAACTGAGGGATCCACGTTACTTTTCTTTAGTATGGGCTTTACAATGGCAGTCTTCAGTGCAGTTGGGAAGTTGCCAGTGCAGAGAGAAAAGTTTACAATGGCCAAGACACTGACTTAAAACAGTTTTGAAAAAATCTTGTGGGGGATGGGATCAAATACACAGGTAGTGGGTTTTAAAAGCTGGACAATTTCATTGAGCATTTGTGTATCAATCAGGCCAAATGCATTCATGCCAACTTTGCACTGTGCAGCTGAGCTGTCCAGGTCTAGGGTTGCACCCATTTGAGATACAATCAGCACCATAATGCATTGGACAATGACACATTTTTAGTTATTTTTGTTATTACACTCTAGGACTTTGAGGTATTTTCATCCATATCAGATGAACAGTTTAGAAATTATAGAACCTTTTGTACATAGCCCCCCCCCCCCCCCCCCATTTTTGGGCATTAAAAATATTGGACAGTTGAACATAATGTAGAATAAAGTAATAATTTAAAATATTTGGTCACATATCCTTTGCATGCCATGACTTCCTGATGTCTGTGACCCAACAATATCAAAAGACTCTTGATATCTTATTTTCTGATATTCCTACAAGCAATTCTATAACCTCTGATGAGATCACTACTGAAAATCAGCAGCTGGACATGGATTTATCAGGGAATCAATCGTTGAAAAAAGCACTTTGGGATTAGAATAATTTTGGAATTTGACTGACTACAGAAAAGATATGTAAGGTTTATATCTATGTAAACACAGTCTCTGATTTTCACATTGCTGTATTCTCATTCCAGTGGCTGATAAAGTTGGTTATCTCTTGGGCTTGAACTCAGCTGACATGCTCAAGGCTGTGTGCTATCCCAGAGTGAAGGTTGGCAATGAGTATGTCACCAAGGGGCAGACTGTACCACAGGTAGAGTATTTATACTTTGGTTCACAAGCATATACTGTAAAATAATGCACACATGAAATGCTCCAACATTCTTTGGAAGTTATGTTTATAGTGTTCATATCATTTTCACAGGTCAACAATTCAGTAATGGCTCTGGCCAAATCTATCTATGAGAGAATGTTCTTGTGGATGGTCATCCGCATCAACCAGATGTTGGACACAAAGCAGCCCAGACAGTTCTTCATTGGTGTGCTGGACATTGCTGGCTTTGAAATTTTTGATGTAAGTATAAAGAAATAAAACACTAAATGATTGCTGTTATCATACTGTAAGACATAATTACTGTTGACTTACAAAATTATTTTTACTCAAAAGTACAACAGCATGGAACAACTGTGCATCAACTTCACCAATGAGAAATTGCAACAGTTCTTCAACCATCACATGTTTGTGCTGGAACAAGAGGAGTACAAGAAAGAAGGAATTGACTGGGAGTTCATTGACTTTGGTATGGACTTGGCTGCTTGCATTGAACTCATTGAGAAGGTGAGGGAAGGTTGCATAAATATAAATATAACCTTTTTGTATTTTGGTTGAACTATAAAATAAGTATGAAATAAAAATTACTTATTGAATGAATGTGTCCATAACTTGCTCTTTTAACAGCCAATGGGCATCTTCTCCATCCTTGAAGAGGAGTGCATGTTCCCTAAGGCTTCAGACACAACTTTCAAGGGCAAATTGTATGACCAGCACCTTGGAAAGAACAATGCCTTCCAGAAACCCAAGCCTGCCAAAGGCAAGGCTGAGGCTCACTTCTCCCTTGTACACTATGCTGGCACTGTGGACTACAACATCTGTGGCTGGCTGGACAAGAACAAGGATCCCCTGAATGACTCCGTTGTACAGCTGTACCAAAAGTCTTCAGTAAAACTGTTGGCTCTCCTGTACGCAGCCACTGCTGGGGCTGACGGTAAGTTTATGTCAGCACTAAACCAATGAGTTTAACATATGATAGCATTACAGAAACTTTCCTAATCTTTACATTGCTAATCAATAAAAAATACGATTAAGTATTTAATCTTACGCATTTTAACCTAATTTGTCAATATAAAAATAACATGAAAAATATGAAATATGAAAAAAACAAATAAAAAATGAAACTGACAATTTTTCAGAGGCAAAGGCCGGAGGCAAGAAGGGAGGCAAGAAGAAGGGTGGTTCCATGCAGACTGTGTCATCTCAGTTCAGGGTAAATTTGTATGGCTTAATAGCATAATAGGATGACTGAAAAATCCAGCTGTAATATTTTGACATAAAATTACCTATATATTGTATCACACTACAGGAAAACTTGGGAAAGCTGATGACCAACTTGAGAAGCACTCATCCTCACTTTGTGCGTTGCCTGATTCCCAATGAGTCTAAAACACCAGGTACTGTTTGAACACTCCACAACTTAAGTGTGAAATCTATCTGTGCCTTTGAAGTGTAAAATGCTTAACTTTAATGTTCAAAGAACAATTTTCAGGCCAAAGTAAACAGGTGATATACATTCAAAATGATGTGACATGTAATGCTGTATACCTCCACAGGTCTTATGGAGAACTTCCTTGTTATCCACCAGCTGAGGTGTAATGGTGTACTGGAAGGTATCAGAATCTGCAGAAAGGGTTTCCCCAGTAGAATTCTATATGCTGATTTCAAGCAGAGGTAGATCAGACTCCCAGTACATCCACATGTGCATGTTTGTCATTTCCCATCGTAACAATATCTGAACATCCCTCCTCTTCAACTCTGCCTTTTACAGATACAAGGTACTGAATGCCAGTGTTATTCCAGAGGGGCAGTTCATTGATAACAAGAAAGCTTCTGAGAAGCTCTTGGGATCCATTGATGTGGATCATACTCAGTACAAATTTGGGCACACAAAGGTAAAAAAAGCGAATTTCTTGTGAACAGGAAACTTGAATCTGATTCCCTCTAAACTTTCAAAGAATGCAATTAGAGAGCTGAACTGAAAATTATTGTAGGTATTCTTCAAAGCTGGCCTCCTGGGTACCCTGGAGGAGATGCGAGATGAGAAACTGGCTGCTCTGGTAACCATGACTCAGGCTCGGTGCCGTGGTTTCCTCATGAGAAAGGAGTTTGTGAAGATGATGGAAAGGAGGTAAGTAAAAGCAATATTGCTTCACTTCACAAACAATGACTTGATTTAAGTTAAAATATCTGACTGCATTCTGGCTCACTGAAAACAGCTCTCACTATTTTCAGATGTTTTCTCTTGAATGACTACTTTACTACTATTATACCCTTACAGAAGCTTACTGAAGGAAGTTTTAAAATGCAGGTAATTTTTTAAATAATGGGATTAGCATATAATTGCAATACATTCTCTTGCATATGATACAGGGAGGCTGTTTTCACAATCCAGTACAACATCCGTTCATTCATGAATGTGAAACATTGGCCATGGATGAAGGTGTACTTCAAGATCAAGCCACTTCTGAAGAGTGCTGAAGCAGAGAAGGAAATGGCCAGCATGAAAGAGGACTTTGCTAAATGCAAGGAAGATCTGACCAAGGCAGAGGCTAGGAAGAAGGAGCTTGAAGAGAAAATGGTTTCTCTGCTGCAAGAAAAGAATGATCTACAGCTCCAAGTAGCATCTGTGAGTTTTGCTGTTTAGCCCAAGCACACAAACACAAATGACTGCATGTTATTATTAACTCATTCAATGCCAGAGTGTTTCAGATCACAAGTACCTGCAGCGCCAAGCTAATATGAGTACAAACTTTCAGAATTTTTAGATTGATCCTGTCAATGTACAAACCTCTAATAAAACACATGGTTTTACCTATTGAACAGAATTATTTGTTAATGAGGAACAGAAGATAAGAAATATAGGTTATAGCCATACCCACAGTTATTTTCTTTAAACACATGATTAGAACAAAGTCAAACAATATTGATGATAATATAAATAATTGACTTTAAGTGCTTTTCAGTTTGATTAACAGGACTCTTACATTGGTGATGTGTAATAGTACAGTTTTCCATAAAAATGTTGCATAGCTACAGATAACCTCTGGTCATTTGTATAGATATGTAAAATAACAATAAACATAATCACTGGTCATTTGCTAAAAATGTAAACATGAGCTGTCCGTGTGAGTTAGCTGCTTTGTATCAATCAACAGTTTCAACAGAAATGGTTATCCTAAGTAAGAAAAAACATAAAATTTGTGGTGTGAGAGACTAATTAAAAAAAGGAACCAACAAAACAATGGCCACTGAAGGAGATAAGGACTGAAAAAAATAACTGGACAGAAGTGGAAATCAGAGACTTATTAAATATAAGGCAGGAAAGGGAAATTATAAAATACATTTATATTACAGACGGTGCCTCAAATGTTTACCAGACAATCGTGGAATGACTGAAAGCTAGAGGAATAAGGCAAACAAAACAAAACAAGTTTTGCAATGTCAATAGCGTTACAGCGGAGGCTTCGCTTATGCCAATTTTTATTTTGATACTGTAATTTACTCCTGCTGTGGAGAGATTATCAAGTATGTTTGTAAATTTTCTCCCGCTGATGCTTGATTGTGTTCAATTTCTTTATATTTTTGGTCACTGGCACAGAAACGTGTTGGTACAAATTGACCGGAACACCTTATTCCCACGCCCCGATGTTGGTTTAGGTGGTCAGTTGTTCTAGATGAATTTTAAAACATAGGCTAAATATAATGTTTATATAATGTTGCCATCTAGAATCATGTAAGAAAAATAATAATAAGTACCATCCAGTGGGGGGAAAATACTAATACATTTTATGAAAATGCTATTAGGATAATTATTGAATCACCTGCCGATTGTTCTGAGCAGTGTAAAGAGCAAATAGTGGGTAAAAAAACATCAGTGAAAATTGGTCATTGTTTAATTTTTTCCGGCTCAAATCCGGAATTCTTTACTCATATAGCAGTGTAAAGGCGGCTACGGTCAACATAAGTTGCCATCGGCATTTTGACATTGTCAACTTATGTCACCCGTGGCACTGAATGGGTTAATAGAATTGGATAGACTAGAATAACTTTTATTTACCTGTGAGGGAACGTCAGTTGTAGTTTCCAGCAGTAAAAAATACATAGACAGTGGGGCAGACCCACAAAACACAAACAAACATGTTATATAAAGACATTCAATTGAATCAGATGTTTCACATTAAAGTTAAGGTATCAGTGGAGTGGAATACATTATGAATATGATTAAAATGACTATTATTAGTTGTACTATGATAAAAACTGTATTACATTTAGTTCATTAATTATTATGATGAAAAATGGAGCCTCAAAAGCAGTTCCTCATCTGCTTTTACTGTCTTGAGATGTCCAGTGTCATTAAGCAGTCTAACAGCTGTATTAATATGTTAATAAATGTATGTACCAATGAATACCAACACTTTAAAGATCCAGGTAAGTTATTTCTCAGACTTACAAATTCTCTTTCATCATAATCCTAGGAATCTGAAGGTCTTGTAGATGCTGAGGAGAGGTGTGAGGGACTCATCAAAAGTAAGATTCAGCTTGAAGCGAAACTCAAAGAAACATCTGAGAGACTGGAAGATGAGGAGGAAATGAATTCCGAGCTCACTGCTAAGAAGAGGAAACTAGAGGATGAGTGTTCTGAGCTGAAGAAAGACATTGATGACTTGGAGCTCACCTTGGCTAAAGTGGAGAAGGAAAAACATGCCACAGAAAACAAGGTTTCAGTTCAAATGTCTCATCAAAAATGGTAAATTCAGTTCCAGAAATTTCCTCCTGTGCTAATGCTTTGGAATATTTGTAGGTGAAAAATCTGACTGAAGAGATGGCCTCACAGGATGAGAGCATTGGCAAGTTGACCAAGGAGAAGAAAGCCCTCCAAGAGGCACACCAGCAGACACTGGATGATCTGCAGGCAGAGGAGGACAAAGTCAATACTCTAACCAAAGCCAAGACCAAGCTTGAGCAACAAGTCGATGATGTGAGCTTGCTTTTCTCTGTGTTTGACAGTATTATTATTATTATTAGCACATACTTACATACATGACTGTCTGTAAGTTTACACCCCAGTCCGTCTCCAATAAGATCCTCCTCTGAGAACATACTAAATGTGCCTAAAGTTAAGCATAAACCTACAGGACAAGCTGTGTTCTGCTTTTATGGAGCAAAACTATGTAACACATTACCGAAGGATCGCAGACACAGTGGAGTGTTTTAAGAAGCAGCTAAAAACAAATCTTTTTTTACCATTGCTGTTAAGTATTATTGTTGAAAAGTTTTATTTATTTTTATTTTATTATTTATTTTACATTTTAATTCATTATATATTTCATTATTATCCTTATGATTTAGCTTATTATCATACTATATCTATTTAGTTTTATTTTATTTTATGATCTTATTGCTTTTTTTACCCCCTTCCACCGATGTTGCTTTTATCTTCTTATTGATACTATATTGTTATTTTTTGTGTGTTTTAATAATGCTTGTTTTTCATATGTGCTTTTGCTTTTTGCCTATCGTGAAGCTTCCCTGTGTCTGAAAGGTGCTATAGACATAAAGATTATTGTTATTATAATGCAAGTAATCTTACTTCTTAAATCTTGACTATATATTTTAACATTGTAGCTTGAAGGTTCTCTGGAACAAGAGAAGAAACTTCGCATGGATCTTGAGAGAGCTAAGAGAAAGCTTGAGGGTGATCTGAAATTGGCTCAGGAATCCATAATGGACCTGGAGAATGACAAACAGCAGTCAGATGAGAAACTCAAGAAGTAAGCAATAATTTGGCAAAACAATCCCCTTCAGAACGGAGTCTAGAGCAGTTCTACATATTGAAAATGTTTGTGTTTCATAGGAAGGACTTTGAGACCAGCCAGCTCCTAAGCAAGATAGAGGATGAACAATCCATGGGTGCTCAGCTTCAAAAGAAGATTAAGGAGCTTCAGGTATATTATTTGTAGTCCCTTAGATTAATTAAATACTACCTATTGCATTGGATAACATTCCATATTACCCTTTAAATCTATAGGCTCGCATTGAGGAGCTGGAGGAAGAAATTGAGGCTGAGCGTGCTGCTCGAGCTAAGGTTGAGAAACAGAGAGCTGATCTCTCCAGGGAACTTGAGGAGATCAGTGAGAGGCTAGAGGAAGCTGGAGGTGCAACTGCTGCTCAGATTGAGATGAACAAGAAGCGTGAAGCTGAGTTCCAGAAGCTGCGTCGTGACCTGGAGGAGTCCACCCTGCAGCACGAAGCAACTGCTGCCGCTCTCCGAAAGAAGCAAGCCGACAGTGTGGCAGAACTGGGAGAGCAAATCGACAACCTTCAGCGAGTTAAGCAGAAGCTGGAGAAGGAGAAGAGCGAATATAAAATGGAAATTGATGATCTCTCCAGCAACATGGAAGCTATTGCTAAAACTAAGGTCAGTGAAATTCTTATGACAGTGTTCATAAAGGTTATACTAATGATAAATAATTAAACAGATCAATTAAAAACTGGAATTCATTCTTATTAACAGGCAAATCTAGAGAAGTTGTGTCGTACTCTTGAGGACCAACTCAGTGAAATCAAAACAAAAAATGATGAGAACGTGCGCCAGATAAATGATGTCAGTGCACAGAAAGCACGACTGCTAACGGAGAATGGTAAGTTTTAGTGGAATGCACTGCACTATGGCAATATACTCAATTGTTATTGATTCATGAGTAATCTTTAGATAATTAAAAATGTATAAAACAACCAAATATCAAATACACTGCTCAAAAGAATTAAGGGAACACTTAATCATCACAGTAACACCAATTCAATTAAACTAAACCGGTCATGCTGGATGATGTTGCAGGCAGCATAACATTCGCCACAGTGTCTACAGACTCTTTCACGTCTGTCACATGTGCTCAGTGTGAACCTGCTCGCATCTGTGAAGAGAACGGGGCGCCAATGGCGAACGTGCCAATTCTGGTGTTCTCTGGCAAATGCCAATCGAGCTGCACGGTGCTGGGCTGTGAGCACAGGTCCCACTACAGGACGTCAGGCCCTCATGCCACCCTCATGGACTCTGTTTCTGACAGTTTGGTCAGAAACATGCACACGAGTAGCCCGCTGGAGGTCATTTTGCAGTGCTCCTCCTGTTCCTCCTCACACAAAGGAGCAGATACCGGTCCTGCCGCTGGGTTGTTGCCCTTCTACGGCCCTGTCCATCTCTCCTCGTGTAATGGCCCGTCTCCCGGTATCTCCTCTACGCTCTTGAGACTGTGCTGGGAGACACAGCAAACCGTTTTGCGAGGGCACGTATGGATGTGCCATCCTGGAGGAGCTGGACTACCTGTGCAACCTGAATGGGCTGCAGGTACCGCCTCATACTACTAGTAGTGACAAGGGCACTAGCAAAATGCAAAGCTACAGAATCAGTCAGGAAGGATAAGGAGAGAGAAATGGTCTGTGGCCACCACCGGCAAAAACATTTACTTTTTGGGGGTTGTCTTGCTGTTGCTTCTCCTGTCCATCTATTGTCACTTTCATTTGCACCAAAGCAGATGAAATTGATTCACAATCGTTTACGCTTCCTAACTGGACAGATCGATATCCCAGAAGTTTAATTGACTTGGTGTTATACTGTGTTGATTAAGTGTTCCCTTCATTTCTTTGAGCAGTGTATGTTAACTAAGTTTATGTTCATTTGTCAAATTACTTTTGACCCCTTAAAATGGGGGAACTACCGGTATGTATAAAAAGGGTTACAATTGCTACATAGTTCATCCGATATGGATGAAACACACTCAAATTAAGGCTGAAAGTCTGCACTTTAACCTCATAGTCACTGTTCCATTTCAAATCCAATGTGCTAGAGTACAGAGCCAAAACAACAACAAAAAGTGTCACTGTCCAAATACTTTGGACTGCACTGTATATATTTATGTAATACATTTTTTAATTTTGTGTTGTGATATTAATTATCAATAATCTCAAAACAGCAGACAGTATTTAAGTTTTCATTAATTTAAAGATAAATACAGAGGAACAATTCTACTTTACACTTTGTCCACTCAGGTGAATTTGGTCGGCAGTTGGAAGAGAAGGAAGCCTTGGTGTCACAGCTAACCAGGGCCAAGCAGGCTTTCACTCAGCAGATTGAGGAGCTGAAGAGACAAAATGAGGAGGAGGTTAAGGTAAAAAATTGCATCTCTTACAATACCCATTGATAAAACATTGGGCCTCATTCACATAATATTTATTAAATTCTTATAACTTTTGTTCATAAGAAAAGTTCCTAATAAAAAACAACGTGGGATTCATAAGTAATCTGGAACTAGCCTACTTGAATTGACTTTGCATGAATAATAAAGCATTCTAAACCTGTGATAGGCCTACGCCTATATGCTTGTTTCCAAACCAGGGTTATTATCATAAACTAAAACTAAGACGGAAACTAGGTGTGAAAAAACCTGAAGTAAAATTTTAAAAGACGAAACGAAAACTAGCAAACCCGCTTTTGAAACGAACTAAAATAAAATAAAAATAGCCTGCACATCAAATATTTTTAGTTTTTGTCTTTTTGTGATTTTTTTGTGCCAGGTAAGAAAGAAAAAATTTGGGGCGGAAAATTTCCCCCCTCTTTATGATGATGAGCTGGTGATCTACAAAATAGATTTTAAAAAATCAGTTCGCTCTGTTTGTGGGTTCACACATCGGCGAATGAGGAAATGCCAGCGTGCATTCCAGACTCCATTGCCACGTTCGTTTTTGAAACGAGAAAACTAATGTTACTGCCATCCTTTCTCTACTGAAACTTGCTTATAAATAACATTACAGCTTTATCATTTGTTCATTTTTGTACCAACGCTTGAGTACCAATAATTAACCTAAGTCAGCTGGATCATTCATTAATATTTGTACTGACTAACGTCTCAATCAGTTTGACATATTTAGCGTAGGCAACTCATAAGATAAAACGTCTATTTACTGAAGTAACATTGTATCGATACCTAATTAGCCAACACAGCTACCTTTATTTATTGCAAGCAGACTAAGAACGAATTAAATATTAGCTGACTATTACTGCAATAAGTGTTTTACCCCCGGTTGAACTGTACTTCTCGCCTCAAAATTCTGAATCCCCAAGCAAAGAAGTCTGCCACGATTTCCAACGCTTCTGCGATTGGTCGAAACTGCTCAGAAAAATGTCCATAATTTGGTGTCGGCGATTGCCAGGCTTTCATATTTAATAAAAGACTCATGTTTCTTTTTTAAACCAGCGGGTTTATTTTGGCAGCTGGGCCAGTGGAAATGTAGCCTACCTGGAAAGTCGAACACTGACCCACTGCAACCGTCACACACACACACACACACACACACACACACAATGTCCATGTATATTTGTTAAGTCCTGTCATTTTAATTCAAGGCTTCAAGCTAGTTTGAGATGGTTTGTAGAATTAAATGTTAAAAATAATTATTTATTGTTGGTTTTACACAAGACCTGTTCTAAACCTCTAAAACATTACCCCTAACAAATAGGGTACACACCCAAAAAAACTGAAACTAAACTAAGCATTTCCAAAAAACGGAAACTAAACTAAAACTATCAAACTCATTCTTAAAACTAACTAAAACTAAACTGAAATTGAAATCAAAATGTATAACTAAACTAAATAAAAATAAAAATGAATGAAAAATTAAAAACTATAATAACCCTGTTCCAAACACACACATTTTCATCATACCAAAGAACAAATTAAAATAAGAAAAAAATGATGAATGCCAAAATATCAGTGAAAACGTTTATGATCAAATCTGATCATACGCATGTCTCGTGAACGAGACCCATTGGTTTGCCTTTATGTTAACATCTTCTATTTTTCATAGGCTAAGAATGCCCTGGCCCATGGGTTGCAGTCAGCTCGTCATGACTGTGACCTGCTGAGGGAGCAGTATGAGGAGGAGCAGGAAGCCAAGGCTGAGCTTCAGCGTGGAATGTCCAAGGCCAACAGTGAGGTGGCTCAGTGGAGATCCAAATATGAAACTGATGCCATCCAGCGCACTGAGGAGCTGGAGGAGGCCAAGTAATGTCACAATCTATAAATCAGTACTATGGATGTGTAACTGACATCAAAGATCTTACAACTTGTGATTGCAACTTCCATCAGGAAAAAGCTGGCCCAGCGTCTGCAAGAGGCAGAGGAGCAAATTGAGGCTGTGAACTCCAAGTGTGCCTCTCTGGAGAAGACCAAGCAGAGATTGCAGGGAGAAGTGGAAGATCTCATGATTGATGTAGAAAGGGCAAATGCCCAGGCAGCCAACCTTGATAAGAAGCAGAGGAACTTTGACAAGGTAATTCTATAAGAGGTATGGGCAACTCCAGGAGGGTATACTACGAAGGAAGTTTAACATAGCCAGGGTTTCTTTGCGTTAACTGAAAGCCTAAACACCGCAATCTGGCTTAACCGGTACTACGAACACCACGTTGTCAACTTGCTAAGTGAACACAGGCTTTATTAATCAAGGTACGTGAGCATTCCCATACAAGGGGCAGTGTCTGCAACAATGAGCCTAGTGCAGCATGGGCCGTACTAGAGAAATGTATTTCTTTCCTGTGGGAAAAAAAGACTGATACGGACAGATATAATGGACGGATAAGAACATGAAACAATCATATGAGCAAAAAGCAACATCGTTGCCTCCAACAAAGCCAGGAAGGAGCTTTTGCAACAAAAAAAAAAGTGTATGTTAAATTTGTTTGGCTAGTTAATACCTTATTCACCATACCACTAGTAGCAAATAAATCTATACTCTCAGTACATTGTCATACAGTTTATTTCTAATGTGACAACTGTACTATACATTCTTGAGCTTCTCAACTTTTAACTTGATACAGCATGTTTAAAATATTTCTGAAGCAATCACATCAACATTTATTTTATTAAAAAAAGCATTTTCCAGAACTCAGAAAATCTTTTGCCATGCAGAGTAAGTTGCCGTGGCAATATACCCCAATTAAAAGTGAGTCGGCTTCGTGATGCAGAAAAACCAGGGTTGAAGCTTAATTTAGCTCGCTATCCCCTTAATCTCGCTTCATAGTACACCCCTCAGGCCTTGCGGGCTGTTGTTTATTTATTTATTTTTTTGCTGCCACCAGTTACCCTGGCTCAATCAGCTAATTAGTTATAAAACACCAACACCAACTGACTCGTAAATTAGATTACAATAAAATGCTACAATACATGCATACCGGCACAAGAACATTCACCAGCTGCTTTTAATATTGTGGAATGTAGCTAAAATATCAGATTATGTAAACGATTGTGCTATAATAAAATAAAATTAATAATTGGTGGCCGCAAAAACCTGCATACACACCGGCCCGCGAGGCCTGGATTTGCCCATCCCTGTTCTATGAAATCATCATTCTGATTAATGCCTGATACATACTATTAAGGTAAGCCATTCTGCCTTATGAATCCATTGACAGTAAAAAATGATGGTGTGATATTGAATCAAAGTCACAGTAAGTAATTTTTTCTAGGTTCTGGCAGAATCAAAGCAGAAGTTTGAGGAAAGTCAGGCAGAGCTGGAAGCAGCTCAGAAAGAGGCCCGTTCTCTCAGCACTGAGCTCTTCAAGATGAAGAACTCTTATGAGGAAGCGCTGGATCAGCTGGAGACCCTGAAGCGAGAGAACAAGAATCTGCAACGTATGTTTGAGTCAAAAGGACGGGAAAAATCTTGGCTTCCCTGGCTAAAATCCGAGAAAATTATCAGTTTTGGAAAAATTGCTCCAGGAATCAATTCACTTAAACACTGAAAATCCAACAAAAGTTTTAAGGAAATATTACACAAGTAACTTTGCATTAAGTGTAACCAAGTGAAACAGCTTTTACAATCATATTTTTAAAAAACAAAAACTGACAAAAATGTATTGTATTTACAATTGACCCTTTTAGATAGTTGTCTCAAACAGATACAAGTAGGCTACATTAATTATTAGCGCTGACCGCATTAGCAGCATATGTTTACGTTGGTCAGCTCTCCAATGTAATTCGATTTTTGAATTTTGATATCGCGCCGTTTCAAATCCAATCTCAATGCCATTTCACAGGTGGACTACAATCACAGTGTGCTCACCAAATTCAGAATTGATCAGCCCTAACGCTAATATCAGCCTGCTCTCCACCAAGGTGTATCAGCACAGAGCTTTGACAATGGCTACAGCTCTTATATGTATACTGTACTTCAACATGTAGGCCTACTCACCACACGGCAGATTGCTTACGATTCAAGCCTGATTCATACTTTTCAGAGTAGTGACTATCATATAATTGTCTGCATTGTGAAGAATTAAGACTGATGTTAATAGTGTTAAAGATAACATTCCCAAGATGGTCATGATGGTTGGTTCCTGGTATGAAAGATAAAAGTTATTAGGAAAGACTTAGGATACTTAATCTCTTTAAGCTTAGTAAAAGAAGACGTACAGGTGATTTGATAGAGGCTTTTAAATTCATGAAAGAGATTAATAAAGTGAACTACAGGAGATAATTCAGGTTGAGATCGGTTAGTAGAACGAGGGGGCATAGATGGAAATTAGCAAAAGGTAAATTCCGCACAGACATTAGAACATTAGTAAATTCCGCAGACATCTTCACACAGAGGGTAGTCGCTGTGTGGAATAGTTTGCCATGTCATATAGTAGAGGCACAAATTCTGGGTGTTTTCAAGACCAGGCTTGATATGGTGCTAGATACCATAGCATTGTTGGGCTGAATGGCCTGTTCTCGTCATTAAGTTATGTTATGTTGTTTTATGATGCCATTTGAAATGGCTTTACACACTGTACAGGCAATTGATAAATGTTAATAGTTTATAGTTTGTGCAGAACAAGGCTTTATTTTAATTTATACCCAATTAGTTGCATGGTATTAATGTGGCAGCATATTAATCATTATTTGAAATCGGACCAGTGAAATATATTACATACATTACATTGTAACATTTTAATGTATGATGTAAGTATATGATCTGGATTCATGAGTTGAAAATTAGATTAATATCCTATCATAACAATATAAATAATTACACTCCATAATATACAATTTAATGCAGGATCTATCACTTAATCACACTAGTTTAAAAATTGTATGCTACATACCAACACAGTTTGTGAACAAGCTCTGCTGAAAGAGTGATACAAGATATGTGGCCAAATAGGACACATGGGCATGTTCTATTAGTCTTTATCCACAATTGTCAATATACTATACAGAATGCCTACTCCAAGTCTCTGAATTAGGCTCTTTGAGATAAGGTTTGAATGTTAAGCAATCTGCCCAGTGGTGTGTGTTTTTAAGTAGGCTACAGTAGACATATACAGGGCTGTAGCAGTTTTCAAAGCTTTGTACTGATACACCTTGATGGAGAGCAGGCTGATGTTAGTTTTAGGGCTGATCAATTTAATTTCCTTTCTTTTGAGAATTTCGGTAAAAGCAAACATTTCACTTAAAAGGTAGATTTTATGATTAATATACTATTGCAATTAAGATGGGAATATTGAGAATAAAATCAGGCAGGACTATATTGCGGTGGTAAATGACTATTTCTGTCTGCAGAGGAGATTTCAGACCTATCTGAGCAGATCGGTGAGTCAGGAAAAGCCATCCATGAATTGGAGAAGGCAAAGAAGACTGTGGAGACTGAGAAGGCTGAGATCCAGACTGCACTGGAAGAGGCAGAGGTATACTACATAACCACAAAAAAATGATTTATTGCACTTCAATTTATGGCAAATTAGAGTTAGTGTATTAGTGAAGATTTGTGTGTTAATCAGTGCTTCATATTTCACGTGTGTTTCATCCCATGCTTACATTTAAAATGAATGTTTTCTAAAAACATTGGTTAAACTGAGTAAATTTCCCCACAGTGGGTCTGAAATGATCTGTATTCACTTACAGGGAACTCTGGAGCATGAAGAGTCAAAGATTCTCCGTGTCCAGCTGGAGCTGAACCAGATAAAGGGTGAAATTGACAGGAAACTTGCAGAGAAGGATGAGGAGATGGAGCAGATCAAGAGGAACAGCCAGAGGGTGATTGACACCATGCAGAGCACTCTTGATTCTGAGGTCAGAAGCAGAAACGATGCTCTGAGGGTGAAAAAGAAGATGGAGGGAGATCTCAATGAGATGGAAATTCAGCTCAGCCATGCAAACCGCCAGGCCGCTGAAGCCCAGAAACAACTGAGGAATGTCCAAGGGCAGCTAAAGGTAAATGTACTTATGCAGATATATATTAGGGCTGGGCGATATGACCTGGATGATAGTATCAGATATTGTTGATGATTGACAGCTCTCATGACGGGAGCTGGATATCGTGATTTATAGACAATGTCTACTTCGCTAAGTTCGCTTTCACCTGCAGGTACGGCACCTTGAAAGAGCATAGGCCCGCATAGCACAATCAAGAGTCAAAAATGCATTCTGTTCAAGTTACAACAAACAAACTTGGGCTATAGCAGGCAAGTTAGACATGGCAAAAAAAAGGACCAGCTTGCAAAATAAGAGCCTTTTGTCAAACAGAGAAAGAAGGCCTCCATTTGTTTCTTTCTTGCTCACACATCCCTTGTTATTTAGGCCTAGGTGTTTTGGGATTTTGGCAACATCACCTATTTCTTAAGGTATTTAAAAGGTATTTTATTTTTGTATAATCTCTCCACGTATGTAAGTAATTAGGTTAATGACCATTGAATGCGTAACATTTGGCAGTGCCACCGATAAAGCCTTTAAAACCATGCAAGAACGGACAATGGGCCTTATAGGCTTGAGAAATGTAATGTAATAATGGCAGACCGTTTATTGTAATACCTATAGCTTGTTGATAATAAAACACCATTGACTTTGCTGCATGACTACGCTAAGTCAGAGACTAGAATAATATTAGGAGGTTCAGCTATAAGCTATAATACGTCTCCAGAAAAACGGGAGAAATACGGCCATTAATTTAAAAAAACACAGCCCTTCATTTATCTACTTTTGGTATTGTGAAAACATATTTGCTAGCCTAGCCAGAATGCAACACATACTCATTTCTCCTCCCGGTCCTCTACGTTAGGGTTAATCCCCTAATTTGGCAACCCTGCTCCGTCTTCTGTAGCTGCGGCACAGCTGCAGGTTGTAAGATTAAATGATGGTAGCGATAGGAGCCTACATTTTTTGCAGTTATTTTTCAATAGTTGGCTTCTGTTATGCAACTGATTCTCAAGTTTAGGCTCGAATTTCCATTGAACACGGGGGTGTGCCCATTGTTAAACAAAATTGGAAAATCTTCCCCCTTGTTTAAGCACAATTTAACTTTGGTAGAACTTTTGGCTAAATATGTGAATTTTTTGCTCCCCTGGGGTGATAATCCATCGCAGGGCTCTCACACACTCATATCTATGGGCAATTTAGTTAAATATTTTAATGATAAGAACATAGGCATTTGCAGTATAACTATTTAGAAAAGGTCATGGCAGGACAGAAACATGCAAGAAATCACAACGCCAATTGGCGTGGCACTTGGCGGTCCTACTGTTAAATGATTGACCCAAGGACATAATTCCCCAAGGACTCATTAAGTCTGTTTTTGTTGTAACTTTAGGATGCCCAATTGCACCTTGATGATGCGGTCAGAGGTCAGGAGGACATGAAAGAACAGGCTGCCATGGTGGAGCGAAGGAACACACTGATGCTGGCTGAAATTGAGGAACTAAGGGCTGCTCTGGAGCAGACAGAAAGAGGCCGCAAAGTGGCAGAGCAGGAACTGGTGGATGCCAGTGAGCGTGTGGGTCTGCTGCACTCCCAGGTACATTTGAAAGATCATTATTCGTCACACTCTGTTTCACAAGTTCACTTGCTTAAAGCTGAATGCACCTTCATGAGCATTGCATGTGTCTCTGCCTAGAATACAAGCCTTCTGAACACCAAGAAGAAGCTGGAAAGCGACTTTGTTCAGCTCCAGAGTGAAGTGGATGACACCATCCAGGAAGCAAGGAATGCAGAGGACAAGGCCAAGAAGGCCATTACTGATGTGAGTCATTTAAGACAACTAAATACATCTACAATCTGACCAGAGATTCCTCTGATAACGTTGAGTTTACTGAGTATTTGGAAAGCACATTTTCCATGTGACATTCCAGGCTGCCATGATGGCAGAAGAGCTAAAGAAGGAGCAGGACACCAGCGCTCACCTGGAGAGAATGAAGAAGAACCTGGAGATCACGGTCAAAGACCTACAGCACCGTCTTGATGAGGCAGAGAACCTGGCCATGAAGGGCGGAAAGAAGCAGCTCCAGAAACTGGAGTCAAGGGTAATCTATCAATTGTTCATTTTTCGACAGAGACAACATAGGATGAAGCTTTCTACATGTAATACTTGTACCCCAAGTTCTTTACAGTAACGACTTAACAGACTCATGCAAAGATTATTCTCATTTGAAGGTTCGTGAGCTGGAGGCCGAAGTTGAAAATGAGCAGAAACGTGGTGTTGATGCAGTTAAAGGTGTCCGTAAATATGAGAGGAGAGTCAAGGAGCTCACCTACCAGGTATGAAGTTTCCTTTTGTAAAAATGAAGGAGTGTTCAGGTGTTGGACTGACAAGATAATACAAATAAACTCCTTTACTGTATTTAGACTGAGGAGGACAAAAAGAACGTTGCCAGGCTGCAAGATCTGGTGGACAAACTTCAGCTGAAAGTCAAGGCCTACAAGAGGCAGGCTGAGGAAGCGGTGAGTCACATTTTCACTACTAAATATGCGTTTGGAGGGGAACTTCAGGCTGTAACAACTGTTCAGTCAATCAAGGAAAGAGCATGAAAACAATGACAAAATGTCTGAATCCCTTACAGGAAGAACAAGCCAATACTCACCTGTCCAAATTCAGGAAGATCCAGCATGAGCTGGAAGAAGCTGAGGAACGTGCTGACATTTCTGAATCTCAAGTCAACAAGTTGAGAGCCAAGAGTCGTGATGCTGGCAAAGTGAGTAAATTTGATAAAAACCATGTAGGCATCCCTGATACTAGGATAATATGCCGGCAGTGTGGTATAATGGTTAAGGAACTGGGTTTGTAACCGAAAGGTTGCAGGTTCGATTCCCGTTGTACCCTTGAGCAAGGTACTTAACCTGCATTGCTTCAGTATATATCCAGCTGTATCAATGGATACTATGTATAAATACAAAAAAAATGCTGTGTAAGTCGCTCTGGATATGAGCGTCTGCTAAATGCCTATAATGTAATGTAATGTAAATAATATATAAATATAGGCAAAACATGTTAAATTAATGCTATTGGGTTAGTGCCAATTCATAAATTGATGGCATCAAAAAGGAATGCTCAGAAGTCCTATAATTTGCAATTATTCAAAGATAACTTAGTGGTGTTGGTGCAGGGGTAGTGTGGACAGTCCAACCAAAGGACCTCATCTTTCATGTATTCAGGATCATAGTGCAGGATAGCCCCAGAAAAAAGGGGTTACAAAAAAAAAATTTGAATCAGAGAACAAAATATATTAATCATCGCTTAACAATCTGGGGGGCTAATATCATCTCTAGGTTAGGAAAAACAAAGTGAGTCTGGTCACTTTTTAAATGAATCAGGTCCCGCAACAGTCAAATTCAGTTAAAATCAGGATAATAAATACTGCCCACCAAAGCAGACAAGTCAACTGAATAAATAATACATTTTTATTATGATTGTGCCAAATCATACCTGAAAGAACATTTGAAACTTTCAGAACTGTAGTTGAAATTCTGTATAGTCCAGGAATGGCTGTACATGTAGGGACATGAGATATAAAATCTGTCTTAGTGCTTTTAGTGCTGTGTTACAATTCCCCTCTTGGTGATTTCCATACACATGAAACAAGTCATCTGTGCTATGAAATATTTTGGTACTTGTCCTAATTACCCATGCTGTCCTTGAACTAGCATGCCCATGTTCATTCACTTGTGATTAGATATAAACGTATGTTCTTATGCTATGTGTTCAATGCTGATATTTTACTCTTTATTTTTAAAAGGGCAAGGAAGCAGCAGAATAACCAGGATGAATCTGCAGCCAAGGCCTCTCCAAGTTTCATACAATATGAATGCCATTGTGAAAGTCTTTATAAACACAGAATAAAGAAATTGAATTAAACAAAGGAACCTTGTGAATTTTAATTCAGTACTATGACATGATTAATGGAGGTATACGTTTTGTAATTAAGGAGAGCTGACAGACCAAATTCATTATACATTTTTAAAACTGTATTCAGACAAGGGAGGAGCAGAGAGGATTACAGAAAGGTGGCATATCTTAACTGTTTTAATTGTTTTGTGGAATACAAGAAACATTTATTTAAACATTTGTTTGTTAAATTATACATCATACAGAACATGCTTATAGAAACAGGCACACGTGTCTGTAAAACACCCAGCAGCAGAGCTAGTAGAGTAGTAGAGCTTCAGCTCAGCCCTGAACAGCCGCTCAAACTTTTTCAGTCTCTGGGCCCCAACAACTGCCACCTGCGATTCAAAACTTTGCCATATTAGGGAATATCTGCTGGAGCCAGTTGCACCAACAGGTCTTAACTAAGACGGCCTTAACTGCTATAAAGGTCATAGCTAAGACCTATTTTCAGAGAGGGGTTTACACCTGTTGCACCAAACAAAGTTACGCCTAGGCGCAGCTACGACCAGTCTTAGTAGTGCGCGTTCCTGTGAAAGCATATCAGTTGCTAAGCAGTGTCTATGCACGAGTGGCCTACAGTAGCCTACTACCGCTAGCCAGAATAAGCCAATTTGCCTTGTTTATTTAGATTGGACCAAAAAAGACAAAAAAGTGACTTCAGTGATAATGAAATTAGAAAATTGATTGAACTTTATAGCCAGCATAAATCCACTTATGTTAATCGATTTATTTTACCCACCGTGTGGACTGATGAACAATTTAAGATTCATCAAACCTCCCACCCATGGTTAATACAGAAATTAGTTAACTTTAGTTGTGCAACTTGCAGTCAGGTAGGCTCATTGGGTCCTGAGAAACTTATGGGCATGAAGCTGGCTAAAGAATGGGTGAGGGGAACTGTGAACTTTTCTGCATCTGATGTAAAAAACAATAACAACGGGCTTTTGGAACATGCTCAGACCAAGGCGCAAGCAGCTAGTCATGTTAAAAAAAATAGCAGTACAACTGTGACAGAACAAAGTGGTTTGGACCCAAAATGCACGACTCAGAAACGTGGAATATAATAAATAACCCGCAAGAGTTTTTATTAGTAGGAGCGTTCAAGTTCATAATCAATATCCAAGCAATGGTCATACACAGAAAATCCACAATCAAAGCACAGGTACCGAATAGAAAAGGCAGTCTCATAAACGGTGTCACAGGCAATGGTCGAAATCCAGGGAAAGCTGTCAGCGAGGGCAAAGGTACAGACAAACGGCAGGCAGGCTCGTAGTCAATGTTTGGGAGTGGGTCAGAACCGAAGTTCTACCGCGGAGCAGAAGTACCGTAGACAGCAGGCGATTCTCGTAGGTTAGGCAGACAGTAGTCAAAAATACACAGGCAGGCAGTAAACAGTAGTCAGGGTACAGGCGTGGGTAATAACAAGAATCAGGCTTGGAAATAAATTCTCAAAAGTGCAAGACAAGTCAAGGCAACAATTTTGCGAGGAAGACAGGGAAACACTGGCTCAAATGCAGGTGTAGACAGGTGCAAACACTTAGCTTGAGAACAGAGATAAATTAGGAACAGCTTGGGAAAACGAGACGAAGATCATTAGTAAATTAGTGTGTTAGTAATTATCTGACTAGTGTCAGTAAATTAGTAGATTAGTTAACAATAATCAAGAAGGAAGCGAAGCTGGAGACAGAAAGAAAGAGAGAATGCGAGATCGCAGAAAACATGAACAAATGTGCACAAACAAGTGAGATCATAACACTTTAACGACCTACTCCTGGCGGATCTTGTCGGGATGGGCTCGATGGAAGTCCCGAATGAGGGCCGGATTGAAGATTAAACTGGGGGCAACCCAACTGCATTCTTCCGGCCCGTATCCCTTCCAGTCCACCAGATACTGGAAGCCGCACCCTCTGCGGCGAATGTCCAACAGTTTCTCTACATCGTAGGCAGGATGATTATCAATAATAGGAGGGGGAGGGGGGGCAGGGTCGGGAGGGTACAAGGGGTGGTTAGAAACAGGTTTTACATGGGAAACATGGAAAGTGGGGTGAATATTCAAAGAAGTGGGGAGTGACAGTTTAACAGCAGAGGGGTTGATGATGGAGTCAATCTTGAAGGAGCTAATAAATCGGGGTTGGAGCTTGCGTGACGTGGATTGAAGGGGAATGTCCTTAGTGGAGAGCCACACCTCGTTGCCAGGTTTGTAAGCCGGTGCTGGTCTACGGTGGCAATCTGCATAGGACTGATTTCGGTCCGCAGTGCGCAAGAGCGCGGCTCAGGTGTCCTTCCAGACCTTGAGGCAGCGCAGTGGCGGAAACAAGTGGCGGAAGGTATCCTAATGAGATCTCAAACTAAAAATTTTCAGTGGCGGTGCAGGGTAGAGCATTGTGGGCATACTTTACCCAGGTGAGCATCTTGCTCCAGGAAGAAGGGTTCTTCATGGACGCACACTGTAGAGCAGCTCCCAGTTCTTGATTAGCCCTTTCGGTTTGGCTGTTGGACTGCGGATGGTATTCAGATGTCAGGCTCACCGTGGCTCTCAGCGCAGAAAAGAAAGTTTTCCACAGCTGCGAAATGAATTGGGGTCCACGGTCTGACATGATGTCCACAGGGATGCCATGAAATGGGCGGAGGGTAATCCAGGCAGGGGAATGAAATGAGCAGCCTTGCTGAAATCGTCCACAACCATAAGAATGGTGATATTGCCATCAGAAGGTGGAAGCCCCGTAACGAAGTCTACTCCGATGTGGCTCCAAGGTCGGCTGGGCACAGGTAGTGGTTGGAGTAGACTCGCCGGAGCTTGATGTGATGCCTTGTTTCTGGCACAGGTGGTACAGGCCTTGATGAAGTTTCTGATATCAGGAGCCATGGCACTCCACCAGAACTTCCTTTTCAGAACCGCCATGGTGCAGGTAAAGCCTTGTTGGCACAAGAGCAATGAGGAGTGGGCCCATTGCAGAACCTGTGTCCAAGTTGCTGTTGGGACATACAGGCGGGTACTAGAGTTAGTCAGGCTTGATGTTCTTGGAACCAGGTCGGTAGTTCAGGGTAACGTTATATCTCCCGAAAAACAGAGCCTATCTGGCTTGGTGAGAGTTCAGTCTTTAGCGATCTGGAGGTAGGCTAAGTTTTTGTAGTCCGTCCAAACGATGAATGGCACTTCGGACCCCTCGAGCCAGTTCTCCACAGGGGAAAGTTTGCGCGAGAAGAAAGCACAAGGGTGTAGACGGTTGTTGGTTGGAGAAACTTGTCAGAGGCGTCCGTCTCTACCACAAACTGGTGGGTAGTCTGGGTGGATGAGGATGGGTGCAGAAGAGAATAGCTTCTTGATCTTTTGGAATGCCCCCTCAGCTTCAGGGCTCCAGCAAAAAGCTATGGCAGATGACATGAGTTTGGTGAGTGGGGTGACGACTTGGCTGTAGAATTAATCTTCTGTAGAAGTTAGCGAATCCCAAAAAGCGCTAAATTTGTTTACGAGTCGCAGGCGTGGGCCAGTCAGTGACCGCCTGAATCTTCTTGGAATCCGCTCGTGTCTGCCCTCTCTCAAGAATAAAGCCCAGAAACTCCAAGGTGTCGGAGTGGAACACACACTTTTTGGCCTTGACAAACAGTTTGTTTTCCAACAATCTTTGGAGAACCTTCTTCTTGGAATAGATGAGGATGTCGTCAAGGTATACAAATACAGTTTGGCCCAAAAAGTCACGGAGCACGTTATTGATGAGGGCCTGGAAGACGGCTGGGGCGTTAGTAAGGCTGAAAGGCATGACCAGGTATTCAAAGTGTCCCAGGGGGGTATTGAACGCCGTCTTCCACTCGTCCCCCTCCCGAATACGCGTTATGATATGCGTTTCCTAGTTCGAGCTTGGTGAAGACAAGTGGAGTGGGTGGAAGGCTGAGTCAATGAGCGGTAGTGGGTATTTGTTCTTTATAGTGATGTTGTTAAGCCCTCTGTAGTCGATGCACGGACACAGGGTGCCATCTTTCTTCTGGACGAAGAAGAACCCTGCGCCCACTGGTGACGAGGATGGTCGAATTAGTCCATTAGCGAGGCAGTCCTGAATATATGTCTCCATAGCCTCTCTCTTCGGCTTGAAGACGTTGTAGAGACGGCTGGAGGGGAGCGAGAAACCGGGTAGCAGCTCGATGGTGCAGTCTTATGATCAGTGTGGAAAGAGGGTCTGGGCCTGGTCTTACTGAAAACAACCCCAAGGTCATGGTAGGTAGTGGGAACGGTCGTCAGGGAGGGTGGGATATTTCTGCATGGCAAAAAATTTACTTGTAGATTGTAGTAGTGTAATAGAAAAACAACAGACCCAACTGTCATGACATGCACGCTGCTTGTTCTGAGTAATTGACTCATTCATTGAAAGGGGTGTGTTCAAAATAATAGCAGTCTGGAGTTTCATTAGAGAATTCATTCATTCTGTGAAAAAAACAGGTGTCATTAATTATCCTTTATTAAGAAAGAAGGGAAGAAAATGTTTCACACATTGTCATAAAATATATTTCCTTCTGAATTGCTAAGTAAAATGGGCCGTTCCAAGCATTGTTCAGAAGAACAACGTAATTTGATTTAAAAGTTGATTGGAGAGGGGAAAGCGTATAAAGAAGTGCAGCAAATTATAGAATGCTCAGCTAAAAAGATCTTGAATGCTTTAAAATGGCAACAAAAACCCAAAACACGCAGACGAAAACAAGCAACTACTGTTAAAACGGATCGAAGAATAGTCAGAATGGTAAAGATTCAGCCAATCATCACCTCCAGAAAGATCAAAGATGATCTAAAATTACATGTAAGTGCTGTTAGTCAGAAGACGTTTGATCGAAGCTAAGCTATCAGCAAGAAGCCCCCGTAAAGCACCATTGTTGAAAAAACGGTATGTGCAGAATCGGTTAGAATTTGCCAAGGTACACATCGATTGGCCCAAAGAGAAATGGCGTAACATTCTGTGGACTGATGAGGGTAAAATTGTTCTTTTCGGGTCAAGTGGTCGTCGACAGTACGTCAGACGACCCCCGGGTCTGAATTCAAGCCACAGTACACTGTGAAGACAGTGAAGCATGGTGGAGCAAAAATCATGGTATGGGGATGTTTTTCATACTACGGTGTTGGGCCTATTTATCATATACCAGGGATCATGGATCAGTTTGAATGCATCAAAATACTTGAAGAGATTATGTTGCCGTATGCCGAAAAGGAAATTCCCCTGAAATGGGTGTTTCAACAAGACAACGACCCCAAACACACGAGTAAGCGAGCAACATCTTGGTTCCAGACAAAAAAGATTGAGGTAATGGAGTGGCCAGCTCAATCCCCGACCTCAACCCCATTGAAAACTTGTGGGGTGACATTAAAAATGCAGAAATACCTGTTTCTAGGTGCCAGAAGTTGGTTGACTCGATGCAACGCAGATGTGCAGCAGTTATCACAAACAATATTTATGCAACTAAATATTAGTTCAGTAATTTAAAGTGACATTAAATCTTGAAAGATTTCTTCAGTTTATACAGTAAGTGTTTGAGTTTGAAGAGAAAAATGTCTTTTTAACAGATTAATATTCTTTTTCTTCCTGTAAAAGAATAACGCAGACTTGATAAAAATTTGTTACTGCTTTGATTTGGAATTTAATGTGTAATGTTTCCACTACATTTGAAATATGGAACTAAAAGCTATTAAAAGCTATTTGCACTTTATTCACTTTTTTTAACGCACTGCTATTTATTTGAACACAACTGTACATGTAGCATTATGGACAAAGCTAAGAGGAACAGTTTAGGGCAGTCTATTGTTAACGTCCAAAGTTAGCTACCACCGCTAATGTGTTTCGCACCGTGCACAAGGAGGCTAAAAGGAACAGACCAGCATACTGTCAGCAATCAAATGGCATTGACATGGGGAGAATCCTGCACTCAACTGTTGCGTATAGCGATGTACAGCAACACATCGTAGTTGAAATGAAGAAAAAACCTTTGTAATGATAGTCTTTCATTTTGTAATGAATAAAAATTTGTCTGCTCTTAGATGAGGCTACTGGTCTGAACAAAAAAGCTGTTTTGATTGTGTATGTCAGATTTCAGCTAGAAACAATGAATACACCACAATGAAATATTGTGAATACTTTATGAAGGTAAATTAAGGACTTAAATACCGTATGCGTATGTAGCAAGATTTGAGCATATACATGTTTTGTGTTGTTTCAATTGTGATTCACACATGCGGATTACAAAGTTGTATCTGCAAAACAAAGATTTGCAACTTGTAACATAATGATTTGTCCCTGTAACTGTACAGCTGGAATGTGTAGATTAAAATTTTGTGCTTTCAAAACATTCATATATGGTCAATCTAAATATTTTCAACTACTATTTGCCTCGCACGAGTTACAAATCTACCATTTGTGCTCTCTCGCCTCTTTTTTGCGCGCTCACCTCTCCCATCTAGTGCAGTTCGTGAACGAATCTGTATTTTTGAATCGACTAGACAGTTCGAGGGAATCGTGCTCAGTGGCGCCGACAAGGGGTGGCCAGGGGGGGCCACGGCCATCCTGATACAATCGCTGGCCCTCCCACTGGCCCCCCCTCGCGAGTCGCATATGCATAATATGCTGCTATCTGATATTTTACATTAGGTACTATTCATTTAAATCTATAATTATATTTTTCATAGTAGTTCATGCATGTGAAAGAAAATAACAAATGTATAGCCAGCCAGCCGCTTAAGCGCAGTGCACTGCCAGGAGACTGAGCGCAAATAGGCCCCGCCCATCCTGGGGGGGAAAACACATCCCGCTCTCGCCCTCTATTGACTTGACGTGCTGGTGCCTTCTTGTCATTTTGATCTGTTAGCCAACAGCATAAAAATGCCTAAAAGTTGTTGGTTGGTGGGAAGCACTTCAAACAAGGCAAAACACCCAGAATTGTGGTTTTATAAGATTCCGAACTGCAAAACGGAGCCCATAAGATGAGAAGTGAATCCGAGCAATAAGACGTCGGCGGGAAGAAAGGAGAAAATGTGGGACCCTGAAACTTCACATGCTTATGTGTGCAGCAGGCATTGTTTCACAGGTAGCCTAAGTCAAATAGGTTTTAACACTAAACATTTTGACCATATGCAAATGGTTTGTAGAGGAATGTGGATAAATCGGAGTACTATAACGTTACAGTATTATATTTGCAAGTGCAAAATATTATCATCCACTAACAAACAAGTTGTGGGCATCCAAAAAACGATCATTTTTCATCGTTGTATGCGTGTTTCCAAACAAACGGTGAGACAAAGAAAAAGCAATCAGCTTTCAATGGGTAGGCTATTCTTCTCATGCTGGTTGTAACTGTTCAAGTAGGCTAAGCTAGCGAAATAATGGTGACGTTTTCATAAATTTTTGTTCTTACAGTGAAAATGGATGACTTGTTTACATTCTCGGACAGATGTTAAAGTAAATCTATCACTACTCGCCACAAGTCAGCAATTATATCGGGAAATGCCCTCTTTGAAAAAAATTTTTATAAAAGCAAACGGCTATGCTGTTACTGCATACCAGTTTTTGCCAAAGCTGCATCATAGCACGGAGCTTTCAAAACCATAACAACACGGAAACCCTTAAAAAAAACAAAATAAAAACCGTAGGCTACACATAGCCTAGCGTATGATAACTGTGGACAAAGAAGAATGTAGCCTAATAAAGCAGAGATATGAGTAGGCTATAATAAAATGTATATTGTTGTCCATGATTATTCTTTTTTGTTTTGTTTTTCATTTTTGGACAAATACAGCTGCATTGAAAATAATTTGAGTCCTCTGTGTGGTGTTTTTAAACTCTAGTAGGTTTGTTCCTAGTAAATGTTTTGTTCCTTACAATCAATGTAGCTACTCCTTCAAATTAAAGCTGTATATTTGTCTTTTTAAGGAAAAGGACAACTACTAGCCTATTTGAAGAACAATGAATCGCCTATGTATATACATATACATAACACATTAAAACAGGATTGTTGTGGAACTCAAAATGTTAACGGTACCAGTTAGTCTGTGCACATCAGATAATTAGTAACATTAACTGTAAAATAAGAAACCAAAGTATATCAGTATGGGATTCCTTAACTCTCATATTAACATAGTTTTTCACTAGCCTATATAATACAACAACATAATAGAATTCCTGAAATTCAGTTATGGCTTTTGGATTTTCAGTTATGGTCCCAAGATTTTCAGTGGCCCCATCTGGCCACCCCAATGAAAAATTTCTGGGGGTGCCACTGTAGGCAGCGCATCAAATTAAGAGTCTTGGCAAATTTAGCTCCTATCTTATCTATGTGCACTTTCCATGTCAATCTCTCCTCTTGCCACACCCCCAGAAACTTGAACTGTGTCACCTTCTCAATTGGTACCCCATACAGTATCATTCCCCCCTCCCACTTCTTGCTCTTACAGCCAAACACTATATACTGAGTCTTAGAGCTGGAGATCTGAAAGCCCCACTGTTCCGCCCACTCCTCAACCACCCCCAGTGCCTCCTGTATCTTTCTGCCCACAAATTTCACATTTCTTCTCCTTTTCCACACTGCTCCGTCATCTGCATATAAAGAACGCTCAATCCCTGGCCCTATCTTCTGAAATATATAATTAATCATGATGTTAAATAAAACTGGGCTTATCACACTGCCCTGGGGAGTGCCATTTTCAATCCCCACCCTAGCTGATTGTTGAGACCCCGCCCTGACCTGTATGGACCGATTTTGTAAAAAAATTCTAATCCAATTTAAAAGCCTGCCTCCCACCCCCATCTTGGACAATTTAATAAGCAAACTGTCTTTCCACAGCAGATCATAGGCTTTTTGAATATCTAGAAAGACTGCTATTACAACTTCCCGAGATGCCAAGGCTTTCCTTATGTCCTTCTCCAGTGCCAAGACATTATCCATCGTGGACCGTCCCTTTCTAAATCCACTTTGATAGTCTACCAAAAACCTGCTGACTCTCAAGGAAATGCACCAGTCTATTCGTCAAAATCTTTTCCATGACTTTGCACATTACTGACGTCAGAGCGATGGGTCTGTAAGATGCTGGATTGGACGCCTCTTTACCAGGTTTCTTAACTGGTACTACGATAGCATGCTTCCAGGCCGGGGGCAAGATCCCCTTCTCCCATACAGTATTAAACATGCTCAGCACCTCATTCAATACCACCTCATCTAGATGTCGTTCGTAACAGTTCATAGAACAGCCCATCTTTGCCAGGAGCCATATTTCCTCCCTCAGCTATTGCTTTATGTAACTCCTCCATGCTAAAGAAAACATTATATGCGTTCATACTTTCCTGACCTACCTCCTGTTGTGCCAAAACTTCCAGATTCTTTTTTCTGATGATTTCTCACCCTGCGACTGTCAGCACTGACGTTTTCTGTTCTATGCACTTCCCTAAACGTTTCTGCTAGGAGGTCAGCCTGACTCGTATGTACCACCACCTGTCCCACCTCGAAAACTGGCACTGCCATCCTTCTGTAAATCCCATTCATCCTTTTGACAGTTTTCCAAACCTCATTCACTGAAGTATCCCCCGCAAGTGTCCCGCAGTAAGCTCTCCAACAGTCACGCTTTGCTCCCTTGATGACCCGTCTAGCCATTGCCTTCATCTTTTTGTACTGGATTAAGTTGTACATCATAGGATACCGCCTTAGCTCCCTATATGCCTTATTCTTATCTCTTATTGCCTTCCAACTCTTATTACAATTGGGAAGTGATCACTCTGAATACTACACAACCCTAGCAACTCCCACTCCCCTTTGCCAGCTAACTCTGCAGATGCTATAGTTAGGTCTATGCATGTTACTGTACTGCTACCAGCCTGAAAACGTGTCGCCCGCCCATCTTTTAGACATATTAGATCTAATAGCTCCATGCACTCCTCCACCACCCTTCCATTGGCATCCACCCCTGTGCTCTCCCACAATGTATTATGTGCATTAAAGGTTTTTATACAGAAACCTTGACAATAAGCCAAAAAAGTCACTGTCCATATTGTATAAGCTTGCCTATGCTCTTATATTTAGCATGTGACTTTGTATTCCCCATGTATGATAATCACTGTAAGATATCCATAAGAAGTTACATGTGGGTATCCCCTTACTTATTAGGCTGCTCTTAATAAACCTGTGATTGATTTGTCATTGTAGTTACAGTTTTGTCATGTGAAGAACATTGTGAGACTGAGGGTGGGGTTAGTCTTTATTTGCATGGCACTGATGCTTCACTTGCAACCTTAGGTTATAGGCTAATGTTGATGGAATCACTCCTCTTCACCGTGATTTATGTCTTGTGTTGAAGTAGTCGATTTTATGCAAATGAGAACTTCTGATATCCCTAATGTAAGTGTGATAGCAAGAGGCTTGCCTGCCCCTGTAAATGGATAACACATGAACATGCTATGGCATGGCAGTAATTGTTGTAGGCACTTGGGTATGGTATGGTAACATGTGTTGTTTTCCTCAGTGAAATTCTTCTGCAGATGGGCCTACAGGGCCAGGTGAGCCCCACCCAAATTACAAAGAAATGGGACAACCTGAAGCGAAAATATAAGGTGAGGTTCAATTTATGATGTTTTTCCTTTGTAGATTTGTAGTTTCTTTTGCATACTGAAACAAAATTATGCCTGTGCAATAGGCTCATGACTTCACCCTAGCATCTTTCCTTGTAGGTCCTGCTACAGGGACGGGACAGACAGGGGAGAGGCCACAGCAGCCACATGGCCATGGTTTAATGCAATGCATGAGGCCATCGGGAGAGGCCATCTATTGATCGTCCTGTACTGATGGACTCATGTGTTGCAGAAAACCTGGCACATGTAGCTGATTAGATTAGATTAGATTCAACTTTATTGTCATTATCCATGTACAGGTACAGGAACAACGAAATGCAGTTTAGCATCTAACCAGAGTGCAAAGAGGCAGTAAAGTGCATTGTGTATATATATATAGTATGGTACATTATAGACATTGTGTACAGGAGTATAAATGTGGAAAATATATAAATAATTGCAATGGTATAAATAAACATGAATAAATAAACATGAATAGACAGTAGTAAGGGCAGTAAGTAAGTAGTAAGTAGTATTTGTAAGAAAATATAAGGTTATATATGAAATATCTACGAGTATGAATGAAGTATCTACAGGGAAGTACTATGATTGTATATGAGATATCTATCTAAAATAAAGTCTATACAGTATGATACAGGATGATTATATGGACATTATTGTACAGCGGTATATTTAACAGTAAAGTCTCTGGGGGAGTGACTTGGGTGGTCCGGGGGTAGGGCGGGGGGTTGGTATCCGGGGGGGGGGGGGGGCGGGTCACCGAGGTGCAGAGTTCAGCAGGGTGACAGCTGAGGGGTAGAAGCTGTTTTTGAGCCTGCTGGTTCTGGCGAGGAGGGTCCTGTAGCGCCTCCCAGAGGGGAGGAGGGCAAACAGTCTGTGTTTGGGGTGGTAGGAGTCCTTGACGATGCTGCGTGCCTTCCGCAGACACCTTTTGTACTGTACCGTCTCGATCGATGGGAGAGTGGTATTAGTGATGCGTTGGGCGATTTTCACCACCCTCTGCAGCGCTTTCCGGTCAGAGACAGTACAGTTTCCATACCAGACTGTGATGGAGCTGGTGAGGATGCTTTCTATGGCACACCGGTAGAAGTTCACCAGGATCTGAGGAGACAGATGGGCTTTCCTCAGTCTCCTCAGGAAGAAGAGACGCTGGTGAGCCTTCTTGACCAGGGCCGAAGTGTTGAGGGCCCAGGAGAGATCCTCAGAGATGTGGATACCCAGGAACTTGAAGCTGGAGACACGCTCAACCTCCGTCCCGTCGATAAGGATGGGGCTGTGCATGCCTGCTTTGGTCTTCCTGAAGTCCACAATGATCTCTTTGGTCTTCTTGGTGTTGAGGGCCAGGTTGTTGTCAGCACACCACTCCGCCAGGTGCTGGACCTCCTCCCTGTAGGCCGTCTCATCGTTGTTCTTGACGAGGCCTACCACCGTTGTGTCGTCTGCAAACTTGATGATGGAGTTGGAGCCATGTACAGGAGTGCAGTCGTGGGTGAAGAGGGAGTAGAGGAGTGGGCTCAGCACACAGCCCTGTGGGACGCCGGTGTTCAGGGTGATGAGACCTCAGATGGCACTGGCTCATCTCTTCCTGGATTTGTGGAGGTTGTGTGTGGAGGAGGAGGAAGAGGATGCACAGCCTGGCTAAAGGCTGTGCCTGTCTCCCACCCCCGAAAAGGAGAAGGACCGTTCTGCGGTTACTGAAGGAAGATGCTGCCAGAGAAGAGGAGCGATTCAAGGCCACACTGGAAAGCATAAACAGGTTACTTAAGTGTTTGTCAATTTGTTTTTTACTTGTGTTTTTACCTTTTAAGATAAAGTTTTAGGAGTGCCCCCTTCAGCAGCACAGAACAATTTGGGAGAAATAAAATACACAAATACTAACAATTTTGCTGATCGTGTAAGCTTAATGAACGTAATACCTGGGCTATTTCTGGCTTATCGGTCTCTCGCTCTTTACTGGTAACTTCAAATAAATGTCTTCCTTTTTGTAAATTCTAAGTAGTCAGCCTACATTTATTAATGAATGATTTGCAGTCATAATTCTAATTGACTGTTTTTCGTTTACTGAAATGATGTACTCTTAGGCCTGAATTAGACTTTGTTTTAACTTGTTGCTTCCACCAGGTTACTGTCCGACTGACCTATGGACGAATTATGCGATTGAATTGATATATTTTTACTGCAGGATAAGTAAGGGGTTCTAGCACGCAATATCGCCTGTGTTCAGTATTCAGAGTGCTGAAAATTTTAACAAGGAAGTGGTGTGCCCAGCCAACGCTCCCCCACGCGGCAGTAGCATTATCAATGCTTCCATGGAGCCATGGCTCAGACGGTAGTCCTCCATGAGGTCCTGGTCCCCATGAAAGTAAAGCTGGAGCACTGGCACAGTGGCATTTTCTTGGGCATAATGTCCAGCTGTTGGATCGTCGACCTAAAAAAGAATTAAATGAAAAACATGAAGTGTGTACATGCAGCCTACAGTTCACACAAATTGATTGATTAACACCAAACCACAGTAGCCAAATGTACAGTTTGTAGTCCTACATGCAGGTAAATGTGTGGTATTATAGAACATGCAATTACTATGTGTGCATGACATAACTTTGCTGTATATTTATCCAGATGAATTCTACTCCACCCACTGTTAAAAGTGCTTCATGCTTATCAATGTCCATGTTTGATCAAGAGCACTGTCTTATGATTACTGTTGAGTATGTGATTCTTACTTCACTTAGGAACAGGACGGCGCTATGCAGTCGCGATCTGAACTGGCAACGCCACCGTTCCCGCTGAAGCCGGTGCCATGCGTTTTGGACGAACGCTCGGTTCATTGCGAACATGTTGATTGCGTACAGTAGCAGAGCAGTATAGTAGCCTATTGAAGTGAGCGATCTAAGTTTGGAAATCGGTATCTGTCGCTTATATACGATCAGATCATACATGCTTGATTAATTAATTAATTGAATTGAATTGAATTGAATACTTTATTGTCACTGTACATGTACAGGGAAATTTCGTTTCGAGCCCGCAGCATAGATGCACACATACACAAGATACACAAGATACAAGAAATAATAAATGATAAGTACAAAACAATATAAATATATAAAAGAATAAAGTGTCCTACAATGGGGGAAGTGCAGCAATTGAGGGTATACCCTAGCCTAGTGGGGTAAAGTACAAAAACAAGTGATGTAAATATAATTAAAATATTGCACAGAGAGAGTTGAATATTGCACAGAATTTAAATATTGCACAGCATTTAAATATTGCACAGTTACCAAGAACAGTTAGGTTATCAGTTCAATATGTGAGGCGGAGGGGGACGCCTTGAGTTCAGCAGTGTGACAGCGTTCGGGTAAAAACTGTTCTTCATTCTGGTTGTGCGAGCGTACAGGGATCTGTATCGCTTTCCAGATGGCAGAAGGGTGAAAGTGCTGTGTCCCGGGTGAGTCGGGTCTCTGCAAATCTTTATGGCTTTGCGGTAGCAGCGGGTCCTGTAAATCGCTTCCAGTGTTGGGAGTGGAGAGCCGGTGATCCTCTGGGCTGATATTATAATGCGCTGGAGGACCTTCCTGTTCTCAGAGGTGCAGCCAGAGTACCATGCTGTGATACAGTATGTTATGATCGACTCTACAGCGCACCTGTAGAAGTTTACCAGTAACTGTTGTGGTAGTTGTGCTCTCTTCAGACACCTCAGGAAGTAGAGCCTCTGAAGACCTTTCTTGGCCATCGCTGTTATGTTAGCGGACCAAGTCAGGTCATGGCTGATGTGAACTCCCAGGTATTTGAGGTGCTGGACTTCCTCCACTCTCTCACCGCTGATGCTGATGGGATGGTGGACATGCTGTTTCCTGAAGTCCAAGATCAGTTCTTTTGTTTTATTAGGGTTTAGAACTAGAGCGTTGTCTCGGCTCCAACTCTCCAATTTCTCAACCTCTTCTCTGTAGGCCGTCTCATTGTTGTCAGAGATCCTGCCTATCACAACTGTGTCGTCCGCAAACTTGATTATGATGTTGGAATCATGGACGGGTTTGCAGTCGTGCGTGAAGAGGGAGAATAGGAGGGGACTCAGCACACAGCCCTGAGGTGCTCCAGTGTTTAATGTTATGGATGAGGAGAAGTGCTTACCCATGCACACTGTTTGTGGTCTGCTGGTGAGGAAGTCCAAAACCCAATTGCACAGGTGAGTGTTGAGGCCCAGATTGTGTAGTTTGATTACCAGGTTGTTAGGGGGGATAGTGTTGAAAGCGGAGCTGTAGTCAACGAATAGCATCCGGACATAGCTGTCTCGCTGTTCCAGATGTGACAGGGCAGTGTGAAGGACCAGTGATATAGCATCTTCGGTCGATCTGTTTGCCCTGTAAGCAAACTGGTACTGATCCAGTGAAGATGGGATGTTGCTTTTTAAGTGTTTCAGAACAAGTCGTTCAAAACACTTCATAATTATAGGAGTCAGTGCCACTGGGCGATAGTCATTCATGGTCCTGATCGCAGCCTGTTTTGGCACAGGGATGATTGTCGCCGTCTTGAGGCAGGATGGGACAGTAGCCTGTGCCAGCGAGATGTTAAACAGGCTGGTGAACACTGCTGTCAGCTGGTGTGCGCAGTGTTTCAGGACCCGTCCAGGAACTCCATCAGGGCCAGTGGCTTTGTTGGGGTTGATGTGGCTTAGGGTGCGTCTCACCTCACAGGAGCTCAGTATCAGTGAACATGGTAGAGCTTCCTGCACTGTCAGCTTAGTGGTGGGCTGATTGTTGTCCCTGTCGAACCGCGCGAAGAAGTGATTCAGATCGTCAGGGAGAGATGAGTTTTCTGAGTGTGATGAGCTGGTGTTACTGCGCTTGTAGTCTGTGATGGATTTGACTCCCTGCCACACACGCCGGGAGTCTGAGCTGTTGAAGTGCTCCTCTATTCGTGTTTTGTGGCGGCGCTTTGCTTCCCTGATGCCTTTCCTCAGGTTGGACCTAGCTGTTTTATAGGCTGCTAGATCTCCTGTGCGAAAAGCATCATCACGTACCTTCAACAGGTTCTGAACATCTCTGTTCATCCAGGGTTTACGGTTGGGGTATGTGTGTATGCTCCTAACAGTTGTAACACTGTCCACACAGAAGTTAATGTAGTCTAAGACTGAGGAGGCATAGGTGTTTAGGTCTGTGTGGTTGTTCTGAGTGGCTTCCTGTTTGAACATATCCCATTCTGTGTTCTCAAAACAATCCTGTAGCCTGGACATGGCTCCCTCAGGCCAAACTCTAATAGTCTGTACCGTGGGCTTTGTCCTGGCAATGAGGGGTTTGTATGTCGGGGTCAGGAACAAAGTCACGTGATCGGATCGGCCAAGATGTGGAGAGGGCAACGCTTTGTATGCGTTCGTTACGTTGCAATAAACCTGGTCTAGCTTATTATTTCCTCTGGTTGGAAAGTCAACAAACTGATAAAATTTGGGTAGCACAGTCTTAAGTTTGGCGTGGTTGAAGTCCCCCGCTAAAATAAACACGCCATCCGGGTAAGAGTTTTGCAGTTCATTTGTGGAATCGTGCAGTTTAGCCAGAGCTAACTTAGCGTTAGCTTGCGGAGGTATATAAACTGCGGTGAGAAACACTACTGTAAATTCCCTTGCCAGATGGAAGGGTCTGCACTTGAGCGTAATGAATTCTAAGTCCGGGGAGCAAAATTGTTCAGTAATGGCAGTAGAAGTGCACCAGTCATTGGTTACATATATGCTTACCCCGCCGCCTTTGTTTTTACTGGATTCAACCGTCCGGTCCGAGCGATACACAGTCCGGCCCGCTAGCTCGATAGCTGCATCGGGGATGTTCGCATTCAGCCAGGTTTCGGTGAAAAATGAAGCGCAGCTGTTCATTCTGTTGGAAGAAATCCTCAGTCTCAGCTCGTCGATTTTGTTGACTATGGACTGGGAGTTCGCGACAAACAGACTGGGTAGAGTTGGCTTGTTCGGGTAGTTCCTTAGCCTAGCATGAATGCCGGCTCTCTTGCCCCGCTTTTGCTTCCTCTCTCGTCTCCGCCTGCGCTGCCTCCTCGCCGGAATGTTTGGGGGTGGAGGTGGAATAAAACCTTCCTTATCGATAACCAGTAATTCCTGTAAGCTGTAGTTTGTGTGAGCTAGTCCTGATTTAATAAAAAGGTTAAAAATACTTAATAATAAGAAAATACGCGTAGTATAAAATAAAAAGTTGCATCTACACAGGGAGCTCGGGGCCGCTGCGTCTGAGCGCGCCGCCATCTTGAAATTTTTTTTTTAAAAATACAAAAATAAAAAATGGCATCAGATGGGTTATTGGCTGGAAGTTCTTTAATAATTGTATACCACAGCTGATCTGATGGGACTGCATGATATGGAGCCAAATGACTGAAGTGTCATTTGTAATGTGCTCCGATTTTAACTAACAAACATGCATTCTGGTAATGTGCAGTTCGCGAACGAATCGGTATCTTTATGCTGAGTCGTCTGAGTCGACTCGCCAGTTAGAGGGAATCGTGCTTAGCTCTGGCTCTTAGCTCTGGCTCTGACTCTGCCTGCTTCCTACTACAGCCAGGAGACACTCAGCAGTGGTTAATGCGCAGCGCGCAGTTTCTGATTTCTCAGTTAGAACCTGCGTAAGAATAAATTTTAATTTGATCTAACAATATTGCACAGAAGTTAATAATCGCCCCAGCTCATTCCAAAGTTAGTATGACTACTAATGGTTAAAAGAAAGATACGTAGCTACAGTAGCTATACAACATAACTGATCAGCACAAAATCAACTCGACTCAATTTAAGAGCCATGAGCCGTGGCAATATCCCACGGCTCTAGATAGCGCCGGTGTTGTGTCGAATTCTGTTCCCCCACGAAATCATGTTCCCCCTAGCGTTGCTGCGCAATTATTTCAGGAAATAGCGTAATGGGCGCGAGACCTGAAATCAGCTCGCGCCCAAGGAGGAATGCTCGTGCCACTTACGTGAATCTCAGTTTGTTGAGGCTAAGTTTTAAGCGATTTGTTCTTTTGCGACAAGGAAATCTTCAGATCAGAAGCCGCGATATGCAGGTCAGCCTATACGTAAAACAGTGAAATACGTTCAGAAAAGCAACAAGTGTTCTGGTGGCTTTGTCGTCAGTTTGTATTGTGTCAGTGACTTAGTTAGTTAAAACATTCATTCACTTAGTCTTGTAACGTGTCTTGTGACTGTATAAAATATATATGAAGCCCAATGAACATGATCAGATTGTTTATGAGTAAGATATACAATAAAAGTCATACTACAGTTATTTTGACCTTGCCTGAGTATATTATTATTAGTAGCCTACTATCATTATTATTCCTACGAGTAGAAGAGGAGGTGGTGGGGTATTAATGATGGTGGTATTACGAATAGTGGTAACGTTAGTGGTAGCTACAAGATACGTGATGCTACGGTTATTTTTTTTATCTGGCATGAGTATATTTTTGCATTTTATATGTGTGTGTATATATATATGTATATGGATACATGTATATATGCAGTATATATATATATACATACACACACAGTATATATATACGAATGTGTGTGTGTGTGTGTGTGTGTGTGTGTGTGTGAAAAACGCTATATATAAAGTGAATGAATTATTAATAATTAACATTATTGTTATTAGTAGTAGTACATTACATTACAGTTATTTGGCAGACGCTTTTATCCAAAGTTATGTACAATAAAGGTTCTGTCACCTTCCCACTCCCTATTTTCCAAAGAAAATACATTCAACAAACTAATACTGGTAATGCATCACCAAAAATAGTCAATTCACCAAGTTTCACCATCTTACCACCTTATCAGTCCGTTTCCATAGGGGGAACAGTATCTGACGGCTGAATTTAGCCCCATCAGATACCGTGCCCCCTCTGTTTCTGAAGAAAGGAAGGGCTCACATACACCAAACTAATACTGGTAACTCATCTCCCCATAAAAAGATAATTCACCAAGTTTCACAATCTTACCACCTAATCTGTCCGTTTCCATAGGGGGAACGATATCTGACGGATGAATTTAGCCCAATCAGATACCATGCCCCCTATGTTTCTGAAGAAAGGAAAGCCTCACATTCACCAAACTAATACTGGTAACTCATCTCCCCATGGAGAAATAATTCACCAAGTTTCATTATCTTTCAGTATCTTAAAATAATGAGTTAGTATCTCAAAATAATGACCTAGTATCTTAAAATAATAAGTTAGTATCTCAAAATAATGACCTAGTATCTCAAAATAATGACATAGTATCTCAAAATAATGAGTTAGTATCTCAAAATAATGAGATAGTATCTCAAAATAATGAGTTAGTATCTCAAAATAATGACCTAGTATCTCAAAATAATGACCTAGTATCTCAAAATAATGACATAGTATCTCAAAATAATGACCTAGTATCTGAAAATAATGAGTTAGTATCTCAAAATAATGACATAGTATCTCAAAATAATGACCTAGTATCTCAAAATAATGAGTTAGTATCTCAAAATAATGACATAGTATCTCAAAATAATGACATAGTATCTCAAACTAATGACCTAGTATCTCAAAATAATGACATAGTATCTCAAAATAATGACCTAGTATCTGAAAATAATGAGTTAGTATCTCAAAATAATGACATAGTATCTCAAAATAATGACCTAGTATCTCAAAATAATGAGTTAGTATCTCAAAATAATGACATAGTATCTCAAAATAATGACCTAGTATCTCAAAATAATGAGTTAGTATCTCAAAATAATGACCTAGTATCTCAAAATAATGACCTAGTATCTTAAAATAATGACCTAGTATCTCAAAATAATGAGTTAGTATCTCAAAATAATGACCTAGTATCTCAAAATAATGACCTAGTATCTCAAAATAATGAGTTAGTATCTCAAAATAATGACCTAGTATCTTAAAATAATAAGTTAGTAACTCAAAATAATGAGTTAGTATCTCAAAATAATGACCTAGTATCTCAAAATAATGAGTTAGTATCTCAAAATAATGACCTAGTATCTTAAAATAATAAGTTAGTATATCAAAATAATGACCTAGTATCTCAAAATAATGACCTAGTATCTCAAAATAATGACCTAGTATCTCAAAATAATGACCCAGTATCTCAAAATAATGACCTAGTATCTCAAAATAATGACCTAGTATCTCAAAATAATGACCTAGTATCTCAAAATAATGACCTAGTATCTCAAAATAATGACCTAGTATCTCAAAATAATGACCTAGTATCTCAAAATATTTACCTAGTATCTCAAAATAATGACATAGTATCTTAAAATAATGACCTAGTATCTCAAAAAAATGAGTTAGTATCTCAAAATAATGACCTAGTATCTTAAAATAATAAGTTAGTATCTCAAAATAATGAGTTAGTATCTCAAAATAATGACCTAGTATCTCAAAATAATGACCTAGTATCTTAAAATAATAAGTTAGTATCTCAAAATAATGACCTAGTATCTCAAAATAATGACCTAGTATCTTAAAATAATAAGTTAGTATCTCAAAATAATGACCTAGTATCTTAAAATAATAAGTTAGTATCTCAAAATAATGAGTTAGTATCTCAAAATAATGACCTAGTATTTCAAAATAATGACCTAGTATCTCAAAATAATGACCTAGTATCTCAAAATAATGACCTAGTATCTCAAAATAATGACCTAGTATCTCAAAATAATGAGTTAGTATCTCAAAATAATGACCTAGTATCTCAAAATAATGACCCAGTATCTCAAAATAATGAGTTAGTATCTCAAAATAATGACCTAGTATCTCAAAATAATGACCTAGTATCTCAAAATAATGACATAGTATCTCAAAATAATTACCTAGTATCTCAAAATAATTACCTAGTATCTCAAAATAATGACTTAATATCTTAAAATAATAAGTTAGTAACTCAAAATAATGAGTTAGTATCTCAAAATAATGACATAGTATCTCAAAATAATGACATAGTATCTCAAACTAATGACCTAGTATCTCAAAATAATGACATAGTATCTCAAAATAATGACCTAGTATCTGAAAATAATGAGTTAGTATCTCAAAATAATGACATAGTATCTCAAAATAATGACCTAGTATCTCAAAATAATGAGTTAGTATCTCAAAATAATGACATAGTATCTCAAAATAATGACCTAGTATCTCAAAATAATGAGTTAGTATCTCAAAATAATGACCTAGTATCTCAAAATAATGACCTAGTATCTCAAAATAATGACCTAGTATCTCAAAATAATGACCTAGTATCTCAAAATATTTACCTAGTATCTCAAAATAATGACATAGTATCTTAAAATAATGACCTAGTATCTCAAAAAAATGAGTTAGTATCTCAAAATAATGACCTAGTATCTTAAAATAATAAGTTAGTATCTCAAAATAATGAGTTAGTATCTCAAAATAATGACCTAGTATCTCAAAATAATGACCTAGTATCTTAAAATAATAAGTTAGTATCTCAAAATAATGACCTAGTATCTCAAAATAATGACCTAGTATCTTAAAATAATAAGTTAGTATCTCAAAATAATGACCTAGTATCTTAAAATAATAAGTTAGTATCTCAAAATAATGAGTTAGTATCTCAAAATAATGACCTAGTATTTCAAAATAATGACCTAGTATCTCAAAATAATGACCTAGTATCTCAAAATAATGAGTTAGTATCTCAAAATAATGACCTAGTATCTCAAAATAATGAGTTAGTATCTCAAAATAATGACCTAGTATCTCAAAATAATGACCCAGTATCTCAAAATAATGAGTTAGTATCTCAAAATAATGACCTAGTATCTCAAAATAATGACCTAGTATCTCAAAATAATGACATAGTATCTCAAAATAATGACCTAGTATCTGAAAATAATGAGTTAGTATCTCAAAATAATGACATAGTATCTCAAAATAATGACCTAGTATCTCAAAATAATGAGTTAGTATCTCAAAATAATGACATAGTATCTCAAAATAATGACATAGTATCTCAAAATAATGACCTAGTATCTCAAAATAATGACCTAGTATCTCAAAATAATGACCTAGTATCTCAAAATAATGAGTTAGTATCTCAAAATAATGACATAGTATCTCAAAATAATGACCTAGTATCTCAAAATAATGAGTTAGTATCTCAAAATAATGACATAGTATCTCAAAATAATGACCTAGTATCTCAAAATAATGAGTTAGTATCTCAAAATAATGACCTAGTATCTCAAAATAATGACCTAGTATCTCAAAATAATGACCTAGTATCTCAAAATAATGACCTAGTATCTCAAAATATTGAGCTAGTATCTCAAAATAATGACATAGTATCTTAAAATAATGACCTAGTATCTCAAAATAATGAGTTAGTATCTCAAAATAATGACCTAGTATCTCAAAATAATAAGTTAGTATCTCAAAATAATGAGTTAGTATCTCAAAATAATGACCTAGTATCTCAAAATAATGACCTAGTATCTTAAAATAATGAGTTAGTATCTCAAAATAATGACCTAGTATCTCAAAATAATGACCTAGTATCTCAAAATAATGAGTTAGTATCTCAAAATAATGACCTAGTATCTCAAAATAATGAGTTAGTATCTCAAAATAATGACCTAGTATCTCAAAATAATGACCCAGTATCTCAAAATAATGAGTTAGTATCTCAAAATAATGACCTAGTATCTCAAAATAATGACCTAGTATCTCAAAATAATGACATAGTATCTCAAAATAATGACCTAGTATCTCAAAATAATGACCTAGTATCTCAAAATAATGACATAGTATCTTAAAATAATAAGTTAGTATCTCAAAATAATGAGTTAGTATCTCAAAATAATGACCTAGTATCTCAAAATAATAAGTTAGTATCTCAAAATAATGACCTAGTATCTCAAAATAATGAGTTAGTATCTCAAAATAATGACCTAGTATCTCAAAATAATGACCTAGTATCTCAAAATAATGACCTAGTATCTCAAAATAATGACCTAGTATCTCAAAATAATGACCTAGTATCTCAAAATAATGACCTAGTATCTCAAAATAATGACCTAGTATCTCAAAATAATGACCTAGTATCTCAAAATATTTACCTAGTATCTCAAAATAATGACATAGTATCTTAAAATAATGACCTAGTATCTCAAAAAAATGAGTTAGTATCTCAAAATAATGACCTAGTATCTTAAAATAATAAGTTAGTATCTCAAAATAATGAGTTAGTATCTCAAAATAATGACCTAGTATCTCAAAATAATGACCTAGTATCTTAAAATAATAAGTTAGTATCTCAAAATAATGACCTAGTATCTCAAAATAATGACTTAGTATCTTAAAATAATGACCTAGTATCTCAAAATAATGACCTAGTATCTCAAAATAATGACCTAGTATCTCAAAATAATGACTTAATATCTTAAAATAATAAGTTAGTATCTCAAAATAATGACCTAGTATCTCAAAATAATGACCTAGTATCTCAAAATAATGACATAGTATCTCAAAATAATGACCTAGTATCTCAAAATAATGACCTAGTATCTCAAAATAATGACTTAATATCTTAAAATAATAAGTTAGTATCTCAAAATAATGACATAGTATCTTAAAATAATAAGTTGGTATCTCAAAATAATGACCTAGTATCTCAAAATAATGACTTAATATCTTAAAATAATAAGTTAGTATCTCAAAATAATGACATAGTATCTTAAAATAATAAGTTGGTATCTCAAAATAATGACCTAGTATCTCAAAATATTGACCTAGTATCTCAAAATAATGACATAGTATCTTAAAATAATGACCTAGTATCTCAAAATAATGAGTTAGTATCTCAAAATAATGACCTAGTATCTCAAAATAATAAGTTAGTATCTCAAAATAATGAGTTAGTATCTCAAAATATTGACCTAGTATCTCAAAATAATGACATAGTATCTTAAAATAATGACCTAGTATCTCAAAATAATGAGTTAGTATCTCAAAATAATGACCTAGTATCTCAAAATAATAAGTTAGTATCTCAAAATAATGAGTTAGTATCTCAAAATAATGACCTAGTATCTCAAAATAATGACCTAGTATCTCAAAATAATGAGTTAGTATCTCAAAATATTGACCTAGTATCTCAAAATAATGACATAGTATCTCAAAATAATGACATAGTATCTCAAAATAATGAGTTAGTATCTCAAAATAATGACCTAGTATCTTAAAATAATAAGTTAGTATCTCAAAATAATGAGTTAGTATCTCAAAATAATGAGTTAGTATCTCAAAATAATGACCTAGTATCTCAAAATAATGAGTTAGTATCTCAAAATAATGACCTAGTATCTTAAAATAATAAGTTAGTATATCAAAATAATGACCTAGTATCTCAAAATAATGACCTAGTATCTCAAAATAACGACCTAGTATCTCAAAATAATGACCCAGTATCTCAAATTTATTAAATGCCCGACCAGAGAGGAGAACATTCTGGATCACTGTTACACCACAGTAAGCAGTGCCTACCACGCCGTCCCCCGCGCTGCACTGGGACACTCTGACCACGTCATGGTCCACCTGATTCCTGCATACAGGCAGAAATTAAAGCTGTCTAAACCTGTTGTGAGGACATCAAAGAAGTGGACCAGGGAAGCTGTAGAGGATCTTCAGGCGTGTTTGGACTGCACTGACTGGGATGTTTTCAGGACTGCTTCCAATAATCTGGACGAGCACACAGAGGCTGTGACTTCTTACATCAGCTTCTGTGAGGACAGCTGTGTACCATCATGCACCAGGGTGAGTTATAATAATGACAAACCCTGGTTCACAGCCAAACTCAGACAGTTAAGGTCAGAGAAGGAAGATGCATTTAGGAGTGGGGACAACGTCATTTTTAAAGAGGCAAAGTACAGGTTTGGCAAGGAGGTGCGAGCAGCTAAACGACTGTACTCAGAGAAACTCCAAGACCAGTTCTCAGCAATGACTCTGCTTCTGTCTGGAAGGGGTTCAGACAGATCACAAACTACAAAGCAAAACCCCCCACCCCCACTCCATGAATAACTCACGCCTGGCCAACGACCTGAATGAGTTCTACTGTCGCTTTGAAAGACAATGGGACAGTCCTGACACCATCCCCCGTGACACCATCCACCAGCTTCAGCCCACCACCCCCACCTCAGCGACACCTCTGTCCTTACTGGAGAGAGATGTGAACAGGGTGTTCAAGAGAATTAACCCCCGCAAAGCAGCAGGGCCGGACTCTGTCTCCCCATCTACCCTGAAGCACTGTGCTGATCAGCTGGCTCCGGTGTTCACAGACATTTTTAACACCTCTCTGGAGACTTGCCATGTACCTGACTGCTTCAAGTCCTCCACTATCATCCCTGTCCCTAAAAAGCCAAAGATCACAGGACTTAATGACTACAGACCCGTTGCCCTGACCTCTGTGGTGATGAAGTCCTTTGAGCGCCTTGTGCTGTCCCACCTCAAATCCATCACAGCCCCCTCCTGACCCCTGCAGTTCGCCTACAGAGCCAACAGATCTGTAGACGATGCAGTTAACTTGGCCCTCCACTTCATCCTCCAGCACCTGGACTCTGCAGGAACCTATGCCAGGATCCTGTTTGTGGACTTCAGCTCTGCCTTCAACACAATTATCCCATCTCTGCTACAGGACAAGCTCTTCCACATGGGCGTGCCTGACTCCACCTGCAGGTGGATCACAGACTTCCTGTCTGACAAATAGGCAGCGCTGAGGCTGGGGAAGTTAGTATCTCACATTTCTGTACCTAGTATCCCGGACCATCAAAATGTTCCCCCCCAAGGCTGGACCGTAGTATCTCAAAATAATGACCCTAGTATCTAAACTCCCCTTAGTATTAGTATTCTCAAAATATGATGACCTAGTTTCTTAAAATTAATAAGTTAGTATCTCAAATAATGATGTTAGTATCTCCTAGTACTCAAATAATGACCTAGTTCACCAATCTGTCAAATAATGATTTTATAATGACCTAGTATCTCGGACGAAACCACCCTTCATAAATGACATAGTATCTCAAAATAATGACCCTTGTATCTCAAAATATTGAGTTAGTATCTCAAAATAATGACCTAAGTATCTCAAAAATAATGAGGTAGTATCTCAAAATTATACATAAGGGGACTAGTATTAGTACGCGCTCAACTAGGGAGATGACCCATCAGTATCTCAGTAAATAATGGACATAGCTTAGATCTCAAAGAATAAATGACCTAGTATGGACTCAACAATAATGAGCGCCCACTAGTATCTCAAAGACTCGCCATAATGACATAGTGGAGTCCTGCCCCTTCCTGGGAACTTCATCTCAAAATAATGACCTCAGTATCTGTGAAAAATATTGAGTTGTATCTCATAATAATGACATAGTATCTCAAAAATAATGCTAGTATCTCAAAATAATGTAGTTCGTATCTCAAAAGAATATGACATAGTATCTCAAAATAATTGGAATAGTATCCTCATAACTATTGAACCTAGTTTTCTCTAAATATATGAATAGTATCTCAAAATAATGACCTAGTATCTGAAAATTAATGAGTTATGGTATCTCATATATATTGACATAAGTATCTCAAAATAATCTGACCTCACTGGAAGTATCTCAGCAAATAAAGACATAGTATGAGTTTGTCTTCCAAAAATAATGACCTAGTATCACAACGCTTGAATAAATGACATTTAGTATCTCAAAATACACGGCATGACCTGGTCCACTATACTCTTGCCCTCACGATACCAATTAATGAGTTAGTATCTTCAAATAATTATGACCTAGTACGGCTCTGCCTACTGCCAAAAGGGCAATGACCTGCAGTATCACCCTAAAATGCGGAGAGGGTGATTGGCTGCAACCTGCCAGTATCTCAAAACCTTGGTAATGACATCCAGTACCTCAAAATATTTACCTTGTATCTCAAATTATGCCGACATTAGTCTATACCCCGGTCTCAAAAGTCTGTTTGTACATGACCTCTGGCAGTAGGCTGCGGTCTCAAAACCAAATGTCCTAGTATGAGTTAGTTTCTCGCCAAAAAATGACTAGTTAGTCTTTCAAAATAATGCAGTTTAAGTATCTCAAAATAATGACCTAGTATCTCAAAAAAATGACCGCGTATCTAGAAAAATAATAAGTTAGTATTTCAAATATATAACCTACGTAACTCAAAATATGCCTCACGTATCTCAAAATAATGAGTTAGTTCTCCAAAAAAATATGACCTAGTAATACTGAGTTAGTATCTCAAAACCCCTCCGACACAGACACAGACTCCCCCCCCTTTTAAAAATCCTAGCCTCATAGACACTTTACACTACCTACTTCCCACTGTACTTAATGGACTAAGTATCTCAAAATAATGACCTTAGTAGTTTTTATCTAAAATAATTTAGTTTTTTTATTAGTATCTCAATATAATGACCTAGTAAATCTCAAAATATTGACCTTGTATCGCAAAAATAATGAGTTACTACTCTGCAATCTACTTAATGACCTAGTTATCTGTGTTTTGTTTTGTTTATGTTTTAGGTTTAAAAAATAATGACGGTTAGGATCTCAGTACAATAATTTATGACTTATGTTTGGTTTATCTCAAAATAATGACCACAGTAAATTCAAAAAATACAATTGTAATGTAAATATCTCAAATAAGGGATTCTGACCTAGTATCTTTGATTCTGATAATATCTGAAAAATAATAAGTTAGTAGTATCTCAAAATAATGACCATAGTATCTCAAAATAATGACCTAAGTATCTCAAAATAATGACCTAGTATCTCATAAATAATGGACTGAATTTCTTAATAATATAAGTTAGTAACTCAATTAATGAGTTAGGTTTCTCAAAAATAAATGACCTTAGTATCTCAAATTAATGAGTTAGTTCTCAAAATAATGACCTAGTATCTTTAAAATAATAGTTTGAGTATATCAAAATAATGACCTAGTATCTTAAAAAATAATAAGTTATTATATCAAAAAAATGACCTAGTATCCTCAAATTAATGACCTAGTAATCTCAAAATAATGACCTACAGTATCACTCAAAATAATGACCAGTATCTCAAAATAATGACCTAGTATCTCAAAATAATGACCTAGTTATCTCAAAATAATGGACGCTAGGTATCTCAAAATAATGACCTAGTATCTCAAAATAATGGGACCTAGTATCTCAAAATATTTACCTAAGTATCTCAAAATAATGACATAGTATCCTTAAAATAATGACCTAGTATTTTAAACTCAAAAAAATGAGTTAGTATCTCAAAATAATGACCTAGTATCTTAAAATAATAAGTTAGTATCTCAAAATAATGAGTTAGTATCTCAAAAATAATGACCTAGTATCTCAAAATAATGACCTAGTATCTTAAAATAATAAGTTAGTATCTCAAAATAATGACCTAGTATCTCAAAATAATTACTTAGTATCTCACCTTCAAATAATGACATGATCTCAAAATAATAGGTATCTCAATATAAATTACTAGTATCTCAAAATAAATTACCTAGTATCTTCAAAATAATGACTTAATATCTTAAATAATAAGTTAGTATCTCAAATAATGAACCTAGTATCTTCAATATAATGAGCCTAGTATCTCAAAATAATGACATGTTATCTCAAATAATTACCTAGTATATCTCAAAATAATTACCTAGTATCTCAAAATAATGACTTTAAATATCTTAAAATTAAATAAGTTAGTATTCTCAAAATAATGACATAGTTATCGTAAATATAATAAGTTGGTATCTCAGTATAATGACCTAGTATCTCAAAATAATGACTTAATATCTTAAAATAATAAGTATATCTCTAAATAATTACCTAGTATCTCAAAAAAATACCTATAATCCTCAAAATAATACTTAATATCTAAATAATAAGTTAGTACTCAAAAATAATACATAGTATCTTAAAATAATAAGTTAGGTATCTCAAATAATGACCTAGTATCTCAAAATAATGACTTAGTATCTTAAAATAATAAGTTGTATCATCAAAATAATGACCCTAGTATCTCAAAATAAGACCTAGTATCTCAAAATATTTACCTAGTATCTCAAAAAAATTGACATAGTAATCTTACAATAATGACCTAGTATCTCAAAAAATGAGTTGTATCTCAAAATAATGAACCTATTATCTTAAAATCCTAATTAGTATCTCAAAATAATGAGTATAGTAATCCTCAAATAATGACCTATATCTCAAAATAATGACCTAGGTACTTAAAATAATAAGTTAGTATCTCAAAATAATGAGTTAGTACTCAAAATAATGACCTAGTATCTTAAAATAATAAGTTTAGTAATCTCAAAATAATAGTTAGTATCTCAAAATAACGACCTAGTATCTCAAAATAATGACCTATATCTTACAATAATAAAGTTGGTATCTCAAAATAATGACCTAGTATCTCAAAAATAATGACCTAGTATCTCAAAATAATGACCTGAGTATCTCAAAATTAAGAGTTAGTATCTCAAAATAATGACCTGTATCTCAAAAATAATAAGTTAGTATCTCAAAATAATGAGTTGTATCTCAAAATATTGACCTTGTACTCTCTAAAATAATGACATAGTATCTTAAAATAATGACCTAGTATCCTACAAAATAATGAGTTTAGTATCTCAAAATAATGACCTAGTATCTCAAAATAATTGAAGTTTAGTATCTCGCAAAATAATGAGTTAGTATCTCAAAATAATGACCTAGTATCTCAAAATAATAAGTTAGTATATCAAAATAATGGACCTAGTATCTCAAAATAATGACCTAGTATCTCAAAATAAGACCTAGTAATCCAAATAATGACCCAGTATCTCAAATATTGACCAGTATCTCAAAATAATGACCTAAATCTCAAAATAATAGTATATATATCCTCAAAATACTGACCTAGTACTCAATATAAATGAACATAGATCTTAAATAATGACCTAGTATCTCAAAATAATGAGTTAGTATCTCAAAATAATGACCTAGTAGTATCTCAAAATAATGAATTAGTATCCTCAAAATAATGACGCTAGTATCTCAAAATAATGAGTTAGTATCTCAAAATAATGACCTCTAGTATCTCAAAATAATGACCTAGTGTATCTCAAAATAATGAGTTAGTATAATCAAAATAATCGAAGTAAGTTATCTCAAAATATGACCTAGTATCTCAAAATAATGACTTAAATATCTAAAATATAAGTGTTAGTATCTCAAAATAATGACATAGTATCTCAAAATAATAAGTTAGTATCTCAAAATAAATGACCTAGTAATCTCAAAATAATGAACCTAGTAATCTCAAAATAAATGAGTTAGTATCTCAAAAATAATGACC